>JAMLFY010000006.1:17173126-18373126 GCA_030441495.1 Dalbergia oliveri
GGACTTAAACAATAAACTTTAATTATTTTAATATCTAATTAATTTAGATCTAAAATTAAATTTAACGATGATTTATGTAAGTCCATAAAATTATTCCAACACTATGTTGATAAAACAAAATAATAGGAGTTATTTTTTTGTTTCCTGGTTATCTTTTAGAGACAGTCATTATCCTTTTACTGAAGCCCTCTAAAGAGTAAACCTTTAATCACAAGAACTTTTGATACACAAGTCAGGAATTAAACTTTTGATTAAATAGTGAAGAATCAGATTAAAGCTATCAATTATGACTATCAATGATTAAGTAATATAGTAACGAGATCCCTCACTTTTTTTCTTGGAACTGTAAATTTCGAACCTTTTGATGTTTTATTTCAGTACTCTTAACATTGTTTATTCACAAAATCAATTATTCTTATAAAAAAAATTAAAATTAATATGACTTTAAATCATGTTTTACGTTATTAATTATGTTTGTGGAAAAATGTGTTAAAATTAAAATTATATATACAAAAAAGGGGAATGAAATGGTATAATCAAATTGGATGCGTAAATATCATTATTGTTTTATTTAATTGGAATACATTTGAACATTTTTATTTAAAAGCCAACAAGTCCCTGTTCAGTTTTAACTTAAATTACTCGAACCTTGTCAATTATATTAAAATTAATATTTGGAAAGAATGGGGAACTTCATCTCTTAGAGCAACACCAATGGACACAATTAAGCGTCCCATTTCATAGGTGACCCACCACTCGAGATAGGGACCCACCACTCATAGGTGACCCACCACTCGAAATAGGGACTGGGACTGCAACCGTTGGAGCAATTGGTGAAAGTAGGATGAGCCCCACTATCAAGGGACTGTCCCACGTGCATTACTTTTATTTTTTTAAGTAAATTTTGTTATCGTTTAGTTATTTTTTGACATAATTTTGTTTGTGTATCTACATAAGTTGTTAATAACAAAAATTATACAAACAATTAAGTATGTATTTGTAATTCAGTAAAATAAAAAAGAAAATTTTATTATCATTTGGTTATTTTTTGACATAATTTTTTTTGTGTAACTACATAAGTTGTTAATAACAAAAATTATACAAACAATTAATTATGTATTTGTAACTCTGTCAAAATATTTGATTCAATGACCTACTATCTTGAAATTCTTCATATAGATTCTGTTAAAAAAATTATAAATAAAAATATATGATTAAATGATAACATAAAACTATTTTACACTATTAATCTTTTTTTCTCATTTCAACATTTAAATATAATTATGCTCTACTTCTTTCTTCACATAATTTTTCTGTTATTTCCAACACTCCCCAAATTGGTTTTACACGTTTAAATATTTCATAATTTAACTTTTAACAAATAAAATGCAAAATTTTTATTCATAATTGAATTTCTATAAGAATTAGTTAAAATACGAATTTTTATTTTTTTATAATGCAAAAGTAAAATTTTTTATTTAGAATAAAGAATTTGATAAATATGATAAAATCTTTATTAAAACATATGTGGGATCAAAGTTGGGACCTTCCATTCACTACTAGAATAAAGGTTGTTACCTGGATTTTTTGTTTTACCCAGAGAATTTCATTATTGGTGGATTTTGATGCACCTGGAATAACGTCATCATAAACTATTACTGCGAATTTTTTGAGGTATTTACCAAAAGACTTTACAAAATAAATCTGCAGAAACAAGCCAAAAAAATTGTCAATGGTAAATCATTACTCGTGAATTTTTGCCTTGGTAATGCATTTTTAAGAGGAAAAAAACTAAACTTACCGGTCATGTTAATTTAGAATTTTTTTTTAATTATACATTGCTAGTGGAAAATTTTGCTAGAAAACAACCTTTTTAAAAACAAAAATTGAACTTCCGTCCTGTGACTCCGATGATAACAATGGCAAGTGGTGGCAACAAAACCAAAATAGAGAAACAAATTAGTACTTAAAAAATAATGCATCAAATCAATAATTTCAACAAAAAATAGCACTTAAAAGACTACCTATAGTAGCGTCTCCAAAGGCGACGAAATCGAGCAGTGGCAACAAACAAGTGTAGTAATGGTGGTGGCAAAGTTGCCCATGAACAAAACAAAAAATAGAAAATGGTAACAAAAGTATAACCGAATAAAAAAACTGATTAAAATGTAGAGGACAAAATGAGTGGGATGGCGAAGCAAAAACTAGAAAAACCGAGACAAATGATGGAGTAGAGAGAGAAAAGAAAGAAGAAACATGAGGGAAGAGGATGGCTGGTTGGATATTTAAATATTCCGAGAATTTTTAATCATTACTAGTGCAAATAACACTGCAATATTTTCATGGAAGATAGACGGAATTATAAATGGATTTTATAAGCTTTATAGATGGATTTTTCAATTACAGATGGATTCCAACGGAAACATACTATCTATTATTTTCACATCTATAAATATTATAGACAGGTTCGTCTATTTGTAGATTTACAAGATTTTCTTCTATAATTAGCTGAAAAGCTTGCTAAAATAGCCAATTACAGATGAAAATTTTCATTTGTAATAAAAGAAAAAATAAAAAAAATATTTACAGGCATCGCCGTTGCCACCAACATGCACCATCCATGGTTTCCAACAACCCCTTCTCGACGCAACTACCCCAAACAAACCCAAATCTTTCCAAACCAACAGCCAGATCCACCATGTGCCATCGTAATCATGTGCTCCGTCGTGCGAACCCCAAAGGAAACAAAGCACCAATGTTCTTACACATTAAAAACTGATAACTCAATGAAATTCGCAACAAAAAAGGTAGAAAATGGAAAACTAAACCGATTAAAAGCTAGAGAACATTACCACAAGCACAATGATGCAAACTATTTGATAAATGGAGGCTCTGGTGACTAGCGTGGCTCAAAGAAGGTCGGCGGCTACCTTTCTAGTGTAGAGAGAGAAGAGAAAGAAGTAAAAATGAGAAATGGGGAAGAAAGGGGCATCGCATTTGTTGGCTCAATTTTGATGCTACAAAAGCCTTAAATGAAACACATCATTTCATTAAAGGCATTACAAATGAATTTTTTCGTTGTTATGCGCGCATTAAATACACGTCTTTTTAATCTCTAATGTTCCAGATGGATTCCCCAAAATTCAAATTATCTCCATCTGTAATATATTGGATTTATTTTAAATCAATAATTTGAATAAAAATCCTTCTCTAAATCTATTTGTATATTTTGTACAAAAACAAAACAATAATTCTTTTATTATTCGTCTGTAATTTCCATCTATAATAGTTACAATTTTTGCCAACAATGACATTGGATTTACAAATTTTACCAAAAAAAATTTTCCACGTTTTCATTTACCTCTTGATAAATCTATCTATATTAGAGATGGAAAAAATCCGTCTATGTTCTGAGTTTATAGTAGTATAACTTATCCCAAAATGCAGGTGTTTTACTTTTATTCTTAACGGTAGAAAAATTTGTCATTAATATTACAATTTTTTTAAAAAATATTTTTAAGCCCCTTACGATGGATTTTTCTGCAAATAATCTTAAAATAGTAAGAAATTAGCTTGTTACCAGGGGATTTTTTGATAACCTCAATAGTCAAGGCACAATAAATTATCGATGGCAAATTGTTTTAAAAAAAATTATCGATAATTAATGGGAAAAAATTATGCCGTAATGGACGTACTAAATTTGACATTAGATGGCGTGAAAATTCTCAATGGATTACTTGTGAAAAAATTAGCCAGGAATGGTTTTCCAAAAAAATTCTGTTATTTCTTTCTTGTCACCCATAAATCCACCAGTTATACCTATGAAAAAAAAAATCCGCAAGAAACATGTACTTTCCTAGTAGTGTAGTGTAGAGAATATACCACTTTCAAACCCAACTTTACTTTTTATGACACATTAGTGATGAGGGATATTGGGGGGGTCAAGAATAAGATCCAAAATGGGATTGTGCATTGGAGTTACTCTTAAAGTCTTGATTATTTGTATTATTCAACATTTTAATTAAAAAAAGCCTTGGCAGATGCGGGGAAGGGGAAGAGATGATAATGCTAATAAACATAACTTTAAGAGACCAAGCTAGAATATGGCTGACAGCTAGCAATATTATGCAAGAAAAAAACTGTCCAAATGAAATAGTTTGACGTATTGCACACAGACCAGCTCTATATATACACTCTAGCCCAAAACTAGGTGAAGCAAATTAGAGAGTATTTTTTGTGTGATTTTTTTTTTGTTGGTAAGTGACTTTGAACAAAAAAAATGGCTAGGAGATATTATATGCTTGTTCACTATAATTGTGAGATTATTCAAAACTCACAAGATATGAACTCTAGTTTCCTCAAAATCCAGCACTTATTAATTAGTGTTCGTTCATTTACGAGTCTTTCTAAGTTTCATGCCAAAATTCTTGAGAAGTTACATGAAAGAAACAAGTAAATAATCCATATGGTGTATTAGCTACCCATGTTGATTGCTCAAGGTGTGGTATAGTATGAAACTTGCGACATTAATACCTACGATGATTTGAGGATGATGTTTGATTGTCATAGCCAGTTTCTCAACCTTCTTGTTATGGAGGTTCTCATAGCTCTAGGAGAGTTGCAGTTGAGCCTTGATGGATCTACTCTCATTCAAGCTTTTGGTGGGTTATCACTCTCAACCTTGGGATAATTTTGATGCCATGTTCAGCACATAATGAAAACCTTCGAGAAGTAAATGAGGCAAATATTATGAGTGGTTCAACCATAAGACACTTTGCAGTCGATGTTGGTAGAGAGCTTCCATTGGTTGGTCCAATTGTATGCTATGAGCCTTATAAAGAGGTGGTTGCTACAGGACAAGCCAAAAAACAATAAAAATGTTTTCTAGTGTTATTTGTGAATTAATTTATTAGATCTTTTATGATGTTTGTGGTTGACTTATTATTTAATATCTTTTAAATTCTTATTTATGATTTATTGCATTTTTTTTATTTCAGTGGGTAATGTATAGTTTAAATTCTTATCCATGAATTATTTTCTTATTTTTTATGAAAGGCGATTAACATGTTTTTTAATATTATTTAAAGTCCTGTTCATGAATTATGTTACTATTTTGATTATGAAGTATCCAGTTAATTTATTATTTAGTTGTATTGATTATTTATAGTGAATATTATGATATTTTGATTTTACTTGAAATCCTTCAGTACCACACGATGATGACAATGAACTAATGCCTCCTACCCAGACCCAACTTTGACACAATCTCCCATGCGATCTAAAGTCAATGAGCTGGTCACCATTCAAGTTTGGATATGGAAGCAACACAGGTGACCATGGAGGTCGGGTTTAGGGGTATTGTGGGTAGGGGGACATTGTGCAATTATCTAGAGAGTACTCATTGTGAGAAGGGCAGCAAACAATGAGTGTTGTGTGGTCCATCCCTGGGCCCATATCACTTTTATTAACATATTTTCCTTCGCAATACGTTTCACTGTGCAACATTTTATGCACAAACGTTTTGCGCACAATATTACTTGTAAGACGTTTGTGCATAATGCATTGCATAGTGAATTGCTTGTCTTAGAAACCACTACATTAGATGTTATGTCAATGAGTCAATCGATGCATCAGTCAGCCTTAAAATTGGAAAACCATGCAATACGTTTGATTGTTACACATACTATGTATATAGCCTTTGCTTGCAATACAGTTAACTATTAGACGTATTGCTATTATGAAAAAAGTAGTATATATTGGTAAATAATGTTAACACTCATGCAAATCTGAAGTAATGACTCTTTTGCTGTTTTAAATTAAAAAAATTCATTGAATATGAAAGTCCCACTTTTTGATGATTAATTTCGCATATCCATTCTTTTTTATATAGGCAAAATTGATTAAGTTGAAGTAGACTTTCAATGGCAAAAATAAATAGAAATCGGTTAACAATAAATAAATTTCCTATCTTTTTTTCTATTTAGAAATCGGTTATCTATAAATAGATTCCTAAACACTTGACATGTGTTAGAAATCGTTAATAGCTAACCAATTCCTCTTGCAACATATGATGCAATTTTTGGTCTATTGCTATTGTATAATTGGCCAAAGCCCTAATGAAAATAAATAGTTAAGAAATCTCTCCATCACAAGAAGTCCTACCTTTAATTTCTTTATGACAAAAATATAAATTGATCCCTCTTCATTTTTCTGAAACATAAATAAATAATTTTCTTTTCTAGCTCAGCCAAATATATCATTAGAATAATTAGTGTTTGAACAAATTAATGACGTTGATTTGTGCTAAGACTAATGATCAAGATTTTCAATTGTGATTTTTGTTTTCATATATTTAAAAGTTTGGGTGGGTTCGGCATTGTTTATTCCACTAAGGCTAGGGCACGGTCTATGGGCTCTACGAGCACTTACAAGGGATTTATAAGATCGTTGACTAAAGGGTTCATCATAGTGGCAGCGAGTTGAATAAAACTCGTGTCCTTTTGGGATATGAGTATGCTATTTACTACTTGTGCCAACCCTCATTGGCTTTAAATTGTGATTTACCATTATAATTACCGTCACTATATTATTGTTGTGTTAATTGTAGCCATATTAGTTATATATTTATATTTTTTAATTATGCATTATTTTTGTGAGCAATATTTTTTGGTGAACACCGTATTAGTTATATGTATATATGTATATATTTGAAATAAACTATAATAATGAAATGCACAATTTACGTGAAATTTGTTATAAGTAAGATATTATATAGATATTCATTAACATATTCAAGTGATTGATTAGGATCTTATTTATTGTCTATTTATATGATTTTACAAATCATTCCAATTGTATTGCACTCAAGAATCTATATATAGAGACTTAGAATCACATTGTTATATACATAGAAAACAATAAACAATCATATCTTCTCCTCCCATTACTTCCTGCTCTATGTTAGAACAAAATTTTATTTATGTATTATATGTGAGGGAATAATCAGAATAGGAAGTTTATCAAAAAAAGATAAAAAAAAATCTAAAGTTTAGTGATAGACTCCTATATATTTCAATAAGTTATGAGAGGTTGCAATTCAACTCTTTTCCTAATCCCCATCCTCTAATTAAAAAATAATTTTATTAAAAAATAATAATCAATAGTAAGAACAATTTTTTTAAGTTGTTTTTTTTATTATTAATAACTATTCTTGTTTTAAATATCTAGGTCAAGTTGTTTTATCATTATCATCTTCTAACAAGCCCATATGATTCTTCATATTCTAAAAGAAATTAAATGAATATTTATCCAAATAAAGATGCAAACTTGAAGAGATCTTTTTTTTTTTTTCAAAAGTGAAGTATGATGTCGAAGTACTTGCTTGCCTCACTCTATGCATAAAGGAGTTAATATACATTCCACTCCTTGAAAAAAATCATAGCTTAATTCTTGTTTTAAAAAAACTCACTAATATTTCTTTCATTAAATTGAATTCGTTAATTCACTTTTTAAAAATGTTAAACTGTTAATTCATCACTTTTTAAGAAAAAATATATCATAATTCTAAGTATCACTACAAGAAACTTTATTTTTTTTGCATAAGCAATATATTGTATTAGAATTCTTCCTACAATTAGAATGGTGATTTAATAAGAAACTAAAGGTGGGACACTTGTAGATCTGGTGGAAAGATCTCATAATTATTTATTTCCAATGGGGCTTTATCTAATTCAAACAGCATTTAAAAACCCTTGAAATTCAATTCTATCAAGAAATTAAATTGAATTTCATACTTTAGAAGCAATTAAGTGAAGAATATAAAGATTTATTTAAATAACATAAAATAATATAAAGATATTATCTCAACACTTAAAAGTAGGTATTCAATTGGGACATTGATTTTATCACTATTAGATATGATGGATAAGTGGAGATAGTGAGAGTCATCATCATATCCAATAATAAAGAAATGGTTGTTTACTACACCCATTTTTAAGTATTAGAATAACATTACTTAAAATAATAAGATGTAGTTAAATGCACTTATATTATAATTATGCATTATTTTTGTCTCCATAACAAAAATTTCTTGGATCCATCGCTGTGTATGATATAGAGTTGGCTACAATATATATATATATATATATATATATATATATATATATATATATATATATATATATATTTGCTTTAAATACTTTGCTCAATTGTTCAATTTTTTTTTTCAATAATTAAATAAGCCTGAACTCTCATAAAAGGAGGAGCAAGAGTCCCTCATACTACAAAACAGAAACACTAAGTAAAATACCCTAACCCACAGGAGCCATGCCACCCAAAAAACAGAAAGGCATCGTAGTCAATACTCAAAACCTATGTTACACTTATACTTTATCATCCCACTGTGTACAATAAACAACTTTTTAAGGCTTGTTATTTATTTTAAATCAAATTATCTTTCTCATTTTGAAAAATGTCTTCAATAATAAGTAGATAATTAGATATTATACCGACATCACATACATTAGAGAGACAAATAATTAAAGTCTAAGAGAGAAAAGTCAATATTTATAATTTTCTTCCTTTAATATGTCCATGTAATCTCTACACTTTTAATGTTCTACTAACATTTCTGATCTTCTTGTTTGTTCAGAATTTCATATATGTAACTCTCATCTCCATTATTTTTTAGATTTTTATCCAGATGATTTTTTTATTACGTTATTTAATTAAAGAATTAATTGGTTACATTGATTATAAGTATTCAATTTTGATTTTAGGCGAAAGCACTTGACTTCCAGTCATGCTGAATCAAACTTTTCCCTAGTCATCATACTTAATTTATTGGGCATTCACATGTACAAATGCTTACACGTATTACTCTTTCTGATTAGAAATGTGCTTATACAGTTGAAAAAATAAAGCCAATGAGTCAATTCAATAGAACAGGAGGACATATGTATCTGGTTCATTTGGACCTTACAACTGGATGGTCACCGAGTCCTGTTTGGTTCTGCTTTGGTTATTTTATTCTTCAATCCTGTATTGTAAAGCACCCCCTAACATAATTAATAAAACTAAGACACTTTTCAAGGTTATGATTTTCATTTTTTGTCTTACTATGTTTGTCATTTTCATTGCTTAATTAGAACTTCAGATACGTGACTCTTCTTCATTAGTTTATGTTTCCTAGGCGGATGGTATTTTTTAATTGTTTCATTTAGGATTTAATCAGATACATTGAAGATAATGTTTGATATTGATTAAAGTCAAATGTTTCATCACGCCACTTTTATGCTGTCATCATACATAATTTATTGGACATTTACATGCATAACTGCTTGTGCATAGCACTCTTTCTTAAAATAAGAATTATTGAGAGAACTTGATTATAATGTGCTTTAAATGGTTTTAAATTAAAAGATGAAAATAGATTCTCTAAAGTAAAAATCCTTCTAAATTGTGAAACTGAGAAATTCCCACCATTGGATCAATTGATAAGTCTTATACATCATGCATTTTATTGATTCAATGACTGGAATCCCCTTACTCTTTTATATTAGAAAAATTATCACTTTAGAAGATTCAAATATTAAAAATATAGTGTTAGATCAGTCAATTGAATTGAAAATGAGGTCAATGGACTGGCTGAATGATCCTTAAAACTAAGATAGAGTAAGTGGTTATCACAAAGTGATTTTTTTTTTTTAGCGAATTGAACCCTATTTGATATTGCTTTGGTTCTTTTAATTCTTGTAATGCTAATCTTAAAGTTAGTTTAATTATGACGTTAAAAAGTGTGGAGGTAATTTAAATTATTCGAACCTTGTCAATTATCTTAAAATTAATATCAAGAAAGGATAGTGAACTTCATCTTTTTGTTTTTGGTTTTTCAGCATTTTTATTAAAAATAAGCTAGAAAGACCAGGATAAAAAAAAAGAGAGAGAGATCATATTGAGTATAAGTATATGAGAAAATTGTATTTTACCTGAACTATAGGTCTTGTACACTTTACTTTCAAAACTTTAAAAATGTGCAAATTGACATCCTAATATTCTTGAATGTGCACATTACTTTCGGTCAATTTTTTCCCTATGGATTTTAAATGATCAAAACATTGTATTATTCTATTTGCAGCAAAATGAATCTAGGATGGTTTAGGGTACGTAATCCACTGGAAGCAGATATTGAACACAAAATGGCAACAACAAAAAAATGGAGGAACAAAATCCATTGGCAACAAATTATGTACCAATTTTTTTGCAATGCAATCCGCGCCAGCGGAGAATGAGTGATAAAAAAATGATAAAAATAATAATAAACTTGTACGTTGTAAACGTTAGTATGATTATTAGTGTGTTTAAATGCTAGTACAATGAATCACTCGTATCACTATACCAACATTTAGAACATGCTAATGAATTATCAAATTAGCATTTACAACATACAACTTTATTATTATTTTTTTGTCACCCTTTATTCGTTGGCAAGGGATTGCTATGCCAAAAAATATGGTACACAATTCGCTACTGAGCAGATTCCAGTCCTCCATTTTTTTTTTTTTTGCCATTTTATGTTCAATATCCTTTTCTAGCGGATTATATACATACCGTAAACCATCCCAGATTAATTTCACTGCAAACACAATAATACAATGTTTTGATCATTTAAAATCCACATGGAAAAATTGATTCGCACTTTAGCCATTCTGTCAAATTTTTTCTTATTGTTAATAATAAATAGGTGCGGATCAATTATTTGCATATGGACATTGAGTGATAATTTTTTGTATTCTTGATTGAGTGATAAAATGACAAGCATATTGCATTTGAGTGGGAATTATTTTGGAATGGGCAAGGTTATGGAATCCACTGGAAGAGGATTACAAAGAAAAGGTACAAAAAAAAAAATTGAGGAATAGAATCCGCTAGGAACAAATTATGAACTAAATTTTTCCTCAAACAATCCGCTACTAGTGGATTATGACACAGAAAAATGAATAAAAATATTATCATATTATTTGTCTAGTGCAAATTCGTTTGTAGCGGATTATGAACATTATTTGGTGAAGTATTCCAGTACCACGTGCGCCTCGTGGAGAAATCACCCTCCTTTACACCCTTTGTCAATCTATTAGACTTTTTAATGATGAACCCAAACACTCTTATCATTGTTGCACAATATTGGGCACACGACTAGAGGTTCCTCCTTGCATGACACTCTCCATAGTTTAGAGCATCCTCCTCATGGAATAAGAGTAGCAAATCCTAGAGTGTAGTTGTTATTTCATTTCAGACTCACAAAAAAAAAAAAAATACACCCAAACTACTTTCCCTCATTCTCCGTCCCGCTCACACCTTTGTCCTCACCTTGCCTCTTTTTATCAAAAAAATTAAAAATTGAGTACAAAATAATGAGTAGCATTGTCATGATAATAGTATATTTTAATAGTCATATAGTTACAATTCCAAATGATGGTGTAAGTTTTACATGTGAGAGTCTAGCACATATTTTTATTCCTTATACTTTCTCATTTGCAAAGCTAGAGTATACTCTTTGCTAATCCATAAATCCAAACACTCAAAAGAAAGTGGCATTAATAAAATATAGGTGTTCGGTTTGACTTTTGGCAATTTCATAAACTATCAAACAATTCCAATCACTAATGATGGCAGAATTCAACAGATATGTCACATACATCAACCATGCATCGGCCAAACAATCATGCCATTGAGTTATATGTTGAATTCAAATAAGTTGTCGCTCAAAACGAAGCTTATGAGATGAACATATTTGAAGAAAGAGAAGTAGTTTAGGATGAAAGTGATGAAGAAGAATGTGAAGCAGCGATGATAGTGCGAATGATGCTACGAATGAAGAGGACATGTCAAACAAGGTGACTGGGCAATATTTGAAATTGTAGAACATTTTTGTTTCTACATGATGAGATTGCATCTAATCTAATGGATGTCTTAAATGTAGATGGTTTGCAAGACCTACAGTGAGGATAAATTTGATGTAGTAATCTATCACAAAATATACCAATTAGTTACAATTATGACAATATCAACACAAAATAAATCAGGAACAATTTTCACCAAAATGCTAGAGTGAAGTTGAAGAAATTAGGTGGTACCAACATAGGAGAACTACGTAGTCGACTCCATGCCAATGCCTATAACAAACTAGGGGACCACTAATTTGCTTTGTAGATATGCATGTAGGTTGGTCTAAATTGTAATAGAGACAAGCAAGGCTCACTGAACTCAACTAAAAGTCCTAGCTCCCAACAAGGTTCAGATCTTCCAACAATTGTAGATAGATACTTTCCATGGACCTCATCATTGGTCTTGTCAGATATTATACATGTGTCTATGAGGGTGATGTGAGCTGTTGCGACTCACAACAAATTAAAAATTTATAAAGTGCCAAGTTGCACCAAAAATGTAGTAGAGGGCACAACTCAGGTTGTCTCACAAGGAAGTGTTCTAATTGATTCAAGAGATTTGGGGGTTTTAGAAATTGTAGCAACTAAATTAAATTAAGAAATTATAATGAGAAAATTATATGAGAAAATTACCTCACAAGGATCCTTCAGATCAAGAATTGTTCAATCATCGTTCAAAAGATAAATTCACGGTAGTGGTTACTTTCATTAGTTATGTTATCACACAATAATGATGCAATTCTACTTGAGGTTATACAATTGCACTTCCACTAAGGGTTTGGCTAACATATGAACTAGTAATTCATGATCGTGATTCTATGAACCTATGCCAGTTTGATTACCAATTACAGCAACCTACTTCCTATTGGAGTTAATTTCAATCCCTAACCAATTGGATGTAATTAAATCAATTGACTCAATACCCCAATGGTATCTAGATTTTGCACGCAAACGAATGCACAATCAAACAACTCTTAAAAATACAATTACAAAAATCTTCGCAATTGATATCAAAAGAGAAAGTAAACAGGAAGAAAAACCAACCATGAATTGCAATTAAAATTGGGAACCTCAAGAACAATCTCAATCTTCAGTTATCCTTGCACACGTAAAGAGATTACTCCTCCATAGGGGAGTTTCACAAGTTTATTGAAAGAAAGCTGTAAATTGCAATCCCAAACGGGAGCCAAAACAAAGATTGCGAACTCCCAAAACCTAGAGAGAGAGAGTGTAGAGAGAGAGAGGGGAAGAAAGAGAGAGAGTTCTAATCTTCCTCAAACTAAACCTAGATGCCGCCTATCTTACTTCCTCTGCATTTTTCATTCTTTTCCCTCCAAGGGGCCCAAAGATTGGCCCAAATAAAACAGTAACAAAAAATCAAGTTATCGCAGGAGCGTTGCAAGCTCTATGAGCGCTGCAGCTCACCAAAACAGGCCGCCTTCAAGATGAATTCTCTGTGCTCTCTGTTAGCGCTGCGCCACCCGAATGATGGGCTTTTGCTTCTTTCAATTCTAGCTTCTGCTCTTGATGCTTGCACTTAATGTAATGCTCCTGTGCACAAAAACCTAACTCACGGAGACAAGTTAATGGTAACAAGATTTAACTATTCACAAAAGAAAAATGGAGCAATTGACATTGATTTCTCAAAATCGTGCATTGAGGTTCAATTCATAAAACACTATTAATTTCCTCAATAACACATCAAAAACCCATGCAAAAACCTAAGGTTTAGAAGTTAAATATACGTGAACGCCTCTATGAGGGCAAATAGCTACTCATGTGCACTCATTTCTATTATTGATGTTCTGTCATTTTTAGTGCTGAGACTTCTTAAATGTTGTTGCAGCCAATGTAAATTGATTGTACCTCTATTAATCAAATGTAGATGAGGCACAACACCAAGAATATTAAAACATTTCATATGTGGTTGTTCAATATTGCTAGAAGTAGATCCACTAATTGGTCCACCATTGATGTGTAGCCCAAATTGCATGGCAACATCTTCTAATGTCACCATCATTTCTCCTAGTGGAAAATCGAAGGTGTGCATCTCCGGCCATTGTTTTACCAAAGCCTTTATGAGAACTCTGTTTAATTTCACTTTGTCTATTTGTGTAATGGGATAAAAAAAAACTAGCACACTTTATGCGCTCAATAATCTCATCTCTTGGTGGATGATTGAGAAAAGATTACGAGGCTTGAACCTCCTTTCTTTCTATTTCAAATAAAAGGTAAATTAAAAAACATAAAATGCCAAAAAAAATTCCAAAACAATGATTCACATTATGACAAAAAAATTAGATACTAAAATTATAACAAAATTAGATAAATAAAATAAATCAATAAACTTAATAAAATAAAATAATAAATAAATCAATAAATCTAATAAAATAAAACAATAACAAAATTAGCTAAATAAACTTACATGTCTATTAAGAATATAAACTGCAATATGCTCATTAGGATCCATTGTTGCACCATGTCGTCTTCAGGCATTTTTTAAAAAATGTTTTTAATATCTCTTCTTATTTTCTAAAACTCTCTCCCTTCACCCTCAAACCCAAAACTCTCCCCCTCTGGATTGAATTTAGTTTTTCAGTCTCTCAAACCAATCTCTACCTTTTATAACAAAAAGGAGGAGACGAGCTCTAAGCACTGCTAGGAGTTCACGGTGCTGCCACCATTATGTTACCTGCCACAACTTTGCTACCATTATCTTTCTGTGAGCAAATCTAATGCCATGAAGCAAGGCGTGAAGCAGATGAAGCAAACAAGGCAGCCTGATGGCGAGAAGAAGGTAAGGCAGACACAGGCGGACGAGGCAACATGTCAACAAGGGGTGTAGTAGGAGCATAATCCAGGGCGGATTACGTACCCTAAAGGTTCAAGGGTGAAGAATCTCTGGGAAGACGATTATGTACCGTCCAAATGAGCTTTTCACGCTTTTCAACATTAGCCGTTCCGCTTCGGTGCCCATTCTGCTTCGTGTCCTAGCTGTGAAGGCTTCGTGTGCTAGAGGCGAAGTGATGGGGAATAAACCCACTACTAACCGATTATGTACCTAATATCTTTTTTCCCCAAGTTTTTGGAGCATAATCGCTTCCAGCGGATTTCTTTCTTGTTCCCACACACTCATTCTAAATTTTTGAGAAATTCCATTTTCTCCTATTAAGCTTTATCAAAACCCATATCAAAATTAATTACTCACAATATATATCCCTCTCGAACTTTAGGTCTATCCAACACCCTAAACTAACAAATAGCATACAACTTGATACCTTATAATTTCTTGCATGTATATTATTTTTGCATACAATAAATAAAAATGCAATCTTTCCTGAACATGATATTAAGAGACCAAGTTTATTGTTAACATAACTTTGATACCTTAGAAGACCAAGTACGTTGTCGATATAATTTTTTATATCTTAAGAGATCAAGCCTGTTGTCTACACAGTTTTGGTATTTTAAGCAACTGAGTTTGCTATTAACAACTGTGACCACGGCTTTCTGCTTTTTCTTTGTTTTTTATTGGGGTGCAGTTTCACTGACTTTTTCTTGCATATACTGATAGTTTTTTTTTATACATATCATAAGTCTAAACTCACTATAAAGGCGTGAGGAGCAGGGAATACATGTCACCAGTCAACTGGAAAAAAAAAACTAGAAACACCTGATTACGTCACTCATGAATATAAAAAATTATCCTCCAGAGATCACGCCTAGCTAGTATAATTAACAACCATAAATTCAAAAAAAAAAAAAAAAGAAAAAGAAACCGCCTCAAATAGCTTATCCTGAATATATCTTTGAAAAATAATTTTATAATCTTGGACATAGAAAATTTTTCTTTCCTGTACGTACGTATCACATACCATTCAAATCTTTACCTAATGGAGAGGAAGAATAGAGGAAAGTACTTACCAAAAAAAGAACGGAGTAAAGAACATGGCAGATATTTTATGCAAGTACACTCATCCACTCAACATCACAACACGCCGATCAAATTTGACTCGCAAATTGCTTCGTTTCCCATATAATCCATGCAATGTATAGTATATGCAACCCATCATATATGATCTCTCTCGCGTATTACAAGAGAACAAACTTCATCATAGAATTAATGCGTCACGTGTCCAGTGGTCCATCCTCATGCACAACACAAACAGATGTACTAACAGGTCGTAAACAACTCACAAGAAAAATATTTAACAAACTATGGTATATGTATGTCCACGCGGCTAAGCACCCCAAATTAAAGGAGATCAGCATGGGCCTCTATACATGCTGTCACGCCTCCATCGATGACGACCTAGGAAGAAATCAATGTCATTATCATGCTCGTCTTCAACCAAGGATCACAAACTCAACACTTTCATGAAACCATTTATCCCAAAAATTGTGAAAGCCTCTTTTTGGGCTTGAAGTGTGAACAATACACAGGTCCATCATACCTTGTGCTGAAATTTCATTATTTTTGTTTAAAAGTGAGGACAATAAAGATCTAACTATAAACCACTTGGTCATAAGGCTCTTATCATATGTCATGAAACCATTTATCCAAAAAGTTTAAGTTGTTTGGGTTATGACACACTAATAGTTTTATATTTGATAACACTAACATTAATCCACTACAAAATCCTAGCTAGCTGAGACTAGCCCCACCTCATCAATCTGACCTCGCCTCCCTCGTGAGACTAGACAATGAGAAACTAGCACGATGCCATATCACCGATGCCATGTTAGTCACTGCACCTACTGAACAAAAACTATTGCTTGAAGGACGTTGAACGACTGAGAGATATGCTTAATGTTGGAAGATATAATTGTAATTAGAAATTAGTTGAAGTTAGTTTAGTTGGTTAGATATTATTCAGTTGTTTGTTATGCTCCTTATCTATATAAGGAAGCTTAACATGTATTACCTCACCTATTTTCTTATCATTAGTAAAATTTCATTTCGGTTTCACTCAATTATTTCTCTCTTTCTTTTATCACCATAAATTTCAACACGATGAACTCATTTTTCTATTCTTTTCAAGTTTCATCCATTTTCTTTTAGCTACCAAACACATTTTCTTTCTTCATTTCTCTTTTTCCCTTTACAAGATCCCCTCAAATCACCACCTTTTGAGAGTTCCAAGAACTCATTTTTCTTTCATTTTCTTTCAGTTTCATTCCTCCAAACACTTTTGATACTCATTTCTTTTACTTTCTCAGTAATTTTTCTCCTTCCAAACACATCGCCTCTTCCTTTCCTAGCCTTTTCATTTCCACATCACAAAGACCTTATTCAAGATCGGTTAGTTTAAGTTTCAGATCTGATTGTTGCTGTCAAGACCATATTTGGTCCTAGTGTTTTTCATTCTACTACCACCACCCAAGCATCTCTTGCTCCGTTTTCGGCATCCACATTCTTTGCGTTGGTTCCAATGTTTCTTTTGATCGATGTCCTCTGCCTTTGATTGGTGTGGCTGTGCTTTCCGATGCATCTCGACGAGTTCACCGGCATGGCTTGTCTCCTTTGCAGCTCTTGTTTGGTGAGATCATTTGCTATGACTTAAGCATTTTCAAGGGGTGATTCTTCTAAAAGGTTCTGTTACATTTTCTTGTTCAAGATTCAAGATTATTTGTTCAGATAGTTCGCAATGATTTGTGTTTGAGATTATTGTTGTGATTTTTATGCATGCATTGGAGCTAGCTTATCTTCATATTGTGGCTTCACTAGTTCTTGGTGATTAGCTTTGGATTCTTGGAGTTTGTTTCCAATTTGGGTTATTATGGTTCCTTTTCACTTGGATCATTTCAACCTCTATTATGCTTTGGCTTATCCGCTTCTGCCTTATTTGGCATTTTTTTGGTTCTCATATTGGAGAACATTTGCTGATTTAGCCTTGAGTTGGCTTTCACTTGTAGCTTCTGGCTATAGTGGTGGGTAAGCAATTGATTAAATTCTTTGATATAGCCTTTGATTGGCTCTGTGTTGCTTTATCTTGATGGTTATCTCGATGGTTAAGCATTTGGTATTACCTTCTGCCCTTAAAAGGTAGTTCAGCGTTGATTTAGCCTCGTGGCTCGTCTTATGACGTTAACCTTTGATTGAAAGTCTTATTGACTATAACCTCTAGTTTGTGATTGCTTATGCCAAGTGGTTAAGCTAGAAAATGTTTCGCTTCCTTGAGTGGTTAAGCATTTGTTGATGATATTCCCGGTTTGGGATTGTTGACGATTTGTAATTTCTTTTGCAATGAGTGCTATGGAGACGTCAAAGAAGAACTAGGCACCACCACTGTTGCGTTCATCCTACATTGTTTCATATGGTTACATTGTATTTTGATTACATTGTATTTTTCCATTTCAGTTATATTACACTTTCATCTCAAGCTAGAGATAGGAAAAGTACGTATCTTCCAACTTGCCGAGGGGTGTTGGAGGATATAATTGTAATTAGAGATTAGTTGAAGTTAGTTTAGTTGGTTAGATATTAGTTAGTTGTTTGTTATGCTACTTATCTACATAAGGAAGCTTACACATGTATTATCTCACTTCTTTTCTTATCATTAGTAAAATTTCATTTCGTTTCACTCAATTATTTTCTCTTTCTCTAATCACCATAAATTTCAACATTTAACACCAAGACGGACCCTAGAAACAGAACCTTTAGTAGTCACATCGTCACCACCACCGAGAAGGCAACAGAGCCTTCCATCAATTTTATATTTTTGCCTTTTTTGTCATTTCATCATTGCTACCACTTTTTAAGGTTTAATTTTTTTAATCAAATTATCTTTGATTTTTAAAAGAAATGTCTTCAATAAGTAGATAAGTAGATATTATACCGACATCATATGCATCAGAGAGACATAATTAAAGTCTAAGAGAGAAAAACAATATTTATGATTTTCTTCCATTGATATGTCCATCTTATGTCTACTTTTAGGGTGCATTTATTTGAACTTTTTTTAAGCTTAAAATCACTTAATTCACTAAATAAATCAGTTTTCATACATTTGAATAATTTTTAAAAAATGATCATAATTTAAAAAAATCAGTTTTTAATTTTTTTAAAAGCTAGAAAAAGTAATTTATGAAAAAAAATCAATTTTCAACTTCTTTAGTTAAATATAAAATTTAACTTTTATAATTATTTTTTTAAAATCTGAAACAAACACACTCTTAATATTGAGTTGACATTTGTGATCTTTTTATTTGTTTAGAAATTCATATATGTAACTCATCTCCATTATGTTTTAGCTTTTTATCCAGATGATTTTTTTCATTACGTTATTTAATTAAAGAATTAATTGGTTACATTGATTGTAGAAGTATTCAATTTTGAATAGACGCGAAAGCACTTGACTTTCACTCATGTTACATCACGCGAATTTGAGTCAAACTTTGCCCTAGTCAAAAGCCATCATACTTAATTTATTGGACATTCACATGCACAACTGCTTACACGTATTACCCTTTCTTATTAGAAACGTGCTTATATAGTGGGAAAAATAAAGCCAAATCAGTCACAACTCAATAGAACAGGAGGACATATGCATCTGGTTTATTTGAACCTTACAACTGGATAGTCACCAAGTCCTGTTTGGTTTTGCTTTGGTTATTTTATTCTTCAATCCTATATTATAGTGTAAAGCACCCTTTAACAATAATTAATAAAACTAAGAAAGTTTTCAAGGTTGATTTTCATTTTTTTGTCTTATTATCTATATCATTTTCATTGCTTAATTAGAATTTCATATATGTGGCTCTTCTTCATTACTTTATGTTTTCTTGGCAGATGGTGATTTTTTTAATTATTTCATTTGGGATTTAATCAGATACATTGAAGATAACATTTGATATTGATTAGAGCCAAATGTTTCATCACGCCACTTTTATGTTGTCATCATACTTAATTTATTGGACATTCACATGTGTAACTGCTAGTGCATAATACCCTTTCTTAAAATAATAAGGATGTACCTAACCACTATCCTAAGGAAACTGGTTAAACATTGAAAAAATGAAAATTTATATTTTCAAAGCAATGGATATCCTCAATAAAATGTTGAAATTTGTCCCTTTTAGCATTCTTATCTGAGCACTAGTTAGTAAAATCAAAGTAATAATTGCTAAGAAAACTTTATTATAATATGCTTTAAATGGTTTAAAAAGATGGAAACAGATATTATTGTGAAAGCCCCTCTAAAGTGTGAAAATGAGGGAGTTTGCACCTTTGGATCAATTGATGAGTCCTATATATCATGCACTTTATTGATTCAATGGTAGGAATAATTTTCTTACTTTATCATATTAAAGAAATTTTCACTTTAGAGGATCAAAATCCTAAAAGGATGATGGTAGATGAGTCAATTGAATTGAAAAAGAGGACAATGACTGGCTCATTGATCCTTAAAGCCATCACCGAGTAAGCGGTTATCAAAAATTGAACCCCATGTTTTTTTTTTTTTGGATAGCGAATTGAACCGTTTTGATATTGATTTGGTTCTTCTTATTCTTGTAATGTGAATCCTAAAGTTAGTTTAATTATGGCGTAAACAAGTGAGAAGGTAATTTAAATTATTCAAACCTTATCAGTTATATCAAAAGCAATATCTAGAGAGGATGGTGAACTCATCTTTATGTTTTTTTTTCAGCATTTAATTAAAAATAAACTAGGAAGAGCTGGAAAAAAACAGAGACGGTATTGCAAATAAATACAAGAGAAAATTTATTTTATTATTAAACTATATGTCCTGTACATTTTACTCCCAAAACTTTAAAAAATGCAAATCAACACCTTATATTGCTTTGCATTTAACTTTCAATTTCAATTTTCAATTTTCAAATTTACAAGAAAAACTGAAAAACTAAAAATTCAAAATTTGTTAATAAAAATAGATACACTATATACCCTCTCAAACTGTAAGTTTCACCCTAAACTTTCTTTATGTGTGTGTGTGTGTGCTTTTTTTTTTTATGAACAATAGATGATGAAAATGCAATTTTTCCAGAACATAATATTAAGAGAGCAACTTTGCTAACATAACTTTGATACCTTAAAAAGATCAAAAGTACGTTGTCAATATAATTTTTTATATCTTAAGAGATCAAGTCTATTGTCTACATGATCTTTGGTATGTCAAGCGACTGAGTTTGTTATTAACAACTATGACATTGGCTTTCCTCTTTTTCTTTACTTTTTAATGGTATGTTACAACGGAATTTTTCGCGCATATATATACTGATTTTTTTTTTATACATATCACAGGTCTCAAGCCACGACTATTAGTGTAAGGAACAGGGAATACATATGTCACCAGTAACCAGTCAACCAAAAAAAAAAAAAACTAGATAAGCTCGTTATTAATCACTCATGAATACAAAATTATCCTCCCAGGGACCGCGCCTAGCTAGTATAGCAATCATAAATTCAAAAAAGACTCATATATATATATATATATATATATATATATATATATATATATATATATATATATATATATATATCTTATGAAAAATACTTTTATCGATCGCATACACCTTCCAAATCTTTATCTAATGGACAGGAAGAATAGGAGGAAAGAGCATGACAGATATTTTATGCAAGTACACTCGTCCTCTCAACATCACAACACGCCGATCAAATTTGACTCGCAAATTTGCCTCGTTTCCCATGCATAGTATATGCAAGCCACTATATATCATCTCTTTCCCCGTATTACAAGAGAACAAACTACACCAGGGAATGTGTCACGTGTCCAGCAAGGAAGCATCCACACACGATAGGGATATGACGGAGAGACGGTGATTTTTACAAAATATATAAAATAATATGATTAGGATATGCTGTATAATAAAATATAAAAGTAATATATTATAATGAGAAAAATTAAATTAAAGCACTCTTTTAGTTAAAAAAATACTCCATAGCCAAGAATTGACCAAAAAAATTACAAGAATAAAAAATTCTACACAAGTTTTTATCCATAAAAAATAATGAATAAATATTTGTATAATGAAAATGAAGTTTATCGGATATTTGCTTGAGTTAAACTATGTTAATAACATATTAAGTTTTGAATTGAAAGATGAAGGACACAAACACATTTGAATATAGGTGTTTTAGGTATTACCAAAGTGTTAATGTTGCAAAAATATTCGGCATTGTGTGGTAAGATTTTTGAAATATCCATTCATACATCCCTAATGGTCCAATCTATGCACAAACAGACAAAATTATTATTATTTTTTTCAATAAATAGAGATAAAATCTCAGCCTCACAAAAAGAAATGTGAGCGGACAGGTTCAACTAAAAAATTTAAAGAAACCCCAAAACAAGTTGATGGTCACAACAAGCTAGCTAGGTAGACAGAAAACACAATGGTTGTATCACAGTGTCACTCAACAACTCTTTAATATGTCTATTGAAAGATTCTAGTGATCAGAGATTATTTTTAAAAAAATTTCATACCTCAAAGGGTTAGTTGCCACTGTGAGCGGTGGATAGTACGAGAAATCAAAAAGTAAAGATATTAAAAGTTAACACAAAAGAAAATAAAAATGTAATAATAATAAAAACTCGTCACAGTTTACAGTATAGTAATTTTAATAAGTGAGTATAAAAATACATCCAAAGAGCAAAAAGGAAGTGAGTATACAAAGAGTTCTATTGTTTAAAAGACTGAATGCTAATACTAACAAAAGTCAGTAAATAACTCAAAGGAAAAATATGTAACAAAGTATGACGTATGTCCACGCGGTCATGAGTAAAAGGTGCTTAAATGAACATTAATTTCTCGAATTAAAAAACATGTCTGTTTGAAAGATGCATCAGACGTAGCCTCCTTCTCCGCACCTTAATGCACAATCCTATATATACAAGCCAAACAAGTTCACTCTCATCACACCCACTTCTCAACACTACACTACACTTGACTTGAACCAACAGCTTTCTAATTAAAAGGCAATGGAATCAGTATCATCATCACATGGGGTGCTGCAACGATGAATTCAACAACACTTGCTCCACTCTTTGAGCAAGGCACCACACTAAAAGCACATACCCTCTTATTATCCCCGAAGCATTCATACTTGTCCCTATCACTGATCCTCTTGTTGACATACACTGTCACACAATTTCTTCGCTCAATTCATGCAAAGAGCACAAAATCAACCTACAAGCTTCCACCAGGACCTTCCTTTCTCACCATAGTGTAAGCCTTTCCGAATTCTGTAGAAAGCCACAACAAACGTTGGCCAAGCTTGCTAAGCTTCATGCCCCAGATATAATGCGCTTGAAGCTCGGCCCATCAACCACCATAATCATCTCTTCACCAGACATTGCCAAAGAGGTGCTCCAAACCCATGATGTGTTGTTCTCAGACAGAACAGTTCCAGTTATTGTGACAGCTCACGGGCACCACAATTACAGCTTGCCATTCCTCCCAGTCTGTCCACTTTGGAGGGACCTAAGGAGAATATGCAATGACCAATTGTTCTCAAACAAGACCCTTGATGCAAGCCAAGGCCTTAGGCGCAAGAAGCTGCAAGAACTCCTCAGTGACATGCACTCATACAGCCTAACCGGTGAGGCAGTGGATGTTGGGAGGGCAGCTTTCAAGGCATGCATCAATTTCTTGTCTTACACTTTCGTCTCTCAGGATTTTGTTGAATCCGTAGAGAATGGCGAGTACAAGGACATTGTGTCCACTCTCTTGCAGCTAACTGGAACAACAAACGTGGTGGATATTTTCCCAGTGTTGAAGATATTGGACCCACAAGGCCTCCAAAGGCACACCACTAATTACCTCACCAAGTTTTTCCACAACTTGGACAAGTTGATTGACAAACGATTGAAGCTGAGAGAAGCGGGACTTCATGTTACTAACAACGACATGTTGGATGCACTCCTTGACATTTCTCAAGAGGATAGCCAGAGGATGGACAGAGAAAAGATCAAACATTTTCTACTTGTAATTTCCTTTCTCTTATCCTTATTTGACTATCTTTTCTTTATCATCAACATTATCGATTAAAGCTTCTTTTTTTTCCCTCATAGATGCAAATTTGTATCCTTTCTCACTTAGAAACAAACATGGTTTTGTTGTAGGATCTACTTGTTGCAGGAACGGACACAACTGCATATGGCTTGGAAAGGGCAATGACCGAACTACTTCGCAATCCAGAGGTTATGTCAAAAGCCAAACAAGAGCTGGAGCAAACCATCGGAAAAGGAAATCCTATTCAGGAATCGGATGTTGCTAAACTCCCATACTTACAAGCAATAATAAAGGAGACCTTGCGTTTACACCCTCCTGCTCCACTTTTGCTTCCCAGAAAAGCTAAGGTTGATGTGGAAGTCTCGGGTTACACAATCCCACAGGGTGCAAGAGTCCTTATTAATGAGTGGGCTATTGGAAGGAACCCAAGCATATGGGAGAATGCACATTTGTTTACGCCGGAGAGGTTCTTGGGGTCTAAAATTGATGTCAAAGGTCGAGATTTTCAGCTCACACCATTTGGCAGTGGGAGACGAATATGCCCTGGATCGCCTCTAGCTATCAGGATGTTGCATGTGATGTTGGGATCATTAGTTAATTCTTTTGATTGGAGACTTGAAAACAACATCAAGCCTGAGCATATGGACTTGGATCAATCCCTCCGAGCTATTCCCGTTAGAATAAACAACTAGGATGATTCACGTTAGTTTCTTCCTCTTAAAGATTTGATTTAATATGGTGGCTAAGTAGTTTACCGTACCGAATGTTATTTACTCTCCTTTATCAGCTTGAGTGTTACTTAGAATTCGAAGCCTTTGAATTTTTTTTGGTACAAGTTTGAGCCTTTGTATAATATAGGGTTGGCTACATACAATAAAAAATATTTGCTTTAAATTTCTTTACTCAATCGTATATATTTTTTTTAATTTGTTGTCGTTTTATTACTTACACTTTTGAGAGTTTAATTTTTTTTATTTTTTATTTTTATCTTTATCAACAAGTAGATATTATATGGACATTAGGGGGAGACATAATTAATTAAAATCTTGATGCTAGTAAGTGTTGAGAGAGAGTTAAAAGTCAGTATTTATAATTTTCTTTCATATATGATGTCCAGGTAATATTTACATTTAATGACCAACTAACATACATTTCTTGTCTTTTTATTTGTTTAAATTTTCATATATGCAACTCTTCTCCGCTTTTTTTCGATCCAGGTGATTTTTTTAATTGCTTTATTTAAGATATTATTGGATGCATTGAGGATAATTAATATGTGGTTTTGATTCATTAGAGGCAAGAGCTGCTTGACTCTGGGTTATGTTTCATCACGCGACTTTTGAGTCAAACTTTTATTTAGCCGTCACATTGGAGACATTCATACATTCCACATGCACCATTGCGTACGCGTATTATTCTTTGGATTGTAACATTTGCTTCATATAATTGAAGACATAGCGCCAAATCAGCCAATTCGATGGGAAAAAAAAAAGAAAAGGACGCACGTGTACGAGTTGGAGTAATTGGAGAAGGTGACAATAATGTACGCATCGCGGTCTCGGCTGAAGCTTTGGGCGAATGGGTCTGAAGATTTGATTTCCTGTCCAATGGATCCAATTCTCCTATTTTTACTTCGTGTTTTTTTTTTTTTGGTTATATTCCTTCAGTCAAGTTTTATCATGTATTTAAATTATGAATAGTTAAAAAATAGTGATTGGATAAAAAATTATAGATAATATTATCACTATACATGTGTAGAATTTTATTGACGGACAGAGATTGAGAAATTTATTTATTATTCAATGGATCTAATTTGTGTCCCACTCCTGTAAGCTTCATGTCCTTCCAATTCAAGTTTTGTCATTATCTAAATCATAGGTAGTTGAAAAATAGTTGTTGGATAAAAAATCATGGATGATGTCACTACTATACATGTGTCAGAATTTTATTGAAAGGAGAGGGAGTAAAACGAAAATGGGACAAAAGATTTGATTCTCTATCCAATCACTGATGGGTAATGGCTTATCTATATAAGGAAGCTTACAAAGCTATTACCTCACCTATTTTCTTATCAAGTAAAATTTCATTTCAGTTTCACTCAATTATTTCTCTCTTTCTTTGATCACCATGAATTTCAACACGATGAACTCATTTTTCTATTCTTTTCAAGTTTCATCCATTTTCTTTTAGCTACCAAACACATTTTCTTTCTTCATTTCTCTTTTTCCTTTTACAAGATCCCTCAAATCACTACCTTTTGAGAGTTCCAAGAACTCATTTTTCTTTCATTTTCTTTCAGTTTCATTACTGCCAAACACTTTTGATACTCATTTCTTTTGTAATTTTTCTCCTTCCAAACACACACCTCTTCCTTTCCTAGCCTTTTCATTTCCACATCACAAAGACCTTATTCAAGATCGGTTAGTTTAAGTTTCAGATCTGATTATTGCTATCAAGACCAAATTTGATCCTAGTGTTTTACATTCTACTACCACTGCCCAAGCATCTCTTGCTCTATTTTTGGCGTCCACATTCTCCATCAATTCCATGTTTCTTTTGATCGATGTCCTCTGCCTTCGATTGGTGTGGCTGTGGTTTCCGTGCAACTCAATGAGTTCAGGCATGGCTTGTCTCTTTGCAGCTCTGTCTGGTGAGATCATTTGCTATGACTTAAGAATTTTCAAGGGGTGATTCTTCTAAAAGGTTCTGTTACATTTTCTTGTTCAAGATTCAAGATTATTTGTTTAGTTCGCAATGATTTGTGTTCGGAGATGATTGTTGTGATTTTTATGCACGTATTGGAGCTAGCTTGTAATCCCCGGTTTTAAATAAAAGGGTAGAAAATTTTTGACTTGGGAAGGGTGCCAGTCACCTTTATTCATTCTGGGTCTAAATTTCATAAGTCTGACCTACACACGCCCTTGGGCTATATATTAGAGCTATTTTCTTGGGACCAAAAGTCCCGGTAATTACTCCCTAGAGGAAAATGAGTTGAAGAGAGATTTTTAAAATTTTACGAAACCCGCAAGTACTTCATTTTTAGCTTGCAAGTTTATAAAATCGTAAGATTTTGGATTTGAACTAAAACCCAAAAATGAGAATTTGAATTGTTGGATTTTGATTTTTCTAATATTTTATTTGAATCCAAATAGGGGGTATTTCCCTATTTACATTTATGTTTTAAAGTTAATGGAAAGAAAACAAATGATAATGTAAATAAGTGAGTGGTGGAATAGTACGTCCAATACATACCAGCTTGGAGCCGCCCAGGCGGTCATGGTACCGCCCGCGGTTAACAGAGAGTGAATTTGATGTTTGGAGCTTCTGGAGACCGCCCAGGCGTCAAATGACCGGCAGCTCGGTTAAGAGAGAGTAAGTCGGTGCGTAAGGCGGAGGGGACCGCCCAGGCGGTCATATTACCGCCCAGGCGTGAACGCGAACATAAAAACCCCATTTCTGGTCCAGATCATTCCAACAACTCTAACCCCCCCAGAAATGTGAAACCTTCTTCCCCCACTCCATTTCTTCATCATTTTCACTCATAAAACTCCATTTTCTTCCAACTCTTTTAAGTTTAACTTAGAATCTTCAATCCTCCAAGCTTAAAGGTATGTTATTTTGCTAGTTTTGCTTCATTTCCTTCAAGTTTTCCTAGCTCAAGAGTGGTCCTCCATGTCTTCTAAGGAAAAGAGGTTCTTTACCTTGTTAGAGATGGAATTTGAGTATTTAGAGGTTTTTAAAGGTTGATTTAGAGTCCTATTGCTTCCATGACAGATATATCCTGTCATTTCTTTCCCAGGAGTTCTATTGGTGTGATTCCTTCTTTGTTCAACCCTCCAGGTGAGTGGGTTCACACTGTGACTTCTATGTTATGCATTAGAGTTATTTTCATAAAAACTATGATTTCCTGCATTTAGAGAACTATTGTATGAGGATTTGAAGTTTTCTGCTAGATTCTATGTTTAAAACTCCTGGTTTTAAAGCATGAAATATGTATTTGATAAAACTCATTGACCATAGTTGTTATACTGATATTATGCTGATTTGATGATACACGTGATTGATAAAAGGTTTTTATGCTTATTTCAATAGATTCTGAAACTGGTCTATGTATATGTATTAGATTTATAACCGATATGAAGTTTAGAGAATAAAATAGAACTTTGATGTAAACTTGCTATTTGAAGCATGATATCGAGTTTTTGAGTTTATGACAAGTTGGATGGATTGAAAGGTGTTTTAGATATTGAACCAAATGGTTTTAGAGCCTAATTCTTCATGAGGTTCAAAAGGTGACGGCTACATATTCTCTGGAGATATGAAATCATAATGTCTATAGAGGGTGATCCCTTGAACATGATTTCTCAGCATTTATGCTAAGGTAAACTTAAAACCAGAGATTAAACTTAGTGAACTAAAAGGTTTTTAAGGATTTTAGATTGATTTATAATAGCTGGAGAGAACAGGCTGCATGTTACGCAGGAATATCCAACCTTGGTACCAAGTATGCCTAGGCCAGAGATAACAAAAAACACATGTTCTTCCCTTAGCCCGTGTCTGGGGGAAGGAATGAAGTCTAGAGGGTGGAGCCCGTGTTACACCCTAGACAAGTCTAGGAGGGTGGAGCCCGTGTCTGGTACCCTTAGACTAGACAGTCAGACTAGATATCACTGTTTCTCTAGGAGCTACTACACTATGATTTTTGTAACTCAAAAAAGGAAAGCAAATTGAAGAAATTCCTTTTTATTAAGTTGTGAAATGATAATTTGAAATTCCTTTTTATTAAGTTGTGAAATGATTAATGTTACTATGACTCCTTTCATGCATTGTTCCTTGGTAGCCCATGAAAGGGGGTTTCAGGTGAGGGCTCACTCACTGAGTTTCGGTATTAAACTCACCCCTCTCATTTCTCTTGTCTTTAGATAGAACCACTGCCTCCTCTTAGCCAGGAAGAATCAACGGTAAGTTCATCCTGGGTGAGGCATGTATTCCAAGTTGTTTAGAGTGCTTCAGATATTGCAGGGATCCGGACCGTACTGCATGGTTTAAGTTTTGCATGTATAGGTTGTGTTAAATTGTATTATAAGATTTTGTTACTTATAGAGATTTGAATATGAAATTAGACTTCTGAAAACAGGATATGTGACTAAATTTGGAAAATGATGACTATATGTTTTAAAGACAGATGATTTGTATGTAGAAAAGATTTTATGACTTAACCAGTTTTAAAATATTACGGTGCATATAGAGGAATCTAGGTCACGAGGCTTACGTGGGAACCAAATTTCTCACGTGCCTTACGTGCCCAGGTTTGTCGTGACATAGCTTATCTTAGATTGTGGCTTCACTAGTTCTTGGTGATTAACTTTGGATTCTTGGAGTTTGTTTCCAATTTGGATTATTATGGTTCCTTTTCATGGATCATTTCAACCTCTATTATGCTTTGGCTTATACGCTTCAGCCTTATTTGGCATTTTTTTGGTTCTCATATTGGAGAACATTTGCATTTAGCCTTGAGTTGGCTTTCACTTGTAGCTTCTGCCTATAGTGGTGGTTAAGCAATTGATTAAATTCTTTGATATAGCCTTTGATTGGCTTTGTGTTGCTTCTATCTTGATGGTTATCTCGATGGTTAAACATTTGGTATTAGCTTCTGCCCTTAAAAGGTAGTTCAACGTTGATTTAGCCTCGTGGCTCGTCTTATGACGTTAACCTTTGATTAAAAGTCTTATTGACTATAATCTCTAGTTTGTGATTGCTTCTCCTAAGTGGTTGAGCTAGAGAATGTTTCGCTTCTGCTTGAGTGGTTAAGCATTTGTTGATGATATTCCTTTGGGATTGTTGACGATTTGTCATTTCTCTTGCAATGAGTGCTATGGAGACGTCAAAGAAGAACTAGGCACCACCACCGTTGCATTCATCCTACATTGTTTCATAGGGTTACATTGTATTTTCTGATTACATTGTATTTTTCCATTTCAGTTATAGTACACTTTCATCTCAAGTTGGAATACGAAAGTACGTATCTTCCAACTTGTCAAGAGGTGTTGGAGGATATAATTGTAATTAGAAATTAGTTGAAGTTAGTTTAGTTGATTACATATTAGTTAGTTGTTTGTTATGCTACTTATCTACATAAGAAAGCTTACACATGTATTATCTCACCTCTTTCTTATCATTAGTAAAATTTCATTTCTTTCACTCAATTATTTCTCTCTTTTCTCTGATCACTATGAATTTCAACATTTAACACCAAGAAGGACCGTAGAAACAGAACCTTTAGCATTCACATCGTCACCACCAGAGAAGGCAACAGAGCCTTCCATCAATTTTATATTTTTGCCTTTTTTGTCATTTCATCATTGCTACCACTTTTTAAGGTTTAATTTTTTTAATCAAATTATCTTTGTTTTTTAAAAGAAACGTCCAATAAGTAGATAAGTAGATATTATACCGACATCATATGCATTAGAGAGAGACATAATTAAAGTCTAAGAGAAAAAACAATATTTATAATTTTCTTCCTTTGATATGTCCATCTTATCTCTACTTTTAGGGTGCATTTGTTTGAGCTTTTTTTAAGCTTAAAATCACTTGATTCACTAAATAAATCAGTTTTCATACATTTGAATAATTTTAAAAAAATGATTATAATTTAAAAAAAATCAGTTTTTAATTTTTTTAAAAACTAAAAAAAGTAATTTATGAAAAAAAATCAATTTTCAACTTCTTTAGTTAAATATAAAATTTAAGTTTTATAATTATTTTTTAAATCTGAAACAAACCCACTCTTAATGTTGAGTTGACATTTGTGATTTTTTTATTTGTTTAGAAATGCATATATGTAACTCATCTCCATTATGTTTTAGCTTTTTATCCAGATGATTTTTTTCATTGCGTTATTTAATTAAAGAATTAATTGGTTACATTGATTGTAGAAGTATTCAATTTTGAATAGACGCGAAAGCACTTGACTTTCACTCATGTTACATCACGCGAATTTGAGTCAAACTTTGCCCTAGTCAAAAGCCATCATACTTAATTTATTGGACATTCACATGCACAACTGCTTACACGTATTACCCTTTCTTATTAGAAACGTGCTTATATAGTGGGAAAAATAAAGCCAAATCAGTCACAACTCAATAGAACAGAAGGACATATGCATCTGGTTTATTTGAACCTTACAACTGGATAGTCACCAAGTCCTGCTTGCTTTTGCTTTGGTTATTTTATTCTTCAATCCTGTATTATAGTGTAAAGCACCCTTTAACAATAATTAATAAAACTAAGACAGTTTTCAAGGTTGATTTTCATTTTTTGTCTTATTATCTATATCATTTTCATTGCTTAATTAGAATTTCATATATGTGGCTCTTCTTCATTACTTTATGTTTTCTTGGCAGATGGTGATTTTTTTAATTATTTCATTTGGGATTTAATCAGATACATTGAAGATAACATTTGATATTGATTAGGGCCAAATGTTTCATCACGCAACTTTTATGTTGTCATCATACTTAATTTATTGGACATTCACATGTATAACTGCCAGTGCATAATACCCTTTCTTAAAATAATAAGGATTTACCTAACCACTGTCCTAAGAGAACTAGTTAAACATTGAAAAAATGAAAATTTATATTTTTAAAGCAATGGATATCCTCAATAAAATGTTGAAATTTGTCCCTTTTAGCATTCTTATCCAAGCACTAGTTAGTAAAATCAAAGTAATAATTGCTAAGAAAACTTTATTATAATATGCTTTAAATGGTTTAAAAAGATGAAAATAGATACTTTATTGTGAGAGCCCCTCTAAAATGTGAAAGTGAGGGAGTTTGCACCTTTGGATCAATTGATGAGTCTCATATATCATACACTTTATTGATTCAATGGTGGGAATAATTTTCTTACTTTATCATATTAAATAAATTTTCACTTTAGAGGATCAAAATCCTAAACGGATAATGGTAGATGAGTCAATTGAATTGAAAAAGAGGACAATGGACTGGCTCATTGATCCTTAAAACCATCACCGAGTAAGCTATCAAAAATTGAACCCCATGTTTGTTTCTTTTGGGATAGCGAATTGAACCGTTTTGATATTGATTTGGTTCTTTTTATTCTTGTAATGTGAATCCTAAAGTTAGTTTAATTATGACGTAAAAAAGTGAGAAGGTAATTTAAATTATTCGAACCTTATCAGTTATATCAAAAGTAATATCTAGAGAGGATGGTGAACTCATCTTTATGTTTTTTTTTCAGCATTTAATTAAAAATAAACTAGGAAGAGCTGGAAAAAAACAGAGATGGTATTGCAAATAAATACAAGACAAAATTGTATTTTACTATTGAACTATAGGTCCTGTACATTTTACTCCCAAAACTTTAAAAAATGCAAATCAACACCTTAATGTTTCTTGAATGTGCATTTTTGTTATTCAATCACATTGTTGCTTATTGTTAATAAAAATAGATGCACTATATACCCTCTCAAACTGTAAGTTTCACCCTAAACTTTCTTTATGCGTGTGTGTGTGTGTGTGCTTTTTTTTTTTATGAACAATAGATGATGAAAATGCAATTTTTCCAGAACATAATATTAAGAGAGCAACTTTGCTAACATAACTTTGATACCTTAAAAAGATCAAAAGTACGTTGTCAATATAATTTTTTATATCTTAAGAGATCAAGTCTATTGTCTACATAATCTTTGGTATTTCAAGCGACTGAGTTTGTTGTTAACAACTATGACATTGGCTTTCTTCTTTTTCTTTACTTTTTAATGGTATGTTACAACGGAATTTTTCGCGCATATATATACTGATTTTTTTTTTTATACATATCACAGGTCTCAAGCCACGACTATTAGTGTAAGGAACAAGGAATACATGTGTCACCAGTGACCAGTCAACAAAAAAAAAAAAAAAAACTAGATAAGCACGTTATTAATCACTCATGAATACAAAATTATCCTCCCAGGGACCACGCCTAGCTAGTATAACAATCATAAATTCAAAAAAAGACTCATATATATATATATATATATATATATATATAATTATATCTTATGAAAAATACTTTTATCGATCGCATACACCATCCAAATCTTTATGTAATGGACAGGAAGAATAGGAGGAAAGAGCATGACAGATATTTTATGCAAGTACACTCGTCCTCTCAACATCACAACACGCCGATCAAATTTGACTCGCAAATTTGCCTCGTTTCCCATATATAGTATATGCAAGCCACTATATATCATCTCTTCCCCTTATTACAAGAGAACAAACTACACCAGGGAATGTGTCACGTGTCCAGCAAGGAAGCATCGAAATGACGCACAGTAGGGACATGCAGGAGACGGTGATTTTTACAAAATATATGAAACAATATGATTAGGATACCTGTAAATAAAATATAAAAATAATATATTATAATGATAAAAATTAAATTTAAGCACTCTTATAGTTAAAAAATACTCCATAGCCAAGAATTGATCAAAAAAATTACAAGAATAAAAAATTCTACATAAGTTTTTATCTATAAAAAATAATGAATAAATATTTGTATAATGAAAATGGTTTGTTCATGTTTGCTTGAGTTAAACTGTGTCAGTGGAATGTAAAGGTTTGAGATTGAGAGATGAAGGACATAGCAGATCCCATTGGACATGGGTGTTTAGGATTACCAAAGTGTCAATGTCGCAAAATATTTGAAGATGTGATAAGGTTTTTGAAATATCCGTACTTCATAGATGTCTAATGGTCCAATCTACGCACAAACAGACAAAATTATTATTATTATTTTCAATAAATAGAGATAAAATCTCAGCCTCACAAAAAGAAATGTGAGCAGACAGGTTCAACTAAAAAATTTAAAGAACCCCCAAAACAGGTTGATGGTCACAACAAGCTAGCTAGGTAGACAGAAAACACAATGGTTGTATCACAGTGTCACTCAACAACTCTTTAATATGTCTATTGAAAGATTCTAGTGATCAGAGATTATTTTTTAAAATAATTTCATACCTCGAAGGGTTAGTTGCCACTGTGAGCGGTGGATAGTACGAGAAATCGAACAGTAAAGACATTAAAAGTTAACACAAAAGAAAATAAAAATGTAATAATAATAAAAACTTGTCACAGTTTATAGTATAATAATGTTTAATAAGTGAGTATAAAAATACATCCAAAGAACAAAAAGGAAGTGAGTATACAAAGAGTTCTATTGTTTGAAAGACTGAATGCGAATACTAACAAAAGTCAGTAAATAACTCAAAGGAAAAATATGTAACAAAGTATGACGTATGTCCACGCGGTCATGAGGAAAAGGTGCTTAAATGAACATTAATTTCTCGAATTAAAAAACATGTCTGTTTGAAAGATGCATCACACACGTAGCCTCCTTCTCCGCACCTTCATGCACAATCCTATATATACAAGCCAAACAAGTTCACTCTCATCACACCCACTTCTCAACACTACACTACACTTGACTTGAACCAACAGCTTTCTAATTAAAAGGCAATGGATTCAGTATCATCACCACACTGGGGTGCTGCAACGATGAATTCAACAACAACACTTGCTTCAATTTTTGAGCATGGCACCACACTAAAAGCACATACCCTCTTATCCCCTAAGCATTCATACTTGTCCCTATCCCTGATCCTCTTGTTGACATACACTGTCACACAATTTCTTCGCTCAATTCAAGCAAAGAGCACAAAATCAAACTACAAGCTTCCACCAGGACCTTCCTTTCTCACCATAGTGGGAAGCCTTTCTGAATTCTGTAGAAAGCCACAACAAACGTTGGCCAAGCTTGCTAAGCTTCATGCCCCAGATATAATGCGCTTGAAGCTCGGCCCATCAACCACCATAATCATCTCTTCACCAGACATTGCCAAAGAGGTGCTCCAAACCCATGATGTGTTGTTCTCAGACAGAACAGTTCCAGTTATTGTGACAGCTCACGGGCACCACAATTACAGCTTGCCATTCCTCCCAGTCTGTCCACTTTGGAGGGACCTAAGGAGAATATGCAATGACCAATTGTTCTCAAACAAGACCCTTGATGCAAGCCAAGGCCTTAGGCGCAAGAAGCTGCAAGAACTCCTCAGTGACATGCACTCATACAGCCTAACCGGTGAGGCAGTGGATGTTGGGAGGGCAGCTTTCAAGGCATGCATCAATTTCTTGTCTTACACTTTTGTCTCTCAGGATTTTGTTGAATCCGTAGAGAATGGCGAGTACAAGGACATTGTGTCCACTCTCTTGCAGCTAACTGGAACAACAAACGTGGTGGATATTTTCCCAGTGTTGAAGATATTGGACCCGCAAGGCCTCCAAAGGCACACCACTAATTACCTCACCAAGTTTTTCCACAACTTGGACAAGTTGATTGACAAACGATTGAAGCTGAGAGAAGCGGGACTTCATGTTACTAACAACGACATGTTGGATGCACTCCTTGACATTTCTCAAGAGGATAGCCAGAGGATGGACAGAGAAAAGATCAAACATTTTCTACTTGTAATTTCCTTTCTCTTATCCTTATTTGACTATCTTTTCTTTATCATCAACATTATCGATTAAAGCTTCTTTTTTTCCCTCATAGATGCAAATTTGTATCCTTTCTCACTTAGAAACAAACATGGTTTTGTTGTAGGATCTACTTGTTGCAGGAACGGACACAACTGCATATGGCTTGGAAAGGGCAATGACCGAACTACTTCGCAATCCAGAGGTTATGTCAAAAGCCAAACAAGAGCTGGAGCAAACCATCGGAAAAGGAAATCCTATTCAGGAATCGGATGTTGCTAAACTCCCATACTTACAAGCAATAATAAAAGAGACCTTGCGTTTACACCCTCCTGCTCCACTTTTACTTCCCAGAAAAGCTAAGGTTGATGTGGAAGTCTCGGGTTACACAATCCCACAGGGTGCAAGAGTCCTTATTAATGAGTGGGCTATTGGAAGGAACCCAAGCATATGGGAGAATGCACATTTGTTTACGCCGGAGAGGTTCTTGGGGTCTAAAATTGATGTCAAAGGTCGAGATTTTCAGCTCACACCATTTGGCAGTGGGAGACGAATATGCCCTGGATCGCCTCTAGCTATCAGGATGTTGCATGTGATGTTGGGATCATTAGTTAATTCTTTTGATTGGAGACTTGAAAACAACATCAAGCCTGAGCATATGGACTTGGATCAATCCCTCCGAGCTATTCCCGTTAGAATAAACAACTAGGATGATTCACGTTAGTTTCTTCCTCTTAAAGATTTGGTTTAATATGGTGGCTAAGTAGTTTACCGTACCGAATGTTATTTACTCTCCTTTATCAGCTTGAGTGTTACTTAGAATTCGAAGCCTTTGAATTTTTTTTGGTACAAGTTTGAGCCTTTGTATAATATAGGGTTGGCTACATACAATAAAAAAAATATTTGCTTTAAATTTCTTTACTCAATCGTATATATTTTTTTTAATTTGTTGTCGTTTTATTACTTACACTTTTGAGAGTTTAATTTTTTTTATTTTTTATTTTTATCTTTATCAACAAGTAGATATTATATGGACATTAGGGGGAGACATAATTAATTAAAATCTTGATGCTAGTAAGTGTTGAGAGAGAGTTAAAAGTCAGTATTTATAATTTTCTTTCATATATGATGTCCAGGTAATATTTACATTTAATGACCAACTAACATACATTTCTTGTCTTTTTATTTGTTTAAATTTTCATATATGCAACTCTTCTCCGCTTTTTTTCGATCCAGGTGATTTTTTTAATTGCTTTATTTAAGATATTATTGGATGCATTGAGGATAATTAATATGTGGTTTTGATTCATTAGAGGCAAGAGCTGCTTGACTCTGGGTTATGTTTCATCACGCGACTTTTGAGTCAAACTTTTATTTAGCCGTCACATTGGAGACATTCATACATTCCACATGCACCATTGCGTACGCGTATTATTCTTTGGATTGTAACATTTGCTTCATATAATTGAAGAAATAGCGCCAAATCAGCCAATTCAATGGGAAAAAAAAAAGAAAAGGACGTTTTATCTCTTAAAATATATAAAATTATCTTGACGGTTTTGCAGACAATAAACCTGATCTCTTAATAAGATATAACAAATTATGTTGACGCGAAACATGGTCTCTTAAAATAGAAAAGATTATATGTTTATCATTTGCAAAATTATCTCTTACTTTTGTCTGCCTTGCTTTTTTTATTCAAAAATGTCGAAAATGAAAAATAAATAATAAAAAAAATAAGATTTCTATTTTTCAGAAAAATAAAAAAGAAATTTACTATCTTGTTCGTGTATGATTGGAAAATCTATAAAATTTAAATTATTTCTATTTGCATAATTATTTTTTATATAATCAATTATGTTAGAATCAATTTATATTTATATATTTTAACTAAAAAGTGGTTTCAAAATAATCTATTTTCTTTGGAGTTCATAAAAAATATTGATTTCATATAATAAATTACTAGAAAGAATATAAATAATTTTTTATATTATATAATATTTGCTATGTGAGATTAATTTGATAAAAATATCATACTTTGAAAATAATTATTTTTAGATTTTTGTTTTGGTACCCTAGCCTTCTTACTTTTTAATAATTGTGATTGAATCTTTAGTTTTTATATTTTAATTAATTTAATTGGTGGGATATATGACATAATGTTAACTACAAATAACTATAATTGGTACCTTCAAAATTTTTAAGGATATGGAGAAATTTTCTTATTTTTATTTATAATTAAAAGTTTTAAAAGGTTGTTTATACTTATAATAAAAAAAATAAAAGATAAAATATGTTCAAACGAAAAAACTAATGATATTTACGCGTTAATTTGATCATACCGTTTCTTAGCTTTACTTTTCGCCCCCTAGTAGTTTAATTTCTATTCTTCCTGATGATTGTGTTGGGGTGGCTATATATATATACCGTTCTTATCTTATTTCATTTTTTAAGATAATTTCAACACATTTTTCTGTCTGGAAGCGTGAAATAACCATGAATGATATGAAGTTGAGTGTAAATAGCATAACCCATTTATCAAATCAAAGGTAATCGCCACATGTGTCGGGTAAGATCGATTCTGGCAAAATATCTGCATCACTTATAATTCTAAAAAATAGGATAAATAACACTTTTTACCTTTGGAGTTTGTGAAAATAACACTCAACTCCAAACTTATAGAAAATTGATACTCCAGTCCATTGCCTTGTATCACTAACTACTTATATTAACTATGGTTAAGATATACACTTTTACATGTTCTATATCCGAGTCCTATTAATCATATCCTATATTCTATAATAATAATACAATTATAAACTTATCATAAAAAAAGTTTGTCATATGGAAAATTTCTTTTAATGAGAATTCAATACATGATTATTTTTCTAAAAAAATTATTACCAGCCTATCAATTTATTATAATATTTTATCAAATTATTTTTTTATCATGGCATAATATTATCATACCCAATAAATACTATCAATTAACACATAAATACCATCAATCAATCATTTCTTAATTACATAATCAGAAAATTATTTTAGAGAATTTTGACACATTTCAAAATCTTCTTCAATGAGAATTTAATACATGATTATTTAAAAAAAATTCTGAATATCCTATCATTTTATTATAAAATTTTATCAAACTTAAAATTTATTATTTATCAAATCTATATTCAGAAATGCAATCTCTTTTCAATAAAAGTTATACATAAAATTAAGAGAAATGTTATTTCCCTCTAATATCTTTGAAGCAAATCACAACGTGTAATTAAAATATATTTAACGGATATTTTGTAGTACTCCTTTAAAAATTTCTTTAAAAATTAATACAAATAATATTACTGGAAAAATAATGAAAAGGAGTGGCTTTTGTACTTTATTTTTACACTAAGATGTAATGTAGTTTAAAAGTTATAATTAAAAGTGTTCACCAACTTAAATTGATCTAATAAACTTTAAAATTTAACACAAATGAATAAAATTGATTAGAATTAGTTTGGTTATTTAATTCTCATATTTGTGAAATTTCAACTTAAAACTCAAACAAGTTACTCGACCACTCAATCATTTATACCTTTTTAATTCATTTATACAATTTTAAAGTTTTGCATTTGAACATCAAGTATTTATTATGTTAACTTTTATCCTTTTAATTTGTATTTGTTCAATTTAAATATATTTTTACCTAAACATATAAAATTATTTCAATATAAATTTTATTAAAAAAAATAATTGCATTTCCAAGCATAGATTTGATAAATAATAAATTTTGAGTTTGATAAAATGTTATAATAAATTGATAGGATGTTTAGGCTTTTTTTCAAATAATCATGTATTATATTCTCATTGAAGGAGAATTTGCATTGTGTCAAAATTTTCTCTAGAATAATTTTCTAATTATCTAATTTATGAATGACTAATTGATAGTATTTGATAATATTATGTCATAATAAAAGAATTTGATAAAATATTGTAATAAGTTGATAGAATGTTCATTTTTTTAGTAAAATAATCATGTGTTAAATTTGATATATGTAAAAATTTTCTTTATTAAGTTTCTAATTGTATTATTATTATAGAATAAGATAAGATTATAGGGTATAATAGAATATGTAAAAATGTATATCTTAACCATAGTTAGTAGAGTAGTTAGTGAAACATGACAATAGAGTGGAGTGTCAATTTTCTATAAGTTTGGGATTGAGTATCATTTTCACAAACCTCAAAGGTGGAGAGTGTTATTGTAATACCCAGATTTTCAAAAATAAATAAAAGGTCAAAAAAAAATTTTCCGAACAAAGAAAAATGCCGATCACTCTTACCTGTCGTTTTTGTCTAAATTTCGCTAAGTTTGGACCCTACATGCCCTTAGAGGACTATATATTAGAGCTGTTTCTTAGACCAAAAGTCCCGGTAATTATTCCCTAGAGAAAAATGAGTTGAAGAGAGATTTTTAACGAATTTTATGAAACCCTCAGTACTCCGTTTTTAGCCTACAAATTTATAAAATCGTAAGATTTTCCAAATTTGAACTAAAACCCAAGAATTAGATTTTGATTTGTTGGGATTTTGATTTTTCTAATATTTTATTTGAATCCAAATGGGGGTATTCCTTTATTTACATTTATGTTTTAATGGGAAGAAAATGAATGATTGACTTAAAGTAAGAAAAATGAAAAAATGAATGTAAATAAGTGGATAATGAAATAGCACAGTCCAATACATACCGGTATTAAAGCTTCTAGAGCATTGGAGACCGCCCAAGCGATGGGCAGAGAGGGCAAAGTCGATGTCTAAAGCTTCAGAGAAGCCCAGCGGTCAACAGAGAGACAGTCGTGCTAAAGCTTCTGAAGAGCTTTTGAGGAGCCCAGGCGGTCATATAACGACAGGCTGTCAACAGAGAGCATAAAAACCCCATTTCGGGTCCATAACACTTCAAAATGGTTCTCTCCCTCCCTCACTTGAAAATCGTTTCCTAACCCATTTTCACCCTCCAAACTCCATTTTATTCCATTTCTTCAAGTTTAATTGCAAATCTGTCATCCTAAAGCTTAAAGGTACGTTGTTCTCTTGGATCTGCTTCATTTCCTTCAAGTTATCTTGGGTTATGGGTGGTTCCCATGCTTCTCAAGGGAGAGAAGCTTTCCACCTTGTTAGAAAGAGGTTCTTCAGGTTTTAGAGGTTAATCTAGAGTTCTGCTTCATCCATGACAGATAGAGGTATCATTTTCACTTCCCAATATCTGTTAGTGTGGTTTCTGCCTTTTTACCCCTCCAGGTGAATGGGTTCACATCTGTGGCTTCTAGTTATGCATTAGAGTTATTTTCATGAAAACTATAATTTCCTGCTTGATTTAGAGAATTCCTACAAGGATTTGGGATTACTATTGGTTGGTATGTTTTGCACTACTGGTTTTAGAGCATGAATTTGTATTTTGATAAAACTCATGGGACCATGGTTGTTGAACTGATTCTATGTAGAATTGAATATATGTGTAACTATTAGAGGATTTTATGATTGTTTTACTGGATTTTGGAATGGGTTTATGTTTATGCTATGGTTTTATACCTAGATATGAGGTTTAGAGAAAAGGACTGAAATGATGGTTTAGACTCTATGGTTTCAGAATATGATATTGAGTTTTCCTAGTTTATGGTTGGAACTATGTTTAACAAGTTAATAGTTTGAATTTAAAGAGTCTTAATGATTGAATGATGTTTTTGATAATCAATAAAAGAGTTTTAGAGCGTGAGTTTCCACGAGATTCAGAATAGCTTGCTGTACATACTCTGGAGGTTTGGAATCTCAATGTCCACAAAGGGTGATCCTTTGGACATGGTTCCAGAGCAGTTATGCTAAGGTTAGACTGGTAGAATCGAATGGATTCAAGTTTAGAATATAATGAGCTCATTGTTAATAAGAAATGATATAGAGATTCAGACACAAAAGGATTTTAGAGCATGAATCTTCGTGTAACTCAAAGCAGTTGGCGGATACATATTCTGTGGACTTGAAATCACTAAGTATGGTTTCATAGTCAAGTTATGCTAAGATCAAACTGTTAAAGTTATAGAGATTTCAGCTCTAGAGAATAAAATGATTTTAAGAAGTTTCAGATTAATTTACAGGAGCTGTAGAGAAACAGGCTGTGTTAACATGTTAACGGGATAACGTTAACCTTGGTACCAAGTATGCCCGGAAAGTATTCAGAGAATGAACCTAGTTAGGTGCCCACTATTGTTACACTTGGGACGACGATACGTAATGCCTAGATGTGTCAGAGATTTCTGTTTCTTAAGCTATGTTAGTATGAGTTGATCTAATATCAAAAGCGAAAGTTAACTAGTGGAATGGCTTTTGAATTGATAAAGCAGTCATTAGAAAGTATGAAAGAGTTTATGGTTTTAAGCTTATATGATTTCAGAATGAAAGTGAATAAAGGAAATCACTTTTGAATTGGTAAAAGTATATAAGTATGTAAAAGGGGAAAGGTGATTGTAGACAATAAAATGAATTAAAGAAATTGCTTTTATTGATTTCATGAAAAGATGATTTGAATGTATATTTATATAGAGACATGTAATTGCATAAGATTTTCAAGTACTTTCAATATTATTATGATTTATTTTATCTATTGTTCTTTGATGTCCAGAGGAAGGGGTTTCAGGTAAGAATTTACTCATGAGTTTTGGTGACAAAACCCACCCTCTCATTTCTCTCATTTTTAGATAAGAACAATGGCAGCAATCCTACACAATCACGGTAAAGTGCCAAATGGCTAGCTTCACCAGAGTGAAGCATTTCATTCTCTAAGTGTTAGTGTAGTGCAGGCAAGGTTCCGGACCTAGGGTATGGGTTGTTGCATTCAGCATGTCATGATAAAACTTTGAAGTGTATTTCAATAGTATTTCAATGATATGAACGAATTTGAAAATTTTGGATTGAACAGGCTTTATAAGGTTTTAGGTGTGATTCTTTTGATTTCAGAAAATAAATGATTGATCTAGAGAAAGTGAAATTATGTTTTAACAGACTTTTATGAAGAGCATGAGTTTTCAGACACGATTATTTTGATTCTAGAAAAAAGTGATTTGCATGTAGAAAAGTCAAATTTTCTATGTTTCATGGATTTTGAGAACGAGCATGCATATAGAGGCAGTGAACGGGTCCTTAGGCTGACGTGAGAATGACATTTCTCACGTGCTCGTAAGGTCGTAAAGTTATTTACCCTAAAAAATAAAATAATATTTTACCTGCTTATCTTAATTTTGAAGTCGATAGAGAAGGCTACATAATTATTACTGGAGGAAAATTAATCAATAAATAAACATCCAAATTAATAGTTCTTGACAATTTTATTAATGAACAAATTAATTTCTAACAAAAAATATTTGTCTGAAGTCCCTCACAATTACAAAAATAGGATACTATAAGTACTTGACAATTTCGTTGATAGACAAATTAATCTCTAACAATTTAAAATTAGTGTCCACATCTCTCATAATTATAAAAATAGGATATATAGGTCCCTGACACACCTAGAAAATGTTAAATGCATACGTGAACTTTAATTATTGATCTATATGACACTAATTAATCCTAATCAGCACAAACTAATATACACCCTTTATTTCTATTTATTATTTTTATTTTTGCAAATTCCACCCCCAAACATCCTAATATTTTACTGTATCAATTATCAATAAAGAAACCCTTGGCCCATAGACCGTTCTAAGAAAGGAATATGATTTGGAATTGAATTACTCACCCTTTATCACTATATTATTTTGAGGTACTATGGTATGTAATACCCGGTATACATGTGTTAGTAAACAAGTTCCGTATAGTCCTAGGATCTCTCGAGACCCACCTGCGTAGCCGAGAAGGCCTCGGATGCATGAAGGGCCAAGGGGTAAAGGCTGAAGCCTACTAGAGAATTCTCAGAGCATGCTCGCTCAGGAGTTTTGGTCGTTGCAGCAAGGGTGAGCCAGAAGGCTTGCGAAGCGGCCTAATGTTAACACAATGCAAAATGACGAGTTTCATCTAAATGAAACCTCACCCCTATAAATACCCCCTCCCTTCGCAAGCTGAAGCAAAAACCAAACCCTAACCTTGACCAAGGAGCTCTTCCTCCCCTCCACTCTCATCCTCCATCAAATCTTCTTTCTCTAAGCTTCAAGATGAGTTTGGTTATGAGTTTATGCTTCCTTTCTTTCTTTCCCTTCATGTTCTAGTGAGTGGGCTTTGTTATCCTCCATTGTTGTTAAGTGAGGGTGCTTCTCTAATGTTGTTAGAGTTATATTAGAGTTATCTGGAGGATGTTATAGATTAATCTAGAGTTTGTGGTTGTTCTATGGTAGTTGTTAATGCCATCCCCGCTCCACGAAACTCTGTTGGTGTTGACGTCATTTCTTCCTCCCCTTCAGGTGAGTGGATTTGACTTCATAGTCTTAGTTTCATCATTATGAGTATATTTTTACATTATGATTGTCAAACATGAAATTTCAGACAAGAAAAAGTATAGAAAATGATTTTACATGATTATGTCTAGCTTAGAAAAGCTTTGATTTATGATGATAGCATAAAGAATGAGCTTTTCAAAACTATGGGACCATGAATTAGATGGATGCATGTTATGAAAATGTTTTATATGCTCAGGAAATGATCATTTAGAAAAATGTATGATTTAAAAAGGTTTATGAAAGTTGTCAAATATGTATGATAGATTTATGGGATTACCATGCTTTAAGACTTGGAATTTCAGAAATCTTTTTATTGAAATGTTAAGTTGAGCTATGTTGAATAAAGTATGATTTGGTTTTCTGAAGAAATATGTTATTATGATTTTAGGATTTATTATGATTGTAAACCCAGTGTTTGAACTATGATCTTAGATTTATCAAGTATATGAAAAGATATGTTAGCGTAAGATATGGATTTAGAACTTCAGTTTTATGATACCAAGAGGTACGTATGGAATTGAGGATGATTCGTAGCAACTGCCAGATACATATTCTGTGGCTTAAAATCGAATGCCTACAAACGGTGATCCCTTGGGCACGATTGTTATAGTCAAGTTATACCAAAGCCAGATTGTTAGAATTATATGAATTTATAACTCTCAGAGTACTAAAAATGTAGGGCTCTTGTTCACTAGGATAGCACCCACCCTTCAGTTTTTGGTTTTTAACAAACTAGTTTAACCGGTAGAGATAGGAAAGGAGCAGTTAGTTAACGGTTGTGAAGAGATCATTAACATTGGTACCAAGTTGTCAGAAGAAGGTTTACCCCCAGATAGAAAATGGGACCTAGTTAGGTGCCCAGTTGTCCTATAGGGACCAGGTATGATTTTAGCAGATGCTCTTGTTCATTAGGGACTGAGTACCACTATACAATTTATGATTTTGCAGCTTTTGTTACTATATATATGTATTTATTATGTTCAGCATATTATTTCCCGATACTCTACTTGCACCCTTAGCTAAAATGATTTCATGTTTGATTTTGAGTTTAGAAATGCTTGTTATAAAGTTATAGAATGAAAAGTGTTTTTTTAGCTAGCTATGTATGTAAATATCAAATAGTTTATGATTGTTGCATGTATATTGTACTATACATTTTCCTTGGTTGTCTCATGTGGGTGATGGGTAATAATCCACTCACTGAGTCCATTAACTTACCCATCTCCCTTCCTCTCATAGTTGCAAGTATAGTTATTGCTTCACCCCCTTCGGCGGCGGCGGCTCTTAGTGGTGATCCTTAATTTGAAATAAGGCTTAGTTAGGTGCATATTAGTAGTAGAGTGCTCCAAGTATATGTGCAAGCAAGATCTCGGCCATGCATTTATTTGCAGATTATGTATTAGATTTCAAAATTTGAATCATTTATGTTTATGTTTTCAGAGTTCAAGTATATATGTGAAATGTAGCCTATGGTTAAAAATTTTTGTAGCCAACTAGATATGCATTTTGTGATTCAGTTTTCAAGTGTTAAGTTGATTTTCATATTTAAAAATTTAGATTGTATGATAAGACAGTTATGATTTCATGATTAGCAAATTTGGTTAAAAGGAATTTCAGAGCTTGAATATTAAATACTTCCAGTCTTATAAATTTAAATATCATGCTTTGAATAGAAAAATGGATATTGCTTTAGAAGAAAAATCATGTTTTAAGGATAATATTATATTGTTATATGCATTTAGAGACACGTCACCCAAAAAGCTTATGTGGGAATAGGATTTCTCACGTGCCATGTTCCCAAATTGGATATGAAGGTATTAATATTATAAATTCATAATTATTTCCCTAAAAGAGCACAATAATTGCATATTACAAAACAACACAATAGGGTCCTATTTTTGTAATTGTGAGAGATCTCAACACTAATATTTTTTATCATGGACCAATTTATCTATCAAAATGAAAATATTAAGGACCTATAGTGCCCTATTTTTATAATTGTGAGGAACCTTAATATTAATATTTTTTTTAGAAACCAATTTGTTCATCAATAGTTTTATCAGGATCTATAGTGTCTACTTTTATAATTATGAGGAATCTCAACATTAATAATTTTTGTTATGGACCAATTTATCTATCATTAAAATTGTTAAGACCAATTTAGATGTATATTCTAAATCAATTTATTTGCACCACGTGCTTAGCTGCCACCACCACCTACATAATTTTAACGATGGTAATAATTGGCATCCGATTCGTGGATATCCACTCTGCCTAATCTGTACGAGGAGAGTGGAATAAAAATTAATGTGAGCAGAGGAAAGCTTGAGTTTAAGCTAAACCCACCTAGTTGCCGAGAGATTTGAGCAGTAAATATGAGATCGAGAGGTTTGAATAGTAGTTTTAGATTTAAGCCTACATACAATTTAATATAATTTTCAAAGTGAAAAAAAATGATAAACCCACCTCGTTCCCAACTTTTATATATTTGGAATTTAGAATTATTCCTCCGGCACTTTATTAATTATAGGGCAAATATTAGACTGACATTTCTCCTAGTAAATTCAACCAGATTTTTTTATTTATAAAACTTGCAAAGAATATTTCCTTAATTTCTTAATCTATTATGTTATCCTTATTTGAATTTGTGAAATCATTATATTATTCTCATCTCCATTACACATTGCATAATATGCTTATGTCACTGAACAAATAAAAGTGAATTGAGATAAATTTCACTAAATCTTATTATCTAAGGTTAGAGTAATATACCCTTAATTATAATGTAAACTCATTCTAGCTATTTTATCTTCTACTCTATTAGTTTAAATTACATAATATAATTATTGTGTTTAAAAATTATAATTTATATAGTCAACATGATTAGTTTATTTGGCCGACCTACTATGGTCACACATCGATTACCATGATTTTGGATTGATTCTCAAGTTTTTCTGTTGATAGGTAATCTATAAATCCTTCTACAAGGACTTGATGAGCCCAAATAAATTGAAAGACACTTGTAGAAAAATTTTCTTAAATTAAACAATTATTATGCAAATTAAATTTTAAAGTATTCATAAATGCATTAAAAGCAATAACCGATAATGTGCATGTTCTGATATTTCTGCGTGCAGATGCCAATTAGGGTGGAAGTATTTGTGTTCAAAACTCAGTGATTTCTAATTAGAAATATATGGGGCAATTATGGTTAGGCTTAACCCTCATCCTATAGTTATGAGAATGTGGATAGGGGTGGAAGTGAGTAGAATTGAGTCAATAAGCTCACTAATTTAAACTCAAGTTCAGCACACCCAAGACTTATCAGTCTGGCCTAGCTTACGAGCCATTCAAACGTGATAAGATAACTCAGTGAGATACAAATTAAATCTTAAACTGATATTTAATCATAACAACATAGTCTCTAAAACAACAACAATAACAGCAATAATAATTGGGCGAATTACACTGATCTCCTATAAGATTTGATGACATTCAACTCGACTTTATTCTGTTTGTAAAATTTTCAAGAGATCCCTGAATTTTTTAAATATTATACCGATCTCCCTTGAGTTTTTAAAATCATTGCCCTCCCATCTATTACACATTGCACAATGCATTCAAGAAAAATCTATGTCACCCAAACAAATAAAGTGGATCCAAGATAGATAAATTTCACAAAACCTAAGGTCAATATAATTTATACCATAACACAATAATAAAAGATGATTTTATGTTACACAAAAAAAAGGATGATTTTATGTATATAAATATATTCATATTGAGTCAGCTCACGAGCTATTGAGTAATATAGTAATCTTAAGTTTGACTCATTTAATAAACAAATTCAAACCTTTAGCTCAAGCTTGACTCATGAGCTCATATGCTCACCTTCTTGAGCTTTTAATGAGTTGAATTAGAAAAAGCTCACGAGTTAGCTTGAATCACTATTAAACCTATATTGAGGTGAATTTTCCTTTGAGGAACACATAGAGTTTCATAGGTGGTGAAGTTAAATGGTAATATGTGGGGGAAAAGTTTTGATGATGTGTCTAATAAGAATTTTAAATTTACTTTTTTTTTTAGAAAAAAGACCTTTTATGTTCGAGTTAATGCTCATTCTGATTCTTGAAGTTATACATGTGAGTTATTTAGTTCCTGAAGTATAAAATTTAACTAATTAGTCCATGACTTTGTAATCATGGATCATTTTAGTAACTGATGAACAAATCCTAACAAATTACTAGGCTAATTAATTTTAGTCAAAGGTATTATTTTCAGGTATTAATTTGATTTAATAATCTAAGACACACTTACCATATTGTTTGTTACATAATCAGCCTATCATGAAGCCAACTATTTCAACATTTTTTTAAACAGTAAAATATTAGTAACTATTGGGTTCACATACACAAAGGTATAAATCTAATCTCATGAGCAATATTTTTCAACACCTAAAAGTGGGTATTTAATTAAACAACAACTCTATCACTGTTAGATGTGATGGATGAGTGGGAATAGTGGAACGACATCACATCCCAATAGTAATGGAATAGATGTCTCTACCAGACACCCATTTTTAGGTGATGAAATAATATTTTTGATATCCAATTAGTAAGCACAATGATGTATGTGTTAAATGTTTATTCTAACTGCAATAACTCGCAGTTTTTTATCCAAGTCCATATCTTCCGGGGGCGTCACACCATTTTCAAGCCTCCAATCAAAAGAATTGATCAATGATCCCAACATAAGATGCAACATCCTTGTACCAAGTGTCAATCCAGGACATATTCTTCGTCCATCCCCAAATGGTGCGAACAGAAAATCATGACTGACATCAATTTTGGACCCCAAGAACCTCTCCGGTGAAAACGAATTTGGGTCATCCCATATTTTTGGGCTCCTGCAAATGGCCCATTCATTGATTATGACTTGTGCACCCTTTGGGACAATGTAGCCGTAGAGTTCCCCATCCGCTTTGGCTTTCCGAGGTAGCAAAAATGGAGCTGGTGGGTGCATACGCAAAGTCTCTTTTATTATTGCTTGCAAATATGGAAGTCTTTCAATGTCCGAATCCTCAACATGTTTGCCTATTCCAATGGTTTGTTGGAGCTCCCTTTTGGCTTTTAACATGGCATCTGGGTTGTGAAGTAGTAGTTCAGCCATTGCTCGTTCCAATGCATATGTAATTGTATCTGTTCCCGCAACAAGTAGATCCTATCACAAAACCATATATATAGTTTAGTGAGAAATTCAGCAATTGTATATACGGCCATGCCATATCTACTGTACGAGAGAATTTTAGAAATAGCTTACTCATCTCAGTTCCATTGAATGTATATCATATCAATGATATTATGATACTTTAACAACAGAAATGGAGAAAAAGACAAAAAAGAGTTCATGTGTGTTGAAACATTATTATTATTATTATTATAATGTTTATGACATTAGTTTTCAGGAGATTTTTTGCTACTGAATTATTTTATTAAAAAGACAAAAAGGTTGATAAACTTTTCTTTGACATGTGTTTTATAGTTTTGGGGAAGAATATTTCATGACAAAAATCTAATAATGAGTTGTTATGAGAAAACTTCTCAATCTGATCACCGATTTCTCCCCAATCTATACCTTGACAGGTGTCTTGCATTTATGGCATATATCTATCTCAATCTCTATAGATACCATAGTATCAAAATGAATTAAGTAGGTTTGTGTGAATCCAGATATATACTAGACCTCTCCTTCTCTACCTCTATCTGAGATAACAATAGATATTAGGCTAACTTTTAACCTAATAATTTGGGAATTTAATCTATTTTTCAATATAAGAAAATGACAAATGAAGTATTTGAAAAAGAAGAGTTTAAAACTTAAGCAATTTAAATATTTTAAGAAGTGTTAAATTAAAAAAAAATCAAAATGGTTAGCATAGATAGTAAGGGAAAATTATTTTATTATGGAGTGTAAGTAAAGTAATATCATTAATATGGAGTTTGAGAGAAAATTACACCCAATGTGAAGTATTAAAACCGCATTATGCGAGATTTTGAATAAATATTACACCGGATACAGTGGCTTGTGTAGCATGTGAGGAGCATGTCAGGAATGACCAGGAGTCTCTGAAATCTCGCATAGTGCGAGATTCTCACCCTTGCCACGTGTCACGCTTCCATTGGACGGCCAAGCCACGCGCGCTTCCATAGAAACCTCGCATGGTGCGAGATTTTTAGCCCGGTCCCACCCAGTTTACAACCTTGCCACACGGCTCCTTCCTGTTTTGCTCCCAGCCACACGTCTGCTCCCCATCGGCCAACAATCACCATCATCTCCGTCATTTGCCAGCTGCAATATGTGCTGCCAAAGCAAGCACCTCTTTATTTCGGAATGCTCTCATTGTGGTCACATAAATGGTTGTCATCATATACTTCTTGCTAAGACATTGGCAATTTTAGCCTATGGTCCTGCATAGAAATAATCCGTGAATTTTAGGCTTCTTCCACTCGCTATTTAAGATTTAAAGACACTCACGAGGAGTTTTCTTTTTTGAGTGGCTTTTGTTTGTTGACCGTGACAACTCTAGTGTAACCTACATTAAAAAAAAAGTATGCAAATTTGTCATTTTCTATTGGAAAGTTTATACTGGTATTTTAATTAGCTCGAAGCTTAGAACTTGAAAGTAATGTGAAGAAGCCAAGAGGAAATATGATTAAATAAGATGACCATAATTTAGAAATTTTGAGGCTTTTGATAATATAAATTGATAGTATAAATTTGAAACGGAGTAATTAAGAATCATAGTTGATCCTAAGACACTTATTTTCTCTTTATGCGGAAGTTTTTGAATGAGTGAGTGATTGCATTGCATCATAATAAGTTCGTTCCTGTCACACAATTAGGAATCATTCCTTTTAATTAAGTTGAAGTGGTATTGCGATTGGAAACAAAAGAATCCACCCAAAGTGCATTCCTGAATAAGATGGTATTACGTCCTTGGTCCTTCGTCTTTTCACCAAGTATTGTTATTTTTTGCTTTGAAGTCCATTATAAATAGACAGTTGCATCCTCAAGAAATTCTTAATTGCTCCGAGGATCATGCATGCCCCTTTGTAAGGCGGATTAAAAAAAACGGAAAAAGGAAAAATGTCAGTTGATAATATAGTAATTTTTAGTGAGCATGTATCGATAAAAATTCGTCAAAATATTATAAGTTAATTTTTATTTTTCTGTCAAAATATTTTTATAATTTTTAGTTAGATGAAGAATAAGTTGAGTTTTATAATGTTTAATTTAAATTATTTTTAAAATCTTTATTTATTACATTTTAAAATACACTGAAACTCACTCACTCACTCCCTCCCTTACCTTCTAATATTTGTCCATAATTATAAAAATAGTTGTTGTATTAATATTTTTTTATTTTCAAATTTCAAATCACACATTTATATATAACAGTGAAGGTTTGAAACATCTATTACAAACATCTGAAGAAAACATTACTAAAATAACATCAAGCTTCACTAACAAGCTATCACAAATATCAAAGAGTCCAAGCTATTACAAACATATGAAGAAAACATTACTAAAATAACATCAAGCTTCACTAACAAGCTATTACAAATATCAGAAGAGTCCAAGCTATTACAAACATCAGAAGAAAACATTACTAAAATAACATGAAGCTTCACTAACAAGCTATTACAAACATCAAAAGAAAACATTACTAAGATAACATGAAGACAAACTAACAAGCTTCACTAACAAGCTATTACAAACATCAAGAAGAAATCACTACGAGCTAGGCCTAGGAGCATGTGGACATCTACCTGCGGCTATGGCCCTCACCTCTACAAAGACCACATCATCGAGGTCCCTGCATTTCATGCGAGTCCATTTCATTCAGGAAACGGGTTGATCTGGGCGACCTTTTCCTGCGCTTCATCAAAGGGTTAGGACAAACTCTTGCACCTCGATATCGTCGCCATGTACTTTCATTCCCTACAACCCCAAACTCCTTCTGATACACTTTCAAAATTCCATCAATCATATAGACACTATCGACATAAGTATGCCAAGTAACCTTCAAGAAATTGCAGCAGGCCATCACATGACAACACGGATAACGATCTATCTGAAGTCGCCACAATCACAAATCCTTTGCCTAAAATCAACTCTATATGCTTCTCGCTAGATGGATCTTGAACTTGGAAAGTCTGAGATTGTCTGAGCTTGAGTGATATGGAGGTTTCAAGAAGCCTGCGTTTGCTTGAAGTCGAGGAGTCATAGTATCAGAGAAATTTGTCCTACTTCCTTACGTGCAAATGCATCTGCACCTTTCCTTGTAAACAACTCAGCCAACCGAAGTAGGTTGCTCTGACCAAAGCTGTAATGGGAAGGCGTGCCCCTTTTAATAGAGAGTTCACGCACTCAACTAAGTTTGTGGTCATGTGACCCCATCGATATCCACCATCATATGCTAAAACCCATTTTTCTCGTGGGATTTCATCAAGCCAGGCTATATATCTATCTCCCCGTTCCCGTACTCGATCATAATTACTATTGAATTGACGCTCACGCCTTGTAATATGCTATACTTCTTAATTGCTTGTATAACAGCCTATCTGTCGCTAAATTGCATTCCAATACACAATTCACCATCTCCAACAGGAACACCTACAAAACACAATATGAAATAACAAATAAAAAATAAAAATAAGGAAAAATAACATATAAAAAACTAAAACTAACTAAATAAAAAAAAAAGCAAACAGAAGTTATAAACATCTAAAGTTCAACTAAATTAAAAATTATTCTAAATTAAAAAAAAACAAACATAAAATATAAAAAACTAAAAATAACTAAATAAAAATAAGCAAAAAGAAGTTATAAAACACTAAAAGTTAACTAAATTAACAATAATTCTAAATAAAAAAAAAAAAAATAAAATATAAAAAACTAAAACTAACTAAATAAAAATACGCCAGAAGTTACAAAAGACCAACACTCATCTAAATTAACAATAATTCTAAATGAAAATAAGCAAAAATAAAATATGAAAAACTGAAACTAACTAAATAAAAATAAGCAAAAAGAAGTTATAAAAGACTAAAACTCAACTAAAACTAAGTAAATAAAAATAAGCAAAAATAAAATATAAAAAACTAAAACTAAGTAAATAAAAATAAGCAAATTGTGGAATACAGATATCAGCATATTGTGGAAACTCGGTGTATGCATAGCTTCAAGATCTAAAGAACGCATGAAAGATGGCTTCCCGAATGGATGCGAACCACAAATTGTGTTTGGTACATGCTCATTGTCTGCTTCATCATCAAAACCAATATCATCATCATCATCATCACTATTTCCATATTCCTCGTTGTTTTCTTCCCATTCTACCCCGCCTTTGGATAAGTGTTCGGCTAAGGCTCTTCATCCTCATTGTCAACTTCATGATCAACAAGAGCAGCTTCCTTAAAATCAACATACAATTCGATGGCAGAAATTTATTCTCGATACGCCGGTATGTTTGAAACATTTGTTGCATGTGGTCATTGTCGCTTATTGGAACTTTGAAAATGTGTAAACCTGCCAAAAATTGAGACTGGACACCTATAAGTTATTTTTTCCATTGTCTTAGGTGTCCCAAAATCTATGCATGACAAAGTCCACTTTCTAGCTTTGAAAATGACATAGTACATGAAATGAAAAAACATGCTGGATTCTCACAAATAAATGTGACCGCGACACTCTATCTTAATAATATTGCCATTGAAATATACTATTATATTTGCATTAGTATGCATTTTTATCCCTTTTTTTCTTAAGTCTAGTAGTATAAAAATTACTGATCAAATGAAGATGAAGAAGAAGACCAAAAAAAAAACTTAGACAAAGAAATAATATTCTATTTGACCAAAAAATAGGATCAAAAAAAAAACTCATTTTTTTTTCTTACTAATACTCTTCTATTGAACAAAGAAACTAATAATTTTTTTTTTTCAAATTGTTAACATAATATAAACTAAGCAGGTAAGAAAATGAAACTTAGACAAAAGAAGAAGAAGAAAAATGCATGACGCAAATGCTCTCTGTGATGAAGAATGCAAATGTAAATCTCTCATTTTTTTCTCTCCTTGCAATCATATGCTCACAATCGAGAGTGCTTCTATGTTTTCTCATCTAATGCGATTGCTTCGGTATTTCACCATAGATTTATATAGGAAAACTTTTTAAATATTTTAATATATCTTAAAATCTCGCACCATGCGAGATAAATATTTTAATATTTTTTAAATCTCGCACTGTGTGAGTTTTCTAGTTGAAAAAATTTAAAAAAAAATTTCTGTTTTTCAATTTCTCGCTTGGTGCGAGATTATGTCCCTACACTCCCGTAATATCACTCTCAAATCCATATTCTTGAATAACCCCAGTCAACAATCCATATGGAGATAACTGACCCTAGATAGTAAAACGTAGAAAAAATAAATTAGAAGGGAAAGAAGAATACAAGGAATAAATGTTTAATCTTTTCTTTGTCCATCCTCAGGCTATTCTCTTGAGAAATGTTGAGCAATGTATCTAGCATGTCGTTGTTTGAGACATAATTTTCCACTTCTCTTAGCTTCAACCTTTGGTTAATGTAACCATCAAAGATTTGGAACAACTTGGGAATGTATGTAGCTGTGCTCCTTCTTATGCCTTGTGGGTCAACTATCCTAAGCATGGGAAAAAATCCCAAGTTTGTGTTGGGAAAATAAACCACTTTCCCTCCTTGAGAACCACCTTCAACAGAGAAATAAAATAGGAACCCAATCACAACACAAGAATTTAACGTGGAAAACTCAAAACCAAAGAAAAACCACGGCGTTGTCAAAAGACAACCAGAGAATAACAATATGTGAAAATTTTTACAACACATAGACTTCACTCTCAAACACCCATCGGCCCCAGGACACCCACACTCTCCAAAGCAAATATTTAAACTACATCTCACAACACTCTAAAACAAGAGTCCAGAAAGTAAAGTCAGATACAAGCTTAAAGTGTTTCAACTTGTGCCCTTGAAATGGAGAACTTAGGCTCATATATATAGCCTTGGCAACCCCCCTCCATCTCAATTCTAAGCAATGTGGGACTTCTTCCCAACTCAATTTCAATCAACACCTAACAATCTCCACCTTGATTGAAATAAACACAGCTTCAAGATTCGTTATCAACACCAACAATCCTTTGCTGTCATTGTCTATACCGACAATCATAGTTCAAAGAACTATCATACGCCACCATAAAAAGTAAAGTCACTTGGAATTAGACCAGTAAGCATTTCACCTCACATGTCAAAACCACGCTGAAAAACTATGGTGCAACTTCCACATTGGCTTTTCTTGGAAGTTCTTCAGCCATTGACATAACCCCACCACACACCCTGCATCTTAACGCCAATCAATGCCCGTGTGTAAATGTGGATCCACTCGCAACAACTTATCATTTTCCATGGAGGCGCGTAATGCCATGAGGATACCCTTCTTATCTTCTAGTAAAGATCATCCTCTCCTCCTAGGAGAACATGTTACAAGCATCTGATTGAGAACCTTTTTCTAACACCGCGCCACTTGGACAATTTTTCTTTACATGCCCAGGCTTTCCGCATTTCAGCATGTCATACTCCTTCCACGATTCTTTTTTCCATAAGTGTCACTTCTAGCTACAAATAATGAATTAGATGAAGTGCTACCCTCATTCTTCATTCTTCTTTCTTCAGCAATGATTTTACTAGCAACTTCCTCAAAATTCAGAGTTTCCTTCCCATACATCAAAACAGGCTTGGTATGCCCATAGGAAGATGGAAGAGACAATATAAGCCTTAGTGCCTTATCTTCATCATCAATCTTCACTCCAATAGCCTCTAATTCAGAGACAATACCATTGATGGCACTAAGATGGTCAAAACTTTCATGTTATCATCCATGCGCAGATTATGAAACTGCTCCTTCAATAATAACCGATTTGAGATACCCTTTGCCTGGTATAACCCTTCGAGTTTCTCCCAAAGTTCCTTGGCTGTCGATATTCCTTGCACATTTGCAAGAACATTCTTAGCCAAACTCAGACGAATTGCACTTGCTCTCTCAAATCTAGTTCCTCCCAGTTTCATTATCCATTTCGATCTCTCTTTCAACGCCTTGTGCAAACCTGATTGTATCAACACATCCTTGACTTGTATCTCCACAAGCCAAAATTGATTCTTCCATCAAATTTCTCTATGTCACACCTCACAGGCACTTGAACTTGAAAAACTTGACATTGTTGCAACAGTATCCAGGAATAGTGTAAATCAACTAAAGCGTACACCAGGAGGGTTTCCAGGAAGAGAGGTGGTCACAATGGACACGCTTAAATACCAAGTCTTTCCTTAGCCAGAACCTTTCCAAAACTCTCAGCATCACACTACCTTCCAGGAACAGCAACCAAGGATGATCCTCAAACACCAAGGAGAAATTCTTTTCTGATGTGAAAGAACTAAGCCTGACCAGAGCATACTAAGAATAAATTCTCCGAACCAAAGCAGCACCTGGGAGAAATTCTTTGATGTGGAAGATAGACTAAGCCAACCAAGAGCATACTAAGAATAAATCCCACCGAACCAAAGCTCCTGATACCAATTGTTGGGAAAATAAACCACTTTCCCTCCTTGAGAACCACCTTTAACAGAGAAATAAAAATAGGAATCCAATCACAACACAAGAATTTAACATGGAAAACTCAAAACCAGAGAAAAACCCGTTGTCAAAAGACAACAGAGAATAACACTATGTGAAAATTTTTACAACACATAGACTTCACTCTCAAACACCCATCGGCCCCCAGGACACCCACACTCTCCAAAGCAAATATTTAAACTACATCTCACAACACTCTAAAACAAGAGTCCAGAGAGAGAAGTCATATACAAGCTTAAAGTGTTTCCAACTGTACCCTTGAAATGGAGAACTTAGGCTCATATATATAGCCTTGGCAACCCCCCTCCATCTCAATTCTAAGCAATGTGGGACTTCTTCCCAACTCAATTTCAATCAACACCTAACAGTTTGGTGTTCCAATCGCTGTTGCCAAATTCAGCACCATATCCTTGCACTCATCAATTTCACCTATAGATTGAACCAAATCCATCGAGAAAAATATGTTTGACAAGAAATTAATTGAAATCTTAAAGGCTAGTCTTCCAATATCTATTGCTTCACCATTTAGGCTGCATGTGTGGACATCACTAAGGAATTCATGCAGCTTCTTGTGCCTAAGGTCTTGGCTTGCATCAAGGGTCTTTTTGCAGAACATTTGGTTATAGCATATTTTCCTTAGGTCCCTCCAAAGTGGTGAAACTGGGAGGAAGGGTAAGCAACATTGTTTGTGGTTGTGAACATTAATAGCTTGAGGAATTGTTCTGTCTGAGAATAACACATCATGGGTTTGGAGCACCTCTCTGACTATGTCAGGTGAAGAGATTACTATGGTGGTCACTTGGCCTAGCTTCAAACGCATTATCACTGGGCCATAAACCTTAGCAAGGCTGGCCAATGTTTGTTGTGGCTTTTTGCCCAACTTAACAAGGCTTCTTACTATAGTAAGAAAGGAAGGTCCTGGTGGGAGCTTGTAGTTTGCTTTTATGCTTCTTGCAAGAAGTGAATGTAAAAACTTTATGACAATGCATGTGAGCAAGAGGATCGGCATTCCACTTACGGAATCCATATCTGTAATTGTTAAGGGGACAAGTGAAAAATGTGTATAGGAATGGGCAGATATCACATGTAAAAGTGAGTGTTCAATTGAATATTAATTTTATCACTGTTGGATGCAATGAATGTGTGGGATAGTGAGGGTCCACCATCATTTAACAGTGATGGAGTGAGCATTCCAATTGGATACCCACTTTTAATATTGGAATAACATTATTTTTCTTCCACGTGACAATAAATGATTAGTGGAATAAAGAATAAAGAATGAGGTGTGAATTTTGGATAACCATCTATATAAGAAATACTTACTTGATATAGAGTAAATTACAATGAAGTGTTTTATAACCAATCATCGTGGGTTTCAAAAATTTAATTAAGAGAGAAAATTGGACTTACCCAAAACGCAAAACACAAATCGAAGAAGCTGATTTTCGCACGTCATTTTATGAAATTGAGTTCGTACCATTTAGAATTTTTTTAAGAAATAAGAGGGCATGCCCAATTTGGTGCTATAATGAGGCAACCAATTTATAGTGCTTAAGAATCAAAAGTCAATGAGTTGAATCAATCTCATTCTTATTAAAAGTCAAAAGTCACTGTGCATGCATGAACCGGGTATGCATGGATATGGTAATGGTCATTAATTTGTTCCAAAACCAATAGATGAACGACGGAAGTCAAGGAAGCACAAAATTTATAGTTGAAATGAGTTCCTGATAAATTGGGCTGAAAATATATATAAAATCCAACATGTTCTTTGATGAGAATATTAAATGTTTTATTAGCGGGATGGTTTGAATTCCTTTTTCTAAGAAAAACAGTATTGAACTTATATTTGGAGAGCCTATGCTATATTAAAGTCCCACATTGATAAGAAATAAGACCTAGATAATCTTTATAAATCTTGGATAATTCTTATGTTTTCAGCTAATTTGGGGGTTGAGTTAGACCAACTCAGTTCTAAGAGTTTTGCTTCGCAGATGTGGTTGCTTCAACACTATATATTAAAAAGTTATATTGTTTTAAACTCATCTTATTATTTACATTGCAATGATGATAAATAATAGATGAATGAATACAAGTGTCCTAGATCAAATGAATATGCTTAATATTTTTCATATACTTTTGTTCACCTTAATAAAGTGGTTCTTTTATATAATTAGTTTGGTTCTGTTCCATTTTTCCTGGAAAAGGTATCGACGCAAATTTTTATTCGTAAATGTTATATGTGCGCATGTTTTTTTGACATTGTGTAAATTAAATATCATGCGAGTATGATAAGAGATAAGGAATGGATAAAATAAAAGTTTCCAAAAGAAAAATTATTGAAGTGATTTTAATTAGTCTAAGATGTCTTGATTATGACTTTACATGTAACACTAACCTTTTTCCTCAGAGGAGTAGAGATACTTTATAAGAAGCCGCAAAAGAAAAACTTGAAATTATGATGAAGATTTTGGATCAATAATATAACTGATCAGTCAAATAAAACAACATGATATGATCTTTTGTCAACGAGTACTGGTTCAATTAGTAGAAGCGGACGCATGTTGAAAATAAAAAAGTTGAATTCGACCTCTTGTTCATAAAGAAATAATATGATCTCTTTTAAAACAGTATTTCCTGTAATTTAGCCAAATATCTTAGCCTGATATAATATCTTCTTCAGACACATATTTTAAGGTTAAAATACATTTTACCGTTAACTTTAAGTTATGCGTAGTTTATACTTTGATTTTTTAAAATATACATTACAATAATTTAGATTTTTCAAACAATATAAAACACCCCTTCTATTAAGTTAACATATATTTTTACCGTTAAATAGTTATATGCATATCACATGTACAGTCAAATGAACAAAAATAACCTTCCTTTTAATTAAATTTCTCAACCCAAAATACTGCTCCACTCAAAAAATAGACAAAAATATCCTTTTGTTATAATTAAACTCTAGCATCTAAAGGATATTTTTATCCATTTTTTAGTGGAGAGGGTTTAGGGTTGAAAATTTTAATTAAAATAAATAATATTTTTTCCCTTTAATTATTCATATAATATACACATGACTATTTAAAAGGTTTAAAATATCATAATGAATATTTTGAAAAATTAAGATGTAAATTACATCCAACTTAAAGTTCACAAAAAGGTAAAATACATTTTATCTTATTTTTAAGCATTTTATTTTGGGTGCGTGAGAAACAAATCAAACACGAAACTACAGCCAGCATACAGAAACTGACGCCAAAATCAAATCATGCTGAACTTCTATATTTTAATTTTCTTTTATTTAGAAGTCATGCTGAACATGGAATGATGGAAGCATCCCAATTCGGTGTGGTGTTTAAAACGGAAAACTCACAGTATTGTTATTTATAGTTATTTTTTCAACATTATTTGAGTATAATTTGGAATTATAAATTAATAAGTAACAATTTCAGTCGCATTTTTAGTGATCCTAAGTTAATTTAAAATCTAAAAGTATTTTTTAAATTTAATAAAATAATTTTATACTATTATCAATTATTTTATCACATCAATCGCATTTGCTAATAAAATAACTAAAACATCCTATTAAAATACATAACTCTCTAAATGTTCAATTAATGCCTAAAAAATTCAGGTAAATAATATTTCTGAAGGGTTGAAATTTGTTCTCAACGATAATTTTTTACATATAACTTTCCTTGTATATATAATTATCATTTCTTTTGTGGACTTATTTGTTTAGCCTGCTGTAATATTTTAAGCAAATAAGCTCAAATAGAAGTTGATTATTTTATATTTATAATCTCATTCTTTAAGCAAGATGGGAAAAAAAATTTTCTTTTATTTCCAGCCTCAAAATGTCGGATAAAGTATGTATTCTAAAGGAAAATATGTACAAATTACATGTAATATTTTAAAAAGTTTGAAAAGGTTTTAGAGGTAGGGTCCCTCATTCCTTGAAAAGCTCCGCACCCACGTTTAACCTCCAAATGCAATGACGTCAAGCAGAGACCCCAAAGCTCACATTCACATGACAAAAATACTAGAGTCCAAAATAGTTAGAATAATATAGAATAAATAAATTTTTTAATCCTAACATTTTGTGTAAATTTTTTTTTACATTAATTTAATTTTTAACATATTTTAAAATTTGACATGATTTCATCATTTCATTAAATTACTAATAACTTATGTTATCTTTCATTTTAATCAACTTAATTATGATGCTTATATCACTTCTTCAACTGATTACAAAAAACAAATTTACATCTCATCAGCTTAAAAATAAGAAAAATAAAACTAAATAGAATATTCAGGATGAGATTTGCTAATAATAATTTCTATTTTATTTATTTTTTAATTTTTTATTTTCAAATTAATGAGGTGAAAATATTCCCATTAAACACTCAAAGAAAGCATATAAGCAATATAACTGAGTTAATTATCATGAATCATAATGAAAGTTACATATAATTTGACAGAAAGATGAAATTAGTGTCGGATTTCAAAAATTAGGACTAAATTAATATAAAAAAAATTAAAATTTAGCTGATGTCAATTTCAAAATGCTAAGACTAAAAAAATATTTATTCTATATAATATATGTTTGTTAATTTTTAAATAAATAAATGGATTATATTATTTCATTTTATTTAACTACTACCACAATTTCTATAAAAAAAAAATTAGCAGTATTTTACTAACATTATAAAATTACTCTTCATACAAATAGATAAAATTAGAGACACAGTGAGTCAAGAAAACAAACCTCCGACTACGAAATTCTTCAAAAAAAACAAAATCTTCCTTTTTCGGAAAAATGCTTCACACCTCTATCCTTAATTCTTCTTCAAGCACGTACAACTGCAAATTAATTAATTACACGAATATGCCTTCATGAAAAGGCCGCATACTAAAGAATTATGTGTATTCATTGTGCTGAATGTCAACTGGTGGCTGCAATATTTCTGAATGCCAACTTCTTGTACATGGTCAAAAGCAACGACCTTACAAATATTTCATTTATAAAGAACAGAAAGAAACCTATTCTTACAATAATAGTAATATAATAGTATGTGCTTTGCACGGGTCAATTAAATATTCAAAATTGATAACCATTTATATAAAATTAATAATAAGTGTGTGATAAATAAATTATTATTCATGTTAAATATATTCTTGGTGTCAACAATTTTAGATATTAAAATTGATAGCAAAATTGTTTGATGCTGATTCTTAAAGTAATAATCATAATAAATACATCATTACATTTATTATATACATAGAATCACCTTCATAACTAAAATTTCATTCCTAAAAGTATAAATAAAGTTAACAAATTAAAAAAAGAATCAAACATATAAATTTGAATTTCATTCCTAAAAGTTCAAATAAAATTAACAAATTAATAAAAAGTATTTTATTCAAGAAAGCACTATAAACACACAATACAAATTTAAAACACAACACAGACACATGGACGCGATTTTTACAAAATATAGGATACAATACTTAATACGCTATGTAATAAAACATAAAAATAACATACTATGATAAAAAAAAATCAAATTTAAGCACTCTTATGGCGGAAAACACCCCATAACTAAAAGTGATCAAAAAAATTACAAAAATAAAAAAATCTACACAAGTTTTTATCCATAAAAAATAATGAACAAATGTTTGCATAATAAAAATGGAGTTTGTCGCTATATTCAGTGGTATGTCAAGGGCTCTTGAAATCGAGAGATGAAGCGGCATGGCAGGACCCCTCGACACGGGTGTCCAAGTGTCGTCAAAGTGTCGGTGTCGCAAAAATTTCCGACACGAGTGCGGCAAGGTTTTTGGATCTTGCTTTTTAGATTTTATTGTGATTTCTATCCTATGGAAAAATATTTTCTGTATTTGGGAATGACATATATGTGTGTAATTATCAAGAGGGATGGAAATCCTCTGTCCCCTTTCTTGCCCCAATCATTTATTGACACGTAGAAGATACATGTTCTATATTTATTAACTTATAAATTTTTAAATTTATCTTATCTCTCCATGTGTCAATAAATGATTGGAGGACAAGGGAGGAGACACCATTAGGGACACAGGATTTCCATCCATACCAAGAGAACCAAAATTATAAATTGCAACAAATGAGAAGCGCTCTAATGGAATGCATGCACGATCACAAGAATTAAAATTAGAATAATATATCTCATTAGTGCAAGCAGTGCAATACTCAAAATTTGGTATTATAGCAAGACAAATTAATAAAAAGTCCAATAAGTAGTCCAGCAATATGCAAGTAGCAGTGAATATAAGCTTTACTTACATACATAATATTAGCTTCAAAACCCTTGAAAAAGCTATCATAGCTTGAGTTTTGAATGATAACAAAGCAAATTTTATTAAAATACTTTGAAGAAAAAACTAATGGTTTGCTTGAGTTTCATTAGATGCTAAATATGAATTCTCTTATATATAAGTAATTTAATTCTTAATATATTTTTCATATTATCATGTTGTAACATGACAAAAATCTCATTCAAAAATATTAGAGTTCTTAAGAATATGAAAAATAGTTCAAAAAGTAAATTCCATATGCAAGAGACTTAAGAAAACAAGCTAAAGCATTAGAAAGTGAGTCTGAGACTTCAAAGACAATAATTCAGAAGATGATTTCTCATGATCATGTCAAGCATATTGTCACGATCCGATTTTGGTATGTGACCAGCACGTGAGAAGTTCCATTCCCACATAAGCATCATGACCTGAATGCTCTTATATGCACAACTGATTATAAAATTATTTAAAGGACATTTTCATTTTCTACATACAAATCACCTACTTCTATACATTAAAATAGTCAAAATTGAAATTTCACAAGCTGGTTTTAACATCTGAAATTATAATGCCGACAATATATGAATGAGTCCATCTTTTACGAAACGGCCACAGGTGGTAAAGTCATATACATGTACTAAAATAACATAATAATAATGATATGCATGAAGTACAAAATATGCTTTACGGTCAGGACCTACTGCAATGTACTGAAGCACTCTAACAAACAAGGATGCATATTTCACCCCAAGTGAAGTTTACTAGCTGACACTCTCCTGCGTTGAGAAGAAAAAGGCTAAGTAGAATTTGTAGCTATTGTTCTTATTTGTAAAAAAAATAAGAGAAAGGAGAAGGGTGAGTTTTGATACCAAAACTCAGCGAGTGAACCCTCACTTGAAACCCTCTTTCATGGGACACCAAGGGAACCATGCAGTAAATCATAATAACAATGATAGTATAAAACTTTAGAACATATCATACATGTATACATATTATCAAATTCACAATTCTCTATAAAACTAGTCAATAGCATCCTAATAGAGAAACAGAAATCTCTGTATAATAACTTCGGTTACATCAGTGTTACGTATTGTTCCCAGTATACCAATCAATTCTCTAATCACAAATCTCTAGTCATATCTGGGCATTATGTATCGTCGTCTCAGCATGTCAACAATTTCTCTATTTTCTCTAGCCCTAGGCTACTTGGTACCAAGATTAATGGATTAACGTTAACACACAGCTTCTTCTATAGCTCCTGTCTAGCTCAATTAGAAATCTAAATCTTTTCTCTGTATTTCATAAAGTCTTCTACCCTAGAGTTCACAAGCTATAGCATATAAAAACAATAGTTCTGAACTTCATATAATCATTACAACATCTCTAAACATTCATATCCAAAATCCAACTTCTATGTAAACTTATTTCAACAACAGTGTTCAAAATTTTTAGTTCTCTATGAGCTTTGAATCTATCCAATTCTAAAAGTCTAACCTTAGCATAACTATGGCTATGGAATCATGTCCAAGGGATCACCCTTTGCAAACATTGCGATTTCTAAAGCCTATAGAATATGTAGCTGTCAACTGTTCAGAATCCCATAAAGATTCATGCTCTTAAACCTCTTGATTAATCATCCAAACATAATTCAAACTATCAAGCTTTTCATAAACTAAAAAGCTTAACATCACATTCTAAAAGTACAAGGTTTAAAACCATATTTCCAATCTTTTCCTCTAAATTTCATATATGATTATAAAACTATATCATATACGTAAACTAGTTCCAGAATCGTTGAAACAATCATAAAAATCTCTAACAATTACATATATCATCAATTCTATAAAAACCATTAAACATGGTCCCATAAGTTTCATCAAAACCAAGTTTCATGCTTTAAAACCAGGAATTCTAAAACATTTTAACCAACAGGAATCTCAAACTTCTTCGTAGAAATCTCTAAAATCAAGTAGTAAATAATCTCTTTTATGAAAATAATTATAATGCAGAACATAGAGATCACGATACAAACCCACTCACCTGGTGGAGTGGACAGTGAAGGATCTACATTGACGAAACTCCTTGGAGTAGGAACAACATCAATATCTGCAGAGGAACTATAGTACTCTAGATTAACTTTTAGAAATTACTAGATAACTAGATCTAACTCTATTACTAAGAAGAACATCACCTCTTGGATAACATGGAAACCATCATGCCAACCCTAATAACAAGGAGAAATTGAAGAGAAAAGGAGCAAAACTCATAAACTAAACATACCTTAAACTTGGAAAATGGAAGATTAAGGGTGATTTTAAGATAAAATGGAAGAAATATGAAGTTTGGGGGTGAAATAGGGTGAGAGGACGAGTTTTTTAGTGTTTGGGGGTGGAGGGTCGTGTGAGAGTGTTCTAGACCCCGAAACGAGGTTTTTATAAAATTAATGATCGCCTGAGCGGTAAATGACCGCTGAGGCGGTCCTTGCCTAGCGCCACACCGCCATACTTCTAAGCTGGGGCAATCTCCAGGAGGTCAAATACTGGTATGTATTGGACTGGTTGTTTTAATACTCACTCATTTATATTTCTCACTTATTAATCATTTATTTTACTTCCCATTAACTTTAAAACATAAATATAAATAAGAAAATACCTCATATTTGGATTCAAATAAAATATTAGAAAAATCAAAATCCCAACATATCAAAATCAAATTTTTGGGTTTTAGTACAAATTCGAAATCTGAAAGATTTTATAAACTTTTGGACTAAAAATAAAATGTTTAAAGATTTCATAAAATTCATTAAAAATCAGTCTTTAACTTATTTTCCTCTAGGAACAATTATGGGACTTTTGATCCCAAGAAAATGGTTCTATCAAATAGCCCTCCAAGGGCGTGTATGGTCCAGACTTATGAAATTCAGGACCGAACGACAGATAAGGGTAACTGGCACCCTTCTTAGTTTGAAAAATTTTTTCTAACTTTTTTATTTAAAACTAGGATATTACACATATTTTCACAATAGTTAATCATGGTCAAAATTTATGAAGTTCACAATTATCTGAAGATCCTTATCCATCTCAGCAAGAAGTTCAAATGGAATATAAAAGGTTCAGAAAGTGTAGAAGTGCATAAGGTATTAAAGCTTATGTCAGAAACTACACTAGACTATTAGAAACTAAAAGGAAATTTGAATTTAAATGAACTCAAAGCCTTAAAAAGTTATGATTGTGACGTATCAACTTTATACTTGAAAGTTCACCATCCCCAATGAAGTATTTACAAGAAGAGAAGTTCAAAAACCACGCTCTATATGAAAGATAGTTTTTGAAACTCCTTTAAAAACAAAGAACAACGGTTTTCGGTACTACAATAGTTGTAACTGACATAACTAGGCTTATATGTCTAGAAGAGTAAATCCTATGACATACAAAGTTTGATCAACACGAGTCAAGAAGAGAAAGATCAAGAGGGCATGGTCTTATTCAAATTCAAGTATAAAAGGAGAAAACATTCAAATAAGAAAAAAAAACCTTTTGCACACAACACTTTAAAGCATTTTTCATACTTTTTGAAGTTTTATTATATATTAGTTTCAATTTCTCTTAAAGAAAATTTTCTTTCTTGACATTCTTCATTAGAAGATTAGAAAGAAGTCTCTCAAATAGTTTCCCTATACACTTCTTTATCTTGGGATTTTCTCAATGTTAAACACTAAAAACTCATATCTCTTGTACCTTGATCCATTAGGTAGTGTTTGGTTAGTGATAAGAGACAAAAATGCAGAGACACTAGAAACACAAACCCATTTGATGGCGGAGATAGGAACAAAGAACATAAAAATTTCCTGTCCTCGGATAGAAAAACACAAAATTTATGTACCTCCAAAATGTTGGGACAATGGAGACAAGATATGAAGACGGAAATTTAATATTTTTACTTCTAATAATACCCTTATACATATTTATTATTTATGTCTTCGTTTCCACTATATTTATTGTTCCTATTTTTCCTCTCCCTACCAAATGCTACCTTAGTGATTAGTGTAAGATTAGCTTGGAGAGGCTAGAAACAAAACTACTTGTGAGCGATTGATTGTATAAACTCACTGAAGCTAGCTTGAGAAGGCTAAGAAAAAGACCATATAAGTTCCTCTACACAAAGACTATATGAGTTCCTCATGTAGAGAAAGAAGTTGATAGTGGAACTCAATAATTTTGGTTGAGAATTGGACGTAAGCAAAGTTGACCGAACTAGTACAAAGTTATCTGTGTGATCTTTTCATCTCTCTATCTCCTTTAACTATTGTGCATTTTTCATTTTTATTGTGTATTATTTTAAAACTATTTTAACATCTTTCTGAAGTTAGTTCAAGTTTTTGAACACTTCAGAAAATCACTTTTGAAGTTAGCTAACTCATGTTTTCCACTATTAAACACTCGATAGATTTTGTTTGAGTTTCAAAAAGTGAAAAGTTTTTTAAAGCACGATTCAACCCCTCTTCTCGTGCTATATATTCACCTACATTTGACATTAGATTCTAGGCCTCTAAGAGGTTGAGCATCCTAACCATTATAGAGGGAAAAGATCCTTTAGAAGAATGGCACACAATGTTGTACATATTGCTAAGGGACACTCCATCAATAGACCTCCATTCTTTGATGGTTGTGACTATGCCTATTAGAAGGACATAATTGAGCTGTTTATCAAGTACACAAGTCTTGGCTTGTGGAGATAATTCAAAACGATGATCAACAGAAAGTAAGAGTTCAAATGAACTTCAAGGCCATGTATCTCCTCACTTGTGCCCTAAGCAAAGCAGAACATGACAAGATTATTGCTTGTGACACAGGCAAGGAAATTTGGACAGACTATAAATGCTACATAAGGGAACAAACTAAGTCAAAGAATCAAAGATAAGTATATTAGTGAATCAATATGAATTCAAAATGAATAAACATGAGAATATTGATGAGATGACCATTAGATTCATGCATATCATCAACCAACTTAAAGGATTGGGTAAGAGGTACTTAAACTCTGAGATGGTTAGGAAGATTCTAAAAAGCATACCATCTAAATGGCTTCCAAAGGTCACATCAATCAAGTGTAAATTACTGACAGTTTCTTCCTAAAAGAAAATCTCCTGAAGTGTTAATTTAAGTATAATACATTCAACTAGCTTGTCGGCAATGTTTTAAATTTGGAATCTGTGTGTGGTATATATAATGCATTTGTGGAATAAATCAATTGAGCATGTAACATCCTAGTTCTTTTCTTTAGAAATTGATTGAGGAATAGTTAATGGGAATATTAAGATTTTGACAAACGTAGTTGTGATGAGAATAACTCTATGATCGAGCACAAAAAAAAAATAAATGAATAGTATTTTGCAGGCCCCAGGCCTTGGGTTAGTCAAACCTTAAGATTCAAACCGGAGGTACCTGAAATTAGGAAAACATGGGAATAAGGTTACAAATAGTTAGAAATGAAAATTTTATGCTTAGAATTAATTTTCAGGTAATATTGGTTTTATTGGGTATGGTGTTTACCCGTTCGGTGAAATTTCGGTGTATGATTTTTAATACCGAAAGATATTTCTATCACCACCAATGGATAATATCTATCTAGTTAGGACATGTGGAAAAGCCATCCATTTTGCTTTATTACATGCATGATTACTTACTTTAAATAATATCTTCAATGCATTAAATACAAAGAAGCCAAGTCACAACTTCTTTTCCAAGCTAGAAGCCTCATTTTTTGCCCAAGAAGAAAAAAAGGGACCAGCCACCATTGTCATCTTCAAGAGCTCCGTCTTGAGTTCTAAGACCATAAACACAAACCTAAAGTTGTTTAAAACTTCAAAATTTCTTCACAAAACTTGTTCTATACTTCAATCCCCACAAATCTAACCAACAGAATCTCTATTCCTCATCAAACCTTGCCTTGCTACCTCACACTTCATTGATTCAAGAAGGGTTTGGGGTTGGTTTGGGAGCCTTAGAGTGGAAGGAATCAAGCTTGGATCATCTTGGAGCCAAGGAGCCACTAGGTTACTAAAAGTAGGGTTTTTGTTGCCCTTCCTTGTCAGATTTTCTGATATGTTTTGGGTTGAGCTAGGTCTGAAATTTCTAGTTGTATTGATTGATATTATGTTAATATTGATGTATGAATTTTGGTGGTGTGTTTGGATGATGTTAGAAAATAGTTTTTATCAAAAGAAGTTTGGACTAGGCTCCTGGATTTTTGGTTTTCCTGAAGCAGCAGTTATGCACGAATTTTCTGGTATAGTTGTGGGTAGTTTCATGAACTATAAAAATTATATGTTGGAGTAACATCTTAAACTAACTACATCAATTTTCTTGGGTGTTGATTTTAAGGTTTATTGCCTTAAAAAAATCAGATCCAAATGAAACTGATGTTGTCTTGAATGTTGTAACTGAAACAATATGATTGTCCAATTTTATTACCATAGCAAATGATTGAATGAGCCTTTGAAAATTTTAGACAAAGTTAATAACATATTGAAGTGTCCCTGTAAATTTTATTGTGAGTTAGTTCAATTATTTGCTAGGGTAAAGAATTAGGAGAACCCTGGTCTGGTCTGTGAATTGGTGGCCCCTGACCACTAAATTTGTACAATTTACTAAAAGAGTTAGAGAGCTCCGTTTGTCTTGAAATTTTCACAAGGTCTCTTAGACACATTGAAATGTCATATAGAATTTTTTTGGTCCTTGAAATGGCCATCTGATATGGCAAACAAATGTCGTTACTGGAATGATAAATCTGCCAAGGTGCTGAAATGGTAAGATTGGCTGAAAACTAATGGTGGAATGATATCTAGTCCAAGTGTGTGGCATATGAATGCATGCTAGATGTTTCAAATAATTGTCCATGAGGTATGAATAAGCCTCTAAAATAATTGAATGCTTATATGTGACGTACACATGCCCTTGATAAAGAAAGAAAAGTACATAATGTGATTTTATGAGAAAAGAGCACATATACATTTCACAAGTGCATGTTTGAACATATGGGGAAAACAAAAGCAAGGCTTAGATAGGATATAGAGGGAAGACAAGAATAAGGACTTCCCTGGAAAATTTTATAAGTCGGTAGACGTATCGGCTAGGAATAGAACTATGTGATTCGAAAATGGAAAAAAAGAAATCCGATGATCAGGGTAGGAATGAGCTCTTGTCCTAGCAGTCTATTGTCCTTTGTGGAATTATCAAATGCAGATACATCTTTATGTGAAATTAAGCCTTTCCTATGTTAAATTAAAGGAGGAGACACAGAATTAAACTTATGGTTCCAAAGAATAGTATGTGACTTATTACTATGGTGACACTCTAAATTCCTATGATTGACATATTTTAGCATTGATGCATATAACTGTTGTATGGATGTTTTACATGAATGAACTCATTATTTATATTCTATAGTATCTGGAAAACTACCCTCCTGAGAATTTTTTAGTATTCTCACTCAAGTTGTATGTACTTGTATTGCTCAGATTAACGATGCCGTCACTGGTATTCTTCCTTGATTAGCCATAATAGGTGTGGTAGTATGATCCGACACTTGACTCCTTGTATGCCGTAGGTTACTTTCAGTTCCGTGTATATGTGTTTTTCAGTCGTTCCTTCAGTGCTTTTTAATTGCGGAGTTTGACCTACTTTCCCCTATGATGGTGTGCCTCTCCATATGGCACACCCTGATGTATTTGATATCCCACCTGCTCCACCAGCTCACCCTCCAGGAGATACACCCACCTCTTCACCATCATCCTCAGACTCGACCCATCCGAGGGTCCTGACGCCCTGGCGGAGGTGAGGCTATCATACCGATGGCCAATGGCTTCTTGTAGGAGGACGCGAGGCCTTCAGGGACTTTTGTCTTGTGCATAGTAGTAGTATAGGTTATTACTTTACTAGCCTGAGACTGATGTATTATTATTCGTTCCCAGGTCCGTTTGTATCTATATGTGTTTTGTTGGATCGAATACTAAAGTAGGCTAGGTTTTGGATGTTGACCAGTCCTTTTGATATAGGGTCCTGACTAGATTAGGAGTTAGCCAGTTGGTTGCGAGTATGATGTATATATTGTAGACTTATAACTGATGTTTATATATGGAGAGATAAGCTTTGAAATATATATTGTCTAAAGTACTTTATTGCTCTATATCTCGACTAGTATAGATTATGAACGTCAATAATACTCTACTAATTACTATGTCAATTCGAGTAGAATATGGTAATTAGGAGAGTGCTACATTATGGTATCAAAGTCGGACTATCTTATCAGCCTTAGGATTGGATCGACTATGTTTCCGTAGTAATTGTCATGCATCATGATGGTACATGAATTGATTACACATCCAAATGAGAGGGATCCTAAGTCTGTATAGATATAGGACTATGAGTTAAGGATAACTTATATGAATTGATTGGTACTACCTATGCCACAAAGATGCATCTTTCTTTCAGTAACCCATCACGAAAGAACTCCATAGTTAAGAGTGCTTGACTTAGGGTAATTTTGGGATGGGTGACCTCCTGGAAGTTTTCCCAGGAAGCGTGTAAGTGAGGACAAAGCGCGTTGAAAAGACCGTGTTGGTTTGTAGGGACGGTCAATCCATAAAGCGGCGGGGATGTTACAAATGGTATCAAAGCCTGAATTTCTCCGTACGGTGTGGTTCGGGGACGACCAAGCTGAAGCTGGTGGACATGTAATGCCCGGGGACGAGGCAAGGAGTGATTCCTGATGCAAGAAGGCACGAACAAGGAGCGGCTTCTGCCTCAGCGAGGGGTACATGAACCGATTACCCACCCGAATGAGTGGAATCCTAGTCTGTATAGGTATAGGACTATACAGTTAAGGAGGGCTTATATGAATTGATTGGTACTACCTATGCCACAAAGATGCATCTTTCTTTTGGTAGCCCATTACGAAAGAATTCCACAGTTAAGCGTGCTTGACTTGGGATAATTTTGGGATGGGTGACCTCCTGGAAGTTTTCCAGGTAACGTGTGAGTAAGGACAAAGCGCACTACAAAGACCCGTGTTGGTTTGTAGGAACAGTCGTTAATCCATAAAGTAGCAGGGATGTTCAGAGCAAGGGTTTATTATGAGAACAAAAGGAGTAAATCTTAACCATGTAATCATGCATAAAAAATTAAGATTAAAAGTTAATTAGTAGTCACATAATCACTTAAAAATTTCGTATAACTTTATATTATGATCTTGAGTATTCATGTACAATTTGACATGTTCAAGATTTATTTTTCTTATTCTAATTATTGACCATTTCTCTCGCTTAATTCTCTCAAAAACATATAATATAAATTCACATGTGGGTGAATAATATATCATATATAACACAACAATTATAAAAATACAACACACTTGCAAATAGAAGGAATTAACTACATGTGAATAAGTTAGTTCATACTTAATTAATCAAAGTCATTCCAAATACCATGACATGCTAGATTAATTCATGAATTAGCTATTTGTGAATAAGTTAGTTCATACCTAATTCAAGTGACAAAATATGCCACATTATGACCATTTAACAAGTTAATTACATGTGAGTGAGCCAATATATAACGAATCCAAGTGACAAAATATCTCAAACAATAAAGAGTAAAACTTCATTTATGTCCTTTATTTTTTACCAAGCTTTTGATTTGGTCCCAACTTTTCTTTTGTTCTATCTATGTCCCTAATATTTTCAAGACATTTCAATCATATCCTTTTCATAGGATGTACCTAGATTATAAACCAAAAAAACTAAAGTAAAGATCAAATTAAGCTGTTAGAAAACCACAACACACAAGACATAAAATGTCACATTGTAATGTTAGGGGATCACAACTTAACATCCCCAAATTCATAACTAGAAAAAATATTAATTAATCCTAATTAGTGATTTAGATGAAAGAGAGCAAAAGAAATTAGACAAGTGTAATGAAACATAACAAATATTATTAAAATAGTCAAGTGTGTCTAGAGAAAGATGTAAAGAATTACAAAAATGCAATCACTTAGTAGAAATTACGAAAATACCCTTACAATGTAAAGAAAATTACCAAACTACTCTTGTCTTATTAATAATGACAAAGATACCTTTATTTTATAAATAGAATTACAAGAATACTACTATTATTGTTTAATTATAAAAATACCCTTGTTTTGAAATAAGAAATTATTGCAAATATCACAACTTTAATAATTACAATACCATTTTAATAATTACAACAATACCATTATACCAATCTCTAGGCTTGTCTTGAAACAGGAATGAATTTAAGCCATTGGATTAATGCTAGAAAGAATCAAAAGGTCAATTGACTAAAAGTTGCAAATCTCTAGTATTAAATGATAATTTATCAGTATAAGTTTCTAGATAATTGATTTAATAGTATGAATAAGACATGACAAACTAAATGATCCAAATAATGTAATCATAGATTGTGGAGCTAATGGATGAGTGGGTTGAAATAATTAACATAGGATTCGAATTATAAGAATAAAACATGACAGAATTGCCATGATTGTATTAAACTAATTATGATATCATTTATTAAATAAATCAGATAAAATACAACACACATACATATCATACCTTGCATGACAAGTTTATTAAGGGCATGAAACAAGGCAAGACTCAATGAAACTTTATATTACAATGCATGCATGAAAGAACTTAAAATCCCTTCATATATGTATGTGCCAAAAATTAACATCACCATGATAGGGGACAAAATTGATTTGATAAATAACTTTGTGTCATGAAAAGCTCTTGATTTCACTAAAATAGGCCTACACTAACCATTACTTCCAACATAAAAGTTGTGCTTAGGACTTAGCAATCTAACACAATTATTACTCCACCCACAAGAGCATCCAAGAACAACAAATTGAAGCACAAAAACCGTTCCATTATAGCCCTTAGGTGATGGCCTCAATGGCCTATAAAAGGAGGGAGTGTGTAAGCTTATTTGCAATACATATACTCTTGCTAGTCTTCAAGCCTTAGAAATTTCCTAAGTGTTCTTTCTCTTTTATTCTTTCTCTACCTTTTCTTCTCATGTTCTTCTCTTCAAAGACTTCTCTTGACCCTCTAAACCTCATTCAAACACTTAAATCCTAAGGCCAAACCTTCACTAGCCCTCACAAGAGTTACAATCTTTAACTCTAGTTAGAAATATTTTCTTCAGCACTCAAGTTTTAGAGCTAAGATTCAAGGAGGGTCATCCACTCCAAGGACTCTTGCTCAAGCTCAAGGAAGAAGAGAATGACTCTTTTTAGACCCTACATAAGAGGTAGGAGTTTCATCTTTAATTGTCAAGCATTGTTGACTTCTAACCTTGCCCATGGATAGAATGCCTTAAACTTGAGTTATTGTCAAAAGTTTCAATGATTGTTTATAAAATATATTTTTAGATAACACAACATGTTCTATTATATTCTGAGTACTTTTATGATGTTATCATACTCAAATATAATTTAAAAATATGGTATGTAAAACTTAATTTAATAAAGGTGACTTACAACATGAAAGCAGTAAGTGTTGAAATTTTTTACTATTCCTGGCAGTAGGCACTTTGAAAAGCAATGTTCATAAAATATGAAGTATCTTGAAATGAAAATATTTTTACCATAAACTAGACACATTATAGAACACTCTCCAAAAAGAATCACTCAAAAAGGAGTTCTCTAGCTCGAGATATAAATTTTCAAAGTTAAGCCAAAGACTGAAACTCTAAATTTGACCTTGCACTAGTAAAACAGGTGCAGCTCACTCTAGAAAAATACAAATGGACTGATTTCAACTTTTTTGGAAAGCTAACACATATAGGAACACATCCATGTCTATTATACATAAAGCTTTGCACCACATAAATACAGTATGAGAAATAAATTTTCGGGATAGTGTGCTGAAGAGTCTAGAAAAGGGGTAACTTTACAAGAGTATTATGACATAACCATAAATGTGTTTTTAATGAAATTACCATTAATAGAAAGCTTGATGAGTTAAGAATCTGGGATTATATTTAAAGGCTGAGATAAACAGAAAGTTACAAATTTTCTTGTAAAAGACATCAAAACTTAAATAGAAGATTCAAGTCTTGTAAAGAGATTTTAAGCATCTAAGTTGCAATAATCTTCAAACATAGGGGAGCTTGAAAATATATAAAGAACCTATAATAATATTTTAAAATGCATTAATGAAATAAGAGAATGCTAAAGAGTACAACGAAAGACATTCATAATGTATACATATCAACCAAGACATCCATGACTTCCTAGAAACACTAGGGACTTGACTTAATAATTTGGGTTGCTTAATATGAGATTTGTCAATGAAAATCCATATGAGATCTTACATAAAATTATTTGCTGATTCCTGTACATGACTACTATTTTGTCATGTGGCTTAGCATGAAATGCTTACTATTTGATGTAAGGTTGTATATAAGATGCTCTATGCTACAAAAGTGATATATAGTAATGTGAATGTATAGTGATGAGTTATAAAATGATGAGGATGAATGATTGATTGTGCCATGATTTATTTATGATTGCATGATGATACGTATACATTCATGTTTCAAGTGAAATAATAAATGGACAAACTCACTACTTAATCCTCAAAAGGGATTAAGGTATTGGTGATTTTAGTCGTGAGAATAAAAGTAAAGTTTGAAAAAGTAGAAATGATAGTTTGGAAAAGTGGACTTGAGCTAAACTCACGGCTTAACCTCATAAATCGTTGAGATTATGGCAACGGAAAGAAAATTAAAAGGTTGTGGCGACAACCACGGTATGAGCTCATTACCTTTTATTGTGGTCTAAGGCATTGATGCATTCATCACGTGAGTAATTCAAAAATATGTTAATGAAAGGAAAATTGAATGAAAGAAAGACAATGTCACTAAATAATAAATTTTGAGAATAAGTAATCATGACATGCATGCATCTCCTAATTATTATTGTCCATTAGTGATTTTATAAGATATGCTTGGATACATGCTTGATGAAGTATTGAATAGATATTTCTATTATTGTTATAAGAATATTTTAAAAGCAAATGCACTTCGACTAATTATGTTTGTGAAAATATAGAAATTGAACGATTAATATGTCTACCATTTTATAATAAACCTGAAGTAATTGGGACGACAACGATGACACTTTTGGTACAAGAAGGAGCTTCTACTAAGAAATCTTGTATTTCTTACTCCTATGTTTCTTTTCCATTGTTGTTACCAGAGAAGATGTGTCCACTTAAAGCAACGAAGCTTAGCTAAGGAAAGAGACAACACATGAAGATTTCAGACCTTCCAAGAATTTGCACTCCAATATTTAGTATGTTCTATTTACTAGGAACAGACTTAGTGATAGCAGAATTTATATTGTTATTTGTAATAACTTATGACTATGGTATATGCTCTATTATGACTCATGTATTAAGTAGTTATATTTCAATTTATGTGATGATAGTTCTACATTTAGTCCCTTATTTTGCTTAATTAAATTAGGTGCACAAAGTAACTTTGGTTACCATTTACGTAAGTGTTATGTATTTCATTTCTAGCTACAGGCTTAAACTTTCAAAAAGTAAATTTTAATAATAATAAAAATTATTATTTAGCATTTTTCTAAGTTAATTTTAAAAAAAATGAAGGCAAGACATAAGTGACAACTAATAGAATCCACATAGGAACTTAAGCATAGTTCGGTTCTACTAAGGTGTTACAACAACAAAAGAGAAAATGTCTAAGTTTTTTTATCATAATTTATATTTTATTTACATTTTGAAAATGTTAGTGTTGGGAGCATGAAAGCAAAAATAAACGGACCACACAAAATCTTCAACATGTTTCAAGCCAATAATGCCTACGTCCACGACTTCACAAACAATTCACTAATTTTTTGTGAAAAAAATACAATCACACTAATCTAACAATCTCTCACAAATGCGAAGCCCCAATACACCCAATCTCACAAAGTAATATTTTTCACTCATAGAAAATACTCACAAATATTCTCTACCTAACAAAATCTCACTCAAACAAATCAATTTTTCACACCAAAATAGTGCTCACACACACTACTTTCCTTTTCTCCCATTATTGCGGCGTTGTACACTGATAGAAGAAAGAACAACCTTTTTTAAAAGTGATATCAAGCCTTGCATATCCCTAACACATGAGTCACATGCATACTAAACCAAAAGGGCCTTATTCTTTTTTTTTTTTTTTTTTTTGCAAATGGGCTTAAAACTAATCCAAGGCAATAAACCCAACAAATCTCCACCTGCCTTGCAATTGGGACAAACTCCATATATTAGTAACAAGAGTCAGAAGGCCTTGTCAAAAGACTAGCAAATGTTACCTTTTTCTTTGGCAAATGCACATTCTTTGCTTTTTCCACATTTCTATATACTCTTATTGTCTTTATTCACAATAATCTCCCCATCAACTTATACAAGTTACTAGGAGTCTTCTTACCCTTCATATCTTTAAAGATCCTCTCGTAACTTGCATTACTTCATCTCTTGCAAAATGTCCATAGCCCATTGCATCAAGTTTACCCAAAGAAATCAAATTTCTTCAAAGTGCAGGTTCATACCTTACATCACCAAGTGTTCGCACACAACTATTATGCATTTTAATTTTCACAGTACCCTTTCTAACAATATCAAAGCACTCCTTATTAGCCAATCTGACAACCTTATCATCACAACCATCATAACTATCAAACCATTCCTTCCTCCCACAAACATGATTAGAACAGGCAAAATCTAAAAGCCAGCAATTACCTAAACACCTTTATCCTCTTCAACCATCATCACATCAGTTTCACAATTGGAATAATCTTCCACAGCTGTGGTAGCATCTTCAAACTTCTCTTTTCCTTTTTCCTTTACTCCTTTCAAATTCTTCCATATCTGCTTTCAATTTCCTGTAATAAAATTTAGTATGGCCCATCTCATGACAATAATAACATTGCTTGTCTTTATAGTCTGGTCTTGACAAGGAGCCTAATCTTGAATTATCTCTGCCAAAATTACTACCACGAGATATGTTTCTACCATGACTAGTTCTAGCAACAAAGATACTTTCTTGGGTTGATCATTCGATTTTTTATTCTCTAATAACACAACAATCACATAATCAACTTTCAAAGTATCTTTTCCAACTAGCAATGTGGTGATTAAGCTGTCATAATTATTTGGAAGAGATGATAATTACAACAATGCCTTATCTTTATCATTAATTTTTACACCAATACTAGCTAACTGTGTAACCAATCTTGTAAAATAATTCACATGATCTCTAATGTCAACACCATCATCTATCTTCAATTGATATAATTCTTTCTTTAAAAATAGATGCTTGGTAAGTGACTACACAAAATCTTTAACGTGGTTCGGCCAATAATGCCTATGCCCACGACTTCGCAAATAATTCACTAATTTTCTATGAAAAAAATACGATCACGCCAATCTAACAATCTCTCACAAATCCAATCCCCAATACACCCAATCTCACAAAGTAATATTTTTCACTTACAGAAAATACTTGCAAATATTCTCCACCTAACAAAATCTCACTCAAACAAATCAATCTTTCTCACCAAAATGGTGCTTACATACACTAATTTCCTTTTCTCCCATTGTTGCGGCATTGTACACTGAGAGAAGAAAGAACAGCCTTCTTTTAAAAGTGATGCCAAGCCTTGCATATCCCTAACATGAGTCACATGGATACCAAACCAAAGGAGACTTATTCTTTCTTTCTTTTTTCCAAATGGGCTTGAAACCAATCCAAAGCAATAAAGCCAACAGTTAGGGATAAAAATAGAATTAAAAAAGGGATTAAATTGAAATCCTAATAAAAGAAAATGGGATTAAATTGAAACCTTGATAAAATGTGAAGCACACAATTGAATCTTTACCAAAAAAATAAACAAATAACTACATCAATTTTAAGTAATTCACTTTTATATAAAAACTCACTCAACCAATAGAGCTTCCTAAATAATCAATCATCTCCAATTTTTTCAAACATTTTCAATAATATACGGATTAAGGAGACTCATTATTAACTTTAAATAGGTATTTTAACATTTTATAACACCTAACCCAACCTAACTACGATGAACTGAACAAGACATACACATATTTTTCCTTTTGGGAAGGTACTCTGATGTTAATAAAATGGGTAAATTACACTCACCTCCCTAAAATTTGTGTAAATGCAACTCACATCCCCTCTATTTATCCACCTGACATTCACACCTCTCTCTTGTCAAATTGTAAGAATTGATATTAGGTTTCACTCCTCATTCAGAGCACTATTAATAAATTTAATATAATGACATTTTTGCGATATTAATGTTTTTAATTAATAAAATTATAAAAATATTAAGTTTTGAGGTATTTTTATAATTTTATTAATTAAAAACAGTAACATCACAAAAATGTTATTCTGTTAAATTTATTATTAGTGTTATCTGAATGAGGGTGAAGTTTAATATAAATACTTAAAATTTAAAAAGCAGAGTGAGTGTGAGTGTTAGGTGGACAAATAGGGGGTGTTGCATTTCCACAAACTTCGGGGAGGTGAGTGTAATTTATCGTAATAAAATTCAAATAAATTTTCAATCTCTATAAAATATCTTAAATTCTAAATTTTATAAATTTCTTGGGGATGCACAAGTTTAACATATTATTCCTGTATACACTCATAATAAAGTTGATTAGTTCCATAGTTAAGTTAATATATCTTAAATAAAGCTTGTGAGGCCACTTTTACTATGAGTGTATGTAAATATGAAGTGTTACACTTATGTTTATACAAGAATTTATTTTAAAAAGACATTTATTTAAATCTTTCTCTATTTGTCCCCTCACTTATTTCAGCATTCCTTTTTTTAAAAATAAAAGAATGAATACCCAAATAACTGATCTCTCAAAAATAGTCCTTTACTACTAAAAATATAAGACTCATTAGTCCTGCATTAGTATTTCGCTACATTTATTTATCATATCTATGTTTTTATTAGGGGCTATTTAAAATTATTTTACAAATCATTATAGATCAATTTATCCTAAAATTCTTTAAAAATATTGACAACGGGCTATTTTTTTCTACATTCTTAAATACGAGGAACCACCCAAAAAAAAAATTATTTTTTATTTTTTTTTTCAAAAAATGGCAGAAACGGATCAGGGTAGACGGGTGGGTTGCCCTGACCCGCGCTTGTTCTGCCTCCGATCATATGTGCCGGGATGAGGGAAACGGCGAGGAGCTGTTTGCTGTTCCCCCTATCTGCGTCTCTCGCAACACTCATCGACCAAAAAAAGTAAAGAAAACACACTCAATGCTATTCCGTGTTTCTTCCACCACATCACATCACACAACATATTAAACGAACTAATTCTTCAAGCTCTAAAGTCCAAAATTTTCGTTGTTAGAAAAATAATCACAATCATAATCCCTAAGACCCTAACCCTAGGTGGAGGTGGTGGGTAGAGGCAAATAGCTCTTCTATCTCCAACAATGGAGGTTCAGGGTCAGGTCCAGGGTCAGGGTCAGGGTCAGGGTCAGGGTCAGAGTCAAGCTGCCGAGAGGCTGAACCAGGCGGTGCAGCAACAGCTGAACCTGGAACAGATGAAGACCCGAGCCATCAGCCTGTTCAAGGCAATCGCCCGCATCCTGGAGGACTTCGACGCCTACGCCCGCACCAACACCACTCCCAAGTGGCAAGACATTCTTGGCCAGTACTCAATGGTCAACCTCGAGCTCTTCAACATCGTCGACGACATGAAGAAGGTCTCTAAGGCATTCATCGTGCATCCCAGGAACGTTAATGCCGAGAATGCTTCCAGTAATTGCTATGCTATGTGCCCTCTTTCCCCTTCTCCTCAATATTTTGATTGAATGATGATGGTAATAATAATTAATGTGTGTGATTCTTCTTTTTTTGTTGGTGTTTCAGTACTTCCCGTTATGCTCTCCTCGAAATTGCTTCCTGAGATGGAGGTGGATGATAGCTCTAAGAGAGATCAGTTGCTTCAGGGGATGCAGAACCTCCCAATACCCACTCAAATCGACAGGCTCAAGGTCATTTTTCCCCATTCTACTTCTTCGTGGATTCTCGGTCTGTTTGGTTGAGAAAACAGTTTTTCGTTTATTAATCCCTTGTTTTGTTTGGAATTTTGCGAAGGAAAACAGAGAAAACTGGAAAAAAGAATTATAGAATTGGGAAATGCCTGTTTGCAGAATCCTAAATAATAGGGAATAGACTTGAAACGAGAAATGAAAATAGAAAACGAAAACAGGAATCGAATGTGCTTGCCATCTACTTCGAGCCAGCTCTTCTTGATTATCGATTCTTTTTTGCAGGCTAGGATTGATATGATTGCAGCGGCCTGTGAAGGTGCTGAGAAAGTCTTGGCCGACACCCGAAAAGCATATTGCTTCGGGACTAGGCAAGGCCCAGCCATTGCCCCAACATTGGACAAGGGTCAGGCTGCCAAGATTCAAGAACAAGAAAATCTGCTCCGAGCTGCTGTCAATGTTGGTCAGGGTAAATAGTTGTTTCTTTTCTTTTTTTTTCTCACTTGCTGATGCCTATCCAAATTGTAATATATGAAAATTGTGCTCATGCTTAATTCTTTATTATGCTTTGTTTTGTAATATAGTAAAATTGTGCTTTAAGAGGGATGACATGGGGAGGGTTTAAAGTGGCTTAATTTGGGATCAAAGTCTTACCTGCCAGAAACTTTATGATTCAGGATTGTTGTCATTTGTACTTGTAACATACTTATCAGTTTAATGTCAATACCTTTTCACTTTAACCAGGAGGGAGTGTAAAACTAGCGGGGCATTGTCAATGTATTACATATGTATCAGATTTGTTCATTTCTGTTCAGGACTTTATGCTGTTACTGATTGCTTCACAATCTAATTTAGACTATTCCAGCCTACTTAAAAGCACTCGACCCTCCACCTGCCGATTACATAAAGTGAGAGAGGGAGGGGTGAGGGGATGTAAGATAACACATTTTTTATTTGTTTTGTAATACAACAACAATAACAACAACTAAGTCTTGTCCCACTAAGTGGGGTCGGCTACATGTAATACATTTTTTTTTTGTAATAATGTGAAAAAAGAAAAGGGCTCTTTAAAGCTGCCCACATGCATTTCTTTGTTTTCACATGTGTTTGCGAATGGCACCTTTTCTATATGATGGATGGTTTTGTCATTTGTGGACTTTGCAGTGAGTCATACATTTGGGAATTCAACAAAATCCGCTAAAATTATACGTCATTCAACTCTGGATTAATAGCATCTTCCAATTTTGTTAAGGAAACTGGAGGCTGTTGTTTACCATATATGTTGAGATCCAATTCCAAATTTGCTTTCATATAGCATTCTTGGTTTAATTTGAAAGGACTTGTGTATAGCAAGGTGTTTTTTGCTAGCTTACTATGGACTATGGAGAAAGCTTTTGTTTGTTGAAACTCATTACACCTCCATATTAGACACTCTCTTTGTGTGCATGTTCTTTATGATGATCATTTGGATAAAATGGAACTGCATGCAGGATTACGGATACCTGGAGATCAGAGGCAGATTACTCCTGCACTTCCAATGCATTTGGCAGAAGCACTTACGGTCAATGAGGGTGCACAACCTTTTTCTGATCCATCTAATAACGGTTGATCACTCTTAACTCACAATATCAAAAATATCATGGATGTTACCATTGGATTTTTTTCATTCTGGCACTGAGTGACATTTAAAAGTATTACTTTCAGGTATGTATATGAAGAATACCCCACTGTCATCAAACAACATGGCTGGCCAGAATTCTTTGTTACAGGTTAGGCCATTGCCATTTCATGAAAGTTTCATGTCTGGATATTCATTTGTATATTAACGTATCTTTTTCACTTTTGGTAGTATTGTGAATAAAGGGGATTCGTGATTACTTGTGATTTTGGCTGTTCATGCTTTGTTTTCCATTGAAGCTTGGCTTATCCACTATCCAGTTTGTTGGGCTGAAATGCTCCATGCTATAGTCTCATTTTATTTTTAGATTTGAGAACCCGGCTCATCCTTATTAGGTTGAAGGATATTAGACTTTGTTGTACTTCAGAACTACCATAAGTGGCACTACATGGTTGATTTTGGTTGATTCACCATTTAACTTTATTTGGCTTTCCCTATTGGATACTTACCTGTCATGTACAGTGTTGTCAAATGGCAGCCATGGCGTGGCGGATTTTGGCCCCCATGAGAAGATTTGTACATTATGGTGGCCATGGCAGTGCCATGGCGGTCTTATGGCGGGCATAAAGGCGGATTTTTGGTCTACCGCCATGAGCCGCCATCTGCCATTGACAACTTTGTTCATGTGCCTTTTTTCTGAACTTCTAATTCTGTGGCGAGAACTAGTGACCCCATTTTGGTGGTATGAAATTTTGAATGATATGGATTCTTCTACTTGTAATTTTGATTTTGGTTAACTTCTCAGCTAACATTACTAGTGTAGGCCTCAGGATCACAGCTTTTGGGAAGATCAGCTGCTTCTCCTTCTGCTGCGACCAGCACCACATCTTTTGACAATACAGCAGCGTCACCAATCCCCTATGCCAATTCACCTAGGTCTTCAAATATGATGAATACGCCATCCCCTCAGCAACAGACCCAACAACAGCAGCAACAGCAGCAACCACCAGCACAGCAGCAGCAACGGCAGAAACTGATGCTACCTCAACACCAGCAGCAACAACTTCTTGCTCAGCAGCAACAGTTGAGGCAATCTGCAATGCAAGGATTGGGACAGGTAAAATTTGCAAGTTGTGCATGGAGTACATACATTCTTGAGTAGGCTTAGAGGACTAAGTTAGAGTATATGGTATACATATGGTTCCTAATTTCGTTAAGCCTGGTAATCATTTTGTGGACCAGCAACTCGCTATAGACCATGTGTAAAAGCTGTTTTGTCCTATTCAAAAGGAATGCTGTATTTTTGCAAATAAGGTTGGACCTTTGGCTGGTATGGGTTAACTGAGAATCAGTTCTTTTGCCGGTCCAATCATAGCTTCAGTACCAATGTACCATTGTGTTGAAAATCAGCTTAGAAGCTGATGAACTGGTGCCAAAGTGGTTAAATCACGTGAACTGGCCATGGTTTGGCCAGATGGATGAGTTCATTTGAATGAGCAAATTATAGTATTATATAAATAGGCATATCAAGGAGTCAAACCTTGGCTGTGGCATGAACCCTTCGTTGGATGATAGGAGAAAATAAAGAGAAAACTCAATTTTATTTTCTTATTGCTTGGATAAAAAGAAAATGGAGAGAAAGAAAACATATTTCTTTCTCTCGCTTGGTTAGAGGGAAAAGTGAGAAAAAGAAAATATAATCTATTGAATGATTTATTTATCCATAATACAATATAATGCATGGAAATAAATACGGATAAAATTGACATTTTAAATGAATTCTCTCTTCCCTCTTGTTTTCTCTTCACCTATTGAGAAAATATTTTTGGTGGGTACTACATCCATTTTTTTTGCTTTCATCCCTATTTCTGCACCTTTCATTGTCTTTCTTCCCGTTTTCTCTTTAACCATGCAAAAGGGGAAGTCCCAATGTTTCACCGACCTAGAGGCACTTTCTGATGTTTTATCTTAAATATTTTAGACAAGCCATTTGTATATGTTTATATAAGAGTTATCTTATTTATTTTGGTTAAAATATTTAGATATGTCAATATAATTTATAATATAATTTTTGAACTTTTGTTATATGTTAAAGAAATTGATTAATATGTTGATAGTAGTCAATTGTGGACAGTGGGATGACCGCTATTTGAAAAGTCATGAATCAAAATTCATTGCATAGTCTAAATACACAATCACCATCAATCCAATGTATAAATATCAAGTTCTAAGGGCAGCAAAATATAAAAGATAGCACCATCAAGTATCATAAGGGCAACAAAACATAAAAGACTGCATAAGAGAGGGGAAAAGTACTGTGGACTTTGGCCTAAACATGCTATTGAAGATTTTTTTTTTTTTTTTGGGATGATATAACAGTAATACTCACCTCAACCTGAAAGAGAAAAGGAGACCCAGCCCAAAACCACTCCCACTCACCACTAACCCTAGCTTAATGAAACACACCCAGCTGCCATCCACAGTCACCCACCCTCACAAGTCAGAGCCACAACAGAGAGGAGACACCAAGAGGAGGAGAAAAACAGGGAGCGAATGGGAGTAAAAATGGATAAAAAGGGAGGAGGGAAGGAAAAGAGAACAGAGAACAAAGGGGAAAAGGGAAAGAAAAGGGAATGGAGAGATGGGAGTGAGAAAAGAAAGAGAGAAGGGACGGAACAAAAAACAGATAAAATCGGGTTTTTCACCTGCTGAGACAATTTGCAGCTGCTATGCTGCAAAAAGTGGCTGCGATCGCCAATCGTGATGCTAAGTCGCTCCTGTAGCTGCCTTCTGCCACTCCGCTCCGCTCCGCTATGCTGCTATAGCGTGTTATTGACAATTAAGATGTTGACTTATGTGTCATTTATCACTTTAATCATGTTAAACGTACATCATGATGTTTTTCATCTATAGTTTTATTTATATACTTAAATATATATGTTATATTTCTTACACACTATCAAATACTCATAAAATATTTTGCATAAAACCACAGTTCAACCTGAAAACATTTGGCCTCTTTTACCATTTCATTGATGCATTCGGTTTTGAAATCATTGGAAAAAGCAACAAAAACAAATATTGGAGTTTTGATGGTCTTGCAAAATTCTCTGGTGCTGAGCATAAAAGGTTCCTTAGATGAACAACCCGACATTGAGAAAGATTCAGATCTTTTCTGATCTTGTTGAATGGACACCAAAGGACAGTAGGAATTTAGGAGTCAATGGATCAATGGCTTGAATTTTTATTTTCCTTTTATATTTGGCCTTCAATTGTTTGAGGATTATTTACTTTTATTCGGAATCCAGATAAAGGAGGGCTCAAAATTTATGTTCATTAAACCATGTCTTGTCTTCAATAGTATCAATGCCAACCATTTAGACGCCAGCTCCTTAACGCAAATGCCAATCATTTCCCTCGGCCACATGATTTGCAAGGGGAACCAAAATGCTTCCTCATTGCACCCAACCCTTTTATTTTGGCCGTTTCCCATGGATGTTTGTGTTAAAACTCAGAATGGCACAAAGCACAAGTACCAAGTAAACTTTGTGTGTTTTAGGCGTGCAGTTGTGCATATTAGTTCTTGTTAACAAAGTTGCCCCTATGCTACATTCTCTTCCTGAGTTGTCACAAGATGTGTGCCTGTCATTATTGTTTGTTGTAAATTTTATTATTACTTACCTTTTTCCAAGTTGATGCTTAGTTGCTTGTCTACCTAGCTTGGGGAGGGCAATGGGGATTGTAGGAGAAAATGTAACTATTGCTTGTCCTGCTTCACTAATTGAATATTTTCTGTTTAATAAGTTTGCTCTTTGTATTTCTGAATTCTAATGAGTTTGCCTCCACTTTCCTCTCTATACACAGACACACACATATATACATACATAGTACTTTTTGTATGCTTCTCTTTTTTGGTTGGCAGTAACAAGCTTTGCTTTCCTCCTCAGCTGCATGGACAACATCAGATGCACTTTTCTCAGCCACTTGGGCATCAACAATTTCAGGGTAGGCAGCTTCCTTCAGGACATCTTCAGCATGGCATTGGTCAAAGCCAATTAAATCAAGGAAATCAGATGAACCGATTAGGCCAGTTTTCTGGGCCTGCTAATAGTGCATTATTTAATGCTGCTCAATCAACAGCTAATACCCAAATGGTACGATAGTCTCGTAATATAACTTAATCGAACAGCTGGTGCTTATGGTATGACTATTTCTTTTTCCTATCATGAACAGCTAATAGAAGGACTTAGAATAATTAACTTTTTGAATTATTTTTACTATCTTGTTGTCCTGTATTTGCTTTGCTGCTGTGCTGCCCTCTCTCAGTAGTTAACTTATTTGAAGGGAAAGACAATCCAAAAGTAATAAATAAATTAGAAGGAAGAAAGAAAATTCTTTAAAGGGAGGCAGTCTTTTGGAGTATATTATGTTTATTTATTACTTTTGTATTGCCGTGTTCCTCACTTACCATTTTTATTTTTGGGGAGTAACTTGTTAGAATGTCCATTTTCCTCCTTTGTGTTATGCCTGCTACAATTTTAAGTTTTTGCTTCTAGCGAACCTTCTCGTTGGAGAGGGGGGAAGTCATATTTATTTATTTTGTATTGCCGTGTTCCTCACCAATCATTGTCTATTTTTGGGAAGTAACTTTTGTCGGTATGTCCATTTTTCTCCTTTGCATTGTGTTTGTTACAATTTTAAGCTTTTGCTTCTTGCAGACCTTCTCTTTGGAGCAGGGGAGAGTCATGTCATAATTACGTATAAATCTTGAAATGGCCACGTGTTATAGAATTGTTTGAGCTCTCTGCATTGCAGCCAGTTCATAGACTTGTGTGGCTTTTCAAAAACTTTTGCACTCTAAGCATAGTCAGCCATTTTATTTATTTTACAATGAGTCTACATAATGTATTGGATTGCCCTACTACAATATTTTATGGGGGAGTTTGTGTTCTTTTCATATAGTTAGATCATCTCTCAGGCAGAGGGATCTGATGGCTTCTTGTGTGAGGAAAATGGGCTGTGATCAAGTTGTTTTGCTGAAAATGGAAGTAATTTTTATGTGGACTCTGACTGGTTGTAGTAGCAGTTCTCTTGAGATAAAATAACAAATATAAATGTATTTGAAAATATAATTTTCTTGATATTCGGTGATGTGCTATTCCCATGTTTCTTGGTGTTGCCTTTATTGTTAATGCACTTTTCTTCAATAATTGGTTCTACTATTGTTTTTGTTTCATATTTTCAGATTCCAAACATTTCAGCTGCAATGTCTTCACAGTCTCTTCTACCCCGGATGCAGCAGGTTCGTCTCTGATTTTCTCTGCTTGTGATGTATTCCCAATAGATCTCGTTGCTTTTATTAAGTAAAAATTATTATTGGGTTGAAATGGAATAAAGGTGTCAAAGGAGTTGTAGATCTGTCTATAATGTACTGCATGTTTGCTAACTCCAAGAGTTAGCCCTTGTGGTGCGTAGTTGCTGTTTTGTTTGACTCACTGGAGCACATTGCACTTCTCCTTATTCAAGGCAGTTGCCATATCATCACAACTATAATAGATATTGTGGGTAGCTTTTCGAGTTGTTCGCATAGTTGTCAATAGTGGATGGCAAAGAACTATGGTTGTTCGTAGTTGCAAATCTATGAAATTCATATTTTAATGATGGCAATTTTATTCTCCCCTTTTTAAAAAAAAAAAATTATGGCAAATAATTTTCAGTATCACATCTCATTTTGGATAAGGATCAGCTGGTTTTCCTAGCACTCACTTCAATTTTGCCATTTTTTGGGTGAAAAAAATTTATGTTTTGCCTTTATTATGCTTTTTCTGCATAGAATTTGAAGTTGTCTCAGCTTGCTTGTTGGTTTTCCTAGCACTCACTTCAATTTTGCCTTTTTTTTTTTTTTTGCTTCCTCAGTTCGGATTATCTGGAAACAACCCTCAGCGAAGTCATGCTTCACAAATGTTGGGTGATCAAAGTATGAATTTACTCCTTAATATCTTTAATTTTATTTTATCTTTAGTTCTGGAACCTGCACTGTTTAGTCTGCCCTCCTTGAAAGGTTGAGATGCAACCTTAGTGTCATTTATTCTATTTCATATATCTATGTCTGACTTTATGCTGATCACCAATGGGGGTTTACATTGCAGTGTTTAACATGGGAGGTGGCAATCCTGGTGGTATGATGACCATGCAGAATCAGCAGCAGCAGCAGCAGCATGGTTCACAAGGTGCATTTGGTAACATGGCATCAAATGCTCAGAATCTACAATCCGGCATGGTAACACTTCAGAACACACAACAGAACCATCCCAATTTCTCTCAACAGAGACAGCAAAATCCACAATGATCCAGTGTTCTTGTATAAATGGATTAAAATGTTGCGAACATTATTTAGAAACCAGGTTGGAATTAAGAACATAAAAGGGTTGCTTGTTTCAGAACTAAATTATTACTCTTTTAAGTAAAATAATCGAGATCCAACTACAGTTGTTCGCTGAGTTCTGTTATTACCAAATCCAAACATATGAAGTGTATTGGCATTTTGAGCCAAATTGCGGCTAATTCTCTTGCTCTAGAGTTCATACTAAATTTAAAAACTTAAGTTTCAACGTCATTGATCTATTGTGTCACAAAATTAATTGCATTACTTATTCATTTCCTAAATGGAATTTGGTTCCTCTAAAATACGAGTTATACTTTGAATATAAAGTATTTAATTTCAACTATTGACAAGAAAATTAATGACACTAGTTATTGTACATGTATAATTAGCTATGCAACCTATATTTATAATTTTTTTTTTAATGATTGAGACTGTACATTTATCTTTTTATACTGTGCATATTGACACGTGGTATAAACTATAATAGAATAAGTTAATATAATATGTAATGAGTTTTATTCGTTGTTTGGTGTGAGGGTGTATTGTATAAATTTATCCATCAAACATTTCTTATATATTAAAATGATGGATAATTTAATCAAATCTAAGGGGATATGTTAAATAGTTTTTTAACATATTTTCTTTATTTAATTAAATAATAATCATAAATAATATAAGAAATAAAATAATTATTAAATAAAATAAAATAATAGATATCTTTAATAATAAATAATTAAATAAAATAAATAAAAATAATAAAATATTTAATAATAAACAAATATATTTAAATAAATTATAAATTATTTAGTAGTAAAATTTATAAATAAATAATAAATAATATGTGACATATAAAAGTAAGGATTAATAAATATATTCTAATTTCATTTTTATTATTAAATTAAAATTTTAATAATTATGATAAAAGTACTAGAAAATAACAAATTATAGTTAAGAAAGATTATTTTTACATTTTTATAATTTATTGAATAATGAATAGTTATAACATTAACATAAATAATAAATAAAATTTTAAATAATAATATATTTTTTAAAATTATATTTAAATAGTTAATAAAATTTATCATTTCATTTTTATTCAATATTTTTATAGTTAGAGTTATTTGCAAATAAATAATAATATTGTATATTTTAAAATTATATTTAAATAATTGATAAAAATTATTATTTTATTTTTATTTAATATTTATGTGTAGTTAGAATTATCTATAAACAATGACAATATATATAATAATATAAAATATAATATCTTATATAATATCACATTAGTATTAAAAGTTTATTAGATCTTATACTATGAGTTTTAACATTATCATGCCTAATCTTTTCATATGTGTCAAACGTGCGTTGGTATTCGGTATGCTACTTTATAGAAGGATTGGCATTTAAGATGTCCATGTTTAAAATGTCGTTTTAAGCACAAAGCATAAAAATACATGAGCTCGGAAATTTGCCGGGGCCAGGGAGGAAGAGAACGAGGCTGGAAAAATTAGTGACTAATGCACCCTAATAGCTAATGTAGGAGTGTAAAGCAATTTCAGTGATAATATCTCAATTTATGCTATGTAAATTGTTCAATTGTGCCTGAATTTCTTTCAAGTTTGTCCAAAAAAGAGAGAGTGAAATTGGTTGAGGGATTAAATGCGTCAGCAGACGTGTTAGAAGTTTTTTGAGCTATCCAATTGAATGCCACAAATAATAATCTTTGGGAACAAAATCTATTGACCCCTTCATTGAGTCCTTGAGCTGTTATGTGGCTTTAGGATAATCCAAGGAAACCTTTTACAACAGCTGCAGCATCTTTGAATGAACCATTCCAACCTGCTCTTATTCAGGGGGAAGAGGAGGAAAAGAAAGTGGTCAGTGATATCTTCACCATCAGTATATGTTTGTATTAAGTAATTTTAAGTTCAGAATTATTAAAAAAAAATTATGGGCTAGCTTTTGAAAATAAAAATAATAATGGGACATAATATGTTACTAACCATGCTCTTACACTTGTAAAAAAGGTGGAAAAACACACGCTTGCATTTGACTGGCAGGAATCTGTTTTGATACTGCACAAAATAATTGCGCATAACTTCTCTCGTATAAGCATAATTCTAACAACTCATATTTAAACATATTCATTGTATGATTAGTGAAATCCATAATAAAAAAAGAGTATATCGTAAGAAAAACTAATGAGAACTATTTTATCTAAGTCTAACATAAAATATTAGAATTGTAGTTATGCAACAAACTCTCAGAATTGAGTGTTTGAAATGGAAGGAACCAAACCAACCAGTCAATAAACTTAAAGTGACCATTTGTTGGATTCCTTGAACTAGTCTGCGACAAAACGAAGCGGATTAATCTAAATCATCAAATGATTTGTACTCTCAATAAAACATGATCATTTAGCATTGCAACTTAAAATGTAATCAGATGATATGCAAAATCAAATTTTTTATGTTGTGACAGCTATTGCTCAATTTTTATTCGTATAATAAATAGAAGAGAAGAGGACTTACAAGTCACGGAGACATGTACTCTTAGATTCCAATTCTTGATAGGGATGTTGGTAATAATCCAGTGAAAACACTGATGCCTTGTGCTGCAGAAGGGGAAGATTCTCAGCAGGTGCATGAGGGGAAGAAGAACGTGAAGAGAAGGGTGGTGAGGGAGCTGAAGATGAGAAGGAGTATCTCCTGTTTCCTGGTCCAACACTAATGGGAAGTGGAGAGGGAGGTGTTGATGGTGTTGAGGACTCATACCCAGATTCATATTGATCACACTAATATTCACAGAACACTCTCCTTCACATTTATTCTCCCTGCCTCTTTTGAAATATGAAATTATTATAATTTGCATGAGTTTTTTTAGTCATCATAACCTAACAGTCAAAGGCCAAATACCAATAGTACCAAACCATCAACAACTCATTGCTTTGTTGGGCACCTGAGCATCCTGCAATAAGGAGTTACTTGAGTTCTGAATTTGGGGTTGGCCTGAGGTTCTTTTAATTAGCCTTTCTGGTAATACTTAACTTTCAACCTAAAACACCATGCTTCACCCGCTGCAGTTTCTCTGCTGCTGAAGCTGAACATTAGCGACGTGTTTTGTTGTATATTCATGACATCTTTGGCCAACATTACAGATGACTTCTTCCTCTCTTCTATATATCTTGCTCGTTTAGGCCGAATTCAATGCCCAACCATTGTCATTCACTGAAATAAACTAACTCAAATTGCAAACCCTATCTTCTAATGCGGCCGCAATATTGTGGTTGATTGTAACTGCATCAAGTTACAATTGTGGTGTGTGCCACATAATCACATGGATCACACACAACCTAACCGCATTAGAACACAACGAGGCCACATCAAGGCTGCAACAGGCTCAATTTTAAGTTGCAAACGTAAAAAAAAATTAGGCCTCATCAATCACAATGCGTGTCGCCACGACTACATTATCCACAAAAGAAATTCTTGTGTGGTCTTCAATCGCCACATAGGATTATGATCACTCAAGGCTGCAACAAACTCAATTTTAAGTTGCAACGTAAAAAGAATTAGCCTCATCAATCACAATACGTGTCGCGGCACATTATTCACAAGAAAAATTCTTGTGTAGTCTTGGATCGCCACATAGGATTATGATTACTCCAATAAAATAATATCTATAATAGCAACAAACGTGATTGCGAGCAATTTTAAACTCCGAAACTAACTGAATTAGAAAGATACATAGATGGTGATGGTATGGTATTGACCTCCCTTGAAAAATCCGTCTAGCTCTGCGCTTGCTGGTATGGATGGTTTACAATTGATGAACACATAGAACACTTGGGTATTGGTTGATTGAAGGCCAAACCAAAATTGCAAGTTTTGAGTTATCAGCCAATCACATACACACATGATGCAATATGAACTGCTGGCCTGCTCATTCATGCATTGTTGAGTTTTGTGCCCAAGACCAGGTACGTGCATATTCTTCACTCTGAAGCTTCTCCGTTGGTTACTCTCTGATTTAAAATCAACATCGAATTAAAAGTAGTATTGGCCTGTTGGGTTTATGAGTGGCAGAGTGCCTTTAATTTTGGATTGCTGTACGTACACATCTTATATTCTCATGGAAATTAAGCTCGAAACCAATGACTCCTTGATCGTATCGTTCTATCTTCTGAGGAACTGTGCCATGGGTTTTGGAATAAATTCTGCAGTTTGCAAGAAGCATTCTCCCTCTTTAACTCGAGCTAGCACCAAACACTCTTGCAAATTCCGGACAGTATTTAGACATTGAATTGACGTTCTTCTTTGAACCTTCGGGCTGGATTGGTCATGTCCTGTCTTGTCTATTGTGAGAATGGCTATGTGGCAATATTTATATTGATCAATCTCATAATAATAAAAGATTACATATAATAAGATCATATTAAAAATATTAAAAATTTTACATGAGAGTATCAATTCCTGTAATTTTCTTTTTCTTCTCATTGTTGTGGGCTTTTTATCGCCACTATCCACAAAGAAAGGGAAGCACGTACGTTTAGCCGTTATTAATAATTGAAGTTTGGTGCCAACGATAGGAAATTGGAGGGATGCAAAATAATTGAAGTTTGCTATATACTAGTCTTTATTCTTGGCTAATAAAACATCCCACTTAAACGTGTGTTCCCCATGCATAGAAACCAAAAAAATGCCATGTGAAAAATATCACCATTCAATCGTTTAACATCCCCATTCATTTATTTATCCATAGAGAAATAGATTAGTTCCCACTCTGGTTTATATGCTAGTGCTAGGTAGTAAACCAGTAATTGTTAATCTTGACAATATAATAATAATATATCCATTCCAAATTTCTAACAGTCCAAAAAGCCCTCCCTCTGTTTTCCTTCCCATTCACGCACCCTGAACACAAAAAGGGTAAAGGAAAAACCCAAGATGGCAAGTTCAAGCCTACACACAATCACAGCATTCCCTTCTTCCCTCTTCTCCCTCAAACCACTCTCCTCTCTCCCTCCAAACCCAACGCTCTTCCCTCTCCACTCTCATTCTCACTGCCACGTCATCAGCCGCCACAGCAAGAAGATGTCGATGTGGCAGCGCACGCCACGCGTCAGCAGTGGGAGCAGCGTGCAGGACGCGCTGGGAGGGGCGGTGGCGCTGATCCAATCGTCGCCCGCCACGTGGCGATCCGCACTACTCAGCAACCTCCTGATCTTCCTCGTCGGCTCTCCGATCCTCGTCGCCGGGCTGTCGCTCTCCGGCATCGGCGCCGCCTTCCTGCTCGGCACGCTGACGTGGCGCGCTTTTGGCTCTTCGGGTTTCTTACTTGTTGCCACCTACTTCATCATTGTGAGCATCGATTTTCTTGCCTCTATTTATAATACCCTTTTTGGATTGTTCTCAAAGTGGTAGATTATTTTTTCTTTTTGTTTTTGAGCAATTTTTGTGAAATTTGGGAAATGGGTTTGTTGTTTTATGTACCCTTTTAGCTTGTTTTCGAAGTGGCTGTTTTTTCTTAGTAAAATTGTTTTTTTTTTTTAAATTTAATGGAGTAATGTCAAATGTGGGGTGGGTGTGTTGTTGTTGTTTTTTTTTTTTTGGGGGGGGGGGTGGGGTTGTTTTGGTGGGTTGAGACTCTGTGGTTTTTGAAAGTGGTGAATTTTGAGAGCATGAATTTCTTGCCCTTTGGAATGATTCATTTTGACAGGAAGTTTTTTTTTTCTTTGTTTTTATGTAGTTCTGTGCAATTGTGAAAATAGCTGTGAAGATTTTGCTTGATTTTGTTTTGGGGTTGAGACTGCATTTTGAAAGCCATAGGGTTTAAGAGCCAAATTGTTAATATCTGAAATGCGTGCGGGAGTTTTCCTTGTTTTTGTTTTTGGGGTTGAGACTTTGTGTTCAATGAAACTAGAAGTGCTAAGTGTTGAGGGCAAAATTGGTTATTCATGGAGCTCTTTGCAATTATTGAATTATGTAAACGGGGTATGAGATTTTTCCTTGTTTTCGCTTGTGGGGTTGAGGCTTTATGTCCGTTGAAGTTGATTTGTGTGGGTTTATTAGGGTACAGCTGCAACGAAGGTCAAAATGGCACAGAAAGTGGCTCAGGGGGTTGCTGAGAAAAGAAGGGAAGAAGGGGTCCGGGCAGTGTTATTGGATCAAGTGCTGCAGGTTGCGTTTGTGCTTTCCTCACCATTTTGGGAGTTGGGGGAGAGGCATTTGCTCAGCTATGGAGACTTGGGTTTGTAGCCAGTTTCTGTACCAAGTTGAGTGACACTGTCTCAAGTGAGATTGGGAAGGCATACGGAAAAACAACGTGAGTAGTGAACTGTGGTGTACCTGGCTGTGTGATCTGTTTTTGCTTCTGATGATTTGACATGTCTTTTTCACTTCCCCTTTTCTCTTTTCCACATAATAATTCCATGCTAAGCAACTGATGGAAGGCCTTGAAGATATCTTAATTGTGTATTTAGACACAAATATTTTTGGCTGTTCTGTAACTTCTGTTAATACAATGTCCAACTGGAGACTAAGGGATGCTCCTCTTCCATTTGTGGTTGAGCATGGATCTGGCAGGCAATATATATTGCCTTGTTAATTCCTTGCGCGACATAACCTTGTTTGATATAGTTGCTTGTTGAACATTTTACTGGATAGGCAATACTATTGTTGGTCTGAATTTATTGTAAGTAGTTCCTGATTTATTGTAAATTATTGTGCATATAAATATTGTTTTTCTTTTAGCTCGTTTTTGCAACATGAAGTACTAAAGTTCCTCCTGCATAATGTCTAGGTACCTAGTCACAACATTCAAGGTTGTTCCAAGGGGAACAGAAGGGGCAGTTAGTGTTGAAGGAACCTTGGCTGGAATTTTAGCATCCATGGTTCTTGCCTTTGTTGGTTTTCTCATGGGTGAGGTACTTCACTAAATTCTGACTCCACATACTATTTGATGGGCATAAGTGGGAAGTGAGGGCAGTGAGTATGGAAGGTGGTTAATGTGCCTTGTGTTTTGCCAGAATTCATTCATGGTACTGTTGTTATTGGGATCAAACACTTTGCTTCAAGAGTTGTGATACTGTCATTCAGTTTCAGGCATCATTGTCACCCCTTCACCTTTCCCCACCCCACTCTTTTGGAAGATGGATAAAATATTAAGATCATCTCTGGTTGATGATTCTAACAGCAGGAAAGGAATTTTCAGTGTGTGTGGATGAGCTCATATTGTGTTTAAAATGGCTTATAATGAAAATCTAAGAGAGCTTTTGATAAATATCACTGTGATCTAGAGATGAGTTATTAATATATTTCCTGGAAATGATGGATTGATTTTGAATATTGATAGTGAAATGAAACTATGGAATAAGAGATGGGGCTGGATTGATTTTAGTTACAATTCACAAGTCTCTCTGAGCTTTGCTAATATTTTTTATGTGTTTCTGTTAAATGTTCAAGGAGAGTGATTATCTTTAGTACATCTAAACTGGTAGTTTGAATTCTGTAGTAATGATAACTGCCTATCTGACAGATACTGGAATTGACAGGAGGAGAGTGTTAGTGGGAAGTTTACAATCTTGTGATAATAACTATCAAGTATCAATCAGACAGTTAAAGGAATAAATTGGAGGAAGGCATTAGTTTGGGAGTGAGGAAAGAGGAGACAAGTGACTCTTGAATGCCCTTGAAATCGGACCTGTAGTTAGCACTATCTGTTTGCTGTTCTTCTGATTCTTGTATTTATCTCTGGGTCTGGGTAACCCTGATTTCAGATCAGGGGAAGTAGAATATCATCTCTCTTACATAGACAGTGGACTCCTCATCCCCTCCTTGCTGAGATATTTGGTTGGTGAATCTATTACTGTAATATGATTGTTTTGGTGTTTAGGCAGCTGGATTGGGAGATGAGCAAAATTTTTTTATTTGAATCCATGTAGGTGTAAGATTTAGTGCTAACCTGTATTGGGCTAGCTAGAGATGGAAGTGGATTCAACCAACCCAATGAACCCGATGAATCCAAACTAATCCGATTAGATTAGTCCGGTTTTGATCGGGTCATTGAGTCAATCGGTTTGGATCCAATTAGAACCAATCACATATTGATTCGGTCATTGGATTTATATTCTCCAACCTGAAATCCAATCCGAACCAATCTTAATATTATTATTATTGTTGTTGTTGTTGTTATTAATTACTAACTATAACATTTACTCATATTCATTATTTATTTACCATTTACTATCATTAATATGCAATTTGAGACCCAAACAAACACCACATCATTATCATTGTAAACTTACACCATATTATAATATAACATCTTAACATATGGAATTTACTTTTATAAAATTTTGACATTTTACAATTTAGAGTATTTTTTATTGAATTTTTGGGTAAAAATTGAAAAAAAAAAAGGCAAATCCAATGACCTGTTCCGAATCAACCCGAAGTTGATTGGATTGGTTTGGTTTCGGATTTTGCAAAATAAAATCATGAATCCAAACCAATTCGAACCAATTAAAAAGTTATTGGTTCGGATTCATTATTTCCTCAAATCCAATCCGAACCAACCCATTTACACCCTAGGGCTAGCTGTGGTGGAGTTAGGTTTTGTCTGAGATTAAGTGCAAACTTTAGCTTAAGGGTTTCATGTGAGATAAGATGCTAACTATGACTAGGCCAATAGTGGTGGAGTTAGGGTTTTGTGTGGTGGGTTACATTTGTATAGCAGTGTAAAGAAAAGCTATAGGTTAAATCATTAGAAGAGATTTAGATTTTATGGTTTGAATATAAACATGATTTATGACAAGACAATATGCCGTCGTCTGATCTACATACGGCTAGTGGGAGAAGGCTTAGATGTTGTTGAAACCCATCAAAGGATGATTACTAGCTCTCAACAAACTACTGATTGCCTTTCGCTCCACTCAGTCCTCCTATTTATTCTGACACCTTGTACTATTGATACTAGCAGTCCCTTAACTCCTTAACTACTCATTTACACAATTGCACTTACAACTTTGGCTTATGCAAGTCCATCCCTTTCTTCCAATGTCTCACATAGACCTGTGTCAACCTTTCCACAACCACTTGTCCTGCACATTTGGTTATTGCTTCATGGTTTATTGCTTAAGACTAAGAAGAACATGAGATGTGCTAGCGATTTATTGCTTTTTTTCTTTTCTTTTTTTTGAAACAGGTTGGTTCACATGAAGCGATTATATGTGTAATGGCTGCTCAGATTGCTAATCTTGGTGAGAGCATAATTGGTGCTGCACTTCAAGAGAAGGAAGGATTTCGATGGGTAGGTTCAGAAAAGCAGTGATGTTTCGTTGTAAAAACTGCACCATAGATTTACCTGACCTTTCCTCATAAAGTTAGGGTCTGTTTTGATAGTATAACTTATAACTTTTTTTAACTTTTTGAAAGTCAAAAGTTATATTTTTACTTTGTTTTGTTTGGCTAAATAGCTTCTTACTTCTCTAAAAGTTATTTTTAGTACTTTTTAAGAAGTTAAAATGTCTAATTTCTTAAGAGCCACTTTCTAAAAAACTAAAAACAAACACTTTTATTGTTATGTATTTGAATATAAAATAACTTTACTTTTTAAAAGCTACTTTTGTGTAAGCGCTTAAATAAGCTGTTTATTCAAACGGGACCTTAATCTATTCAAATTTTATATAAGACAGTTAAAAGATAATCAAGTAATTAAGAGTTGTTTCCTATAAAATCAACTGTTGACCATTGTTCTGAATAATTTGTGATATGTGGAAAATTTAGATGGTATGCTTGCTTGAATACTTGTTTTAGCATGCATGATAACAGTTGCGCAAATCATACCTAAAAGTATGTAAATTTTCTTTTCTGCCACATGCTGAAAATGCAGTGAGCTGGATTGCATTGTTATCATAAGGATTTGCTTCACCAGCTTAACCTGTATATCCAGTAGTCGTATCTACTTTCGCGGTACTTTTTAGTGACTACATTATTCTTTTCTGCAGCTTAATAATGATGCAGTCAATATCATCAACATATCAATGGGCAGTATCATAGCAGTATTAATGCAGCAAGCACTCCAGAGCTGGCACTTGTGAATTTGCCGCAAGATGTTCTAGGAGCTCAATCATCACAATGTTGCGGCCATCTTGCAAAGTGCTTATCTAGAACACTGGCATTGAGCACTGGTACAGTGTGTTGATAAAATTATTTGCCATCCAGAATTGGCTTTCAGATATTTATACTCCTGGAGATGTTCAACTGTCTTGCATGAAGCAGTCTTACCTAGCATGAGGCAAGTTTGATCTCAACTCGAGCTTGTTAGTTGTTAGTCAAATTAATAACAGTAACAATCAAAGAAATGTAACTCAATGACCTGTAGCCTTGATTCCACTGGCTTGGATCAGCAGGGGTTGTGTTCAAGTTGTGAATGTAAAATTCTTTTATATTGATCCATCTTATTGTGAGAAATTGAACAATTCCTGCTGTGTATTCTATTATCTCTGTTCTTTTTTAATATATGCAATTAACAAAAGAGCATCTGAACTGAAGACCTTGAAAAAATAGTTGAAAGAGTTCCTGCATTATATGCTTTCATTCTCGCATATGAAATTCCCTTGATCTGAATATGCATGTTGGTGGAGAACATAAATATTGTTCTTGTATTTTTCAATATACATGGAATTTGAATTTGGGAGAAGAGCGACGCATGCAAGTATTATTATCAAGGGATCGACCAATGTTATTAAACTTAAATCTAGATAAACTTATTTTTATATTGCAAGATCATAAATTCATAAGAGTTTAAGAACTATCTTAAGAGTTTAATAATCATGCAGTCTTCTGGATTATCAGACTCGAGAGTTTAGATAAAGTTGTTTCTATATCCTCTCTCTTTAAAGAGGTTTAGAACCCTTTTCTAGATGGTACAATGAGTGCTTGTCACATGTCAAGTCTACCTGTCCAACTCACTGGTAGGCTGTAATTTTATTTTATTTTTAATTTTACAATTAACATAGGACAAAATTCTGAATACATAGTGTCAACCGGATCGCAACGGACGCGAAAATTAGTTCTTTAAAATTGGAGTCGCCACCAAGTTTATTTAAATTGGGAAAATATGGAAAACCCGTTTTATTAAAAATTGGTCTTTGAAACCAGACTTAAGCTTGGAGTCGATTATGCGATGGGAAGGGTAGGGATTTAATCCTACGCACCAGGTACACCGTCCTTAAACGGTCCTTAATTGATTTGTGCAAATTATTAATAACCTTTCAAAATACTCATTTTTATATTGTATTTACAACAAAATTTAAAAAAATTGAGGACACAAGTCGCTAAGTGTCAAAATACTATGTTAACAGGTGGTTAAATTAACATTTTTTATTCAAAATACAATATTTCACAAATAAGTAGCAAATTTAAACTAAAATATATGAAAATGGAAATCTCTCATGAATTATAAATATTTACAAATAAGATAAAAATTTATTTTGATATTTTTACAAAAATAAAATAAAATATAAAAGAGAACATGCTTTTAAAGAAAATTTGGAACATGAAGCTTCACAACTCAATGTCCAGAATGTAAAGTTAAAAGACTAAATTAACCCTTTTTTATTTGAAATAAAATATTTCTTAAAGAAACGATTATTTAAATTAAATAAAATACCTCATAAAAAATTTTACAAATAAGACAAAAATTACAAAAATTTAATTTTGACTTGAGGGATTTGAATCGTATCCTACGTATCCTAGGATGCAATGGGGAATTCAAAGTCACGTAGTGTTAAAAGTAATTATTATTTTTATTATTTTAATTTTAAAATGAGATTTTGAATATCAAGCGCAAGCTAAAATATTCAGAATATAGAATTAACAGCGTCACGATTCAGTTAATTTTATTTAAAATTTATAATTTTACCAATTAATTAATTCAAATACTCTTTTTAGTAAAACAAAATACCCAAGTATTTATTTTAGATCCAAGATGAATAAAACTTTTTTAGACAAAACTCTAATTTTAACAAGAACTGATAAAGCTAATTCATAAATACACAATTAATTTGAATAAAGTACATAAACGTATAAGAGAATTAAACTGAAAATTAATTCATAAACACAATTACACAATTAACTTAAGCAAAACACGTACCCATATAAAATAAATAAACACAAAAATGAGAGTCCTAATTACTATTTTCTTTTTAAATTTTTTTTGAATACATTTTTAGACAAAATTCATTAAAATAAGATAATTAAATCACTCTCTAAACCAAACTTAAAAGAAAAATCCAAATCCATATAAAATAAAAATAATTTCAAGAAAAAGGACTCACGACTAAAAGATTTTCTAAAAATAAAGTAAATAAAAACATATCAATTTCAAAGAAAAACCATAGCTCAAATCCAAACATTTTCATTTTTTAACAAAATAAATAATAAAACCAATTGGTCTAAGAACACAACTCTCCCCAATCACATATCAACAAGAATACAACCCCAAACTAATATCAATCAAATTATTATCATTCTCAAATTACACCTATACGTAACTTAAGACAATTATAATAAAAAAGAAATTTGGAGGTGGGGCTTATGGTATCACCCACGCTCCACCCACACACACTCATAACCCAAACCCACTCACATAACCCACACTCACACACAATCACACGACTCTCTCTCACGGACATACATGCTCACACACTTCACCACTAACACAAACACACAAAAACATGAAAGAAAGAGAGAGGGAGCGGAGAATCTGAGAAAGAAGAGAATTGAGAAGGAGAAGAAGCGGGATCGGCGGCATGTGGGCGCGAAGGGAAGGGAAAGGAGCGCCAGCTCGGCGGAAGGAAGAGGCCGAACTGCCCGTGAAGCACCGATCTGAGCGATCCTGGAGAGAGGGAAGGAAGCGACGGAGAGGCTGGGGTGTGGATGACGTCGCGTGAAGGTGGCTCGCGGTGCTTCCCAGCGGCGGAGCGAGGAAGGGCTGGGGTTTCGAAACGGGAAAGGGCTGCGGGTTTATGCGAGAGGGAGAGAAGGAAAGTGGGAGGCCGGGCACTCCCTGGCGGAGCAGGGCCAACTGCGGCCATCATGCGGCAAAGGGGAAGGGTGGCCGCTGAGCGAAGGGAACACAATCTGGCCATGCAGATGCCAATCCAGGCGGTGGGAGAGTAAGACCCTGAGAGAAGAAGATCGATGCACGACGGCGCGAGGGCAGGTGAGATCGAGGTTGTGAGGGGCTATTCTGAAAATTTCAATGGTTTTGGAGGATGATTATGGGGGTTCACGGTGGTTAGGCGGTGGTGTTTTCCAGCGGTGTTCATGGGAGGATCTGTGAAGTTTAGCGCGGTGGTGGAGGAGAGTTCGCGGTTGTATGGTGGCTCGGTGATGATGGCATTCACGGAGGGGTGTGGCTCGGTGATGGTGTGGCTGAGAGGAAAAGGAAAAGTGGCTGAGAAAGGCGGTGGCTTGCGGTTAGGAAAGAGGAGCGACGGAGGGAGGGTGGTCGCGCGGTTGACGGATCTTGGCCGCGGTGGAGGCTTTGAGATGGTTCTAAGTTGAGGAAGGGTAGAGCTTTTGGCGAGGATGATGGAAGTGGCAGAGCATGGCGGTGAGGAGGGAAGAGGATGTGAGGATGATGATGAGACCGCGTGGTGAGGAACGGTCTCCTCCCCTTTACTTTTTTTGTTGTTGAATGATGATAATGCTTCTAATACCTGGTTCTTTCTTTTTTGCTGCTATTGGATTATATTGCTGGAATTGTGATTGGTTTCTTTTCAGGTTTCCTTTGAATGCTGGCTGATTGGTGTATTGTGATGATTTTGGTTTTTTTATTTTTTTTTTTTGACAAATGGGGATCGTTGTTGTTGGTTGTGTTCCTTGTTGATGGTGGTTTTATGCCTCTTCCCTTGGAAGCTTCAGACCTCTCCCGTGACTCAAGCTCCCTCCAAGATATCTTCCCCCTTTTTGCTATATTTGAGATCACGAAGAAACTCATCATTCTTTAGGAGGGATCATCATTCTGTTCTTGTAATTTTGCTTTGGTATGACTTCACGTGTGTATGCAGGGGCCGTGATGGCTCCCTTGTCCGTTCCTTTTTTGTTTTATTTTTATTATTTTTTTGTAAAACAAAATGCAAACGGGAAGTAATGGATTTTTTATTCATTCATTTTTTTGAACAAAAATGTAAAACCATGGTAAAATGAATCTAGATAAAAAATCTAAATTGAATTCGGATTACAAATAATAAAGAACTATAGGCAAGACCTTAATGATTTGCAATTTCACTCATCAAGATAAAATTACCAACATGAGTCTATAAATAAGCAACACTCTAAAATATGCTAATAAAACTTTTGTTTTTGTTTTATGGGTCGACAAATTGTTCACATAGCCCCTCTTCTTCTTGCCAAGAACCCTAGCCTTCATCTTCAACACTGCCATTGCCCACTGGTCGAAGTTGTTGCCGACCACACTGCAGCTTAACCAGTTGCTGCCGACGAAGTATTCACCAACGTAGCATAAATCCAGCTGCAAGACCGCTACTTGCGGAGCAGCCAACATCGATATCACCACATGGTTGGTGTCTTTTTAAAATTGGATATTAAAAGAATAATATTGCAGTACAAGCTGAGCTCGTTGTTGGCTCTGATATTCTGCTGCAATCTGTTGGCCAATACAAGGAATATTGAGAAAGAACTGCAGCAAAAAAAAAAATCTGCTAAGAAAGGCAATTTCTTTTTCTATTATTTGGTGTACACGAGATCAAGCAAGTTATGATGACTATGACGTCAGTTTCTTCACTCTTCATTCCTCTTTTAATATACGAGATCTGTTCGTGAAAAAATGTCCCTGAAGTAATATACGTTGGCATATGATCAATTCGTCATTATTTTAATTCTTTTTCCTGGAAGAACAATAAGCTGAGATTGGTTCTTATGATTGGGAAATGGGTGGTAGTCTGTATTCCAGAAATTTTATGAATTTTATTCACTGAAAGAACATCCTCTAGCGTGGTGGCGGCACCATCTGCTGTGGTGGGAGGCGACTTTGACTTGGGGGTGGTGGAGGCTCGCGTTCTCGAAAAGAAGAAAATTGGCTACAGTTGATTCAGGATTTTGTTATAATTTTTTTTTCCTGAAAAATCCCTATGTTAATTCCAAAATGTGTAATTTACTAAAATTTAAAACAAAATAAATTGGACACTTAATAATGATTTGAAGTTGAACACCCAGCCTTGACAGATGGCAAACATTTATTGGATCACCTAGAAAGGGTTCTAAACCCGTCCAGAGAGAAAGGGAACAATAAAAATCACTTAAATTGTAACAGTTTAAGAGTTAATTCAAGCGTTTAACAAATAACAAACCCATGGTCCCTATGGCTGATCTCAGTATTGACTTTGTCACTTGCTTGTACTATGCATGGCACCATAGAATTCAGTAACTCTATTTCAGTACGAAATTGTTTTCCCAGTGAAAATCATGAAAGAGGGTGAACATATCCTAAAAGACAGTTAAAACTGAAAAAATTGGTTTCAGTGAGTTCGTGCCTTTTGGTTTTGAACTATTTGGCATTATTTCCAGACAATCATCGTAGTTATTGGGATTTGTTTTTCATTTGGCCGACAATGAACTAGTAATGCTTTTCAACTCAAAAAGAAAAAGGAAAAAACATAAAAACAAAGAACTAGAAAACTTTGGATAGTGTTATTTTGCATTATACTTAAACTGTAAATATCTTAGCGCGAAAAAGTGTTAATATATGCTTGCAATATTTTTCTTCTCAGCAATCAAAGATTAATTAGTTGGGCCCCGACCTAAAATACCTACCTTAGCCAAAGATATTTTCAATAAAATTTACCCACTTTTGCAACGAGATTAACTCATCTGGTCAACCTTTAATTCATATGTTGTCATAATTCCGATTTGTTTCTCAGTTTTTTAGTGAACTATGAAAACCTTCGTAAGTTTTTTTTTTTTTTCTTCTCTCTCTCTCGATGAAATCAAAGACTTGACTGACCTCGGATTGACGAATTCTTCCCTCAACCTTAAAAAAAAAAAACCATTTTAAAAAATGAAAAATAGAATCCTTCGCCGCACTGGTTGGGGTCCCGTGTGATCTTAGGCTCTTGCCGCCTTGAGGAAAGAATCCCGTACAGTAATTTTGGATATGAAACTGGCCCCATAGTTTGCCATAAATGTCAAACTGCCCTAGATTCTAGAAGCTCCTTGTCCATGTGTATCATAAAAAATGCCACCTCTCACTCTCAAGTGTTCGATTTTGACACTTGCACTGTTTCAGCCGGATTTGGCCTTCAAACAAGACCAAGCATTTTGCAAGAGGTACCAGCACATCTTATTCAAAGCACAGCAAAGATCACGTTTGCATGACCTGCTTCTGTCAATTTTTCTGGCCCACACATGCATGCATAAATTCACAATATGACTAGTGTGCAGTATCTGTCTTTGTGTTCCATTCTCATCCACTCAATATACCAATAAGGAATATATTGCTAAAATTGTTCAAGATACACTGTTTGATACGACCAAGTACTGTTGAGGATTTTTTTTCCCTTATGTGTAAATATTCAATGAAACACAGAGATTTGGACACTTGGTAATAACATGCAACAATGTTGAGGCAGACTTAGGTGAAATAAACTATATTCTTATTAATGGCTGGAGGGTTTTTATCCATATGGAATATCCTTCTTGTTGGTCTGGTGAACTAAGATTCACCAATGTCTAATAAATTTTTGGTTCGATCTTAGCTTCTTGTCTGCTTGTTTTATTAGGCATTTGAAAGGAACACCAAATCGGGAAAAGGAGAGGTAAGACAGTGAGAAAATAAGGAAATAAATATCATTCCACTTGTCATCAAGGATATCCATGCATCCAGACATATTTTAACGTACTGTTCACTTTATCTATTTATTTTGTACAACGGAAAATTCAACTCTATATGCTAAAGATAACGGCATGATTCCTTACATACTTATAAGGATCTCATCCATTAATTATTTTTGTTATGATAAAATATTGATAGCGCCACTATACGGTCCGAAGAAGTGTACGTATCTGAAAATTCGTCGGATACAATTGTCACACGTCACAAATTGAGTGATTAAATGAAAATTATGAGTAATTAAAAGATTTAAAATGCCTTTTTCTGGTTCGCAATTTAAAATACTTTTATCATAGCGAATATAATAACCAATTTTTGGTTACTTTTATGGAAAGACATTTTTTTGTGTAATTGGCCGGGATAAAGGTGGAAGAAAAATTTGTGTGGTAAAAATTATATCGATATCTCCTGAAATTTATTGAAATTCACTTTGACTCCTTCTAACTGTAAAATTTCTCAAAGTCCTAAATTGATAAAAGCATTACATAGAAGTATAAATTTGTAAAATCATTACATTGCCTCCCTTCTATTGCACATCAAACATTTCATTCAAGAGATATTAGTGTTACTCGAACTAATAGAATGGAGGTAAGGTGAGTTTCATGAAACCTCAAGAGAAAACAAATATAATTTGTCCAATTTTTAATACACGAGTTTCATGTCTAAATATACATGTAGAGTTCATTCAAATTTTCTTTCTATTTTTACCTAGCTCGAGCTATATAAACACACTCTATAAGATCAGATATTAGAGACGCCAAGGAGTGAGTCCGAGGTTTTAATTAAATAAAGAACAGCATCTCTTGCAGTTTCAAAAAGAAATGCAGAGAATCCGGTTCCATGAACAATGTTATGTGACTCTAGTCCCTTGCGGGCGTCCCTCAACAAAAACACAAATGGAGAAGTTCCTAGTTCCAACCATCAAACCCCAAACTTGATATGGAGGCAGACACTTTAGAGAACCTCCCAAAATAAGCATGAGTAAGCTTCCTCACTTCCAAGACGTAATCAGCAATCAAAAGAGAGGGAAAAGTGTTAATTACTAGCATTTTCATTCTGGTTTGCAATCATCTGGTAACAGACAAGGCATCACTTTCTGCAAATAATACTTAGATCATAAGTTCCTATGTAGCTTAAATATCGAGTTTTTAATTTGTTGAACTTTATCAATAATAAAGACAAAATAATTAAGATTGACAGCTGGCGTTGAGAGAGAATCCAATAAAAACAGCACTATGTCTGCGTGATTTATCCCAAGCGTATTGAGATTATCTTATTATTATTTACTGGCACATTTAGGTAAATTGAATTAGAACTAGTGGTGAGGAATTTCAATTAAAAGTAAAAATTTGAGTAATTTATATAAAATTAAACATTTAAGTAATTTACATACGCTATTTATTGATTCAAATCTCATTATCTATAAAAATTTTGATGGAAAACCTCAAATTGATTCTCAAAAGAGCTATGAAATATCCCCTCAACAAAGTTGTAATATCAAAATTCTCAAAAAATTGAGATATCAATTTGATCCTCCAAATATTAAAATTTATTTCAAATTAGTTTTAAAAATTAAAAATTTGGATTAACTTAAAATGAACTAAATTGATGTCTGATGAACGGCCAAATTGAGATTTTTTTTTTTTTCCCTTAAGTGAAAAAAAAATCATTCATGACTCCTTTGTTGGATTGACAATTCTTGTCATTAACTTATAGCCAACATGTCATTCACAAATAAAACAAATGAGACAAAGTCAACCCATGTTTACTTGGCTTTTACAAGACTCAAAATTCTGATTTTAACATGTCAATAATCTAGCAGTGGTACAAGAAGTGCAGCCTCCAGGCCCTCCGCTAGGAAATCTTCTAAAGGTTATGAACCACTAACACAACTCATTTATAAGCTTCATCATATCAGTCTTAATACAACAACTTACCTTATCCCGCTAAGTGGGATCGACTAATAGAGAGCAACGTTGAGCTCTATTATCATATCTGCCTTAATATTCAAATAAATTATCCCAAAAAAACATCTGTTATGAAGCCATTAGCTATTTCAAGATCCAATTAAACTTAATATTACCTCTCAGAAAGAAACTCCGTACTTTGTAAAACACCCCTCCCATAGTCTCATTGGTGAGAATCACGTTCAAGTAATCAAATAATACTAAAAATCAAATCGGCAATCTTCTTTAACACTACCAAACAATAGTGAACAAGATCTCAATGATACTCAAATAGATGCATCATGCATCCACACTGGATTCTATAGAACAACAGTGAGAATGCTACAAGACCAACATTAAATTGAAGAGCTTTTCACGTTCCCATTACTTATTGCTGCGTTGTTTTTAGCACATTCCCAATAAAAATTGAAGAGTCAGAGAATGATTCACTCCAAAAAGAAGAAACTGAGACAACGAGTCATGAATTGAAACATGTAGCTAATCAACTTAAACCTTCTGTATAAGAGGAGAGCACTTGTAAGAGATCACATCATATCATATAACAAATGAGAAAGCCTTGTTTCTAAGTTATGAGGGTAGGGATGATAAGAGAAAAGAACTTAAAGATGCCTCCTCCGTCTTGAAAGAATAGTACTACTCCGAGTCTGCTGCATGGGAGAACAGCATATGTCAGGAACAAACATAGCATTGTCAGATGAATACTGAGGGTCTTTAGGCCAGTACAACCCTGAAGCTGTAGGAGGAGAAGGATCTGAGGAACTGTCCAGGATGAATCCGGAACACGCCCCGAGCATTCATCATCCTCCATTTCCTCTTCGCTTGATCTTGAGACAGGAGAATCAGAATCCCCAAGCTTACCACTGTCAGGCTGCACAAAATCTCATCAGGAAAAGGAGGTAAAGAAGCGTACTAAGCCCCATAAACAATACTAACTGGATAAGCAAAGCAGTGAAGGGTAGAAAAATTTCTTCAAAAACCAATGAACTGATGAGGGTATACTCCAACAACTATGTACATACCTTTGATGATCCTTCCATGTAATTATAATTCTGACTGAAATCATTGATGCTGAGAAATTCATCGATCGGCCACTGTGAGATGTTTCCGATGGTAGAACCACCACCATAAGACACCTTGGCTGGTGGTAACTCCCCAACTCCCAAGTTCAATTGGTAATGTTTCGTTGTAATCCGATGACTGGGGCATTGTAGAAACCTTTCTAGACACAGAAGAGGACTTTGTGTCAGAAATTTTCTCCCCAGAATCTGACTTCAAAGAAATTGAGGAAGCACCAGCATGCTCAGTTGCTTCAAGGCCTACTCTTACACCAGTGAGAAGAAACCTTTGATGGCCAGAGACATAAGCATTTGCAGTGTGTATTGCCAAATCACATTTTCTGCACAGCAAAGCTCGATCCTCTAGACAGAAGAAATAGCCAAATGCTTCCTGTAAGGAGTAGCAGATGCTACCATCATTACAAGCTGATCCAAAATGACAAACACTTCTAACTCATTTAAATTGATCCAGAAAAAAGAACCAAATTAAGAAGGTTCTAACTCAGCAATAATGTCAACAATGGATTCAGTCACATAAAGACATTCCAGACCCCATGTAAAAGCCAAAGGTCTCCTACCTCTTGAAAGTAGAAGCAACAGTTTTCCTTTGAATGAGTATGAATACTAGAGATTACCATATCCCAATGAAACAATTCACTTCAAACATAGAGATTATCTTATACATAGAAATAGTTGAGAACAATAATTAAAACATTCATGGAATTCCTTCTATCGACAAGGTTACAGGCACTAACTTCCCCACATCATCCCCTTCCCTCCCCAAAACCAAAAAACAAAACATAAAACAACCGAATATCTCTATGGAGCACACAAGAGAAAATAAAACATTTCATGAATAAATGTGGGAACTGGGAAGTAGAACATTGCAGAATGGTTAGATTAGACACTAGAAAAAAAAAAAAGAGAGAAAAAAGCATAGGTTACGATTAGTTATCAACATGAATCCAAATGTTCTTACAAAGCCTCACAAATTCTCAGTTATACAGGACATAAATTCCCCCATCACACCCAAACATTGGAATTCATGGATGCAAAGACAATTTTAGAAACCCTCGCATGCAGATCATATGAGTTTGAACTTTGTTTACCCCCAACAGCTAGAACTAGAAGTAAGCATAATTATAATTCCACACACAGAATGCACAACCAGCAGCATATTTTGTTTATTGTTACAATCCAAAAGAAGCACCACTGTCATTAGACCCTACCCCATGTTTATATTGCCATGAATTTAGAACTACTAATTGGTTCCACCACCCAACAGTAATTATTAAAAAAAAAAAAAACTCTATTCAGCTCCTACCCCATCAAACCAAATCAAAGGTAAAAACAAGAAAAATTCAACACACAAAAATGAATTACCTGACAAATATCACATTTTGGCATATGAGAAGAAGACATGGATAGAGGAACCCTCTGGTGCTTGCTGGCAAGCTTGTTAGCAGCATGGACCTTCTCATCACAATCCCAACACAGCGCAGCCTCATCAGCACAGCACAGAACCTTCGCCTCCGCAGCCTCACACACGTTGCACTGAATCTTCATCCTTTCCTTAATTTCCCGTTTTTACCCTTCAAACACAACTCAGAGTTTCCTATTTTTTCCCACACCAAAGTTCCTTCCTTTTCCTCAGGAAAAAATCTCAGCACCCCAGAAAGTTTCAAACTTTATCCTCTAATACAAGAAAAAAAAAATTGGAATTTGGAGAGATTGAGAGAACCCCACTTGAAAATTGAGAGAGAGAGAGAGAGAGAGAGAGAGAGAGAGAAGAAGAGGGTTTGTTGAGGAGGGATGAGGAAGTGGAAGAGGGGGCTTAAGAAGTAGGGAGAAAGGGAAAACGGAGGATATTTTGAGGCCACGAAGCTACATGTACACGTGGCAGCAAACGGGTAGTGTCGTGGCAGGGGAGACCGTCTTTGCTGGCTTTTGGTTCATGCTGCTGTAAGAAATCTAAGTCTTATAAAAAGAACAAAAATCTAAGCTGTCTTTTTTTAAAAAAATAAAAATTGAACAGTGAGGTTTTTTGGTATTGGACATTTGCCCTTGGAAGTTCCTCATGCCGTGAAACATTTTTTGGCTTGAAAGGCTGGACAACCAACTTCTAAATTGGGAAAAAAAATCTTTACGAACTATCATCTTTCCCCCTAAAAAATGATGTAGCAATTCTCAAAGAAATTATATTTACTCATATCCCTTAAAAAATAAATCTTATTTAATAAATTCATTCAAAAGTTAACTGACATCCATTTTTGTTAACAAAAACAATTATGTTTTATATTTTATGCTAAGTTTGCATGGTAGAACTATAATTTTAGATCCAAAAAATCATATTTTTAAAAAAGAACTCATTTTATACCAAGTTGACATTGTAAAATTATCATTTTAACCCTCAAAAGATTATATATTTGACAAACCCATAAAAGAATTACTTTTATTAACAGAAATAGAAACTGGTTGATATTTAGGTGAATTTGTCATGGGTATTTTAAAGGCCACAAGCGGACAGCTAGGCTTAAATTTTTGGGAGGTGAGCACTAAAAGATAATATACATTTAAAAGTTAATAATATATATTATTTTATTTTTTTAATCCAAATTTTAAAAGAAGTCAATATATGAGAAAAGTTGGTCTTTGACAAAAATTGTGCTAAATAAACTTATTTTTAAAAGAAATATTAAATATCTCGTGGTTCTTATAATTAAAAATACAAAATAAATTAACTCATTCTAAATATTTTGATGAACTTATTTATTCTATTTTTATTTTTATTAGCAATTAATTTAAACTATTTGTATATAATTAAAGATTAATTTGTCCAATAAATTCTTTGAAAAAATTAAGGAAAGACAAATTTGTCCTATTACTTACAATAGATCATGAAATGATTTTTTTTCCCTTTAAAGGACCAATTTATTATTGCTGATTGTTATTATAAAAGAAAATGTACTTTCCAATCAAAACTCAAGAAACATCTATATGCACAACATATTATTTATTATAATATTAAAATATCTAAGTAAAAGGTTTATTAGAACTCGTCTCTAATATTATTATTTTTTTGGTAAGGGTCTCTAATATTTGAATTGCATATTTTCTAATTTATATAGAAATAAGTAATAAAAAATAAAACAAAAGTGGATGATAATATTGAACTATTGAGATATTAAACTTATCTTATATGTTTTTAAATTAATAATATATCATCCTATAAATCTTTATAACATGTCAAAATTTTAGGGGGAACCAAATATATATACATAGATATATATAAACATGAAAATTGAAAATTCCAGGGGAGCCATAGCCACCCGAATACAAGGCGCCACCCGTAGCCACAAGTGAATATAGTTTCTTTTATTAGGGGCTATTTATCTTTCAAGGCTAAAATAATGGTTCTCCCAAAACTCAAAAATTCGTTCCTTAAAATTTTTCATGAACCCATTAGTTTTGCACAAAGAAAACATCTATCTATTCTTAATGCTCCTAACAGATGCAAACTTTTAGTTATCGTTAGTCCTTCAGGTCTTCGTGTTAAAGTTAATAGAATGACATACGTGAACTGTTGGAAAATGAAAGGTTATTGTGGTGGATAACATATCGACAATATTCTACTTGAAGCCATTCACCTAAAGCCAAAATAACATCGTTTTACATCTTCCATCCAGCCCAACTCCAATGGCCGCCCCAACACCATGTCTTCGAGAAGATGACCTAGGTTGGATGAAGGATGCAATCCGGTGTCATTTTGCTTTGTTTGGATGGGCTTCAAGACAATTAGAACAATGTTGTTTCCTTGTCCATTGTGGCAATCTTTATAGGCAATCCTTTTTTATATTCATGATGGGGTTCTGTGACTGTTCACCTCTTATGTGCCTCAAATATGTTGTTTGTTTACATTGTGAATATCTTAAGTTGTTTATATCATTTTGTAGATTTGTTAAGAGTCATATTAGTTGAGCAATAGCTAATGCTTCGGAGTAAAGAATATGCAAAAGTAATAATAATATTTTTCTTGAACCTTATGAAGGCCTGACCTGTAAAAAAAAGGATAGCAACGTAATACCACAAAACACACATTTTTGGGGGCTACAGTCCTAGTTCCTCTTAGAACTCTTACCTCTCCCTTTTCCCCTCTCTCTTCCTCAACTCTTTTAAGTGTCTCTCATGCCTCATAAGGAATCTGAATCCTACGGAAACAGGTTCTATTAAGTTTAATACTAACATTTAACTGAGGAACTAATGGTGGCCGATATTTACACTTGTTACTATTGCTAGGGACCATAGAACCATTTTTTTTTTTTTCCTTTTCAAGAACCAACGTGTCTATTGAAAAATTTGTTAGGAATTACTTCGAAATTAAAGTATACTTACAGGAAAGAATTTATACATTAAATATTATATGCGCTATATTTATATTAGTAATTTATGCGTAAACAATTGGTAATAGTATATTATGTGGAGATTAGACTTAATCACTACATACGTACGGTGATCAGTAGATTATAGGATGACCAGCATGGATTATGTAATCAATTATTGTAACAATTATGTGTATAATGAGGTGTGCAAAGCAAATAGTGTGAAAAATAGTGTGGATAACTACTGCTTTCCTTTCCCCTTTATTGGAGAACCCTTTTTTTTTTTTTGGTTTTTGGTTTCCTTGCTGAGAGACTCAGAATACATATTCCACTGATTTTGTGAAATGTTTTCATTTATGTAAGCAAAATGAGAAGGCACAGTGTTAGGTTATATGCTCTGTTGTCCCCGAAGAAATAGAATGGAATTTGGAGAGTGTCTCCAAGCGTGAACTGAGGCCCCATGGTTTAGGCAAAAAGTGGAGAAACGAAAATGAGTTTCTTGCATGAGTGGGATATTTTCTAGCATGAGATGAGATACACCATAGTTTAAGGCAAAGGGAGGGAAGAACAATGGTTCAAAAGTTGGATCTCAACGGGTGGAGTGGATTGGGGCAATAGAATGATATTTTATTAGATTGATTGTGAAAATTCAATGTTTAGATAGTTAAATCAAAGTAAATTTATTTTGTACCACAAAAAAGAAAACATTAAATCAAATATTTATTAAAAAAAAGCTAAGTATTATTAAATTTCAATTTTTACTATCACGTTCATATTAGAAATAGATCCTCTCACATGATATTTCTATATAATTTGATTATATTTCATTATTTACATTGATTCTCTTTTAATAGGTGAAATGTCTAAGTCCCACTTTCTTGATGGTAATTAATCATATATGATCAAATTATGTGAAAATTTCACATGAAAATATTCATTGCCTTATCATAAAATTATGTTTATTGAGAAAATCAACACTAACCACATAGGAAAAAAAGACATATCAATTGAATATATATATATATATATATATATATATATATATATATATATATATATATATATATATATATATATTCAGGTTTGGTCTATACCAAGCTTAACTAGGTCTTAACTCTGAACCTAATATTCGCTTACACCGAAAAGGTTCATTCCACAATTACTGGTCTGTGACCAATGTCATGGATCGTTTTCCCGGTTTCATTTAAATATCATGTTATTTCTTCCCACTGTTTTGCTTCTTTCCTAACCTGTCCCCCGGGGAACCAAAGCTCTCCTTTATTAAAAACCCATCTAGGGGAACCGGCCTCATGGAGATTCTCTCTATGATGGCTCAATAACCCTTTTTTTCTTATCTATTATTTTTTATGTTATCTGATCTCCTCACCATAATAAGTTTGTTTGGCTTCTCGATGAGTTTCTTTTGACACTGACTGTTTGATTTGCAAACTATGCAATAAAGTTCATATGTTAATTTTCTCACATTTGCTCACACTTGTGTCGGTATCAAGGTACTACGTCATGACAGGCGATGAATCAACAACTTATGTTTGTGGTGGTTTGTTTGAGACTCGTTGTTTTATGTTTTCATCTGCATGTTCATCATGACTTATTTTATCCGTGGATCAAGCTGGGGTTCCACCGGTGTAATCCAACAAAGAAAGGGATTAATACCGAAAGGACTCGGAGAGCTCTTACTCGAAGCTTTGTCCGTGTCTCTATAGAATGAATGGATATCTACCGTAAAGAATCTTGCACGAACTGAGGAAGGCGTTTAGAGTCAAATTTTTGTTTGTGTGTTAGGATGTCTAGATATTTGGCTGTTTGTACTGTTTAGTTTGTGTGTAGTTTACTTGTTTTGGACCGGCATTGTTTTGCTTTCTCTAAGCCAATTACAGTGCATGCTCCTTTGTATTATCTTCCTCTACAAGTATTGGATTGCTTTATCAGTGAATAGTTCTTTGGAAAAGAAGAATCAATATCAAGTTTGGCATTTGAATGATGTCAATCAATGTAATAGTGTGCCAATAACTAAAGCAGAAAAAAATATCACAATAAAAAGTTGTTAACAACTTTTGAAGCCTTGCTACATTGTTTCACAGGAACTGTGATCTTATGCAAACTGAAAATGGATTTTTTAACTATATGTTAAACATCATTACGAAGAAATAACGATGGGTACCAAATACTGGTAGATATACATCATTACAGGACCTGATTTTTCTCTTTAACTTTATTTCTTTATTTCTTCAAGTATCTTATCTTGGCATCCCATGTGATATTCAAATAATGGAACTCTTATGTTAAACTGAACCAAAAAAAAGGGAAAAAAAGGTTCGCATAGTTAGTACATAATCAAGCTAGAAGGGAACTGGCATATTTGGTCATGTATTGTTGATTTGTTTCTGGTATAAGCACCAAAATTCAATAAACCAATACAATATGTTCAAGGGAACTTGTTTCTAAATTCTAACAATATGTTCAAGGGAGCTTGTTTCTAAATTCTAACTGCGCCATAAGGGTACGAGTTTAACAAAACTCTTGATTCCTCCAGAGAGAGCAGTGTGTACTATGCACCTACCAAGGATACAAGAATCAAGATATGCACTACTGCAGAATTCCCTGGTTATCTTATGAACTTCAAGACTTCTGGTCCATTAGAGCTTGAGTGATATATACATCAGAAACTTTTATCCTCCTCAATTTTCAAGTCAATTCAGCTTCATATTTAGGGCTTTGATGTGTAGATGAGATTCTGAATTGCATTTGCTGCTCAACTCCTAAGAAGGAATGGAACATTGCAAGCTTAAAGCCGTTTCAACTAATGTGTTGTGAAATTTACTTCTTCTGAGGACAGATCCTCTGACAAGGTTAGACACATCCTTCTTCTGATGAAAGCATGTTGTGAAATTTACTTAATGTCTTTTCTAATTATAACAGCTGATGAGGCAAGAAAACTTTAAGAATTGGGGCTTTGGAAGATATCTCAATGAAATCACCATCCTGGATGGTATAGTTGACATGAGAACCATCAATATAGATCACACCTTTTTTACTAGACCACGTAGTGTCCATTGTCTGGTCATGTCTAATCAATCCATGCATGAAGTCTGACACCGCCCCTGGTGAAATTGGCTCCCTTACCATGTACTGGAGATCCTGTGATAAAATGTGCATTGGAAATCCTCCTGCAGAATGCATTGCAGCCGTTGAACCAGCAGCTGTTGAAACTCTTAGACCACTTGATCTACAGTTAACTAGTGGAGAACATGGTTGATCATCTTTGCTGATTCTGCAAATAAATATACATGCTCAATTGGGCTCTTTTCCTTTTCTATTATTTTTTCTTTTCAGCCAATTTCCTTTTGTTCGGGAAGTGGGTCACAAAAAATTAATGCTGAGATTAAAATAAGGAAGTAAATACATGAATCAAAGAGTTTTAATATTTATCTCTTGGAGAAGCTCTTACCTAAAGGAAAACCTAGAGAGTGCTGCAGGACTTGGATGTGCAACTAAGATATCATTCAGAGCAAAAGTTGACAACTGATGTGCATTAACAGATATCATTACCCTCGTTAACTTGGAAGGCACAATTTGACCTTCAAGTATGCCATCTAAAATCTGAAAAAGATTTTTTTTTTTTGAAACAAAAAAAAATTATATAAGAAATAATAACACTGAAAGCAGCTACAATGATCATATTTGTTCAAGGTTCAATGAATAAGATGAAATGATGAAGGGGACCAGAAGAAAAATTGAAGTTTATAGCGCTTTTCCTCTGTTAGATTGATTACAAATGGAGCAGTGCATTACAAGAAAGCTTATTCCATTTGATGTTAAGGAGGTGCTGTTGAAAGAGGAAATAATTGTAATTCTCACATTAGCATTGGTATGACACAAATATAAAGAAAATCACAGAAAAAATTCGAGTATTATTTCACTTGAAATGAGCATTGATGCTCTGTACAAAATCCACACAAAGACACCTGTATAATAAAGTAACATAAATTTTACTTTATGAATAGGTTCCCCTTCAAAAGAGAATGCCAGTTGAGCTGCAAGCTTGGAGCACATCAACCTATGGACTAGATTGGTAATTTGGTATCACATTGGAAGTTTCATCAAAGTTCAGTGGCCACAAAAGCATTTTAAAATGACAGATATGGACACTGACGTGCATTTCTGTAGGCTGCTCAAATCTCTCAACATTTCCAACCACTCCCACCTTTGATTCCATGCTAAATTGGCTTTGACAGGTTAGTTACAGTATAATAATTGGCTTCACATGAATAAATATCGGTTTATTATTATGACAATAGAATCATCTAACTTGAACCTTTCATGTTATTTCATATTGAAGCTTTCTTTCCACAACACTTCACCCACAAGGGATAGAAAAGAAGAAAAAACCTATTGCAGATAACATTTCCTCTAAAGGCTAGCTAATCTTACTTGTTCAAAGTTTTCAACTGTTGCAGCACAAAGATGGCCAGTACTTCTGGTAGCATCAAACTCACTAGTGAACTTTTTCACCTGTTGCAAATGAAATATGACCAAAATATATTCCCTGGTCAGGTTGGTTCTTTAGCCTAAAGAAAACTGAAATTGGCATATTCCAATAGATGATCAATCAAGCCAATTTATTAATGCTAAAACAGAAACTGTGTGTAGACAAACCTCATCGATCCTGGTAGGGTCAGAATTCACTCCAAGAACTGGAATTTTGTCATCCATATAATGGCTGGCCTGCAGAAGAGTTCCATCACCACCAACTGTAACAACCAGGTCCACATCATTGATAGGCCGAGACAAATTATTAAGAACCACAGCTTTCCACTCTGTTGACTTTTTCTGTACAATTGCTTGACAAATGTTTATGGCCTCATGGTGCGCCTTATGCCTACTATCCAAGAAATGTAAGACCTGCAATTTTTCAAGCAGAATTCAAATCATATAGAAAATAGTACAGTCATGCCTACGACCCCATTAAGATGTAACACAAAAAGCCTTGAAGCATCAATTATCAAGTGCATCCAAGGGTCAAGTTCCTGGAGACTTCTGCGGGAACCAAAATATAAAAGTGTGTGTATCATTGTCCCTCATTCCCACACACACAAGCAGCAGTGTTCGCACAAGCATGTGTGTAAACTATTTTCTTGATTCTAGTTCATTTTTAAGAAATCACTACCCCATGTTTTACCAACAAAAACAATATCAAGCATTGATCATTCAACTTAATGGTTAAGGCTATGCTGGGTTGAGACCAAAATGGGCAGACTATAAACTTGCAATGTAGGTGGACAGATATATGGAAAAAAATTTCAATCTTGTCATTTCCCACATGCCCATTTTGACTCCAACCTAACACACCCTACTTTGACATTTCATCGAGCAAAATGCGTGCACTTGGGAAACTGCTGAACCACCCTTGAACAGGGGACTCCCAGAAGGCTCACTGACACAAAAAAGAACCATCACAGAAGTGGACAACCAAGCCTATGTTAAATGGATTAAACAAACAAAAAGGAATGGAAAATAGTGCGGCGAATATCATTGAGAGAGGAGAAGCATATACCTGAGGGTGGGTGTGGGAAGGCGGTGGTGCAGATACGTTGAAGGGTTTTAACAACAATAGCAGTCTCTTCGTCGCCATTTGCATCTGCGCTTTCGTCTCTCAAAATGATTCTTCTACCTGCAATTGCAATAGCTGACAAATAAGAGCGCAGCAGTGTTGTTCCTTACTTATGTACAAAGGATGTTCTGTTAAAACATTTTTTGTTTGAATTTCAGGTTAACTCGAGCAAAATTTTCGACACAAATTGAGTGAACAAAAATCTCTCGATGAATCCTCAAAATGTTCCAGGACAATTTTATCGGAGGACAAATTGGTATTTAACCAACGGCAAAGAAGTGTGTATGGTTTGGGCCGAACTAGTTTATATCAAAACGGACATCACCTACTCTGAGCCATAAATCCATTAGCAAAAGTATTTTGATATTTTCACAACCCGACAATAATTCCAAAAGGTAAAAAGGTTTTCAGGTCCATATGCGAATAGGACTGAACAAAACGGGGCGTGGCTTTGGCCTTTTATGTAGGCCCAAGTTTACAATGCTACATTAATAACATAAGCAGATGCTAGATTATTGTGTCCATATCTAAAGTCTCCATAAAGAGACATTCAAAACAATGTGGGACTTATTTCTTACTCAAAAACATTTTAAGCTTGAAACACATTAGAACCATAAAAATACAACAAGAACTTGGGCCTCTACTTTCACTTATTAAGGCTCAGGCTTTGTAATGTAAATAGCACAATTTAGAAATCAGCATACTAATAGATGGAATCTTTTCTAGTTGAAAAGATGAAGTTTTCGATTTTTGTTGAGGTTGCACATACAATTAGAGACAGAGATTTCATTTAATTAAATGCCTTGTTAGGGCAATTTCCCAATTGGACATGCATTTATGGTTGTCTGCCATTGGAGTCTACTCTCTCAATATGATTATGAAAAACGATGCAGGGCCTCAAAGAGATAATTGAAATGAACATGTAGAGGAGCTGGAAAAAGGGATGCAACAGATACTACACTAAAATTTTGACCAAAAATATTTTATCATGAGCGAATTGGGAATCACACTTTCTGATAAGGAGCTAGAAAACAAATGCAAGATCTAGCAAAAACAGAAAAGTAAAAAAAAATATGACCATGAAAAATAAAAAATGACACACATAAAACCGTCGTATAAAGATGACATCCAGAAACCCATCCATAAAAAAAAATACAAAAAACTTATATTTACCACAAATAAAGAAAGAAAAAAAAATCCATTAAAGAAATCAACACAAGCACAAATAGGGTAATTGGGTAAGAGAGGGAGTAGATAGCATCCACCATTGCCCAAACCTCATGGAGTAGTAGTCACAGAGAGGAAGGCAACCAAGACAATCTAGGAAATGTCACGACCCTACTTGGGCACGTGACGGCACGTGGAGAATCCTCATTCCCACGTAAGTCTCGCGATCTCTAAGTCTCTCTATATGCATATTTTAATATTAAATTTGTTTATAAAACATTATTTCCTCTCTAATAAACCTTTGGCTCTTGAAAACATAATTATCATCAATAATATATCATAATCAACTCTAGGCACTCTATCGTTATGGTCTGGACCCTCCATATGTACACTGGAATACTCTATCTCTAATCAAAATACAAAAAGAGTACTTCACTGCAAAGTGAATCTCACCAACTGGAACTCTCCGTTGGGGAAGGTGGAAGAGAAGGACCCACATTAGCTAACGTATCTGGAATGGAAAAGGAGAGAGGTGAGTTTCATCTAAAACTTAGTGAGCAAACCCTCACTCATAACCCTCTCATGGAACAACCAAGAAAATAAATAATCATATAAAATCATCAGACTAGTTAATGCAATAACTCTAAAATCATGTTCATATATAGATATGAAATAACTATAAACAAAAATTCTGGAAAACATAAACAGGACTCTATTAGAGAAACAGGGATCTCTGATCATGAAATTCTTATTCATTTAAATATGTATAAATATATTTTCCCTATTATATATGTCAACCATGGTATAATGAGTTCTCTGCTCTATGATCCTTTAAGATCTAAATTGGACACCTAACTAGGTTCCGTTCTCTGCTCTATGAGCTTGTCCTCTCGGGACAACTTGGTACCAAGGTTAACGATCGGGTTCCAGCCGTTAACTCACTAACTTTCTCTATGACTACCGTCAAATCTCTAATTCAGGAAATCATATCATTTCTCTAAAACTCTACTCTGAGTATAAAACTCTATAATACATAAATACTCCTCTTGAAATCATCATAGAATCTTCTAAAATCTCCAAATCAAGACATAATCATACTTTAATAAATTATTTATTAAATTATTAATTATTTAGCAATAATGATCCTATGAGTTTGCATTAAAACAAGTATTTCATGTTCTTGTTGAAAATCATCTTTTTCTTTCATAAATATAGTAAACCAATCAAAATCTCTAATCTCTTGAAATATTCTCTAAAATCTTGCAATCATATCATAATTTAAAGATGACTAACATAAGGGTCATAGGTTCTGAACTCGCTCACCTGGAAGGGGAAGTGATGGCGTTAATACCAACGGAGCTCCTGGAGGAGAAATGGCACCAACGTCTGCATTGAAGCCACAAAACTCAAGATTAGACTCTAACAACCTCTAGATTACTCAAACATAACTCTAACAACGTTGGAAGAACACCTCACTTAACAACAATAGAGACAAACAACACCATTCACCAAGATATGAAATGAGAAGGAAAGAGACAACAAAAACCTATAAAATCTCACATTTGATCCCTCGAGGAAGAAGGATTAGAGTTGGATCAGTAGAAGATAATAGGATCAAAGGGTTTGGGAGAAAGGGTTTTCAGGAATGGGAAAAAATCGAGCTTGGGGTTTTAAAAGGGTGGGGAGACTCATTAAATGAAACTCGTCGTTTTGCACTTTCCTCCTCATTGACATTGCTATAGCTGCCATAGACCGCTATAGCGGTCTTGCCCGTGCCCAGACAGTACCACTTATGACCGCTGCGGTCCAGGACCATATAGCGGTCTCCAGACCCCCAAACACACCTGGCCACACACCTGACCGCCAGACCGCTATAGTAGTGACGGTTCACCAAAATTGCAGGTTCAAGGGTTTTTCATGTATTTGGGCCTTCCTCCAACATGGGTAGGTCCTAGGAACCCTGGGCGGTACGGAACTTATCCACTAACACGTGTACCTAAGGTATCACATTCTCCTCTCTTAAAAGAGATTTGGTCCCCAAATCTTAAAACATGCCTTGAGGAGGGAAAGATACGGATACTTGATCCTCATGGCTTCCTTGGCTTCCCAAGTGGCTTCCTCGCCTGAGTGGTTCCTCTATATGACTTTCATTGAGGCTACTTCCTTTGAGCGAAACTTCTTGATCTGCCTATCCACAATGGCAACTGGTTCCTCTTCATATGACAAGTCCTTATCAACTTGAACCGCTTGTGGAGTGAGCACGTCAGACTAATCAGACATATATTTTCTGAGCATGCCAATATGAAAAACTATATGAATCTTTGATAAACTGGAACAGTGCCAATCTGGAGGTCACTGCTCCAACTCTCTCTAGAATTTCAAACGGGGCGATATAGCGTGGATTCAACTTACCCCACTTACCGAACCTTATTACTCCCTTCATGGGAGACACCCTCAGAAATACGTCATCACCCATAGCAAACTCTAAGTCTTTGTGCCGTCGGCATAAGACTTCCTGCCTTAACTGAGCTCCAATAACCGTTCTTTGATCGCTGAACCTTCTCTAAAGTCTCTTATCCTAGATCTGGGCCTAGGACTTTAGCTTCCCAAGCTCAAACCACTTAACAGGAGATCTACAACATCTACCATACAACGCTTCAAACGGTACCATTTGGACGCTAGCTTGGTAACTGTTGTTGTATGAAAACTCTATCAGTGGCAAGTGATCACAACAACTCCCACGAAGTCAAACACGCAAGCTCTGAGCATGTCCTCTAAAGTCTGGATAGTTCTCTAACTGGCCATTTGTTTACGGATGAAAAGTCTGGTCAAATCCACACGAGTCTCGAGAGCCTCTTGAAACGCTCTCCAGAACGCGAAGTGAACTGAGACCCTCTATTTGATATGATCGACACTAGCACACCATGGAGCCGAACAACCTCATCTATGTAAAGCCGGCATATTGAGCCGCACGAAGGTCATCTTCATTGGTAGAAAGTGAGCAGACTTGGTCATTCTATCCACAATTACCCATATAGAATTGAAGCCTCTAGTGGTCAAGGTAACCCAACTATAAAGTCCATGGTTATCGTCTCCCACTTCCACTCTTGAGATCTCTATCCGTTATAACAAGCCTGGAGGCCTTTGGTGCTTAGCCTTTACCCTGACACACTAAACACGTGCCACATAGTCACCAACGTCTCTCTTTATGCCTTCCCACCAATATAGCTGCTGAGATCTTGATACATCTTTGCTAAACCAGGATGAATGGAGTATACTACACTGTGGACTTTTCCATCACTCTTTCTTCAACTCACCCATATCGGTACACATAGCAGTCCCCAAAGTGTAACACACCCTCCACATCCACAAAACTCAGGGCTCTCTTATAATACCCTAGGTTACATAAAAAGGGTTAGAAATTTTATCGAATTAAAGAGGGGTGCCAATTACCCTGAGTGGTCAATACGAGTCCTAATTTCACTAAGTCTGAACCCTACACGCCCTTGGAGGGCTATATAGTAGAACTATTTTCCTGGATCAAAAGTCCCGGTAATTGTTCTTTGGAGATAGACAAATTGAAGAGTAATTTTTAATGAATTTTATGGAACCTCTAGACATTTTGTTTTTAGCCCAAAAGTTTATAAATTGTTGAAAATTCCTGAATTTGAACTAAAACCCAAAAATTGGATTTTGATTTGTTGGGGTTTTGATTTTTTTGATGTTTTATTTGAATCCAAATGGGGGTGTTTCCTTATTTACATTTATGTTTTAAAGTTAATGATTAACTTAAAATTAAGAAATGTAAATAAGTGAGTAGTGGGATAGTACAGTCCAATACATATCAATATTGTAGAATTTGGAGCTTCTGGAGGGCCTATGCGGTTAACAGAGAGTAAAGTCGGTATCTAGAGCTTCTGGAGACAGCCCACGGTCATGTGACTGCGGTGGGCAAGTGTAAGTCGGTCGTTAGAGTGGCGGGGACCGCAGGGCGGTAAACAACGAACATAAAAACGTTATTTTGGGGTCCAGGAACACCTAAAACGCATTTTCTCTCCCCAACCTCCAGAACCTTCACTTTCTCATCTTCTTTCACCCCCAAACTCCATTCCCAACTCCATTTTCCTCCATTATCTTTCAATTCTAACTTCAATCCTTCAATCATAAGGCTTTAAGGTATATGGTTATCTCAATTTTGCTCTATTTTCTTCAGTTCCTTCTGGTCTTAGAGTGGTTTCTATGCCTATGAGGGTAGAGGAGCTTTTCCTCCATGTTAGAGATAAACTTAAGGTTTCTTAGTGATTCTAGAGACTAATCAAAGGTTCTATCACTCCTATGATAGATACTTGGTGCCATCTCCACTCCAAGGAACCCTAAGCCTTCAACTTCTGCCACTCAAGGTGAGTGGGTTCACATCTGCAATCTCTATTCCATGCATTAAAGTTATTTTCATTGAAATATAGCCTAAACAATGAACTTTAGAGGTTTTCTTAGAAGTTATGAAAACTCCCTTGTGTTTTATATCTTGAACTACAGATTTTAACATGAAAACACGTTTTAATAAACCCATGGGACCTTTGTGGATGAAATGTACTTTTTGATGAAGCTGGAATACGAGAACATGACTTGTTGAATTATTACAATGATAATCTGATTTGTAGAACTATGGAGTTTACTTGATTAACTTTGAACCCTAGGGTAAATGCCATTGTTTTCAAAGTTTGGAGATGATACTGTATTCTCTTGAATGAACAGCTATAGAGAAACAGGCTGTGTGTTAGTGGAGTTAATCCGCTAACTTTGGTACCAAGTAGCCCAGGGCTAGAGTATTCAGAGAAGGGACCTAGTTAGGTACCCATTATTGTCACACTGGGGACGATACGTAACGCTAAGATGTAATCAGAGATATTGTTATGCTATGCATAACCAGGAGCGAGTTCCTGTTTCTCTATTGAGATACCGTTGAAGTGTTTTACAAGATAAAATATTTTGGTACTCGTGCATATACTTTCATTCCTATAACTATACCGATTGGTTGAACAGGATTTATATCATTGTGATTTTATGCATGCCCTTTAATGCTCTGTGGTAGGGGGTTCTAGGTGAGGACTCACTCACTAGGTTTTGGTAACAAAACTCACCCCTCCTTCCTTTCTCTATTTACAATATGGCAGCTCCTGAGGATTCTTCCACGCCATCTTCCTCCCAGAGCATTAGATTACTTGCCGTGCCTTTAGGTGAGGAGTTTAGGGTTTTTGCTCTAGACATGCTCCAGTGTGACGCAGGCAGGATTTCGAGATCTTAGAGCATGTTGTCTTTTGCATAGTCATGTATATCTGAATGTTATTTTGGGCAGGATAAGTCTTTGACTTTTCGTAGACACTTTGTATAATAAGGACTTTCTATATATTTTGCGTTAATATAGCGTTATACTTTGGAACGGATTATAAAAACTTGTTTTTATAATTATGATGTTGGAAACAGATGAATGATATTTAGAAAAGAATTAAAATTATATTATGGATTTTTGTGCATATAGAAATGATACAGGTAGGAGGCTTACGTGAGAATAGGAGTTCTCACGTGCCTCACGTGCCTAGTCGGGTCGTGACATCTCTCCTCTATGTACATCCTCCATAAAGTTAACCAACCTGGTTCTTCCCTTGCCGGCCTTAATCTGCTCCACTAGGGTTAACTGGGCCCAATGTGAGCAAAAAATGCTCCTAAATCATCAAGCCCAAACTGGACTCCTTCTTCTAACTTATGGATCTCTTCTATCAACGGTTGTCTCAAAGACACTATATGGGCCAAGCCCATGAACTTTCTACTTAAAGCGTCGGCTACTACATTAGCCTTGCCCGATGATAAGATAAGGTGCAGTAATAGTTTTGATCTTTATTTATTTTTTATTGATTCTTTTGCTGATTTGGGCTATGATTGTGGGGCTTATTGGGTTGTTATTGCATCCATTGGCTTATTGGGTCGTGGAAGCCGGCTTGCCAAAGAATGGGCTTGCTTGTCGAAGAATAGGGGAGCAACTCTCTGTTATGTTATTGTGTACTATTGGCGTGAATGAAGGATATTGGGAACAAAATAAAAACACACAAACCATTCAACAAGAATCGAAAGAATGGCTAGAATAATAACTCCATGATTTACAAGTTTGCCACTGTGTTCAACCCATTTCAAAACAACAAAACAGGTTTAATCTATTTTTATGTTTCAGTTTTTAAAACCCAAATTGTGTTTCAATTTTTCAAACTAACTTTTACAAAACAAATTATCAAACAACTTCTTTTGGTTTTTTGTTTTTAAAACTCAAAAACAATTTTCAAAAACGGTTAACAAACACCAGAAGTGATGAAAGAACAAGAAAAAAAGGAAAGAGAAGATTAGATCTACAAATTAAAAAAAAAAAGTGATGAAAGAACTGAAAAGAAAAAGGTTGTGGAATGTTGCAAAGGGGGAAGTAGGGGATGGCAAAGGGGTGGTGCGTGTGGTGGTGGTGGAGGAGGTAGATAAGAAAAGGAGGAGGGGGTTAGCGTTTAACGGCATTTTAGTAACTATATTTTGTAAATGTGGTTAAATGTGACGCACAATTCCAGAAATTCAAACACATGTCATTCACATACCGCACCACATAGGCAACAACACCACCTTTGTTGACTTGCAACAAAACCAGAGAATTCCCCTAATTTACATATACTCCAAATGAGCGAATGGAAATCTTCTATCCCTAAACTATGTCATTTTTCTTATCCCATTAATCATGTATTACCACATAAAAGATGATATTATGTATTTGACAACTATTTTAAATTTTTAAATTTCTTTTAATTTTTATATCCTATGTAAACATACATGATTGATGGGACATGGAACGAGACATGGTTTGTGAAGAAAATTCCCATCCAAATAAGCATACAGAGTCAACCTGGTCAACTTGAACAAACTAATTAACTTGATTTGGGTTAGTGAATCACTAGGAAGCACAAACACCCACACGACACCCACATGACACGTGTCCGACATGCGTCCATACGTGTTCAATTAAAAAAATATTTTTTCTAGCTCGGACAAGCGTTGGACACGTGGACACACCGCGAACACGCCTGAGTTAATTTTTTTTTTTAAAATTTTAATACCAACATAAGCCCAAAACCAACTCTAGTTGTTTAGTTGGACTTATACTGTTGAGCCATTTTATTTTGAAAATTCTTCAGCGATCACAAAAAAAAGAATTAATTAGATAAAAAAAATTATACAAACATGACAAAAAAATCTAGACAAAAAAAAGAATCATATAAAAAAATAAAAAATCATATATATATATATATATATATATATATATATATATATATATGCCGTGTCTATGTTCTGGAATTTTTTGAATTTGGTGTCTCGTATTGTGTCTCGTATCCATCTCAATGTTCTGCGTCATAGGTGAGTCACATCGAATATAAAATGACTAAAATCAATAGCAATTAATTCGGTTATCAAGTCTACAAAAATTTTGAACCCGATGACTCAATAATTTGACTCAATATACATATATGTAGTAATGAGGATTGTGATGAAATGGCAAAAAAAAAAAAAAAATCTTACAATAAAGTCACCACCTATTGGAAAAATATTAGTAAAACTCATTTATTTTATTAAACAATTTTCAAAACCATTTCTAAGCTGGGGAGTTGGTTATACACAAGAAGCAGAAATATAATTACACAATGCTCCTAATACACCTCCTCTTAAGTAGTATCTTAATAAAGTTGTATAAATTAATTAATAATCTAAACATTTCTCTCTTATTTGTTTCAATTTTTTTTTATTAGTTTTAATGGCATACTAAAAAGCCTAATCGTGAAAAACAAGTGAAAACAAGAGTGAAAAATAATATTTAACTATATATATATATATATATATATATATATATATATATATATATATATATCTATTCCCATGCCAAAAAAGAACTAACATTCATTAACAAAATGTAATTTTCCACACAAATAAAAAAGAGTATAATTTTGATGCATTAATAGTGCAAAAGAGTTTTATACCATCATCCAATCAAACATTTCCTTTTGCATGATTTTTTAAATAGTAGAGTGAAAAGTAACCATATTTACTGATGTGTCATTGCACAATTGGATGAGTGTGTAAAATTTTTTGACATTCACAATATTCCAATTAAATCCATAAAAAAAAATTGTGACTACTTTATACATTTTTTAAATAACAAAACCATTATTACAAAAAATAATAATAATCGAAGTGAAATATAAAAATAAAATTCACTTGTATATAGGGATATCAATGGATATCCATGTGGTGGGCACATGCCCCTCACCCACATCTCTATTTATAATTTTGCCTCTCCCTCATCCCTATTTTCATCACGGATCCAGTTCCACTCTCCACATGGAGTTGAATCCCCATGGGTATTTATGGGATTATTTAAAAAATCCTAAAATTAGAAAAGATGAAAAAAAAATTGAAATTTGACATGTAGATGTCCATAATAACAAAGACTACTAGTACAAGGTAATCCAAATTAAAACTATAAATATATACATAATACAAATCCAATAAAGATAATTTAAAAATGAAGGAATGCTAAGATTTTCTTGGTATATGTTTATATATATAAGTGAATATTTATATAATTAATATAAATGAGAAATTAAGGTTCTATAGGTAAGGATCTAATTCTAATCCTAACGGTTTAATAAATGAGAACTCCACCCCTGTCTCCATGGGGACTAAACTTGTCCTCATCCCTTGTCCCAATTGCGGGTAATCCCGTGAGTATTCACTTTAGGGTTTTTTTGTCATTCATATTTTTATATAATTTATTATATTATATTAAGGATTTAATTGAAATAATTGTTTGTAAAAAAACTTTATACAATTATCTAATCATGAAATGACACATTAACAAATATAGTTATTTCCATTCCACTACTTAAAAAATATGCAAAAATAGAGATTTGATTAGATTATAGTAGAAAACCCTTTTATACTGTGAGTATATTAAAACAAAACTCATACAAAGCCTAAAAACTGGAGAAAAAAAAAAGTGCCCGACAAGTGGCTAGTAAAATCAATGTGGACTTTTTTTTTTTGGTTGGACTTTCTCCAAAAATAAATGAAATGCAAACCCAAAAACAGCTTGGCTCCGTGCAATTCTGAAACCCAAGGACAAACCGATGAAACCGGATCCGAAACGGACCCCGGTCTTGACCCACCCGATATGTGTGGCTTGCATCCATGATGTAATCTGAATCGGACCTAACCCAGATTTCCACCACACCACACACGCACGACACGAAGCAATTGCCATTATCGGGTTTGAGCCTCTCTCCCCCAATCCGCAAACCCTAATTTTGGCCGGACCATCCGATCGGACTCTGCCATAATCCGAACACTGCAACCACCTTCCCCCTCAATTTTTTTCTTTTGGGTAAGACAAACACCACACCATTCAGTTCAAGTTTTAATCTTTTTATTATATTTTCAAAAAAAAAATCTTTTTTTTCTCCTCCCAAAATGATGAGTTTAACAAGTTCATTTACTTCATGTGTATTGTAGAAAATTTCTTTTTTTTTAAAAAAATGAAGAAAAGTTCTGTTCGAAGCCTTGAATGGATTGTTTTGGGCATGTGCTGTGCTGTGATGTGATGTGCCACCATATGCTTCTTTTTTTTTTTTTTATGTCGGGGAATTTTGTTGTTTGATGGTTGAATTTGTTTTAGAGTGTTTTAAATTGCGAAAATTGTGATGTGGGTGTTTCATAATTTGATGGAAATTTTGCTTTCATGTGGGCGTGTTATTAAGAGGGATTTATTCCAAATTGGAAAATCAAGGTAGTCTGAGTGTTACTCTTTCTGTTCTTCTATAAATTAAGGGGGGGCCTTCATTTTTCACGGATGTGTATGCTACTGCTGAGTAGTTAATATCAAAGCAAAGTTTTGTTCCTGCATTTTGGATGGATAGAGTACATTGGAGTTTCCCTATGGGTATGTTTTGGATGTTATACGGGGAAGTGAAGGGAAGAGAGAATGGGGCATATTTTGTTTCGATGTTCAAAATCTTGCAAAATTGGGGAAACTTAAGAATTGTTTACAGAAATGAATGAGAGAATAGAGGATCACATGACATTCTTTAATTTTCTTATGACATTCTTTAATTTTCTTCACTTCTCATGATGAAACTCCCCAAAAGGAGAATTTTTACCCAGAGGCCAGAACCTTCTCTGCCCCACCCTTAGTCTCCCTTGTCCTCTATACAGACATAAATTCTAAAGAATCATTAAACTAACTGAATCAAGTGTGCAATTTACATGTGTCTACATCTTCGTGCTTTGTGTCAATCTCTTTTGGAGGTGGAGGATCAGCAGTGGCTTTATATGATTATATAATACTTTACCTAGCCCTTCCTTTAATTTAATACTCTGGTGCTTTATAATTGTTGTGGTTATGTTTTTTTTGTTCCCATTATTTACAATTTTAGATGGCTTCAGCATAGTTATTTCTTTAATCTTACAGGCTACAGCATCTACTTAGGTGACTTATCTCCTAATTTTGTTTGACTAGCAGCATCCCCCGCCTATTTGATGGAAATATCAAATGATTCAGCAATAAAGAAACCAAAAAGGCTGACATCTGTTGTGTGGAATCACTTTGAAAGGGTTAGGAAGGCTGACATCTGTTATGCTGTTTGTGTGCACTGTAACAAGAAACTTAGTGGTTCAAGTAACAGTGGAACTACTCATCTGAGAAACCACTTGATGCGATGTCTGAAAAGGTCAAACTTTGATGTGTCTCAGCTACTTGCAGCAAAGAGAAGGAAAAAAGATAATACTGTCAGTGTCGCAAATATTGGTTTTGATGAAGGTCAAGGGAAAGATGAATTCATAAAGCCAACAATCATTAAGTTTGAACAGGAACACAAGAAAGATGAAATCATTAACTTTGGGGTCGTAAATTTGACCAGGAGAAGAGTCGACATGATCTTGCACACATGATCATATTACATGGATACCCATTGAACATGGTTGAACATGTAGGATTCAAGGTCTTTGTGAAGAACCTTCAGCCTCTTTTTGATTTTATGCCAAATAGCAGTGTAGAGGTTTCTTGTATGGAAATCTACATGAGGGAGAAACAGAAAGTGTATAACATGATAAACAAATTACATGGCAGGATTAATCTGTCAATTGAAATGTGGTCATCACTAGAAAGTTGTTCATACTTGTGTTTAGCTGCACATTGTATTGATGAGGGATGGACATTACAGAAGAAGATCTTGAATTTTGTCGCACTTGATCCTTCTCATACGGATGACTTGCTTCCAGAAGTGATCATCAAATGTCTGAATGAATGGGATATTGACTGTAAGCTGTTTGCCTTGACACTGGATGACTTTTCCATTGATGATGACATTACAATTAGAATCAAACAGCAAGTTCATGAGAAAAGGCCTTTCTTAAGTACTCGTCAATTACTTGACATACGCTCAGCAGCACATCTCATAAATTCCATGGTTCAAGATGTCATAGATGCAATGCATGAGGTGATCCAAAAGATTCGTGAAAGCATCAGATATATTAGAAGTTCACAAGTAGTTCAAGGAAGATTTAATGAAATTGCTCAACAAGCTGGCATTAATTCCCTGAAGGCCCTATTTCTAGATTTCCCAGCACAATGGAAATTAACATATCTCATGCTTGAAACAGCACTAGAATACAGGACTGCTTTTTCTCTCTTCATAGAGCATGATCCCTCCTATTCATCAGCTCTAAGCGATGAAGAGTGGGAATGGACAACATCGGTTACTGGTTATTTGAAACTTCTTGTTGAAATTACCAATGTCTTTTCAGCCAACAGATTTCCTACTGCAAACATATATTTCCCTGAGATTTGTGACATCCATATCCAATTAATTGATTGGTGCAGAAGTTCAGATAATTTTCTTAGTTCCATAGCTCTGAAGATGAAAGCCAGGTTTGATAAGTACTGGAGCAAGTGCAGCACGGCTTTAGCAGTAGCAGCTATATTAGACCCGCGTTTCAAAATAAAGCTGGTTGAATACTACTACTCCCAAATTTATGGCAGCACTGCTTTGGATCGTATCAAAGAAGTTTCTGATGCAATCAGAGAACTTTTCAATGCATACTCTATCTGTTCAACCATGGTTGATCAAGGGTCAGCCTTGCCTGGCATCAGCTTGCCTAGTTCAAGTTATGATGCTAGGGATAGACTCAAAGGCTTCGACAAATTCCTTCATGAGACGTCACAGGGTCAAAGCATGACATCGGACTTAGACAAGTATTTGGAGGAACCAATTTTTCCTCGTAATTCTGATTTTAACATATTGAATTGGTGGAAAGTCCACATGCCAAGGTACCCAATTTTGTCTATGATGGCGCGATGTTCTGGGGACACCAATGTCAACAATGGCGCCAGAATTGGCATTTAGCACTGGAGGGAGAGTGCTGGATCCATCTCGCGCTTCATTGAACCCTGATACACGACAGGCTTTAATATGCACACAAGATTGGCTCCGGAATGAATCAGGAGGTATGTTCTTATTCTCTTCTCTCCCCAAGAATAATCGTAATTGTTAACTTATCTCTGATTTATTATTTACACTCTAACATCTGATCAGATTTAAATCCATCCTCAAGCCATTTTGCTCTGCCCCTTCACAACGATTCAAATTAATTTTTCCATGGTATGCTTCTTTACAACTAGTATTCATAATTTCATATGTTTGAAATCTCTACATATCACTGAATGATGCAGTGTTTTGCTTTCTACTTTTAACTGCAGACTGTCTTGCAAGATTGATGGATATGCAAGTTCATAAGATGTCTTTATCAATGTGTTTTACAATGTCAGGTCTTATCCAAGACTAAAGAAGCTACCTTAGAGTTGTCAAGTGGGCCTTTGTTTCTGTTGAGTAATCTTATGTTGCTGGGAAGTGGTCTGGCTTGCAAATATTCAATCAAGAACCGATGTATATTCTTAGAACAATAAAGTAGATGCTTGTGTATGCTACGTCTAGGTTTCATCTTTATAGAGCTTTGCCTATATGATGGCTTAGCCATCATCTATTATTGGACTACCAATTCAGGTGAATCTGAGTTTGTACGGATGGTTGCATGCCCTTCATATTGTCCCTTGTATAAACAAGTCTCTATTTGTTTACTTTTATTTTTATTATTTTTCTGTCACGGTTCCCAAAATAGGTTTGTACTTTGTACATAGCCAATGATCTACGTTGTTGAAGATCTACAGTGGCATGGCTTGAACTGTGACTTAATCTCTATTGCCATCTACCAAGAGAAATTCTTATGCACACTTCTATCAGATATGATGATGTCAGGTTGATTTTATAGTGATCTTGTTCCAAAATAAAGTTAAGCAAGTGATCCAATCAAAAATTTAAAAAGCTGAATAAGCATTAGGTACAGAGTAATGATTTATCCTCCTGACAATCAACCTAAAATTCTTCCTAATTCAAAATTTCACTCACAATGACATATGATATAATTTATTTAATAGTCACGGATTATTGAATATATGACTCTGATTTTAAATTAGGAGGAATTTTCAAGTACATGAATCGTGGTGCAACATGTGTTTCATGTGACTTATTAAGGGCTTGTTTGGTTTCAGTTTTATTTTCAGTTTTAGATTTTGTAAAGGAAATACTGAAAATTTTGAAAATTGTAAATTCCACTTTTTAGTTTTTATTTCCAATTTTCAGTTTTTCATTTATAAATTTCTAAAAGCTGAAAAACTAAAAATGAAACTTGAAACTAAAACCACAAGCTAATTGTTCCTCAAAATGGGCTAGAAAGTTTGGTGATTGTCATATATGAATTTTTATATTGTCAATTATGTTTTGCCTAAAGGCAAATTCTGTGCTTAAATTGAACTCTCGCTTCCTTTAAAATCCAAATTCATAAACGTACCATGACTAACTATGTGTATTTTTTGTTTTTGGGTCATGGTATGTTGTTTTTTGGGTCATGAAGCCACCACCAAGTGTTTCAAGTGGGTGCATTTGAGACTAAGGCCCAAGACAAACTAGTTAAGCCCACAATTATTGGTTAATTGTTGCGGGATCTTACCCAAAAAAAAAAAGAAAACTGAGGATTACCCTTCCCTTAAAACAAGTATTCCGGACCAAAAAAAAAAGGTAAACAAAAAAGGTAAAAGGAGTAAGAATCTCTTCAAGTGACAGCATGCCCTGGCTCTAAATTGGGAGAAAACTTTCCTCAACCTAAATCTTTATTAAGAAAAAAAAAAGAAAAACACACACATTGTTATATATTTAAGCATTCAATCAGTGATGCTATATCAGAAGAATCTGAAGTTGCTCCCTGTCAACATCTTCATGCTCCTCCATACTTCCTCCCCCATACTTAAGAAATCCCTTTAACCGCAACAATGGAAAAGGGGTTATTGTGGCAAGTAGGCCATGTGAAAATTATCAAAAGGCCTGACAATGCTGACCATAGAGCATTTGAAATAGGGCAGTGCACGGGTTTTTTATAGCAACATTACCACATCATGATTAAGATTTACTCATCATATGAGAAAAAAAGGAAACCAAAGAGAAAAAGTTGTACGCATACTAAAGAAGAATATATATTTATTATGTTACCAGATTTTTTGTAACACAACACATTCATGTATGGTGAGCTTTTATTTACTGATTTTTATTTTAAAAAAAAGAATCTTTTTGTACTCAAGGAAGCCAAATGTCGTATTTAGGCTAAACATTCTTGATATGTCTAGGGCAAGTCACATATTATATAATATATCGAGGAAATCGAGGCTCCTTAGATACCTTCATCAATAGATGACAAGTCACACATTAATTAAATGGCTGTGTTCTTTCTTTTTTTTTTTTCCTGCGTTATTTGCCATTCGACTTAGCATTGAGCTGTGGGTTGATCTAAACCATCAACTGTTGGCTTATTTTATGGATTAACATAAATCAATTGCATGCTTAATTTTGACCAAGATTAATTAGATGTCAAAATTATTAGTATATATTATTTAAGCCTAAATCTTGTTATTGAGTCTTTGTTGGTTCTTTATTTGGCTTATTATTATTAAAACACTATTCATTAGTGGATTTGTTATATTTCTATGTGCATAGATTATGCTATAATAGATATTCTTAATCCATCATTTTATTGACATAGGAAAGACCCATTCTTCTAGCCCTATATACAAGCACATTATGCCCTATTGGTTGGAGGTCACGCATGTGGCTATATCAGAAAATAGAAGGAGCTCTCTCTCGCTTTGGCCTACTTTGGTTAGTCTTATTATTTTAGGTCATAGGATTCAGACACCATGGATCAATGTTCTCATCAATCAATCTTAGTAACTTCTATCCAATCTTGTTTATCATTTCATTATTGATATGCTGCTATAATCAGGAATCAAATCTAGAATTGAGGGCATAAAACTTCTTTAACAAGTTCAAGTAGAAGAACATTTCACCCATATTGTGTGTGATTGATGATTAAAAATTTAGATTGAGGGAAAGAGTGACCTTAGTTTAGGGCTATGACATATCTTCGAGCTTATTAAACACTTATATAAGTATTCACAAATGACCAACCAATAGATAAAACTTGGGAATTGAACTCAAACCATAACATACATGAGAAAAAGACCAGCCAGGTGAACGAACCTGTGTTGCCACTTCAGCCATATTGTCAAGAAAGGTTTTGTACAGAGTTGGAGTTTGTGACGAAAAATAGCGGAAAGTGGAGGTCACATTTGTTTACTTCAATTTTATTGTTGCCAGAAATTGGTGCCCAATACTTTAATAGGAAACAATTAATATCCGTTCTGTATAAAGGAACAAACAAATTTACATATCACATCTCTCAGAGACCCCATTTGTGTAGGAAATTCTGAACATGGAAATCATATTCCTAAAGTTGTAAGTCGTTGATAATTTTGAAGAAAATTTAGCAAAGGGCACTCACTACATGCATGATTTGACTCTGCTTACTTGCAAGTTGGCCGTCTCTCTTTTAGTTTCTCTACCTGCTCCCCATGTTCAACCCGCGTCTATGTGCCATAATTTTTGCTCAAGGCTTTTGTGCCTTATCTACACGCCTAACAAACGGAAGGTCCAATTGATAGTGATATGCTTCCTTTAATGGCGAATATCAAGAGAATAATGAAAAGGAAAGCTTTTTTTTTTTTTTTTATAGGTAAAGTTTGGAATCTTAATGTACTGTGACAAAACCACTCTTTTAATTTTATTATAAAATTGATATTTGAATTTAAAGTGCCACTTGATTCCCATAGTACTTAAAATTAGATTCTTCATTAACATTAGTTTACACTAAGAGGCGCCACATGTCATAAGTAGAAATTACAATATTAATTTAAACAGCTTTATTTTTATTGTTTGTAGTTGAATACTTGATCTTGAACAATACAATTTATACAAAACCTTTTTTTTTATTCATTTTGAAAATTTCAACATATATCCCTCAAATAAGAGTTTACTTTTAATTTGTCATTAATATATGTTATAACACTATATATCAGCCAATTATATATTATATATTACTATATATTTGATTTTAAAGATTATTATCATGAACATCATATGCTTTTAATAAGGTATTAATGCACAACAAATTGATAGCAGAAAAGACTCTTGCGTGTCACCTGAAACAAAGTTGTGCGTTGAAAATTTGATAATTTGAAACCAAAATGACCCAACCAACAAGAAAAAGGGTAACAAATTATTTGAAAACATGAGGATGAGAGTGTCTATATGGTGACACACAAAATGGCATGGTTAATTGGTCATGTATAATCGTGTTTGTTGGTGGGGGGCTAGGATCCAAAGTTCAGGCAAGGGGTTCCGTCATTACAGGCAGCACCCATGACATTCCTAAAGGCCCAAATTACGTTGGTTTGGTGAATGATGATTCTTATTGTTGACTTCGTCTATTATCCGTCTCCCCCACCATGACCATATAAATGTGTATATCTATCTGCCTTTGAAATGTTTTGTGCTTATGATGCTATCTTGAATACGTAAAGCAGCCACCAAGTTTGGCGTTTGGCGCGTTTTCGGCATGACACCTTCTATACCACTTTATACCAAACATATCTTAAACGTTATAAGCATGGTAATCAATTTCACATGAGAAAAACCGCATAAATCTCACTTTTTTGTAAATTTAAAAGCAAGGCTCACACATAGACCTCTTTCTTCTATTAATAAAAAAATAATATGATTTTAATTCTGCATGCTTAAATTTGTCTACATTTTTTTTTTTTACTATGATACAAGTTTTAGCCATTATTAGATGTATCCTTTTCTTTTTTTTCAATGATCAGCTGTCCATTTTATGACAGAAAAAAAAACTAAACATTTCATTCTCTATTAACAAACCACATTTTATATCTAAATGTGTGATAGATGCTTTTTTTTTTCTCAAATAGTATTCTCAAATTCATGGTATAAAATAATTGATGTTGAGAGAATTATACCTTCATTCTATAGAATTTCAAATACTTCATCAAGATTGTGTTTAATAAGATAAAAAAGATATTTTTGAGGGAAAAAATCGCATTTTTTTATCCAAAATTTTACATTTAAACACTCACATAACACTGGAACGTTGAAAGCGTTTAGTACTGCTAGGTCCCATGTACTTGCCGTTGCTAATCGAACTTGTCAAGTATGATACCACTTACGAGTGCTTATCACTTTTATCAGGTAAAAAACCTGTTAATGTTAATGTAATTTTTTCACATAAATCTAACGGTGTAATTTTAATATACTTTTTATACAGTTATTCAATTATGTAATATCATATCAATAAATTTAGTTAACTTTCATCTTTATTAATTGAAAAATCATGCAAATAAAGAGATTTAATTGAATAACAATATAAAACTCTTTTACATAATTAGTCTATCAAAATTAAACTATAGAGCTAATAAATAAGGGATAAGTTTTTATGGATAAGCTATATATATAATTTTATATATTATGCTTATCCATGAAAATTAAACTTACTTCTATTTTTATTCTCTAATCAAACACGCTAAATCTTAATTTCAATAAAATAATAAATTAATTTACGTAAATACATTCATCATGTATACAATATATATATATATATATATATATATATGTGTGTGTGTGTGTGTGTGTGTATGTGAGAAAATAATATATAACTCTATTTCTAAATATGTGTGTATATATATATATATATACACACATACATTTAAAAATAAAGTTATATTATTTATACTTATGAAATGTGAGACGTTCCATGCGATTCACATTTTATCTACAACAAAAACTCATATAAGTAGAGTCCATATATAACACTTCCAACCATAAATGAAATATAAATCTCCATATTATTCCACACCCTAATAATACAATCTAAAATTAGGGTGATATGCAATTACTTAGAAAATGATGCAGTTTTGAAATATGTATACATGGCCTATATATAGCCACGTAGGATAAGGCGTACGATGATGGAAGGTTGTTAGGTATGGGAAAGGACATAATGATAAGCAATTAGCGATGATGGCGAGCATTATGGGCGAATGTCTGTATCAGTTGCATGGCATCTAGATAGTACGTCAGAGAATCTGAAACAAAGCTGATCAAGGATCACTGCGTGCATGGAATATGGAATATTATCTATCCCTGTCCTCAAATCAAGGCCCCTCTCATCATAATGTCCCCTCCATTTGGGGTACGGCTCAGCTCAAATTGCGTTCCCTTTGCTGAGTCCGCAACAATGCTGGCACTAGCGTCAGGTACAGCAACCAAAATTTCAAAGTTTGAGAGATTTTTGAATGGATATAAATTTAATATAGTGTGGCATGGAAGTGCGTAGGACAAAAGGGATGAGTTGACTCACAAAGTAGTTTAATGAAATTAATAAAGGCCAAGAAAATGTACGTTTAATGAAGGAGTATTTTGGTTTAGACAAAATATCCAAAATGATCACTTACAAATAAACCAAGGACCATATTAGTCCCTTAATATTTAAAAGTCTCAATTTGATTTTTCATATTTAAAAAATAAATAAATAATTTGATCTTCTATATAGTTTCGCATAATGTATGGTTAGGAACCAATTTATTCCATTTTTCCTATATGAAACTTATAAAAAGTCTAATTTATTTCAATTTTTAAAATATAATAGACTAATTTAGACCTTTCAAATTTTGAAGGATTGTTTTGTCCTCTAACAGATATCTAGAGGACCAATTTAGGTATTTAATCTATCAATAAAAAAAATAAGAGAGACATATTAGGAAATTATGAAAGAAGATAATTGAGCAAAAATTGACACAAGAGACTCATATAGTATAAAATCTATTTGATTTTTCAGTTGGGAGGTCTACCACACATACAATTTACTTCTTACCGAAATTAAGAGATACCAGAGAGATTAAAGATATTTATAAATGGTTTTCATTGATTTTGAGAAAACATGTGATAGGGTGTCAAGCAGGTTTAATTTAGCAGAAGACTCTAAAGAAGAGAGTATGTAGTTCATATTGCCTATATATATTCAAGTAATCAAAGAAATGAGAGAACATAAGGTGCTCAAGAGAAGATTTTTCTATAACAATTCTAATAAAATTGCATTATTTAGGCTATACACTAATTCCCTATCTTTTTACCTTGGCCTCTTGGATATGCTTGTTGAACACATTCAAATTAGGTGTTTTGGTGCATACTCTTGGTAGAAAATATAGTTCTTATGGGAGAGTAGAGAGGAAAATTAATGGGAAACTAGAGATGTAGAGACAAGTTTTAGAAGATTTTTTTTATATATATAAGTAGAATTAAGATAAGATATATGAAATGTAAGTTTAACAAAAGACGTATAAATAGTATACATTAGAGTTGAAAATTAGGAAACATATATAACATACTACTAGTTACACGATTTAAATATATTGGATCTATTATCTAAAATAATGGAGAAATTGAGGGATATATGTAAACCATAATATTTGACTTGGGGGAATAAAATAAAGGAAATATGCTCCAGATGCTTTAATTTTGACACAAAAACGTACCACCCAAGGAAGATTTTAAAGCACAATCATAAGACCGATAATATTGTATGAGATTGATCATTTTGATGATATCTCTACATCTCAAAAGTGAAATTAATCGCGGTTGTGGCGGTGGACATCTTTTGACAAAAAAAAAAAAAAGAACTTATCAAACATTTTTTTTATAACATCCGAAAAAGAATTTTTTTAAAAAAGAATTATCCACTTGGATGGTTGGATATGATATGAGATCGTTAACAAATAATAATGTTGCAAACTATGTGCTAATATATATATATGGGTTATGATCAAGTTATATTAGTGTAACTTTAAGAATATATTACACCATTGAATAAATTTTTATTGATATAAATTTTTATAAAATCCATTGTTGCATTAGAAGCTCACGTTGTATAGATTAAGTCTGTAAAATTTTAAATTAATCTAAAATTATTTGGCATAATTTTTATATACATCAAATCAGCGTAATATATATACTTAAAATAAACAAAAATAAGAGCTACATGATTACATTGCTATTATTGTTCAATTTTTATGAAATTTGACACAAATAATCTTTATGATATGTAATTATAATTCAACACTTGAATCAATAAAAAAATAATTTCATTAAAAGTTATAAGTGATATAAATTTGCTTAAAGTTACAAATATAACTTGATCCTAACCTATATATATATATATATATATATATATATATATATATATAGTGTGATTCCTTTTTTCTTTTTACTCAGGCTACCTTCCTTTTGATTTTGGGTTATACGAATCCGACCGCACTGAGAAAAGTGGGGTACACGCGTTAGTTGTTTAGTATATTTACTGAATATGACTAAATTTATTAGCATTAAGCTATTTTTTTGAAACATTTAATCACGTTTAACTATCCAATGTATGGTGCATCAAACTTTCCCTGTGTGTGACAGCCTTGACCCATTTTATCTAAAGAAATGTTTTTTGAAGCATATGCCATGACACATGAGTATATATGAAAAAATTTCTTCGACATAGGGTTTAATTAATTAATTAAATTTTAATATATTGATGTGTAAACAAATTTTATATAGTCATCCAATCATATAATGTTTATTAGCAAATATGGTTCACTTTCTTTATCAGTGTATTAAAATTAAATTCTTAATTAATATGTAAGTCTTTAGTTTTATATATTAAATTTTTAAATAAGTTTTTATAATTTAAAGTTATTATTGAAGTTTATTATTTTAATATATAATTTCAAATGAATTATCATGCAATAACAGTGGGTGATCGTTACGATTTAATTAAAAATTTAGATAAATTCTCTGGACATGGTTAATTATATTATTTAACAAATAGAACTTTACAATTTATTTAAATTTTTAAATAGGTCTTTATAGTTTTAAAAAATTGTAGGTGAAGACTTATTTAAAAAATTTAAAATATGCTTTTGATCATTAAAAAATTTTGGTTTGAATCGTTAAAAAAATATTTTCAAAATTCTTTGGTTTTGGTCTGATTGCTATTCTGTCTCTGGTAGTGGCTAATAGAAGGTTATATAATCCAATTCTACATGACAAAAAGTAACGTCGCACATCATATCATCCTGTATGTCAAAACCCTACTTTAAAATTAAATGAGTTATTGGGCTAGATAAGGTGAGTTATTGGGTTGGATGTAATAAGTTCTTAAGTAAAGATTTTTACACATATGATTATAACATGCTACGTAGAACTACTAGATATCATGTAGAATTGGATGACATAACATTTCGTTAATTAGCTCAACATTTAACATAGGCAGACTATCATTGTGGATTTAAATCAAATAATTTTGAAAATATTTGGATTGAAATCCAATTTTTTTTTCAAATCAAAACCAAAATTTGCTTATTTTCAGAAATAAAAAACACATATTTAAACCTAAAAAGTATATGGATGGAAATTGATTGCATGGTTAGAAAATGTAAAAGGTCAATTTGGGTGTTCAAACTCCCGGGAATAGAGTGCACAAGCATTATAATTTCGGGAATAAAATACTTTTTCTCCTTTACTTAATTTATAGATGCTAAAGGAAATGTCCTATCAACAATGGTGAGTTGTGGTTTGATTACAAATTTTTAATTACTCCATGATTTCGAATTTTTAAAATATAAGAATCTATTTAAACTTTAGAAACTACAAGCATTTACATAATAATCAAAGTATTTTTAAAATATAAAAATTATTTTTTTTTCACAAATTTTGTAAAGACATGGCAAGTAATAATCGAACTCATGAATTTTGAGAACTGAATTAGATCAGTTGGTCCAATGAGTTAAACCAAATCGCATCAATATTTAGGGGTGCAAGCGGATTAGTTCAACCCAATGAACCTGACAAATTTGAACCGAACTGGCTAAATTGATTCGTTTTGGTAATTCTCATCGATCCCCAAGACACACACACGAACATATATGGGTTATGATCAAGTTATATCAATATAGTTTTATCTATACATGATATATGGACTTCTAAATTGAATATGGATTTTGTTGAAAATTAATTTTGATGTGAGATTTCATACCTTGACTCATGGACAATATTACGACTTTTATGATGACTCTTACAAGGACAGAGCTTTTATGCACTAAGGAAGCATTTGGTTAGTGATATAGGAACGGAAATACGAGACACTAATACAAAGATCCTGGAGACATAAGTTTGGTGGTGAAGACAAAGGGACAAAACAAAAAAAAAAACACAAAATTTATGTATCTCTAAAAAGTGGGAATAATGAGGACATGATAGAGGAGAAATTTAATAATTTTTTCTTCCAATAATGCCCTATGTATATTTATTATTGATATCTCTCTCTATATTACTGTATTTTATCATTGTCTAGCTACTAAATGCTATCTAAATGTGTCATGATGACAAAGACAACTTTTGTCAACTCATGGACCTTCATGAAAAGCTTAAAGGAGAATTAAATAATAATAATCTCAATTTTGGTCCTTTTAGAAATTAACATTTAAAATGACAACTCTATGCTTTGAGGATATCTATTGAGATATTAGTTTATTTATTTTGTCAAGCTTATATTATTTCAATTCTTGTGCACTTTATTTATTTTTGTGTTTATGCATTAATCTATATTTTGTGCACATTTTAGTTTATTTTATTGCTAAGTTTTACTATTTTTCTTAGGGTTTTATCTAACCATTGCTCTTAGGAAGGTTTCCAATAAAAGTAAATTTATAAGCTTAGTGGTGGATCCTATATTTGAAACTTACAAAATCATATCACAGATTTCCAATAAATACTTATCATTTAAAAACCCTTAACTAAGGCCCTAAGGATCCTGGTTAGTAAAATCCTTTTTCTTATTATGATTCAAGTTTATTGTTTACTTTATGAGTTCTTATTTATTAAGTTCTATTTATTTCTTAATTTTATGCATTTTTACATTTATTGTGAAATTGTGCATAATAATAAGAAAATGATTAAAAACAAGACACTTAAGATTTGTGATTAATTGTCGAGAAGGTAGAGGGATAGATGCAAGATCCTTTTATGATACCTATCTTGGTTAGTGTGGCTAAAAGTCTTGCTTTGTCATTATGATGTTAAATAAAGAAACACCACATAATAGGAATTCTCTAGGAGAAGACCTTCGACTATGTATGAGACAAGAAGACATAGAAAAATAAACTAAAGCAAAGAAATTAAAATCTTAATAAGCCTTGCTTGACACGCTTTATGTAGTACATTTATTTATGTTATGATATTTGATTATGTTCCTATCAAGATATGTAGCCATATGTGTATTTTTCATGTAGATGCAGTAGAAACCACCGTAGTTTAAAATGTTTTAGGATTATCCATTTTCTGTATAGAATTTTGAATTTTAATTTCTATTTTTTATGGTTTCATATTAGTCAAATTATGTCTGAGAGGGAAGTAGACTCTTTTAGCTGCGAAGATGTATATAATTGTGTTTAAATGATGTTTTAAGTTTATTATGGGTTTAGAATATCCTGCTCTAAACAATGATGCTAAGTATTTATGTTAGAACGCTTTGTTTATATTTAAGTAAATTAATGTTAAATGTTCTATTTTACTATGTAAATTTGTGTCAATATGTTTTGTATGAATTCGGGTGTTATGTACATTACCAAATTTTCAATTAGACCTATATAGTTTAAACTTTTATAAGCAGCTCCTTATAATAAATAAAAATTTGTAATCAAGTCTTTCGACCTAACTACCATTATAAAAATGTAAGGTTAAACATAGTTTTCCTTGATTTCTTCTTATGTGGATGCACATGTAAGAAATAAGCTGACAGTAGTTTATCATGATGTGTTTAAGAAATAGTTTGATAATATCTTTATTCCCTGATTCTTTCAAGAGTTAATTGAACTAGTCTACTGTCCAATAACAAAACAATAAAAGATTATCGTGATGTGTTTAAGAGATAGTTTGACAATATTTTTACATTTTCAATCTGAGAGGTTTAAGTCAACCTATATGAATATATATATATATATATATATGAAATAAAAGAATATTCCAGCTAATGTTATGTTTTTGTAACATACAAAGTTTTATTAATTATGGAGATTTTATTACAAATTTTTAAATTGCAGAAACTTAATTAAAAATTTGATGAAATTATAGAGATTGAAAAATCAATTAAACCTAAAACATATGTCTTTGCTAGTTTTCATTTTCAGAACCTTTAAACCTACAACAACGAAGGCATAGAATAATAATAAAAAAGCAAGAACACTGTTGGGGGTGTGTGGAAGGAAAAAGCAAGAAGAAGAAGAAGAAGGAAAAGAGGAGTTGAGGGGCCTGGCAACCTCTCATTATGAAAGCAAATAAAATAAAAGAGAAATATTATTTATATTTATAATTTGTAAAATATTATCGACACATTTTTTTTATATACCTTTAAATAAGACATAAATCTTATTATTTTATATTTTATATCTTATTCAACGATATATAAGAATATATCGATAAAATCTCAGTCCAAATAATATTGCTGTATAACGAGAGATGTTAAAAAAGGTATGGGAGGAAAAGGGGAAGAATGAAAGGAGATGGGGGCCATCACATCCTTGCGATATCGCGTATCGCCCCCTTTGCCACAAAAGCTGACTCCCACCACACACAACTAGACAGACCCTCTAAAGTTAGATCCTTTTCGAAAAATCAATGTTGGCTTTGGCTTGGCTTGGCTTCCATATATATAAAAAAGATCCCCTCGGAATCGAAGTGGATTCCAGACAGCAACCAGTGCGCTTCTCCAGCCAACCATGGGTCCGCATCAAGTAGCCTCCTAGAAAAAATTTGCGGTAAAACACAACCATAAAGAATCCAACTTTTGTTGGACACTTTGGTATACTTTGTACCTTTTTCTTCATGGAAGGAGATTTTTTTTCCCCTCCTACGGTAGGCTCTAGATATCTTTTTTTCAAACACATTTTCCATAGGAAAATGCTTGGTAAAGTAGATGGGTGGGTTTATGATTTATGAATTATAATTTAATTACTTTAAGGATTTTCCTTCTACACCCATCAGATAAAGGTACCTTTTATATTCAATAATTGTAATTTAATCATAAGATATAAGTATCATTAGGCCATTTGCTTTGTTATATTATTATGTTTCATTAACTATATATATATATATATATATATATATATATATATATATAATTTTATTAAATTATATTTTTATATATTGATTTAATTAAAATAGCTTCAAAGAGCATATATGGTCTGGTAAGGATGTGTATGCCTCCTTGGCTCAATTTACTGATTTATCGGTCGAAGGCCGACCCATCCTAGTTATGTGTTTAATAACACTGGTGTATAATATGAAGTGAAATTATTGTAAAGAAAAATATGAGAAGATAGTTATAAATAAATAATGGAGATCACAAAGCATAAAATGATGTATACATGTGTGCATGACATTATTATTTCTTATATGATTATATCTTTAGATTTTTCTCTATGGTGCACTTGATAAAATATAAGATGTCCCACATATAAGGTATTTAGCCATATTTACCAAATAAGACTAAATGCATTTAGAAGTGTAAATTGTGGCTAAATTTACAAGCATTTAACCAAACTTTTTTCTAACATTTAGCCATAATTATTGAATGTAGGTAAATACCTGGTATGTGTTGTATACCTTACTTACATGGTGCATCATAGTCTTGGCCCTTTATATCATGTATTCTTTCTTATTTCTCATATCTTAATCTCATGTAGTTCATTTTTCTTAAGATAGTCTCTTAAATGATAGGGGGCGAATTTTTATATACTTACCAAAAGTATATTGTCCAGAAATTAGATACAGCGTACATGCCTGAGTTCGCCATTTACCATCGACTCAGCCTCAATAAAAGTTCAGTTTTCAGAGATACATTTACTCGACTCTAATTCACTCAACTTGGTGTAGGTCGGGCCAGCAATAACAACTTTAATTTTGGTGCTTCAGATGTATTCTTGTCATTTTTCTTTTTTCTTTCCTCCTTCACTACATTTTACTTACAATATGTTATAGCATGTTTAACTTGGGATATGTGAAAATGAAGAATGGATTAGTGAATGAAGAAGATTAAGGTTTGAATACGCAGAATCGTGGTTAATAAAAAAGGAGATCAAAACATAGTTGGTTTGACGTGAAGTACTAGCAGAAAGTCACTATGAAGCTCAACAGGGTTAGATATGCGATTTAACAGTTAATGTGTATTTTTGTCTTTTTTTGGTTAAGTATTAAAAAGGGGAGTAATATATGGATAGAAATCTTCTATTCTCAAATGGTGTCTTATTCTTATCTCCTTAATCATTTATTATCACGTGAAAAAATAAAAACTAAAATAAATTTATAAATTATTAAATATATAATATCTATTTTTTATGTATCAATAAATAATTAAAAGATATGAAAAATGACATCATTTGAAAATAAAAAATCCGTAAAATATGTGTCTCCTCCTATGACAAGTAAGGGACAATGAAAAGATCTTTAAATTATGATAGATTATTTTATCCCCCAACAGCATTGTCATGGACGAATTTTGGGTTTTTTATCATTAAAATATGATGCTTTTCGTTAATGAACTATGAAACAATTTATATGGAACGAATGAACGAAGCACGCAATCAAAAATTGAAATTGTGATTGACAAAATCAAAACTAACACGTAACTGTCTTGTTTTAGTTTTTTACATCTAGCTAGTTAATTAGCGTTAGCAGCTATACAACTGAATACTAACTCTGTTGTAATTTTATTAATAAGTATATTATATTTCAAAGTTAATTTACTATTTAATAATATTTATTAATTACTTCATATCTTTCAATATGCGTTTATCGGTTTTGAGTCACCAATAAATCTTTACATTGCAAGACTTATAACGTTAAAAACATTTTAATAATATTATTTTTCATTTACTTTTGTATTAGTGTCTTAACGTTTCGGTTATCTTAACGTTTGCAGCTATAAGCAAATGATTTATGACATCAAAACGTCGGGCAACAGAAGGATATCTTCCTAATATTATGAGTAGTTGTGTGAAAATCTTTTGGGTTAACTTTTGAATTCCGAAACTACTCATTCTATCACAATAGTTAATTTTGATACACACCACTTTAATTCATTGAGCAATCCAATATAGTTATTCTTCTGGTAAATTCACTAGTTTAAATACAGAGTTAGTGAGAAGTGACTATTATATCTTAGAAAGTATTAGCCTAGAAGACTATCTACAATAAGTAATTATTAACTTGTGATTGTAAAATACTCTTAAACCTAGTATCTAGCACATTCCAACCAAAACTGATAGCTATTCTAATATACTCTAATTTCTTCTCGTTGTGTTATTAATCTCAAATTCTTTACTTTATTATTCATGCATTTATTAATTTTATTTTCCAATGATTAATTTGTTTTTGTTTGTTTCACTTGTGATGTTATTTCAATTAACATTTTCGAACAACTACATGATATAGCATGCACTGAAAATGCATAAAAATATCATTTAATTGTAATGTTGGGATGATGCATGTGGAATAGGTCCCACACACTCATACGAATCAAATAACCCAAATATAAGCACAAAATATCAAGAAAAAGAAATATCAAGACGAGTGCAGAGACATAAAAACTTCCATGATATGGTAAATCACACATCTTCCACCCAAAGGATAAATACTTTCACTACGAGAAGAAAAATAGTATAAGAATATCAATTTGTTCTTATACCCAAAGCGATATGTATACTCTCTTGAAACATAGTCTATCTCACTCCATCACACATCTAGGCCATTAATATGATGCCTTAGTTCTACGTAATCTTAAGCAAGCCTCGTACAACCTTAGGGTCCCCTGAGATCCACCCCTAGAATGACCCGGATGTGTAAGTCCATAAAGGCAAAAAGGTCTTCTTGTTACCGCTAGCGGTTGCAAATCGCTATAACGGTCAAGCTGTGTTGTGTGGGATGGTGGTATAGGGAAACCGCTATAATAGTCCTGTGTTATGCCCAACCATTGTAGTGATGCCCTTAACGTCAAGCAGTGTAAACTATAGTTTTATTTAAGTGAAACCCCAACCCTATAAATACCCTTTTATTCGTGTTTTGTTCTCCAAAAATGAAACCCTAGCTCTCTCCTCCTTCTCCTACCTCCCCACTCTCATCCTCTCTCAATCTCACCCTAAGCTTCAAGACAAAATATTGTTGTTAGTTTATGCTCTTTCTCTCTATTCCTCTATGTTCTTGAGTTTGGGGTGCTTATGTTCTTAGTTTATTGTCAAGTTTGGGCACTCTCCTAATGTTCATAGAGTTGTTCTAGTGAACTTATAGTTTACTTATGCATCTATGTGGTTTTATGATAGTTGTTGGTACCATCCCAAACTTTCAAGGAGTACCCACACACTCCTAGCTCTAAACAGTGAGTGGATTCAAACTCATGAGCAAGTTTTATGCATTATGATTGTTAAATATGAAATTAAAGATGAAAATATATATAGAATATGATTTTACATGTTATGTCAAGCTAACAAAACTTATGATTTATGATTATAACATGAAAAATATGTCTATAGAAAACCATCGGACGATGATTTGGATTGTTGTGTACCATGAAAATGTTTTATATATTCTTGAAGAGGTTCACTGGAAATCACATGATTTAGCAAGTTTCCAAAGTTGTCAACTACATTTTTATGGATTTATGATATTACTCTATTTTCAAGACTTAAATTTCATATTATGCTTTTAGAATATCAAGTTAAGTTATATTAGAAAAATGTTTAGCGGAGTATGATTTATCTTCATGAATAAATATAAGTTATTATGATTTAGAGTTATCATGATTATGAACTATGTTGTTTTGAAATATGATACTAGAGTTATTAGGTTTATGAAATTATGTCAGCAAACCGTGGAACCATACTTGATACAATCTTTCTTGGAAAATATTTATGTTTATGAAATTACAGTAATTATGTTTGTGAAATCATATGCTTGGAATATATTGTTTCAATGCAGTTTATATTGATAGGCAAAGTAAAGAATTTTTATGAGTTGTAGAAACTTTAGATTTCTCGATTAAACTTTTATGATAGCTTTTAGAATAAGGAATTAGTGAGGGAGCGAGCTACGAGTTAACGGTAGGAGAGAGATCATTAATCTTGGTATACCATGTTGCCCACGAGGGCCAGTCTCCTGATTATTTAGATTTTATGTGTTTGCAAGGGAGCCACATCATGTTTGCATAGTTGTCCACAAGGGACACAATTTGTGAAGGATCGGTACTATGCTCGAGAGATATATATTCAATTCGCTAAGGACTAACATCATATAGCTGGGTGACATGATATAATCTGTTTCCTTACTAATTGCTACAGTTAATAACAAAATAGTTTCAGCAATAGATATGTGAATTCTTTATCAGTGGATTATGTATGTATACGTATATGAAAATATTTTTGCTTGTTGCATGTATATTATATATATCTTATTGGTTATTCCATGTGGATAGTGGGTAAGAATCCACTCACTGAGTCCAATGACTAACTCATCTCCCTTCCTCCTTAGGTTGCATATCTGGTTGTTGTTCAGCCACCTTCAATAGACACAGCTAATCCAGTAGTGAGCTTTACTTTATAGTAAGGCTTACTCTAAGATTATGTTAGATTAGAGTACTCCAATAGTTATGCAACAGATCCAAACCATGCATTCCATTATGAGATTTTGTACTTATTTTTAGAATTTATATATCTCCCTTCATGCATTCAGAATTTAAGTATGGATTTGAAATATAGATTGTGACTAAAATTTATGTAACAAGCTAGTTATGTATTCATGATTCAGTTTTCAACTATTGAACGGATTTTCAAATGAAGACTAAGATCACAAAATGAAATGGTTTATGTTTTCACAAATGACAGATTTGATTAAGATGATTTTAGAGCTATGTATGTTAAAATATTTTAGTTTTATGAATTCAAGTATTATGTTTTGAATAGAGAATTTCATGATGGGTTAGATTTAATTATGTTTCAAGAGTTAAAATCACATTATTTCATGCATTAAGTAAGTCACGTTATCCAAAAGTGTAACACCCTAGTAGAACCCAACTACACTTAAATTTGCATTTGGATTCTATTAGTTGTCATTTATGTCTTGCGATCATTTTCTTTTGAAAATAACTTAGAAAAATAGTGGATATATAAATTATTTTTTAAAAGCTTAGGCCTATAACGAGAAGTAAAATATATAACTCTTATGTAGATGATAATCAAAGTTACTTTACTTACTTAATTTAAATAAGTGGAATAAGGACTAAATGTAGAAATATCATCACATATATTGAAATGTACTACTTAATACATAAGTCATAATAGGACATATACCATAGTGATAGTTTATTACAAATAACAATATAAATTCTACTATTACTGGTCTATTCCTCACAACTATAACATAACTAAAAATTAGAGTACTAATTCTTGAAAGGTCTAAAATCTTCATGTGTTACCTCCTTCTTTAGCTATAGCTTCGTTGCTTTAAGTGGACTCGTCTGCCTTTAGTAGCGACAACAGAAAAGAAAGATAGGAGTAAGAAATACAAGATTTCTCAGGCAGTTTAATTTCTACTTGTACTAAAAGTGTCATCGTTGTCGTTCCAGTCACTTTAGGTTTATTATAAAAAGGTGAACGTGTAAGGATTTAATTATCAAACTTTTCACAAACGTGATTAGCCGAAGTACAGTTGCTTTTAAACCACTCTTATAACAATAATAGAAATATCAATTCCATACTTCATCAAGCATACACCCAAGCATATCGTATAAAATTAATAATGGGCAATAATAATTTAGGAGATGCATGTATTTTATGATTACTCATCAACAAAATGATCATTATCTTTCTTTGATTCCATGTTTCTTTTTATTAACATATTTCTCAATCACCCATGTGATGAATGCATCAATACCTTAGACCACCTTAAAGGGTAATGAGCTCATACGTAGCCGTCGCCACAACGTTTTGGTTTTCTTTTCGTTGCCATAATCTCAACTGTATTTAGGGGGGTTAAGCCGTGAGCTTAAGTCCACTTTTCCAGACTTCACTTTTATTTTCTTTCCGTTGCCATAATCTCAACGATTATGTCATGAGTTTAGCTCATGTCCACTTTTCTAGACTTTCATTGCCAATTTTCTAGGCTTTACTTTTATTTTCATTTGAAAATGAATGTATGCATATCATCACGTAATCATAAATAAATCATGGACAATCATTCATTCATCCTTATCATTTCATAGCTCATCACTATACATTCACATAGACAATATCTCATATACATCCTTATATAAAATAGTATGCTTTTCATGCTAAATCAGATGTCATATTTTATCATTTGAAGCCAATAAATCAAGTATCTTATGATTCTTAAAAGGTTATGGAAGTCTTAGTGTTTACACATTATGAAGTATTTCTTTTCATTCTTACAAATTCTAACCAAATCTTTTTCTCTTAGTTATCTTTGTACTCTTAGCATTCCATTAATACATTAATGCAATTTAAAATACTATTTTTAGATATTTAGAGGTTCTTTATATATTTTCAAGCTCCGTCATGAGTGTTATATACATATTTTTCCTCTTGAAATTTTATTACAACTTAAATCCTTAAAACTCTTTATCTTTACAAGACTTAAATCTTCTATTTATAATTCTGATATATTTTACAAGAAAATTTATAACTTTCTGTATATTTGTTATCTTAGCCTCATAAAAGCAGTTCTAGATTTCTAACTCATCAAGATTTCCATTAAGGATAATTTCATTAACAACACATTCATGGTTATGTTATAGTATCCTTGCAAAGTTACCCCTTTTCTAGACCTTCTCAGCACACTATCCCACAACTTTATTTCTTATTATGTATTTTTGTGGTGCAAAGCTTTATGCATGGCATACATGGATGTGTTCCTTTGTGTGTCAGCTTTCCAATAGAGTTGAAATTAGTTCATTTGCATTTTTAGAGTAAGTTATACTTATTTTACTACTACAAGGTCATATTTAGAGTTTCATCTTTAGCTTAAATTTGAAAATTTATATCTTGAGCTAGATAACTCTATTTGGGTGATTCTTTTGGAGAGTATTCTATAATGTGTCTAGTTTTGGTAAAAATATTTTCATTTTGAGATACTTTATATTTTATGAAGAATACTTTTTGAAGTGTCAATTGCTAGAAACAACAGAAATTCTAGCACCAACCATTTTTATGTCTTGAGTCACCTTTATTAAATTAAGTTTCACATACCATTTTTTTAAGTTATATTTGTGTATGATAACATCATAAAAGTACTCAGAACAAAATGGAACATGTTGTGCTATCTAAAAATATATTTTACAAATAATCATTCAAAACTTTTGACAATAACTCAAGCTTGAGGCATTCTATTCATGGGTAAAGTTAGAAGACAACAATGCTTGAACAATTAAAGATGAAACTCCTATCTCTTATGTAGGTCTAAAAAGAATCCTTTTCTTTTTCCTTGAGCTTGAGCAAGAGTCCTTGGAGTGGATGACCCTCCTTGAATCTTGGCTCTAAAACTTGAGTGTTTAAGAAAATATTTCCCACTAGAGTTAAATATTGCAACTCTTGTGAGGGATAGTGAAGGTTTGGGTTTAGGATTTAAGTATTTAGATGACGTTTAGAGGGTTAAGAGAAGTCTTTGAAGAGAAGAACATAAGAAGAAATTATAGAGATAAAAATAAGAGAGAAAGAACATTTAGGGAGTTTCTAAGGCTTGAGAACTAGTAAAAGTGTGTTATGAGCAATGAGTTCACACACTTTCCTCCTTTTTATAGGTCAAGAGGCCATGACTTGAGGGTGTAATGGAGGGGTTTTAGTGCTACAATTTGTTATTCTTGGATGCTCTTGTGGGTGGAATAATAATTGTTTTAGATTACTAAGTCATAAGCACAATCATCATGTTAGAAGTTGTGGCTAGTGTAGTGCCAATTTTAGTGGGAATCAAGAGCTCTTTATGACACAAATTTATTCATTAAATCAATTTTGTTTCCTATAATAATGATGCTAATTTTTGGCTCATACATACATGAAAGGATTGTAATATGGATTTTGATTAGTCTGGCCTTGTTTCATGCACTTTGTCATGCATGGTATGATATGTATGTGTGTTGTATTTTATTTTATCATAATTTATTTAATAAATGATATTATAAGATAATTTAGTTTAACCAAATCATGACAAATCAATTATATTTTATTCTTATAATTGGAATCCCATGTTAATTATTTTAACATAATCATCCACTAACTCCATTATCCAGCATTAATCCAATGACTTAGATTCATTCTTATTTAGTGACAAGTCTAGAGATTGGTATAATAACATTGTTATAATTATTAAAGTAGTGGCATATATAGTAATTTCTTCATTCAAGACAATGATATTTTTATAATTAGACAATGATAGTGGTATTCTTCTAATTCCGTAAATAATAGTATCTTTATCATTTATTAATAAGACAAGGGCAATTTTGTAATTTTTTCCCATATAGTAAATGTATTTTTATAATTTCCACTAAGTAATGACATTTTTGTAATTCTTTATTTTTTCTCTAGACACATTTGATTATTCTAATATTATTTGTTATTTTTCACGACACTTGTCCAATTTCTATTGGTTTTTCTCTTTTTCATCTTAATTATTAATTTAATCTTGTTATGAATTTGGGGATATTACAAAAGGATTACGTGGGGACCCAGTCCTTTACATACCGGTCACGCTCCTAAGTTGGATCATGATAATTAATTTCATTTATAACCAAAGGGGTCCTTAGTCTCCTTATCTCAAATCCTAAAATATTTTTAAATCTTAATATATTTTTCAAATTCATATATCCTAATAGATTTCATATATTCTTAATTCAAATATTTCTAAATCTAAGCATATACATCTTAAGAATGCACATCTAAGAGATATACATACCATAGATATACATAAACAATCATAGTTTCTTGGCTTTGCACTTTGCATTATCTAATTGTCATATTTCTTGCCTAATAATAACATTTTCAATCGAATTACTCATTATTGATAGTTATAACACAATTCCTCAATACTAAAACTCTCTTAAAATAAATCAAATAGTCAATCTCTGATAATATTTTTAATTTATCCTAAGAATAATTAAGGACAGGAATTCCAAGAGATCGCACAAATAAACAATTCTATTCCTATCTGCTATAACCTTTATTAAATTTCTTTCAACAATATAAAATCATACAACAATTAATGAGTAATCAAGCAAAAAAGCAACAGTAATATCACTAGCTAGAAATTAAAGAATATATTAAAAAGGAAATTTACCGATAAAAAGGATGAAAAATAAATTTTCTAAGAATTTATCTCCTTAACACCTATGATAATTTAGGTTAGGTTTGATAATACTCTTTAGATGGGTGCTTTGACTTATGAAAAATATAAGCCAATTTTTTCTATTTGGTAAATCAAGAAGATGAGATACTTTTGCTCTTGGCTTTTAAAAATTAGGAGTGCTTTTGAAAGCACCTTAATTAGAGCTAGCTTATACAGTCTGAAATTCAAAAGACTAATACTCTAATTAATGATTGCAAATGTAGAAACCATACTCATTAATATCTATACCCTTATTGCCATTTTGGAATTTTGGAGCATATTTACTAGGTGTCGAAGGGCTTATTTGGTTTCAGTTTCAGTTTTCATTTTCAATTTTTTAGTTTTTAGGATTTTATAGAGGAAAATACTGAAAAGTGGAAATGAAAATTAAAACTAAATTTTGTAGTTTTCATAGTTTTCAATATTTTCTCCACAAAATCTGAAAAATTAAAAATTAAAAATTAAAAATTGAAACCAAACAAGCCCTAATATATTGTGACTTCACCTCATAGAGGGCAACTTCTAGGCCATTTTACCAAATAACACAAATATGACTTTTTCAAAAACAACTTTTGTGTGTTCTAACTCATGGCAAAAATTATTAATTAAAAAACTGAATCCTAAAATTACTTAAATAGAAAAATAAAAAAATAAAATAAAATAAAATAGTAAATCTAGCACTGTAACATAAAAAAAAAAGAATCATTTTGCATATTTCACAAATCTTGATGAAATCTTCTAAATCTTCCTTTATCTTTATGAAATTAAATTCTTTATCAAATTCTCCACAAATCTCATAAATTTGACTTAAATTAGGTCCAAATTTTCCTTTTTCCTTTAATTATTGATGTAGGATTTTATTATGCAAATTAATTTGATTTAGCGAGGATGATTACCAAATAAATCCCAATAAAATCAATGTCTCACTAAATGCATCAATAAAGATATTTTTTTTATGAGTTATCAATAAAATTACTAAAAAATAACTCAAATTAAAAGTTGTTGACATGAAATAATAAATAAATGAATTTCCCAAGTTATCAACTCTATGGAGATATTTGGTAGCTTTGATAAATGAAATTGATGGATTAATATTATAACAAGTGTTTAATGTTAATGCACGTTTTAGCTTTTTTTAAAACCCAATTTGTTCCTAGATTATGTAATAAGGATAGCACACTGATTAGCTCATCTAGCCAAGGATAACCTGGACTAAGATTAGGCTGGTGATTAGGCGTGTTCATAACCAAACCCGCTCCACCAACCTGGCCTAACCCAAGCTCATTAGGTCGGTTAAGGTTTTGAAAAATGACCAAATGCACTTTTCAGACCTAAGGCCATGCATTGGGTTGGCTGACGGTTGAAATCAAAATATTCTTTTAGAGATATATTTTTATATAATGAATTGTAAAAATTATAAGATTTTATAGTTCAATTAACATATTTTATATAATCTAATATTATTTTTATATTGAAAGGGTTTGTTTTGAAACATATATTGTAAAATGACTCTTAAATTTTATTTCTTACTTGTAAAATTTTATAACTTTACTATGTATAATGTTCAAATTCTTATATATTGTTTCAACGTAAGTTGATCTGGTTCAACCTGGTTCATAGTAAGGTCATTATCCAGTTGGTTTTAGGTTCCAAAAAATGACCTGATCTAAATATGGCTAGATTCAGGTTTTGTTCAATTCAGCCCAACCTATCCTTTGTACACCCTTCCTGGTGATATTTCCTCTTGTATTTGGAATCTTCTTGTATTGGATTGTGGTGATTAATCATATTCACTTTTTATATTAAAAAAATTGAAAAAGATATATGTGAGAAAAACAAATCCCCTCTGTGATTTGTGATATTGGTATCTATTTTTTCATTTTTAAGTTTTTCCTTAGAGTTTGTTGGGATAAGTTTTCCATGAGAAAAGAAGTACTTTTTTTATTTGTTACATGTTTTTTTTATGTTTCTTATGAAAAATAGAAGCAAAAAACCATAAAGGCCTGTTTGGAGGTGCTTTTGTTCTTAAATTTTTTAAAACAATTTTAGAAAACAAGTTTAAGTTTATTTTTAAAAAATAAAAAAATAGAAAAACATGTTTAGCACCTTAACTTCAAAAACAATTTTATAATGGTGGAAAATTAAAAACTTGTTTAACTAATTTTTTTATAAAATAACTTTTAAAATTAATAAAATAAAAACTGTTTAGGAAATTGCATTACTAAGCCTTGAAACCACCGTGAGCCTTGTTGTTCTTCACCACCGTCTTCAGCCTTGAAACCAAACTGGTTTCCCTCTCCTTCCTAACCGCACCATCACTTTCACCATGAGACCTAAATCACCACCGCTAGCCATCACCACCTAGGACTGGAACTATGTCATGACTCAACTTGGGAACGTGGCACATAAAGAATCCCATCTCACGTAAGCCTTCTAGATGACGTGTTTATCTAAATGCATAACTTATCATAATATAATACTAAAAGATGATTTTCTTCTAAATCAACAATCATTTCTCTATTTAAGATATAATATTTAATTACATAAAACTAGAAATATTTAATATTCAAGCTTTGAAAATCCATTTTCTAATTCGTTCTGCAAATTTTAAATTCATAAATAACCCATCACATGATATTAATATTAAATTTGATACCCTGCTTAGCCATTTTGAAACTGAATCATAATCACATAGCTGATCAAATACATATTCTAATCAAAACCAATAGTTGAAATCCATATTTAAACACTGGAAACACATGGGGAAATACATAAACTTTGAAAATAGCTAGGATCTCAAAATATATGTGTGGCTAGGATCCTACCTGCAAAACTATTGGAGCACTTTTACAACTAACAGAAGCCTAAACTAAGCCTTACAAGAATGTAAAGCTCACCAAAAGGTAACTGCAACTACTAGACCAGTGACCGAACGACTTCTGTGCCTGAACTATGAGAGGAAGGGAGAGGGATGAGTCAACGGACTCAATGAGTGAGTTTTCACCCATCACCCACATGGGACAACCAAGGAACATATATATATAATGCAATATACATGCCGCGATATAAATTATTTAATATTTACAAACATAGCTAGCTAGGAAAACACTTTTCATTCTATAGATTTATAAACAAGCATTTCTAAGCTCATAATCAAACATGAAATCATTTTAACTGATGGTGCGGTAGAGCCTAAGGAAACATTATTTGCTGAGCTAAATAAATACATATATCATAAATATAGCTGTAAAATCATAAACTGAAGATCATACTCATTCTTAGCGAACTAGAGCACCTCTTGAAATCATAATAGTCCCTGTTGGACAAGTTAAGGGCACCTAACTAGGTCCTATTTTTGTAACTGCGGCAATATTGTCCTCTCGGACAACTTAGTACCAAGGTTAATGATCTCATAATAGCCATAAACTAACTATCTGTTTCCTATTCTCTACCGTCTAAACTAGTTTAACAAAAAGAAAACTAAAACTGAAGGGTGGACACTCCGTCTCTCGTGAACGTGAGCCCCTAAATTATAAGTACTCTGAGAGTTCTGGATTCATACAACTCTAACAATATGACTTTAGCATAACCATTGCTGTGAAATCATGCCCAAAGGATCACCCGCTTGTAGGTACTTTGATTTCAAGCCCACAAAGTATATATCTGGGTGCTAGGAATCATTCTAAATTTCATACTTCTTTGTACCATATGCTAAACTTCTAAGTTCAAAACTTAAACTAACATATCTTTTTGTATAATTGATAAATCTAAAATCATAGTTTAATACACTGGGTTTACAATCATAAAACTTGGAAATCATATAACATATTTATTTATAAAGCTGAGTCATACTCCTGTTTCACATTTCTCTAACATATATAAATATTTTAACTGGATATTTTGAAACATAACTTGAAATCTTAAAACTTGAATACATAGTGATATCGAAAAACTCAAAAAACATATTCAGTAAAATAGCCATCTTGCTACAATACATATTTTTTTAATAAAACCTTTCTCAAACATGTAAAACATTTCCTATAACACACAACACAGCAATTATGGTCCCATGCGTTTTCTAAAATTCATTTTTTTTTTATGCTTCATCATAAATCATAATTTTTCTAGCTTGACATAATCATGTAAAATCATATTCTATACTTTTTCTTGTTTCAAATTCCATGCTTAACAATCATCATGCAAGAAACATATTCATAATGATGAAACTAAGACTATGGGGTCAAGTCCACTCACCTAGAAGGGTGGAACGTGAGATACTAACACCATGAAGACTCTGGGAGGAGGAATGACACCAATGTCTGCCATTGAAACAGCAAAACTGATAAACAATCTATGGGAAACTCTAGATTATTTGAAACATACACTAACAACATTGGGGAGCACCCAAGTTAACAACAATAAGAGAAAAAGTAACCCATACTAAGAATATGGAAGAATAGGAAAAATGGAGACAAAATCTATCCACATAAACATACCTTGATGATTTGAAAGAGCTAGATTCAAGTGGAGTTGAGAGTAGAGGGAGTAGAAGAGAGAAAATGGGGGTTTGGGAGAAGGGTTTGGGGTTCTGATTGGAAAAATGGGGGAAGAGAGAATAGGTAAGGGTTTTATAAAATTGGACAGGTTTCAAGCAAGTGAAACGACATTGTTTTGCATTATTCATGCTCCAGGGGACGACTAGTGGTCTCTAACCGCTATAGCGGTACCGCCCACCGTGCGGTCCTTAGACCACTGAAACACGTGAAATCGCCCTCCTGACTGGACCGCTATAAGGATGATAGCAACCCTCGAAACACTGAAACTTACCTCTGTGAGCGCAATAGCAGTGACAGGAACCCCAACCTCAGTATCTTTTTTGTCATCTAGGCATCTAGTTTACCTCAACACCCACTTTTTTTATATTTTTTACATTTCTTAATTTTAAGTTATAACTTTAAAATATAAATGTAAACAAGGAAATACTCTCATTTGGATTCAAATAAAATATCAAAAAAATCAAAATCCTAACCATTCAAAATCCAAATTTTGGATTTTATTTCAAATCCAGAAGCTTTCGAGATTTTCTAAACTTGTGGGTTAAAAACGAAACGTTTAAAGGTTTCGTAAAATTTATTAAAAATTACTCTTCAACTTATTTTCCCTCTAGGAACAATTATCAAGACTTTTAATCCCAAGAATGTCACTCTAATATATAGCCCTCCAAGGAAGTGTAGGACCCAGACTTAGTAAAGTTCAAGTCCCGGTGGGTCTCGAGGGACTTTGAGGCCGTATAGAACTTATCTACACGCGTACGGGTATTACAAACCGCTAGCCACAACCAGAATTACTACCCCCTTCATCATCGAACCTCTACCTAACGAACTAGAAACTTTCCTTTAGCCGCAAGCCCTTCACCCCGTCCTTGAACCTCCACCGTGAACAACCATCATCACGCGAAACAATCGCCACTGCTTTCCTTCAGCCGCGAACCCACCGTTCTCCCATGCCTCTACGAGCGCTGCGAGCACCGTAGCATCCCTTCGTGAACACCGGTAAACACCGCCATCGTCCTCGCCTACCCCGGCGTTCGCATAGTGTTACCATCACACAGGAGTCGTGGTGGCGTTGCCCCTTCGCCGCCTTCTGCTTGAATGTCGCCCTTTTTCCAAATCAACAAATGCCCCAATCCTTTGAAAATAAAACCCAACCCCTCTGTTTTTCCCAAAAATGAAAATCAAATCCCTAAGATCCCTCACTCACTGCATGCCTTTTCTCTTTTTGTTCTAGACCCTTTGTTGTTTTGATCTTTATTTATTTTTGATTAGGGCTTCACATTAGTGCGGGCGAATGTGGGGGCTTCACAAGTCGCGAGGCTGGTTCGGAGCAGTCGCCATGCCGCATGTGGGGGAGTAGGTTTCTGGTTGAAGGTGTGAAAGGGATAGGCGTGAAAGTGATGGGTTGAGAAAGAAGTCCAACAAAAAATAACACAGATGCCTCCAACAAGAGTTGAAGAATGGCAAAAAATAGTAAATCCACTTATTCACAATTATGTCATCGTGTTTTCCACTTATTTTAAAACAACAAAACTAAAAAATAACTTAAAACTGTTTCCCGTTTTCTATTTTTAAAATGATTGTTCTAGTTTTTTGTTTTTAAAACATGAGTTAAGAAAACATTCATTCAAACAATTTTTTTTGTCTCTTTTACTTTTAAAAATAAAAAACAACATTTAAAAACATTTGCCAAATAGGCCCTAAGTTTTTTTTTTTCAAAAAGATTTAGGGACTTGCTTCTGATAAAATCAAAAGCAGGAGAGAGAGTGTTATTAGTTAAATTTTGAAATTACTTTGAATTCTAAACCTATCTTCACAAATTTTATGACAAAGCAAAAAATAACCTTATATTAAATCACATAACATAAAATTAGTCTAATTTTATGATTCAACAAGGCATAACTCGATAATAATAAATATATATTTAGTTTAATAAGCCCAATAATTATTACATAACAAAAACAAATATAAAATAATAAAGAATTCATTTTATTTTATTTAAATTTTTTTATTAATTTTAATTTTAGTTAATTTTTTAATTAAATTTAGCTAAAAATAAAAAATAGCTTTATATAAAAAAATTATCATGCGTAAAAATATTTTTTTCTAAACATCTTTTTTAAGAAACAACTTCGTGTCCTTAATTTATAATTTCACCAAAAAAAAATTTATATTTATTATATCTGAACAATTAAATAATTTCTGATCCTAATAAAAAATACTTCCATAATTACATTCAAATGTATAAAAATCTTCTATTTCTACTTTTGCTTTTACTTTTAAAGAAATATGTAATCTAGAATTTTAACCAAATTGACCCTTAATTTCGATTTGTGTGGGTGTGTGTGGGGTTTTTTTTTAGCAAAGATAGACAAAAACTTCATTTCACCACATGAAATGATGAATGAATACAAGAGGAGGTCCAATCGGTTCGTGTGTTTTGATAGCATTATAAGAGGGAAAAAAAAATCTTCTTATCTTCTAAAAGAGTATATATTTCTTTTGGAAGTTATATTACGAGAACTTGAAAGTCACATAATTTTTCTCAATGACTTTTAACAATAATTTAATTTTTATACACTAATAGTATAAAATTTATTTAATGTCATCCAATCAAACTATTTAATTTGCATGACTTTTCAAGTAAGGAGTATGAATAACTTTTGTTATTGTAACAATACATGATTGAATGATTTTTTTACTCTATCAATATATTAATTATCGATGTATCAAAATTAAGCTCTTTTAATAAACAAACATATTTTTAATTTTTAGGTTTATGTTTTTCTTTTTCAAAAAACATTTTAGCTAAAGCGAAGAGAATCTAACCGTAGAAAATGAAACCTTAATGAAAGAAAAGCCCCCTTTATTTACCATCACATAAATTTCCATTCTATATATATACATGATTACTACTTCGATCCATAGCATCTCTATGAAAGAAAACACGCCACATTACAAGTTCATTTCCTCTAACTAGAAGAACAATGCTCTATGAGGACTCTATGAGGCATCTCAAAAGCACACTAGCTACAAAGATGCCGTAAGTTGTAAAGCAAAAGAATATTTTCTAAACAAATTGCATGCTACATTGCGCTCCCATAGGAATCTGCATGTCACACACTGCAAAACCAGTAGCACAGGCGGGATGAGAATCAAGTGAGTGGAGAAGGTGCTTTTGAAGCCGCACCACAGCCGTCAGTTAGGCTTTTAACACTAATAATAATAATAATAATATCAATAGTGAGTGATCGTAATGGCAGTGACATATAACTTTAGACAAAGTTTACTTATAATATTGAGGTTTGAATTTTAGATTTATTCCCCTAAAATTGCATCTCAAGTTTCAAGTCTCAACCAACAAGGCCGAGATTATTTACTATTTTAATCGATCGTTCATCTAAAATATCAATTTTAATTTAAGAAATATGTAGAGTCAAAACTTTTGCTTGAATTTATTTTTTCATGATGATGTGTTACACATTGATTATTTGATGTGTGTAAATGAGTCATATAATTTTATTTTATATAACAATTTTTTATTTTGGAAGTAATGGCAATTTTTCTAGTAATGTAACATTATTCTTAGGATATATGTTTGGTTAGGGAGAGCAAAAATGATGGGCAAATTTTCATGAAAGAGTTTTATATATAAAATTATACATTAAGCTTATTCATGAAAAATGTACCCTCATTTTTGCTCCTCAACTAAACATACCTTTAGTTTACTAATTTTACAATAGTGATTGTCTGTATATAGGAAAAAAAATAATTAAGTGGTTGGATACTTATTTTTTAAATAAAGTCTTATATTTGAATCTTATGAATGAATACAACAAAACCCCGTGGGAGAACTTCACATTATGATGTCCTAGTCCACTTGAGCTAGATTACATGGGTTGAACCGTTTGTTTGAACCAGATTAGAAAATGAAAAGCAAAAAATGATAAAAATTAAAATAGAGAAAATAAAAAATAAAAAATAGAGAAAAAAAGAGAAATAATTCTTTCTCGTATTTGATTGGAGAGAAATGTGACAAGAGAAAAAATATAATAATATTAGGTAATTTGCTTACTATTAATAAAATACATTATAAAGATAAATAAGGATAAAACTCATGTTTTAAACAAATTATCGTCTAAGGGCAAGCTTTCTCCCTATTTTTGGAAAGAAAAGATTTTGATGGCACCACAAACATTTATTTATTTTTTATCTAACTGATATTTATTTTTTATTTTTTAATCCTGCAGTATATATGAAAATGATCTCGTGATTGGAGGCAAAATTCACATATCTAAAAGCTCTATACCTTAAGAGATTAGTCATTACTTCTAAGCGATCTTAGAGTCACCTAAGAAATTACTTTTTATCTTCTCTTCACGTCAAATTAGGAGAAATTAAAACATCAATTTTTTTTTCTTCTCATTTTTTTGGTACAATCTTTTCATTTTTTTTTCAATCAAACACATGATAATAAATTTTGTTTAGATATATCAGGATAGATATTAGAGATGAGAGTCGAACGCAACTTAATGTAGCTCATTAACATATATCCAGAGTTTATCATTAGACTGAATTCACTTGTTCTAATATCAAATTATTTGAACCCAAAAAAAATTTAAAATAAGTAAATAAATATTTTAAAAGAGAAATTAAAAAATAGAAAAAAGAAAGAAAGAAACAACATATAAAAATTGGAATAAATTCCCTCCAAGTGATTGGGCAGAAGCAAAGCAACTCAACTCACGTCTCCGCCCCCCTTTCTCAGGCCCTCTGTACCCCGCCAAAAATATATGCGTTCGAGACCATACCATGTCTGCGAGTGGTGCTATTTAAATATAAAATAACATATATCTATAAATCCTCACTTAATAATTATTGAATATAATATAATAGATAAAATATATGAAATATATTATCATATTTAATAGCGATTAAATGAATATTCCAAACACTCACTCTCTCTTTTAAGTGTTTGAATAGTTTGAGCAGCATTTTTCATTTTTGCCATGTCTGCCAACAGCGCCCCTCTCTCTTTCTCTTCCTATTTAAACCCATTCGGTTTCTCTCTCAGACTCTCACTCTTCCAGAATTTCCACAACAAACATAACTCTCTCTCGCTCGCTCGCTTGCTCGCTCGCTCTCTCTCTCTTTTTCTCTCTTCTCTCTCTTTCTTCAAGTTGCACTTTACACAGAACCTAACCTCCATTTTCGCTCTCTCTCTCTAACTTGAACCAGCAAGAACAACAACAAGCACTTGCATCTGACAGAACTTAGCATCGTTCAGGTAAGTTTTCTCAACAAACACACTCCTCTTCTCTCTTTCTCTCTATATATACATATACATGTAAATATATATATATATATGTATATATCTATAGCTGCTTGTTGCTGTGTGATGATTGAAAAATTGCTTAATTAGGTGTTTGAATCGGAGAGTTAGATCTGGTGAACCGCTTAACTGCTGCATGTCTGTTTTCTTCCGTTTAAATTCTTGTGAGGATTCTTGATTTCTAGTTTTTTGTGATTTGAATTTGATTATTGATTCGGATGTATGTTGAATCAATGAGAACAATCGAGAAGTTCTCTGTTTTGTTACTGAGAAAAAAATTTGACGGAAACCGATATCGAAAGCCAGAAAAAAACACGAAAACGACTTCGTTCGCAGCTCTTTCGGTGAATTTGAGGTTCTCTAGTTGCACGCGATTTTGGTGCGCGCGCCGAATTCTGAGTTGGTTGATTTGAGTTTTTTCTTTCTTTTTGTTATATGTTTTCGAATTTAGTTAATCCCCTGCCTCAGCGACAGTTGCAGCTAGCGAGAGGTGTGTGTGTATATATAATATATATCTGAACAAAAATGTCAAGTCTACCATTAGAAACACTGTTGACGCGAAATCTTAACCTCTGTATGTGAAGTGGAGTGTGAAAATTCCAAACTCAGCTTTGCTCAAAATGCACTGGTGAATTGTTTATGGTATCTTCTTCAGATATTTTAGAGTGGACATTCGGAGAATATCAGTAACTGAGGTGCTCCTGGATTTGATAAAAAAAAAACTCTTAATTCTGTATCATACGAGTTTAGTCATTACAAATTGTAGTTAAAGTGGGAAGAAATGGCGTATATAGCGGATGTGGTGAGTGCAAATATCTTAAGAATTTCTTATACTAGTAGTGATGTAACCGTTTGCGGGTTTTTGTGGTCCCCCTAGCTAGGGTGTTTGTTAGTTTGCATTCTTTGGAGAATCTCTTTGAAAATTCCCTCGTTCGTTTCTTTGGGAAAATGCTCTTCGCTACTTTGAAATGTAGCCTGTGAATTTGGTTTCTAAAGTTGCTTTGGCTCATAGCTAGCTCGCTGCTATGAGTGCTGTCCTTTATGTGTGTGGAGTGGAATGGAAATTTGAAAAGGGAAAACGTCATATTATTTATTTATTTATTTACTATAATGATGATGAGGGAAACTAAAGAAGAGGTAGAAATGAATTGGGGCCATGGCTTCAAGAGATAGGCTTTTTCAGTTAAAGATGGTTCTCATCTCTCTCTTTCGATCAAGCAGCACATGTGACTCACTCAGGCACCCATGTGGTTGAGTTTGTGGATGCTCGGTATAATGGACCCTGAAAGAGTTCTTCTCAAGGTTTCTCCTGTTCCCCTATATACGATAGATTCGCTAGAAGTAGTTAGTTTTTCCCAAGGTTCAACAACATCCCGGGTCAATTTCCATGTGATGGTGCAAAATCAACACATCTAGTGTCTGTAATGTCATGGGGACGCTCTTTAATAATATATTAATTAGTATAGTTTAGTAAGGTAATTCAACCCGAAGTCTAGTATAACTAGAACGAGAAGTCAAGTTAGTCATATGGGGATTATCGCAAGGATGATCCTAATCATTCACAATATCTTAGTAGTAAATCTTCGTACCAATTAAGGAGATTATGCCGTCAGCTGTAGATGGTTCTCCACTTCTCCTTTTTCAATTATGCGGCTTGGAAATATGCGATTAAAGTTTTGTGTAGTGGCGTACTTGGTGGCTGGTGCTGGCTGCAGAGGTGTGGATCCTGCATTTTATATAATGAAACCGACCTTTTCAGGACTTCTGTGTTTTTGAGTTCCCTCTTCAGGTTGCTAATCGGTATTGTTGGAGAGATAGGCACGTAGAGATGAAATGTAGACTGTTCCGATTTTTAGATGCCCTTTGAAATAGTGCACTGATGGTGAACCACGCTGAGCTGGAGAGAATAAAAATCCAGAGTAAATTATTAATTGCATCTTTTAGACCACTATTGAGAGCACTGACACAAGCAAATTGCCAGTAGGGTCAGAAAAGAAAAAAAGTTGAACTTATGAGGGTATAAATTGACTGGCAGGAGCTACAACGCAAGGTATAAATTTGTACTTCATTCAAATAGAATTTATAATTTATCTAAAAAATAAATGAGATACGTAAGGGTGAAATCAATTTTAAAGGAGGAGACTAAATTAGTTAATATAAAATAAAATAAAATAAATTATTATATAGATAAAAGTATAAAATAAGTTATTATATAATATTTTTCATATAAATTAGGACTTATTTTATCATTTATTCTCTTAATAAAAAAGGTAATAATATTATTCTTAAATATCTCTTAAGTTTAACATAAAAAAAATATGCGTATCAATGTAATATTTAATATCAAAATAGAGCATTGATTATAATTAACTAACTAGTAAGTAAAAATTTCACTAAGTGGATAAAATAAGTTAATAAGAGAAAAATTTTAAAAAATATATTCTAGAAGTATTTATATGTTTCATACTTTTATATCATATGTGTTATTAAATTCAAAGATTTTTATTATTTATTATATATACTATTTACAGAAATGATAGAATTTTTTAGGTGGACATAATATAAAATATACATATAATAATATAAATGTATAAAATTTGATCCTTCATTTCTGGGGATATGAGTTTATACAATATCTCATAATTTGTGAGTCCAAATAATATTTTTCATATATTACATACCCATGAAATGAAAAGGACTTGAGTGCAATAGTTAATCATGTATTCATGTTCACTTGATTTTCTCAATGGGACTGATGGATAAAGAAAATTTTCGATTTCATTCATCGCTAGTCTCATGTCAAGGGTAAATAGAGTTTAAGATTTAAATAATTTAATGCTTTCAAAATTTCGCATATCAATGTCGTCATTGGATTTCAATTTAGTTAATATCATCCTCAATCTAGTAAGTTTTGGTTTAATTTTTAACCTTCCCTAGAATCATTAGCAAAAGGATTTTACTTTAACAATTTTTACTGGGTACGCTAACTGGAGTAATTAGCAATGGACAAGGTTTAGAAACCTTTTTCTGCACAGAAAAGGCAATTTTTATCATGTCTACAGATGGAAACACTGTAGTGAACTGAATGTTTGGGGGACGGGAAAAATTCACATGTTAAATAAATAATTAAAAAACGGGGAGATCATCCCCCGATAAATATTAATGAAAGCACTAAAATATTGCTTCGATATTATTTTACCACAATAGCATGCGATGGATACCGACGAGGAGTTAATGCTGCCTGGCGAGAAATGCTTGCTGCCTTGCTGCTCAATAAATGTAGATGGCAGAGGTGGAGGAACTCCTCTTTCTTTCATCGCCATCATATCTGCAACCTTTTAACTTTGGTTCTTGTGCTAAAACGGTCATGTTGTCTCAGATGCTTCGATTAATTATTCTCTACGTGTTTCTCTTAAATAAGTCAACTTTATATCCTTCCCGAGGAAGCAGGCGGTTTCCCCTTAGTTTTGCCAGCTCATATTCTCATTCATCAATGAAGCAAAAATAAAAGCACATTTGGTTTGAGCTTTTAATTTTTTATTTTTATTTTTAAATTTTTAGGACTTATTTGGTAACTATTTTATAAGAAATTTTTTAATTTTAAAAAATAAAAGATTGAAAAAACTTATTTGGCAGCTTGTTTTTCAGGGCTAATTTTAAAAATGAAAAAACATAAATTATGTTTTAAAAATCGAAAACAAAATATTTTTTAGATGTTTTTTAAAATAGAAAATAACCTTGTTCTACCATTGTTGTATCCTCCAGTTCGATTTGCCCTCGACGCGTCGCGGCCATCGCCTCATCACCAATGACATCCTCTTCCATCATCACCTCGGCCTCATCAACCTCTTTCCACCTCCGTCTTTCGCCTCTTTCTCTGCTAGGGGTGCTGCCACATGTATCACAACCATAGGCACTAGCGGCCTCCTCCCCTCCACCTCCATCATCATTGCACCAATCTAGCTCTTCGCTGCTTGCGGATCCGCCATCGTGACGCCACCCGCTCCTCAGCCTTCCCTCGCCGCTCTTTCCCCTTTTCGCATGACCACCGCACCTCTCCTCCCTCCATCGCCGTTGCTCTAGTCGCGTCCCACAACTCCTCTGCGGTTGCCAACGGCTCCATCGGTCGCCCATGGCTGCATGCACCTCACCTTCCACACCTCCTTTCCCTTGCGCGTGGCCTGGCTCTCTTTTGCTCTCTCTTTCTCTACCTCTATCTCAATTCTCTCCCCTTCTATGTGTGTGTGTGTGTGTGCACGTGTATTTGTGTGTGCCAGAAATTAGGTAAATGAAGTTGGGTTTGGGAGCGTTTTTGGGCTTGTTGGTTTTGGGAAACAAAGTGTGTGTTTTTAAAAAGAATTACCAAACAAAGTGTGTTTTTGTGTTTTACTTCTAAAAAATTGTTTCTAAACATAGTTTTAAAAATGGTTTTTAAAAACAAAAACAAAAAAATTGTTCCAAATAGCTCCTTAGTTTTTTAAATTTTGTTTAATTTTAGTTTTCAGAATTATTTTTATAAAATTCTGAAAACTGAAATCAAACATGTCCTTAGAGTGTGTTATGTTATTCAGCAAATAATTTTCATTTACTGTTTCTTTTTAGGATTTTATATTTTATATTTCATTTACTATTGTTTTCTTCTTTTCAAGATTTTAGGAAAAAATTAAAAATAAAATTTTGTAATTTTCATTATTATCATTATAAAGTATTAAAGAATAGAAAACTAATAAAAAACGGGAAATAAAAAATAAAAATTATATTTTTAAAAATAAATACCCCCTTAACTCGTGAAATTCTCTTCGGGAAACCGCTGTTGCGTCTGCCTGGTGAGTAATTTCCAAAAACACCAGTACCAAATTAGAACTGTTTTCGCATCCTGACATGTCTTTAATTTCTTTGACAAAAGTCTACGTGGTATGTTAAGATTGTTAAAAGTGCTTTATACTGTTCATAGTCCATACCACAAATGGAAATGCTTTATACAGTACTTTTTATTTCAGTTTTATTAGAAAGATATACCTAAGAGTTCGGGCCTTTGACACACTGTTTCTATAATTGGGATACATTAGCTAAATGATGTTGACCTTGTGCTTTTATGTAAGGATACTTTCATACTGTCTACGGGTAGGTTAGAACTATTCAACTTTGTGTGTTGTTCGATAAAAATTGAAAAAAAAAAAAGAGGATTGTTTTGAACGTGGACATCCAGAGTCAAACATCTCTTCAGGTTTTCTTTAGTTGTACAGTGGTCATGACTAGGAGGGATTGCATTATGATGACACGTACGGAATATCTCTAAAATTATTAGCATCATTAAAGGAATGCAATTGTTTGGTTGATCTAGGCTTCGATCAGAGGTGCATCCATGAGAGCAACTTGTTTCACCATCAAACCTACGATTCCCGGGAGTTAGTAGGAACTAGAATGTATTGTCCATCTGCCTCAGATTGAATGGTCTAGAAATATAATGGTCACCGTTTTTTTTTTCTTTCTGTCTGAATATAATGGTCTCGCTAGGTGATGAGGTCTTTGTCCATGCTGGCTTCTTCGTGTCTTTCGAGATGGGCCCTTAAGATTGAAAAACTCCAGGTTGACATGTTACTATTACACACTCACAATAAAATTAATAAAAATTACTTTTATAATTTGTTTAATTGTTAGTATATATAAATATAAAATATTAAACTTGTCTCAAACCAAAATTTCTCACTAAGATATGCGGCACCGAACCTACCTGCATGTATGACAAATTTATCGTCAACTGGAACTCCCTGGTCACCGTGTAGATTTCACGGGACCCTCCTTTGAAAAGTTGAATCTCACGTATCAGGCTACGGCAATAATGTGAACTCCCTTACACTCATATGGAGTGAAAATAAACTAACAAGGCTGCAAAAATCTTTATTGTTAATTATTACTACTTTTGTCGCTTATCCGTGGATCACTTCGCTCATTTAGTCACATGTTTTATGGTTCATTATCATGGTTTTCGTATTCCTTACCTTTACAAGTTCTATTTTATTCTTTTTTTTATATAGTTCCATGTATCAAAGAGGATTGCATTAAATATCACACATTACTGTTCGATGATAGGTTATGTGATTGTGCGTAGGGGATGACGTGCATTCTGTACTGTTGTTGTTTTACTTGGGTAACAAATGGCTGACATGTGAATTGATAAAATATAACTCGTACTGTATAAATAAAAATGTGTACACTTGTCTGTCAAAAAATATTACATATATATATATATATATATATATATATATATATATAGTTAATAGAATATATGCATGTTAATAATTATATCAATAACTTTTTGTAAATACTGCTATAAGTTTTTATTGATACATACTGCGGTCTGTGACGTGTCATCATTTAGTGACAATGTGCCCTCCCTTTAAAATGGCTGTTTTAAGTTTCGGGTTATTTTTTTCAATATACTATTTACACTTAGAATTTATTACAATATGAGTTTTATAATTATTTATAAGAATATAATATTTTTAAAAATAAATAATTAAATAATAAAATATTATTTTTTAAATAAAATATCATCAATGGCAAGATTTGCATAACAAACTATTATTTTTAAATTAAATCTTGCTAATAACAAGATAAGTAAAACACCATATTTATATAAATTTCTTTATAACCTCATATTTGAGAAATTATTAAATTAAAACACTATATTAAAAAAAACCTTAAGTTTAATGCAGTTATCTATTGCACATTAAAATTCTAATTCACAACTAATGGCAAATTAAATTAAATTAAATTAAATTAAATAATATATTTTTTAAAACTTTGTGCCAGTTTTTAAATCTTTCCAATTAGATTTAGTTTTGCAATAATTAAATAAAGTGCAAGCAACTAAAAATGAGCTAATGGTGAGGGTTTGCTCAGTTTGTATGGCATTACAAATTCAAACTTTATATTGTCAATGATGTATCAAAAAGAAAATTAAATATATTTTTAAGTGCAGTTAATAAGTTAAAAATGTCATTCTAGAGTTTAATAAGTACTAAAGAGTAGTGTACGTATGAGATGGATTTATGAATATCAATGTGGGTAACAATTGTGGAAATATTCGCAAAAGGGTAGAAATAATCTTCTCTTTTTAGTTTTTGAAATGTACATATTTAATTTCTCTAGCCTTAAATTGTTCAGCCATCAACATACTCTTCACTAATTTAAATTTTCAAGCAACATATGACTGCCACAATGATATCAGTTAAAAATTAAAAAATATTGAGGAAAGAAAGAAAGTTAAAAATATATTGAAAGTATTGTTATAATATAATGGGAGAACTCCACTTTATCCCTTCAATTATAGGCTACCTGTACTTTAGTCATTGAAATTTAAAAAATATGCAACTTAACTTCTGAATTTTTCTACTTGTGTATTTTAGTTCTTTAATTGGTTGAGTTTCATTCATTTAGTCAGAAGAGACATGGCGTATTTTTTTGGTTTGTTATTAATAAATACCCTAAATAACAAATATGAAATTCATTTTTAGAAAAGTGATATGATAATCATTCTTATCCGTTTTGATTTTATCTTTTCCTCATTGATTCCCCCGAATATCGTGTGTGCTTATGTTCTTTTTCTTGGGCTTTAGAATTTTACACTACTATTGAATAATATTATTCATAAGGTTTTAAAGTAGCCGGTAGTTCCATCAATTTTTTTTATAAATGTTACAATACATTATTAGATTAATATTTTTGTCATAGGAAAAATTTAAGAGTTTAATCTATGCACTGTGAATATAAATTTTTGTTATATTATCATTTAATCAAATAATCCTATTTGCATAACTTTTAAACTAATAAGTATAAGGCTTAAACACTGTAGTTGATATAATAATATGATTGAATAATAGTATAAAAAAATTTACATTTTTAATGCATAAAAATTAAACTCAAAATTTAAAGCCATATTTTTTCCCAAAAAAAGAACTTATTTTTCAACAGTAAATGGTATTTGACATCTAAAAATAAGTGTTAATTGGATCCTCATTTTATTATCATTGGATATGATGGATTAATGAAAAAAAATAAAAGCTATTATTATATCTAATAATAATTGAATTAGCGTAATCGGACAGTTATTTTTATATATTAAAACAGGAATCGTGTTTACCAACCGCAACAGGCCTAGCTATGACAAGGAAGGGTTGGTTTTTCACACAAATCCTGCTATCACACACCCATCTTTCTCGCGAGTAAGTTCTAATTACGAGGGGTAAAACAGCTAGGGAAAAGGGCACCGCTGACAAATAATCTTAGTCACATCATCACTGTATATTATAAATACATGAAATAAAAATCATTATCAGACCAAAAAAAAATCTTTAAAGATTTTTATGTATTAACTAAGGATTAACTTTTATGTATACGATCAATTAATAGAATTTAAAAAACCATACATAATAATAAATAGTTATGATCACAATAGTTGTTTATCGTAATTTAACATTTTTCAAAATTGTGTTAACTAATAATATAAAGTAATTTTATATTATGCACAAAAATTAAATTCATACTTCAGCTGAAAAAAATCAAATACATATTTTATTGGTGCATATAATTAATCTATACCAAAAATGAAAAATGTCAAACTTTGTTTTGTGGATTGTAATGTTAAACTTATTTACATATATGAAAAAAAAGGGCCATAATAAACCTAATTGTGTTAGAGTTGGAGGGCTTGGTGGTTCTAGAATCTTTTCAACGCTGGTTTATCTTTTTTTTTTTTTGAGTAAAATATTTTCTTTCTGCCTTTCAACAAACTCTTTGGGTGTCACCTGCATGGCAGTGAGGTTGTATGTGCCTTATAAAGCTTACACGGGGATTCCACTGCCCCTCTTTTTTCTTCTCTCACTATGATAATTCTCTGCCATTCAGATTTTGTAGATTTCCCACTCTCTCTTCGTACTATCTTCATCTGTCTTTCAGCCTTCTCACCCTAACCCAGCTGGAGATTGACGTATTGAACCAGAATTGTCTCTTGCTTTCAGCGTCTGCTGATTTCCAAGGCGTCTCCTTAGCTGGTCTTTGAACTTGTTCCTGTAATTTTCCTTACTCTCTGACTTCTCAGCTGTTTCAATACACTTTCTTCCGTGCAATGCGTTTGTTCTTTCATCAAACACTATCCGGGATTTCTACCGTCTCCTCCGTTCCCGTTGTTCTCTGTTTTGTTTATGTTCCATCCATACACCAGGCCCAGTGATGCTTTCCATTTCTATGTATAAGCTTATGAATGTGAAAAATTTCCAACTCATTGGCCCTCCCGTTGACCCCAACCTGTCGCCTTTTGTAATTTTGTAAATGCTATTTTCTCTCTTGCCCATATTTCCTTTTGCTTTCCAGTAGTTGGAAAATTTCATCCTCTCTGCCACGGGAGTACTCGGCTTACTTTAGATGATTAGGTGCGTTTGGTTTTAGAAAACAGTTTTCAATTTCCATCTCTAGTTTTCTTGTTTTCAAGATTTTATGAAGTAAATAGTGAGAACCAAAACTGAAAATTGAATTATGTAGTTTTTGCAATGTTCAGTATTATGTTCACAACCTAGAACACAGGAAAACAGAAAATGAAAATCGAAAATTATTTTCTGAAACCAAATCAATACTATCATACTCTGTTTTATTTGAAACTGAATTGGGGTTGACAGTTTTTGTGATTTTGTTTGCAAACGAAATGCAGGGCAGGGAGTTTAGCTACTTGAGGCGTTGATATTCAACGTCAATGGTTGGATTCCAGAGTGAACATATGCCTGGGAACAAGTGTAACGGTAATTCTAATAATTTTCCAGATCGTGTTGGGCGACTTGCGAGAGTAAGAGAGCTAAGAAAAAGCAGCAGGGCATCTCTTTCTGTTGATTCTCCTGATAATAATATTAATATTAATGGGGTAGCTGAGTCTTTTGAGCATGACCCGCGCTTAAGAGAAGAAAATAACTCGGGTGCTTCCCATGAACGATTCCTTGAAGGGTTGGCAGCAGCAAGGGCTCTTGGTGAGAGGGGTGACAGGAAGCCTTTTAGACAACGACTTTTGGTGGTGGCCAATAGGCTTCCAGTCTCAGCAGTTAGGAAAGGTGAGGATTCATGGTCTTTGGAGATAAGTGCTGGTGGCTTGGTAAGCGCTCTTTAGGTATGTGGTGATGAGGCTCTTATGTATTTGTTCTTTCTTTTTCTTTCTTTGTTTTCCCATTTAGGGTGTGTTCAGTAAGAGGGTAAAAATATGGTGAAAAATTTCATGCATGAGTTTAGATGTAACATGGAACTTATTCATGAAATTTTTTCACCCATATTTTTGGTTACCAAACAAACCCTTAGTGTATCATTTTTCAGAGAGGGCTGTATCTTCTCTGATGTTTGCATTCAATTTAACTGTCATTGGTTTAAGAAGGTAGGTTCTAAAATTTAAGTACTTTACATTTTGAAATGAACTTGGTCCTCTAATTTACAATAACCAACATGACTATCTTCTTTAACAAAGGTGTGAAGGAATTTGAGGCCAGGTGGATAGGTTGGGCCGGTGTCAATGTGCCAGATGAGATTGGACAGAAGGCACTTACTAAAGCATTGGCTGAAAAGGTGCTAAGTTTCTCACTCACCATGTAAAAAATAACTTCTGCATTTATTAATTTGCCGTTTCATCAGTAGATTTTATGATTATTTTTTTCTTTCTTATCTTTATCTTGTTTGTGACCTGCTTTGCAGAGGTGTATCCCCGTGTTTCTTGATGAAGAGATTGTTCACCAATATTATAATGGATATTGCAACAACATTTTGTGGCCCCTTTTTCATTACATTGGACTTCCACAAGAAGACCGCCTTGCTACCACACGTAGTTTCCAGTCTCAGTTTGCAGCATATCAGAAAGCAAATCAAATGTTTGCAGATGTTGTAAACGAGCACTATGAAGAGGGTGATGTTGTTTGGTGCCATGATTACCATCTTATGTTCCTTCCACAATGCTTAAAGAATTATAATAGAAAAATGAAAGTTGGCTGGTTTCTACACACCCCATTTCCATCCTCTGAAATTCACAGGACACTGCCATCTCGCTCAGAGCTCCTGCATGCTGTTCTAGCTGCTGACTTAGTTGGGTAAGTTGCAACTTGCTTCTCCATTTAGGCATGGATTTTTTTTAATCAGTCCTCCAATTTTGTTTGTCGTGCTTTTGTTACTTAAAGGAATATGTTTGCTGCGGACAGGACAGGCCAAGTTCTTAATACGAGTTGTTTCATGTCACTGTTGGACAGTTTGGGAATGGGAAGTCATGGATTGAATTCTGAAATTATGCTTATTTGTCCATAATTATGAATATTTTCCAATGATGAATTCAATTCTGGGACACACCCATAAACCACTAGATAAGCATATTAAAGTGGTCGATCATCTAACCTGAGAATTGATTTTATTGCAAAATTACAGCTGAAAGAAAATCAAGTTACTCTGAACTAAAGATACATAATGCTATGACTACACTAAATCCGCTAAATCCGCTTTATTCTATATTATTGTAACTTCAATTTCTTCTTTTGGCCCAATCTTGTAAATATGATCAATAACCTCCCAAGTTTTTAATTCTATAAAAAAATTCTGACTGTATAAAATATTTGTAATCTAACAGAATTTCATGTAGACAAAACTTTTTTAAACAGTTTGTGCTTACTCATTACAGTCCTTTCTGAGTTCTGACTGCCTCTCTGGTCAATTCTTACAAAAATTGAAACCTAAGCCTCCATGAGGCATGTAGATATTATTAAGTCATAGAGCATTTTTTTTTAAACTATGAATTTTCTTTCCGGCTATCAACCAACATACTTGAAAGCTTAGGTGCCATGCCCAAATGTTAATAGTTTGGATGTAGTGGTCAACTGAATGGTCAAAGTGTCAAAAACATTTCATTGAAAACAGTTTGAAGGGCCTAGTTTGGTTTTAAACCAGTGCAAGTCATAGTGGACATGCATCTGTTAGTGTGCCTAAACAAAGTGGTGTATGATGGCAGTATGCTACCTCTATAAATATTTCCAGTTCAGTTTGACATTCTTTTTCTTCTAATTTCTTGTAGGTCATATATGTTTAATTTGTAGGAAAATAGAAGAGAGAAGGCGTGTGTAGGCTGAATTATTTAGGGTCAATAGGTTCAATGTTTCAATACTTAAGGATAGACACCCATTGGCCCTATATATAGTAAAACACAGTTAATATTTTCAAGAACAATAGTAACGACTTTAACTATTTCCTATGACTCTGGTTGTTTCAATTTCTATAATTTTCAATGCCATATTAGTTGCATGGCGGCAGCATATTCCCATGTTACACACATTAATAACATGATAGCTTCACATTCCAGTGGCACACATGTTAATTGTGTGCATAATTTCTAACACTCCCCCTAAGCTAAAGCTTATGCTTTAAGCTTGTCAAAAAATAATCCCTTAACAATAATAGAATATATAAAGAAGACACCATCAAACATTTGAAAGCCATCAGAGGGAGCCAGAGCACCTTGGAAGGCTGAGTGGTGGAGCCAGATTGTTGAGAATGCCAAATAACTGTTGGAGGAAAAAGAATGGGCATGACATTCCCATTTTTCAAACAGATAGAAAATGAGCTTCTGACCCTTGAAATAGAACTGCGAGGCTGACAAACAAGGTGGCATTGGAGGCAAACCTGTGAAATTTCGAGCTGAATATTCTTTCTATAAAGAGTGCAAAGATAAACAAAGACACACTGGAGTTCTAAACAACCTAATCACCAGGAACATAGACAATGTAAAGGCAAAAGAAAATTATAGTAGGTGACATATAGTTTGAAGAGAGAGCTTCAAATTGTAGGAAACTCTGCAGAAGAATAATGGAGACGTAGGTCTTGGGAAATGATTTTGGTCTAATACTGTGTTGAATTTTTGGAAAAATAGAAGAGAAGGAGATGTGAAGGTGAAACAACTATGGGTGGCTTTAATCACATGCATCTTTTCTAACACTACTCACTGTGATGTCCTCCCGTCGCGATAGATGATGTCTCTTCTAGTTTAATCATTTGCATTTTCTGGGATTCTTGCTTCTGACTTGGACAAGTGTAATCTTTTTTGACAGTTTTCACACCTATGATTATGCACGACACTTTGTTAGTGCATGCACTCGCATCCTTGGACTTGAGGGCACACCTGAAGGGGTTGAGCATCAAGGGAAGCTGACTCGAGTTGCTGCAGTATGTGCTCCCTGAATTTGTCTATAAGATCACTTGTGCTTCATACTTCCACTCAATTACTTACTGAAAATTCACAACAAATTTTATCCACAAAAAGGGGGAGGGTGGGAGATGAAAGAAACCTTTTAAATGAAACTGATGTTTAACATGATGAGCTTAAACTTTGAGCTACTTTTTACTTCGTTGTTGCTCTTGAATGTCAGTTTCCAATTGGTATTGACTCGGACCGATTCATACGTGCACTTGACCTTCCTCAAGTCAAGGATCACATAAAAGAATTACAAGAAAGATTCAAAGGCAGAAAGGTACATCTTTTTCTTATTAATGCTTTTGTTGTTTATATCTTATAATGTATTGTGCTTGTTGATCCTATTGAGATTGTTTCAGATTTACAATTCTTACCTTTTTCTACAAATTAAGGATTTTAGAGTCATGGTAATTTTAGTGAAACATGGTTATGGATTACAGAAAGAAAATCTAGGTGATGCTTTCCACCAGAATTAATTAATATCATTTGAAACAAATTAGATAGATGGAAAAAAGAAATGGCAAAAGGCATTAAGACTGGCAAATATTGCTCGCCGCAATGAAGTATCATTCCTATGATCTATTATCTAACACAACCTCAGAATTCTTTGTACACCATGCAGAGGCTAGTAATAGACTATGCCACTTTACTCATCATTATTGTTGCTACCTTCCACTTATTAATAACTTAAGATAGACTCTGTTTAATTTGTTTTGGGGCCTAATTTCTGAAATATGTTTACTCTACAATTTTAAATTTTCTGAAATATTTTGCTTTCTATGACATCCAATTTCTAGGTTTGCGAGGTCTAGTTGTCTGATGTGTTCTTCTCATGTTAATATAACATACTACCAAGCCTTATCTTACTAGGTGGAGTTGGCTATGTGGATCAAATGTTGCGATTGTGCTATATCAAAAACCAAAATTTTAGAAATATGATTTAGGTCAAGGTCTTGTTTAAAGATTTCACCTAAAGTTTCTTTGGTCTTCCACTGCCCCTTCTAATTAGACTATCCACAATTGATTCTCTGAAAGCTATCCTCTACATCTTTTAATCAGATTATCTTCCATTTGATCTACTTTTCTCCCTGTTGTTGGTCTTCCTACTCTGTCATCACTTGACCAAACCACCTTAGGTGAGATTCTTCTCTTGAAAATATCATTAAAGAAATAATGACTTAGGGGGGACAAGCAAGCATGACAAACTTATGCTTCTTGTCTTTTTTTTTTTTTTTTTTGGCCCCTTCAAAGAAAATCTCATGTTTGATATTATTAATTTAAGAGGGGTGCAAGTGTCTGCAGATAGTCCTTTATCATTTTTCAATCAGATCCTTCTGCCAGTTTGTCTCAGTAGAAAGCTATCAGCATCAATCTGTGGCAACTATTTGCCATGCTGTCAGTGATGTTAATAAGAATATAGTTTCTTTCCAACCTTTGAAAATTGCTATTTTTCAATTATGGTGCCTTCTTCTTGCAACTGGACATTAATATGGGACAACAGCATTTACATTGTTATGGAATATAAGTTGCATTTTTGGGTATGAGATGCTACGATATTCTTTTCCTTCAGAGAAAAGTGCTACTTTGATTTGGTTCAATCATTTGATTATAATTTAACCTTTTTATGTCTTGACAGGTAATGTTAGGTGTTGATCGCCTTGATATGATTAAAGGAATCCCTCAAAAAATTCTAGCATTTGAAAAATTTTTAGAAGAGAATCCTAATTGGCGTGATAAAGTCGTTCTGCTTCAAATTGCAGTGCCAACTAGAACAGATGTTCCCGAGTGTACGCTATCTATATTGTTTCATTTTTTTGTGCCTGTCTTCAGGATAGAAGGCAATAAAAGAGGCTTATTCTTTCTGTTTTTCCTGTTGTTTCTACAAGTGAAAGATCAATTTCATTTGTCAACAGTGATATTGTTTTTTCACCTATCATTTTTTCTGTTTGTCATGTTGTCTACAAGTGAAAGATCAATTTCATTTATCAGTTTCTACAACTCATATTTCTCTGTTTCATCTTTGTTTGTACTAGTGCTATTCTCTAGAGTCTTATGTTGTGCAAAAAGATTCTTTTTTATTTTTGCATTTAGAAGGAAAAGAAAAAGAAATTATTGTTTTTGTGATCTCTTCTCATTATAGAATGGTATTTAGATTGAAAATACTGCATTTTCAAATTCATGCATAAAGATTTTCATTAATGAAAAGAAAATACTCTATTGAAAACTTGGCACACAATCAATATAATGTGTGCACTATTTTGCCATTACATTCACTCTGCATTTTATATACCTGGTGGTTTTGTTTCTAGGCTTGAGTTCTACTGCACTCTTTTCTTTAATTTAGTTTGTGTTGAGTGCCAGCTCTCGTAAAAGCTTAAGTTTTATTAAACACTTGATTACTTGGTCATAGAGGCTCTACTATCATGTCGAAGACCAACTGTCTTAAATGCTTAAATTATCAGGCAGAGATCCAGTAGTGGTTTTTTAATATATTCAGCAGTTTGAGTTCTTAGCTGGTGTCATGTCCAAAATCCATGATAAGTTAAGCTGTTAGGTGAAAGCCAAAGAACAATTCTAGATCTTTAAGAACAGGAATTTTAAGCACGTACTCATTTTTATATTATTGCTTGCATATTTACAGATCAAAAGCTTACAAGCCAGGTCCATGAAATTGTTGGTCGCATCAATGGCAGATTTGGAACACTGACTGCTGTTCCAATACATCACCTGGTGCGTTCTTAAGACAGTAATTATATAATTAACATTACCTTAATGCTGATAAAGCCTCACCTCTAAATCACGATTTATATTTTCATTCAATGTTTCTCAAATCTCATTGGATCATCTAATTCAGCTGTTCTGGTTGCATATAATTTTGTTAATTCATTTTACACTTTATTTGGAATGGGTGAGAATGGAGAAATAGATTTTTTGAGGAACGAATATTAGAAAAGTTCATTTTTAACTTGTTTGTTAAACTAATTGAAAAATGGGAGGAAAAAAAATGAGGAAACTTTTAGAAATTCAGCACTTCCAAAATTTAATTTTCTCCTGAAACAAAAAGAAGAAATTGAAAACTTAAGTTTACAGTATTCACATAACACAGCTATCCTTCTTACAACATCATTCCAATAACAATCATCTGTTAGTTTGGATGTAATTTTACACTGTTTTCTTCATTTCCATTTCCCTCATATACATGACATCCAACAAGAGTGGGGAAAATACCTTGATTTTTATTCATTTCTTTTTCATCTCCTGCTGCCAAAGTTTCACTCCCTTCTCACTTTGTTCCCAAACCAAGGGAAATATTATGTTAGTTGTTGACTACTTAATGTAACCCTCCTCTTTTATCCTAACTCAGGACTGGCTATGTAAAAGATCTTTAATAAAACACAACATAGGCAAAGTTGTATTAAAAAATATATATAAATTACATAATAGACAAATTGATATGAATAGAAATTCCTATTGTCAATCAGGTCTTATTTATGTCAAACAATTGGATTAGCTTAGCAGAACATAAATAAGATCCTGAATAATAGGTTAGGCTGCTTTATTATCTTATCTTTGGGCTCTTATGTGATGCAAGAACAGCTAGGAAGCATACTTAAATATTTCAGTGAATTGGAAATGTATTTGTATTATGCACCCTGCATAAGTATTGCTTTTTACTCCATTTATTTTTCCCAATACCAACAATTTTGCAGAATGGACTAAAAAGTTTGTTTGAACATTTATATTGGAGATTATTATTAGCAGTTTTTATCCTAAAATATTTCAACTTGTATCTAAGTAAAGTACTGTTATGGGTACTATACTCCTAACCATACCATTGCAAATTAGAAGAATTTAGATTTGGATGGTGTATATCACACTTTCAACTAATGGTGTCCAATTTTTGATTGAGAAACATGATAAACTAAAATGGCTAAACAATAAACTGTTGGCAACAGGACCAATAGTTTTTTCCTCTTCATTGAATAAAATTTGACTCAGTTCAATTAAAAATTTTCTTCTTGTTAACATTGTAACTGACACAAGAATGGGGGTTTAGTCATAGCTATGAGCTTTTAATGTTAGATAAGTCATAATATCATATGTAAATAATATCTGACATTTTTAACTTTCTTATTATTATATACACTGCTATGCTAGATGGACTAATGAATTTCTGCGGCCACAGGATCGCTCTCTTGACTTTCATGCATTATGTGCTTTGTACGCGGTCACAGGTACAATTTATGTGATCTGAGTTTTTTTTTTAATTTTTTTCCTTTTGGTTTTTTCTAGTGCATAAATTAATTTCAATTTTCCATTTGCCAGTACTCAGCAGTTCGCATTGTATTATGTTGAGAAGTGCTATTGCATACTTATATGCTTAAAATAGATGTGAACAGAGTCCTTTTGGACATTATTCCTAGTATCATTTATAGGCGATCAGCATTCCATTTTAGCCTCTTCATTATGAATGTTGTATGCATTTTTCTGTTTCTTTTTCCCTATATGTATGAATTTATCTGGTGAATCCAAAGGTCCAGTGAGCAACTGCTTTGAGAAGTTATACTTTGAGAATGGTTGCACTTGCACCTATGTTGTGGTTTGTGTGTCCCTTTTTCTCTCAAAATTTTAAATTCAGCTTGCCTTTCTCTTTTTTAGTTTTGCAACACATTCTCCGCTGAGATACATTTTTCTTTTATTATTTTCATGTTATGAAACATTTTGCTCATTTTTTTTGTGGCACTTCTGATTTGTTTAGTAATTTCTGGTGTTTGATGCCTTGTTTGTGAACTGAGAAAGAAGTGGTTTCTGAAATTAACCATACAAGAGAAACATAAGAAAATGAGTGTTTTTTCTTAATAAACTCAAGCCACATGCACCACATTTATAACCAAATATATACACACCATAGTAATTTTTAATTTGTATACACACCCAGAAGGCCAGTACTAACAAATTGTATGCATTGTCTGTGCAATAAAGCCAGATTGTAAAATATATTTTGGGAATAGATGAAATTATCTCTAATATGTCTAGAGCAAAGTTATTAGACTTTACTCAGTAATTGACTTGGTCAAGGCACTGGGTCACTGATTAAATTGGATTTAATTAAATTAATATATAAAAATATAATTTAATACACTTAATAGAGTATATATATATAATTTAGGGGAGATGATAGCACAAAACCAAGCATAGCCTAGTGGTAGCATGTGTTCCCCTTACCACATGCTTGCTGGTGCTTGGTTCAAACCTCACCTTTGGTGTTTTTTATTTATTTAAAAAATTCCTGGTGGCGCGGTTCAAGTAGCTCGGCTGGTTCACTGGCCAGTTTAACCTAACTCGACTTGTTCACACCACTTATTACTGGGTTTGACCAAGTTTGACTAGCTTAACAACGTACCCGGTCTAATTGGAGAACCGACCAGACCAATGACCGGTTCACCAGTTTCCAATTTGCACGACAGTGGTCCGGGTTTAATTACTATGGTCTAGAGCACTACCTCAAGTCTAGCAAAGCATAATTTAATCCATAATTCCCTGAATTCTCAATTGTCTTTAAAAGATTAATTTTGTTTATTGCTGATATTCAGTTTTTGTTGTAAATTTTCTGCTAAATAGCGTATTCATGCTCTCTGTTTCTTTCCCAGATGTAGCACTTGTCACGTCGTTGAGGGATGGAATGAACCTTGTCAGTTATGAGTTTGTGGCCTGCCAAGATACAAAGAAAGGGGTTCTCATTCTTAGCGAAGTAATTACAGAAATTTTTATGTATTTATCTTTTATTTTAGTTTCAGAATTCGGGCTATTTTGATGTTGAATAACTGCTTAGCAGAGAATAGATATACAAGTTAGAAGATGGAAATCTCTAGCCTCCTACAGCCCTACATGATAAATCTTCAGTTTATCGTGCCTGTGATAAATTAATGCCACCGATTTCAGTTATATTTTAGGCTGTTGCAAATAATCTTTTAACAAGAGATAATAATAATACACCCTGGAAAAACTGTTTCAAATCCTTTCCAGGGCCCTTTTTAATTACCATGAATCTTCAAATAATTTTCCGTTATACACTCTTTTCCTCACGTATAACTGTTTCATGTTTCAACCAGTATCTAATTTTTCCTGCAAGTTTTGACAAGCTTTGTCTAGTGGTGACAACCATCTTACCCAGCAGCATTTGTTGTAACACGCTCTCATATTTCGATCAGTAACTAATTTATCCTGCAACTTTTGTCCCACGTTGTCTAGTCATGCTTGATGACAACCATGTTACCCAGCACCATTTGTTGCACTTTGCTTAATTTTGCCATTTCAAATTAGATTGGATGAACGAGATGCTATGTTTCATCTCTTTATTTCTGTAAAAATTGTAGATTAATAGTTCTAATGTCTGTTTGTAGAGGGCTCTCGAACCCTCTCACTTGTGGCATTTTTAAATTAACTTTTATGTTTTTCTTCCTTTAAATTAGTTGTATACATGTAGTGTGATAAATAGATACAACAGTTGTTTTAAATAGATATGTATCCTGTTGATCTGATATCTGGCCTCTGTTTTCCTTTTCTTTTTATATATTTTATTCTCTAGTTTGCTGGTGCTGCACAGTCCCTTGGTGCTGGGGCCATTCTGGTCAACCCCTGGAACATCACAGAAGTTGCTGCTGCAATTGCCAAGGCTCTGAATATGCAATCTCCAGAAAGAGAGAAGAGACATAGGCATAACTATCATCATGTAATAACACACACTGCGCAGGAATGGGCAGAAACTTTTGTAAGGTATACAGATTAGCATTTTGAACATCTTTTCATATTAGAAATTTGATATTTATAATGAAGGTAGTATATCTTATGAGGGCTTGTTGATTTTATACATCTTGATTCAAAATTAGTCTGCAGTTTAGACTCTGAATGAAAATTCTGTTGGTTTTTCTAAAATTATACTGGAAGTTATATTCTTGTTTTGCCTAATTAATAATAATCCTCTTGTTGACTTTATCTAAAGGCTTATGTTGCAAGTGAGTTCTATAAAACGTTTCAGATTGAATTATACTCAAATATGGTGGTTATTTGTGACACTATTTTTAGGTATGGTAGAAAGATATGCAGATGCCCGGATTTAATTTATAAGCTAAAATTTGTTAGTGAAGAACCAATGTCTTGCTTGTAATTTTTATAATAGATCCAGAATACCATAATGAGCCCTATTTTCAAATATTTGCAGCGAACTAAATGATACTGTTGTTGAGGCACAGCTAAGGACAAAACAAGTTCCACCCCGACTCCCAACCAAGAATGCAATTGAACACTACTTGCAGTCAACTAATCGATTGCTCATTTTGGTATGCTGTCTTATCATGAAGCTTATGACTTCTTTGAGTACTGATCCTTCAGGAACCATTTTAGATCTTCTGGTTTCACCAAGTATGTCAATTCTTGTCTGCATGTTTCCTACTAGCTACTTTAGAAAGACATAAAAGCAATTGGCTGCGAATTAGTGAAACACATTTTTTCTTATTGAGACAATAACTAGGAAGGCTGTGATGGAGGCTAGATCTGAAGTGTATGACATGATTGAGTCATCAGTTGAAAAGGGAACAAATATTAAATTAAGCCAATTTCTCCTGTCAAACAAATTGCATGTACTTCCCTCCTTGCTTAACCAAAGGAAACTTGATGTAATGAAATAGTCAAATAACCAATTATTTTTTAAGGATAACTCCATGGTAAAATCAGGATGGACTTAGCTCAAAGATGATAAAAGTTATCAGAGGTGGAACAATTGCTTCAATTTGTTCAGGAGAAATCCAGTGTCGAAATTTGCAAGAGCATTATATCTATTTTTTAATGCACAAGCATAGTTTGCAGTACTTGTCCAAATTCTTAAGCATCTGAAAATTTGTGATGAACCCGGCATAATGTGGCAGTTAATAGCCAAATAGTGAAGAAGAAGAAGAGCATTCTTTTAGTAAAAGATTATTGTTTTTGTTTTTTCTGCCTCAATACATGAAGTCATAAACAACAGCATTCAAGCCTGTAAAAGTGTTAGGCATCCCATGTATGGCCAAGTTTATGTTAGGAGGCGTAGGAAAAAGGGTAGTGATCCAGCAAATGGGCCCAACGACACTACACTAGCTTAGCTGATGTATGCTGATAGCTGTACGTTAGTTACTTTTGGAGGGAAAATCAGTTGGAGAGGCTAGTTAGGATAATAAATGAGAATGGGGATTGTAAGAGTTGTCTAGTTGTTTGATTGTTCTTGAGAGAGTTAGAGGACTCTACATTCTACTCTAGGGTTCATACCTGATATGTAACCTTTTCTCAAGCATTCTTGGTGCATTACCAAGGATCCCTATTCAATACACACCTATTTTCAGTCTGTTTTCTTCTTCTAGATACCAGTCATTTTTATGGCCCTTATCAAGTGATTAAGAAGATAGGGCCGGTAGCTTATTGGCTAACACTTACCGCACCCCACCCCCCAACAACACACACAAAAAAAAATGAAAGCTACATCTGGTATTCCATGTTAGCCGACTGAAGAAGGCGCTTACCCCTCAAGTTCAGCCCTACGAGCTACCTGCTGGTATTGTTCTTGAGAGAGTTAGAGGACTCTACATTCTCCTCTAGGGTTCATACCCAATCTGTAACCTTGTCTCAAGGATTCTTGGTGCATTACCAAGGATTCCTATTCAATACACACGTGTTTTCAGTCACTTTTGTTCTTCTAGATACCAGTGGTAACAAAGAGACAATAAAAGTAGTGAAGAAACAAAGTGGACAAATCATTAGGATGAATTTTATTAATGACTGGTTAACTAAGACTAAAAATAGTCTCTTCTTAAATCAGTTGGTCTCCTGCCAGAATGTGCTGCCATTGAAGTTGTATTCTTCTTGAAACATTGAATCTTAGACTTTGTCAAAGTAATGAGTTTAATTCCAAAGTTGCATTTCCATTATTCTGTTCCATAACAAAAATATTACCATAATACCATTAGAATTCTTCAAAAAATAAATTTGTTTTACAATGTTTTGCTAGTAATAAATCATGAAATCTAGCATCTTTTTATGAGTTAACATGTTCTCTTGACACTCATGATACATACTGCAGGGATTCAACGGAACATTAACTGAACCAGTTGAGAAAAAGGTGATCAGTATAAAGAAATGGAGCTCACAATGCATCCAGAATTGAAGCAACCATTGACAGAACTTTGCAGTGACCCAAAGACCACAGTTGTTGTGCTTAGTGGAAGTGGTAGAAAAGTTCTAGAGGAAGTAATTCTCAGTACATTACCTCGTTGTTTGCAAACTACTTGATCCGCTTTTAACTCATTGCTATTACAGAACTTTAAAGAATATGACATGTGGCTGGCAGCAGAGAATGGGATGTTTTTAAACCCTTCAAAGGGTGAATGGATGACAACAATGCCAGAGCAGCTGAATATGGAGTGGGTTGACAGCTTGAAGGTACTCATTTTGAAGTTTCAATTCTTTTGATTGTGGCTCTTCTTCATGATATTGACTGCTGATCTTGTGTTTTCAGCATGTTTTTGAGTACTTCACAGAAAGAACACCTCGGTCAACTTTTGAAGAAAGGGAAGCTTCACTTGTGTGGAACTACAAACATGCAGGTTGTTGAGTTGTGTTTGGGGAGACTTTTTAGTGTTCTGCCTGCTGTTTTTCCAGTTACTGATCCTCTCACCACCATCATAGATGTTGAGTTTGGAAGACTTCAAGCAAGGGACATGCTGCAGCATCTCTGGACTGGTCCAATTTCTAATGCATCTGTTGAAGTTGTTCAAGGGAGCCGATCTGTTGAGGTGCGAGCTGCTGGTGTTACAAAGGTGACGGCTTGTTTCTAATAATTGACTTTTCTTGGTTATTTTTTCACCTGAAAATTTTTATATTGAGCTGATTTTAAATTTCTATTCCATTTATTTATTTAATCAGGGAGCAGCTATTGATCGCATCCTGGGTGAGATAGTCCACAGTAAATCCATGACAACCCCAATTGATTATGTTCTGTGTATAGGACATTTTCTAGCAAAGGTGAATTGAATTTTGATTTCGTATTTGATATAATTTACAAGTTATTATTATTATTATTATTTTGTCTTGTTTACCTGTCTAATATGAAAAATGGTGTTTTCATGTCCTTTTGAGCATGCTCTCATGCATCACAATTTTTTATTATTAGTTGTTCCCCGTAGCATGCAAGACTATATAGCAAATGCCTGCATCTTTACCTCAGCAAGCCATATACTGCACTAACTTTCTTATGTTATTAAAAGGAAAATGTTAAAGCTTAAAATTTGGTGAACATCCTAAGATAAAATTCAAACAAGCTTTCCTGAATTACCAAGAGAGATTTCATCTGATGACATTGGATTTTTAAGTTTCCGTTGCTAATGTCCTTTTTTGCTTTCATCTCACTAAAGCACATATAATTAGCCCTAATATACAGATTTCGTGACCAGTTTGTGTTTTAAATTTTCACTAAGCTCTGAAGTCTGATATTGAGTGCATTATGGGCAAGATGTCTCAATTGCTGAAAAAGTCTTGGTACTGTGATGTAGAGCTTAGTATAATCTTCCCACTAAATTGCTGGTTCGACTTCATTTGTAATTGTAACATACTTAAATTAGCTACAGTGAAATATGAAGATCTTAAACATATAAAGCAAATTAAGTTTTGCTTCTATTAGTAAATGCATGTATGTTTGATGTCATTTACTCCTAGCTCCTTCTTCCACATGTGATTTCTAGCTGAATCAATTAGAATATCGATGCGAAGAATCTTGAACTCCAGATGATTTTGACAAAGTATTCTCGACTAAAAATGTGTTTTGAAGTCTGTTCCCCTGATCTGTGTTTTGTGGAAAAAGATTAGTGGTGTTAAAAAAAAACATAATACGAATTGGATTACGAAGCTTATCCACCACTTGATTGTAACTGCCTATAAATCTGAATGGTCTTTAATCAATTCGTCATTTTTCGCTCTTGTATTTTTTGAGCTATCCAGCATAGCTCATGTTTGTTCTTTGCATCTAACTGATGAGCATTTGAAAGAAATTGCGGGATTGGTACTGTACAGTTTTGTGTGTAAAACACATAACAGCCACTCTACATTTTTTTGGAAAGTTGGAAAGTAGGTTGTTGATAGTTCTTTATTTTCCTATATCTATTTTAGCTTCCATTTGAGTGAATATGTGTTGCTCTTAAACTAAATAGTGAAATACTATGGTAGGAACTGAACTGAACATTGCTGATTGTAGCAGGATGAAGATATATATGCCTTTTTTGAGCCGGAGCTTCCTTGTGCTGGCTTGGCTCTTGCACGAAGTAAGGTAACTGATGGAATTAAGTTTCCTGTTGAGAGGATGAGTTTTAAGATCCCGGCTAGTAAAAATGGAGCAAAGTCATCCCAAAATAAGGCACAAAGGCCTCTGCCAAATTCTGAGAAGAAAACAACTAATCATGTCTGCCGTGCACCGCGGCGGCCAGCTCCTGAAAAGATCTCTTGGAATATTCTCGACCTTAAGAAGGAGAATTATTTCTCTTGTGCTGTTGGACGAACTCAAACAAATGCTAGGTATACCCTTGGATCTTCAGATGATGTCGTTGCATTTCTGAGGGAACTAGCGGGTGCTTCTGAAGGAACTAGCGGGTGCTGCTTCAATCTCTGTATTACTTAGTATCTGAGTTAAGATTCAGTGCTTTTGCACATGAGAATTGGCACATCCTAGCAAGTCTACTTCCTTCATATGAAAAGGGTACTACTCCCGTTAAGCAAATGGGGAGAGAGAGAGAGGAAGAATGATGTTCTCAAGTTGAAAGATAAAGAATGTAGGCATCTTAGTCTCAGAATTCCTTGTACATGTTCGTGCATCATTTAGTTAGTTATGTTTACTTCTCTTGTGTATAAGAGGATGGCCTTTCAGGATCCCTTTATAGGGAGTAATTTCATAATCATTTCAAAGGTGTGCATGAGCAGTTTTGGAAGGTTATGACGCTAACATTATTTTTCTCACTTCCGTAGTTGTAGATCGATTTTTACAATAATTTTGCCATTACAAGAATAGTTGCCAAGTGAGGACCTAGTTGCCAGGCACAATTTTGGAAGCATAGCTGCAGGGGTTGCCCTTTCTTCCAGTTGACAGCTGGGCTCTTGTTCTGAACAAGAAAATGTTTAAAGAAAAATTCTTATATACACACGCAAATCTAATGACTCACATTTACACACACTCACTCTAACGGTTAGAGGACTCATAATCAAATAAGCATATCTTGAATAAAGTTGGTGGGATCCATTGTTATTGTAAGGATGTCTAAATTTGAGTTGTTGGAATTATATCCATTCAAGAATCTATGTTTTAAAGGTTAGCCACTTAGGAAGGATACTAGCTGTTCAACAAAATCTCGTGTTTCACATTTTATTTCATATTCCATGGAGTATGAAATGATACCGATAGTAAATTTCAAAATAACATGGAATTCATTTGCTCCTCCAAAATATCACGGGATGCACCGTGTAAAACCACCGCCCATTAGAGGAAGTTTTTTATTTTTTTCAGATGAAAGAGGAAGTCATGATTTGGAGAAGATTTATCTATTATTTGCCGTAAAACGTTGAAAATTTCTTATTTGTGATTGAACTCTCTAAATCATTCATAATTCTAAAAGTTAAATATTGATGGCTCAAATTAGTGGCAAACAAAAAACACTGAATGCTCTCGTATATTTCTAATAACTTTTTATTGAAGAAATGTCTTAAAATTTACTGTTGGATTGAAAGTTTATCTGTTATCAATTATACTTATAAAAAATTCATATTAATCCAAAAATGTTTAATATATTTTTTATATATACATTTAAACCAACGGTTGCGCTGATGGTCTAGCTAGGATTGGCATCGCGCAGAACACTAGCGTTGTGCATGTGTCGGAACTGCCGTCCAGTATTCAGCATCTTTTCATTTCCACTGTACCAAAAGAAAAAATCAACGTAATTGATGTTTTGCAGATAATTAAAATTATTTGATAACATTCTTATAGATGACTAAAAATTTTGGTACAAATAATTAATAGGATATGTATTCATAATCTAATTGTTGGATTGAGAAGAATTATATTATATTATAAAATTATTGAACGTATAAGTTCATCAATTCTTACATGGGTGTCAATTGAGCACTCTTTTAGTCTTTTTATACATAGTTGCAATTTTTTTTTTTTTGGTTTGTAATAAATTAACTTCACAAGTCATATGAAAGCTATGTTATTTCCTTGAAAAGTGTCAGCGGACAAAAATTTTGCTACAATATAGTTTGCAGAATATATGATGTAATTAGTCATCTTTGAATGAATAAATAATTTAATCTAACCATTATTATGATTTTTATAAAAAAAGGGTTAATATATGTTTGTTAGATATGTAGCATTGTTAATTTGTTATATTTCTCTACATTCATTATTTTATATATCTGTAATGACAAGGGGGCTTTAATAAGAATTGATCCTTTCATGTGAGATTTTCAGATCTCTCACCTTTAATTTAAAGAATTTGGCTAAAAAATAACATGTGATATAAAGAAAATAATAGTAAGAGATCACACGTAAAAATGTCATTTCACATTAGGTGATTCATTTCCCCTCTTAACTCTTAATTTTCTTTTGGGCGTTAACTTTTTTATCTTCTTTCAATTTTTGTCACCTTTTGGGCGTTTCCTCACTCTGTTTATAAGGTTTGTTCAATAATTCGAGCTCTTGCACTAAAGTCTGCTTAGATAATAAAATCCAAGTTTGCCACCTGAATCACACATCATGATTTCATTGTTTTTATATGATATGCTTATATGTACTATTTGATTTCCATTCATGCACCCTTACTGTGTGGAAGTAAAGATTAAACAATGTAAGTGGTGGCCTCGTGTCTCGCGTGCTACCCGTGGCTGTGGAAGCAATATTCCCAAGAATTTGATGGTTGAAACTTGAAACTTCCAATATTCATTGTTAGTTTCGCTCGTGCATCGCGCTGAGGGACTAAAAATGTATGTGCCATGTCGTCATAATCGTTGCGCAGTTACTTTAACAAAAATGTTTTTCTTTTTTGTTTTAACACCCTTTCTTTTTTCATCAAATTACAGTTACATCAGTTAATGATAGGCAATTTTTTTAAAAAAAATGTGAATACCTCATTTATACAATGCCAGAATTTAACAAAGGAATAGGGAAATGTAGCTGAGTTCATACCCATATGCCACTACCATTATTCTCTTGCACTCGTTAGGTATAAAGCTGTTTCTTTTTAACTTAGAAGATAGGGATGAGAGTAAACTGCGACTTCCCTTATCTTATTGAGAATGTAGAAATCGACCGCTAGACTACGGCTCATTTGCGTACAAAGCTGCTTTCTACCCTTAGGAAACCTTCCCATATACATAAATGTATCCTGCAAAATAGTGTATATTGTGTGGGAACTCTTCCTCAATGATAGCCAAGTTTTTCTAATAACGTGTTTTACGTAATTAATATAGTAACAAATAGCTATCATAATACAAGTAATTAATGATATATTATTTTTGGATGAAATGCATATATTATATAACTAAAACAACAAAAATTAAATTAAGATTTAGCTTTTATGCATGAATAGAATTTAAATGAAATGTCAAAGCAACTATTTACTGTGATAAGTACTCACCATAATTTGTTATCTTCTTCAATTTCTATTAGTCAATAGTATAAAATTATTTTACAATTCAACCAATAAGTATTTTACAATATCAATCTATAGAAATTAATTTCTTAAAATGATTGCATTAACTCTAAAGTACACATCATTAAGCAAAAATTTATAAGTAAATAACTAGATCCAAGAGCATCGCAAATAGAAATGAGGAGAGTCCTAATTTTGGGTTGGATTCCAAAATGGGGCTGTCCAGTTTTTTCAAGTGCATAAAGTGTTTCATATAATTGGGATCAGTAGTCACGATAAATTTTTATGTGATGCTGAAGCACCAACTGGATGTGATTATACCCAATGATAGGGTGACATGCTAACTAAAAGTGAAAGTTTAAAGTAGATCCTACTTCGAACTAGTTAAAATATCTCTTTATTATCAAACTAATGTTATAAAAGTATGCAAAAATTTCATTTAGTACCAGTAAGTTGGTACTAAACCCCACCTCTCTTTTGGCAATTATATGGTGCTACTTTTATATTGATAATAAAAGTATAAAGATGTAGAATCAAAGTTGAGACCAAAATTGGACTCTCTATTAGAAAGAAAAGTCTCTTGTGCATGACACAAAACTTTCGGCAAATTTTACGCTGATTGGTGATGACCTAACATGACCTTATTCTTTTATTCGGAGCCGGGACCGGCTGTATTAAGCTTTGTAATAAAGCTTAACATAGAGACATAGAAATAAATTATTTAAATTTAAATATGATACACAATAGTATACTATGGCATTGTGTGATTCACCTAGTTGATCCACCTAGCAGGATAAGAATTGTGTGATTCACCTAGTTGATCCACCTAGCAGGATAAGACTTAGCTTATTATTGATGTTGTTGCAGTAGTAGGATTAGAAAGAAGAATCATTATTTTAGAAGAATCACAGTTTTTATGACACCTAAGTGAGACCAAAATTGGAATTCCAAAATGGAATTAGCAATAGAAATGCTTAACAAGACATAACATTTGATGTAAAAAATCAGAACATAAATTTTATACAGCTAAGTTTTTGCAGAGAGATTTATGTCTTAAGTAACGCATTTCAATGATTGAGTATTAACTAATTCAATATACAAAAAAATAATTCAAATTCGATGGATAGTAACTGACTCTAACACTACTCAATAGGCAATAGGAGCCAAATTCTACTTTCATTGGTCTGTCAACCTTGTATCTTGCAAGAACTTTAGCGTTAACAGTAGTTATTCACTTTAACTGAAGAAAATTGAATAACATATCTCAGTTGCATCCTTTTCACTGCATATACAATGAGAACATGATACAAGCATAAACCTCAAAAGGGGATACATATCGGCAATAAAAGAATACATGTCTTAACAGGATCCAAAAGTTGCCCATCACAATCTTTCAGGTAACAAAGACCCTTTATGTAAGGCTGCACGTAGTAGCCGGACACTAGAAAACTAGAAGTAAAGCTGTAGAAAAATGAAAACTTGGGAGCCATAGCTAACACAATTATAATACTTTTCAGCCTCTAAACACAGCAACTAGATAAAGTACTACCAATCAAATAATGAGTGATCTACGTAGCCCGGCATAAAAAATGCAGAGAGAATAACCGTGATGTCTTAACCGTGGCACTACTTAATTTTTCAAAGCGGTTTTCTTGTTTGGCTCAAAGACATACTTGATCAGTGATTCCTTGATGGGAAGCACCTCTGGGAACTCTTTCTTCAATTTGGACGCATCCATCTCGTTGTTGCTTCGTGGCGACGATCACCTTGGCTTGCTCTTCAAGATTGAAGTTAACCCACTTGAAGTTGGGGTCGATGTAGTCCCTGTACATCTCGAGAATCTCATTGTGGCTCACGGCCCCTGGGTTCGTGAAGTTATAGATGCCTCTCAGGTTCCGCTTCGCCATCTCAATTGAAATTGGCAGGAGTTCATCCAAGATAGTCATGCTGTTTGGAATGTTAACCACTTTATTGTAGCGAGAAATCTTGGTAATGAAGTTGCGTGGGTTGCTCAAGTCAGATGAAATCGGCATGCGAACCCTGAGGGTGCAGACATTGTCATACTCTTTCAAGAGCTCTTCAACCTGATAAAATTTCACAGGCAAAGTCTTAAGAGACATTCATAATGATAATGGATAGGGAATAAAACCATATCATGTAAGCAAGCTTACCATGGCCTTAGTTTTGGAATAGAAGGAACCAGTGAAATTGGGTGTGTCTTCCTCCTTGAAACCAATGCTAGAGCCTTCTGGATGAGCTTCATCATACTCAAAAATGCAACCAGTAGCATAATTTATCATCAACAAGCCATGCTCTCTGCTGACATCAGCCAATGTCAAAGTCCCGGCTACATTGGTGCGGATGGTTTCCGTCTTATGAGATTCACACCAATCAACATTGGGCCTGCCAGTCACTCCTGCAGCATTGAAAATATGTGTTGGCTTCACATTTTGAATATCAGCCACAAGTGAGGAGCGATCCTCAAGGCGCCCTTTTCCATATTCATATGGAATCCCTTGCTTCTCACACAATTTCCCCAGCAAACCACCAATCCAACCCGTTCTGCCATAGATCAAGAACTTGAGAGTGCTTTTCTGTGAAGTCACGGCATTCTTGGATGGAGGAACCACCATTCGAGTATTAGTCGATACATATGATGCAGGTTTTTCGTCTTCAGATCCATCAAAAAGTCTCTCCATCCCACCAGGCATCATCAGCATCCTTGGATGAGGAAGTAATGCGCCGCTGACATCACCCCACCAATTAGGATTGTTGATGTACCACTCCATGGTTTTCTTCAAGCCCTCTTCCCAAGTGGTCCTCTCGGACCAGCCCAAGTTCTTCAGCTTTTGATCATCAAGAAAGTACCTCTGGTCATTAAATGGCCTGTTCTCCACAAATTTTATACTAGTCTCCGGGTCCATTGAGAAAAGTCTGCATATATCTTCGGCTACATCAATAACTCTCCTTTCCTTCTTGGTCCCAATATTGTAAACATGCCCAACCTCTCCCTTGTGAAGGATAACTTCAAAAGCCTCAGCAACATCTTCACAATATAAATAGCTCCTCACATTAGAACCATCTCCATGAATTGGAAGAGGCTTGCCTTGCATTGCCAGGAGGATGAACTTAGGAATTAGCTTCTCAGGGAACTGATTGGGCCCATACACATTGTTTCCCCGAGTTGTGATCACAGGTAAACCATAGGATCTGCCGTACGCCATGACAAGCATCTCTGCCCCAGCTTTTGTTGCAGAGTATGGGTTTGTGGGAAGTAGCTGAGAAGCCTCATGGTTTCCAACAACCGCATCCTCTTCTGTCTCCCCATAGACCTCATCAGTGCTCACGTGGATGAATCTTTTGATCTGGCCAGTTACCTTGCAAGCTTCTAATAGGACATGAGTGCCATATATGTTGTTCTTGGTGAACTCAAAGCTGTTGCCAAAGGAGTTGTCAACATGGGTTTGAGCAGCAAAGTGCATTATCGTGTCAATAGACTCGGTGATGAGAAGGTAGTTGACAAGGTCAGCACTTCCAATATCCCCCTTCACAAACTTGAAGTTGGGAGACGATTTTGAAGGAATGAGGTTCTTCAGATTAGAACAGTAATCGAGTTTGTCGAACAACAATTTTGTAGTCTGGATAGTTTTGGATAAGCCGGTTGGCAACATGAGATGCAATAAATCCAGCTGCCCCAGTAATGAGGATGTTCTTTGGGGTATGTGTCGCCATATCAAGCAACTTCTGCAACAAAAATAAATGTAAAATCATAGTATATCAATCAGAACCACAAATCAGAAACAAAGGGGGAAAGAAATCAAAATATCATTATACAAAATAATCACATAAAATAAAATAAAGCAAGATAGAATACTACTACAATTGCTAATCATAAAAAACTTTCTATATTAAACATATGCAAAATTCCGAGAAAGAAGTTAACAAGACAGAACTATGAGGAAATCAAGCCACTAGGACAGCGGCCTGAGTAATGTGCATCACTGCAGGAGGAGGTAAGATAAAACCTCCATGCCTTGTGTGTACCAAAGGGGAAAAAAATCATGATGAAATTGTCAAAATGATCAACAGAGTCATAGCTCCAAAGCTCAATCTCAGTCTCACACAGCAAGTTCAACTGAAAGAACAAGAAAGAAAAACAAGGCAACAACATACATTTTCTTGATGGTTGATTCAATTCAGTAAGACAAAAAAGGGAATCCTCAAACCACTTACAACATCATTCTGCAATGAAATGCAGTATGAAGTCTAATCTACAAGTCAACATCTAGGGAAAAAGAAAAAACAAACAAACACGAGCATATCTAAAGCATGAGCATGATTTTTTTTTTCCCTACCTTCCATCCGACCTAAGCAATGAAAAGCACCCGATAAAAATTAAAAATAAAAGAAGACAAATAAAAAAAATAAAAAATATAGGAACCTCAGATTCCACAAAAACACTACAAAATGCAATGAAATTTTCAACACAACCAATCAAATTAGCATGAGAATCACGAATCCAACATAGATCTGATGATTTTACTAGCTTCAGCTCAAGCAATCATGCGGATCAACACACAATAAGAGAAAAAGAAAAAATAGATCATCTTCGGAATTCCACAGATCCAACCAAACGGATCAATACCCAGATCACAAAAACCACCCATTACCCCCAAATTTCCAACCTTTTTCAAAAGAAAAACCACAAAATCCAAATGGGGAATCACCAGCATCAGCATCATAACAAATAAAATGGAAGAAAGAAAAAACACAGACACAAAGGGAGTTGAAAAATAAACTTACAAAATGGTAAATGAGGTGACCACCGATTGAGAAGAGAAGACCAAGACAAGAAAAGAGAAGGTAATTGGTTCAGACAGAGAAAGGAAGAAGAATTGGGAGACGGAAGCTGGGAGATTTGGATTTGGTGTGTGTGTACAGAGTTTCTATGTATTTATATATGCACATACGCGCTTCTGTATGATCAACAAGCTGAGACAGTTAAGGGGGAAGCTTCAGAGAGAGAGGGAGAGAGTGAGAGAGAGAGAGAGAGAGGGTCATGTTAAATGACGAAAATGGCCTCATATTTCACGCAATTATTACTCGGGATCCACTCTCTCAATTTCCAAGTGATTTTTCCCCTCTTGTTAAGACAAGTTTGTTTCAGATTTTAACAAATAAATAATTATAAAATTTAAATTTTATATAAAATTTGAAAGTTAAAAACTAATTTTTTCAGAAAATATTATTTTTAGTTTTGATAAAAAAAAAATATCCAAATATATAAAAATATTACTTTTGTAAACCAATGGTTTTGAGAACAAAATCTAGTCAAATGTCTCCTAAATCAGATGCAGATTAGGTTTAATTTATCTTTACACCTTATAGTTTTATTAAATTTTTATTTAGGTTTTTATAGTTTAAAAATTTATAATTAAGTTTCTATAATGAATAAAAATTTGTAGTCAAATTCCTAGACCTAACTACCATTACATAAATATGAGATTAAACACAATATTTCTAGGGTTATTCTAGTGTGAGTGTACACATAAAACATAAATCAACAACAATTTCATATTAGTGCTTTTTCAAGATTTAATTGAACTCATTTTTTGTCCAAACAAAAGGATAAAAGTCTACTATGATGAGTTTAGAGATAATTTGACAAATTTATTGGGTTTTTCATCTCTAAGAAGCTCAACCCAACCCATATAAAGTTAGAAGTAGACAAATCATGAACTATTTCAATTAATTTCACATTTTTGCAACAATGGTTGGGACTTGATTACAAAATTTCATTCACTATAGAAACCAAATCAACAATTTTAAACTGAGAACCCAATTAAAAATTTAGGGAAACTATAGGGACCAATAGATTAAATAAACTTATAGTTTAATAAGATTAATTTTGCAAAAACTTTACTTTTGTTTTTTTTATCGTTTAATGGTATTTCATTTAAGTCCAAAGTTTATTTTTTACACAATTTTGTCCTTGATATTTTGATAATGTCTCGATATTACCCTATTTATAACAAACAATGTCAATTTTTCAACTAATATTGTCGATATGGTTCAAATGTGTCCATTTTTGTCTTGTATCGATGTCATGTTATACATATAAAAACTCTTTTTCGTCTTGATCTTTTGAACTTCAGTATTTATAGTTAGAAATTATCTATAAATAAGATCTAATTCAGCATTTCAACAAGGGTGATTAAATAAAAATAGAGCTTTTGCATGTAAAATAAGGTATTTACATATGATAAAAATGAATATTTCAAAATCAGGTCAGTAATATTTGTTAATAAAATTGATGGTGCTAGCCAATAGAACAAAAATTGAAATATTATCAACACATTAGGGATGAAATTGAAACAAAGAAAACTTTTAGGATGAAATTGAAATATCACCAAAAAAATGAGGGACGAAAGCAAAGTTTTGGCCTAATTAATTTCGATGCACCATGTTGTCCAACCATATATTTTTATTTGTAAGATTTTTAGTGTAAAGGGTGATTTATATGTCAATACATGATTGAAAATCATATAAAAAAAAATTAGACCAACAACACATCAAAACTAAATTCTTATTTTAAATAAATGGATAATATAAAAATTTTTTACACTATCATATAATTAAATCCTCTCATATAAATGGTACTTCAAAAATAGTAGAATAAGAGACAAATTTATTTTGCTAATGTGAAAATAAGTAATTGGTGATGACTATTTAAAAAAATATTACATTATTACATCAAAATTAAACTCTAATTATTAGGTGTTTATTGGGCACCAAATATAAAATTATGCTATAACTATTTGCAGAATAATATCTGTAACGACTCGATTTTTTAGTATTATTGTGATAAAATGATTAATTGTGAATAATCTATAGGGATTTTGAAAATTCTGCAGATAAGTTATGATAGAATAATATGCGGAGTTTGTAAAAAAAAAAAAGAAATTTAATTTAATATTATTAAAAAAAAATAATATAATAATATTTTAATTGGAGATATAAAATGAGACCCTATAATTGGTATAATGACATAGATAAAATAAGGATAAATGTAAATAAATATCTTAACCCAGTGAAATTTCTTTTATGTTAATCAGATGCCGAAATGGCAATAATTGGTACATTGGAGTGGTATTAACTGGTACACGAAACATTAAATCGGGTAAATAATTGATATTATCATATCTTAGATAATTTTTACTTATGATAATTAAATAAATATAGACATTTCTAATACAAAAAAAGGCAAATCAATCCGACAATAGACATACCTATTACTTGGTCTCCAAGTCAGTTTCCTATATAAAGGAAAAAATGAAAAAAATGGCATTTTCTTTCCTTTCGGGCAGCAACCATGTTCCTTTCTTCTTCCTCCATCTTCTTCATGTTTTTTTTTTCTTAAACCTCCATGAAACCTTCAAATTATTGAAGGTTATGCTTAGATAAATACCTAAACTAATTCAAGAATACTTCCTCTACATCATAGTCTTGCAAAAACCTTGTTTTTCCACTTCAAAAATGTCCAAACAATAGCATAAAAAGGTGCTGAAAAAGTGGGTTTGAGGCTTGAATTAGAGAAGAAAAAGCTAGAGAAAAGCTTAGCAAAATGCTTGGAAAAAGATAGAAAAAATTCTATGTCTATTGCTTTGTGATTGTTTGGCTATTCTTGCTTAATAAACTCTTGATATATACTTGAAGTTATGTTGGGAAATTTGAAATTATTTTCAAGAGGCATGTTTATATATGAACTTGAAAGATGTAAAAGGTACTATGCATGAAAATCTCATGAATTGATTGAATTGATGTAAGAGATTTAAATATGTAAATGAAGAAGATTTTCAATTCTTTAAAAAGAATGAGGTACCTAGAAATTTTACAAGAATATAATCAAGAATACTATTGTAAAAATCTACAAGATTGGTATTGTAAAGTATAATGATAAAGGTTCATGAAAAAGGATGAGATTTTGATCTATAGAAGAAAAGCTTTGAAATCTAAGTAAGAAACTTGGTTCAATTTCCTGAAAGTTTTAAGAATCATAAAGTAAGAAGTCCTATAAGTTTATGCTGTAAAGAAATCTCATAAAAGATTAGTAGATTTTCAGAAAAATCTCAGACCAACAAATTTTATAGAAAGATCTCATTACAATTTAACAGACTTTCAGTAAAATCTCGTAATAATTTAACAGATTTTTATAGAAAATTCTCATAACGTTTAGTAGTTTTTATGAAAAATCTCGTAAATGTTAACTGTTTTTAAGAAAAATCTCATAAAAGTTTACTAGACTTTGCAGAAAATCTCGTGACTATTCTTCTAGTAAAATATCATAAAAAGTTTAGTAGATTTTAGCAATAAATCTCATAAAAATTTAAGAGAATTTTTGTAAGAAGTTTAGAGATTTTGAATAGAATATTTCATAAAAATTCAAGAGATTTTTAAGAATATCTCATAAGAATTCAAAAGATCTAAAGAGAATATCTCATAAGAAATTCAGAGATTTTAAGAGAAAAGTCTCACAATAATTCAGGAGACTTAATCTCATAAGAGTTAAGAAGATTTCAAGAAAATATCAAAGAAGAGATTTTACTTGAGAATCATAAGATTTCCTACACAAATATTACAGATCTTTAGGAAAGAAACTGAAGAAATACGTCTTATATAATATTAATTACTTAATGGTAAGCTCATGGATTCGGGAAGTAGTAGACGTGCTATGCCCTTGGAACTATATCAGGTTGTAATCGCGACGGTGTTACATCGTTATGAGAAACGAGATGTCCTGAGAAAGAATAGCGTGGCTATTCAGATAGATGTAGTAGATGTATTCCATCTAGTAAACTATATCAGGTTGTAACGTGATGGCATTATATCGTTGACAGTACAATTCATAGAGAAGTATATCAAAGTCCTATGAGTTCTACCATTAAGTTTAAAGTGTCTAACCAAGTTAAGTCAGGAAATAATGATACTAACTACATATCAATTGCTTGATTATAAGCTCATGGATTCATAGTGTGATCTATATCAGGTTATAGTGCAAGGTACTACAACAAGTGAACTATATAGGATGTAACACGAGGTGTTACATCACCAAAGGCATCAGATAAGAAGTATATCAGGAATCCTATGAGTTCTATTCTCAAGTCTAAAGTTCATAATAAAATTATGTCAAAGAAGTAATGAAACAAACAAACCAATTATTATGTACACAACCAGAATCCTGAGCAACTTTCTTACGAATCCTATAACTTTTTTATTCTCAAGCATAAGTGTATTCATAATACTATGTTAACCCAAAAAGTGAATAAGCAAACTAGATATTTCAAAAGAAATTGAAGATACTTTAATTATTTTAATATCATCTAGATATCACTGTGTAGTAGACTAGCATTTTGCCCATGGAATCTTTGATTCTCATTCCTCCTGTTATTATATTTTTACATAGATTGCTATGATGATGATTATTTTGTGGAACTTCTCAAGTGGTACTAGTATCACGTCCAAAGTTTCTGATGAATTGATGATAAAGAATTTAATCGGCCTTCTTATTTTCTTTTTAGTGAATGTTGAGTAGTACCTACTAGACTAGAGGGTTCCTACATGAACCAAGGTAAGGGTTTGACAGAATTATATATGCTGTTGTTTTGTTGTTAGATAATACAATTATGTATTTTTTTTATATATTATTTATGTTCAAATTTAATATTTAGAGAGAAAACATTTCATATTTGTCTAGAAAAGCAGGCTCATATGTAATATGTATATACTCCATCAAAGGTCAAGTAGAGATAACAAGTAACAACTCATTATAAGGTTATGGCTTAAGCATAGCCGTATGGTGTGACGGGTGTTACAATATCAATTATATTTGAAGTTAAAATTTTATTTTACAAGTTATCAAATCATAATTTTATTTTGTGTTTTATGACTATCTAATAATTTCTCTTTATGATCATATGATTAATGTCTCATAATTTTATTTTATTTTAATTTTCTAATTCAATGAAGGTTTATTTTTTGTCTCTAACGCCTTAATATCTAAAATTAATAAATTAATGATATAATCCTCATAGATATAAAAAGTAATTCAAGTTAATAATTAAGGTGATATTCATATGAATAATCATGAATCACATAATTGCTTAAATTCAAGTACTAAATCATTAATTTCTTGATTTTAGAGGTTAAAGTGAAGTAGACATATAATAATAAAAATGAACTTCACTCATTTCTATTTATAGATCAAGGGTTAAAGTATGTTTCCAAGCTTATCGAATACTTATAGAAGTACTCATAGACTACTCATAATGATGGAAACCTTATAATTGAATCCAAATCAAGATGATAGGCTCGATTGGTTAAAATTCTGGGAGAAGTACTTCTTTAAAAAAATCGAAGCAAAAAATTTGCATATGTTTGGATGTAATTATGGAAGTATTTTTTATTATAATCAAATATCGTTAAACTGTTTAGAAGGAATAGATACAAAAGTAATTTTTTGGTAAAATTATAATAAAGAATATGATTTGTAATTTAAATAGGGCAAGTGATGAGAGTTATTTAATAGAATGCTATTTTTTATCTTTTCATAAAATTTATAAGGATAGATTTGTAATTCAATTAATTTCAATAAATGATTAACAACATTTTCTTTCTTCTACTGCTTCTGCTTCTATCAGAAGCATATCCCTACCTACTTCTAAAAAAAATAGAAAAATCGATTATTTTTTGCTTTTGTTTCTTTTGAGAATCACAAACAAGCATGTAACCAAATCTTATAAGTACTTTTTTTAAAAAAATAGAAAAAAAAAATTTCTCTCAAAATTTTATCCAAAAGAGCTCAAATATAAGTGAAATGTTGACTAAATGAGCTAACTTTATTAGCATTTTGAAATAGTATATTTGACTTTTGAAATATGTCATATAGTTGGGGTGATTATATAATTTTTTTTACCCTCACATTAAATCAAACTTAATTTCATTTTATATGCTTATAAATTTATGTTCAAATGACACCGATCCTTTTGGCTTGAATCCTAGTGCTTTGTAATTAGAATTTTGTTAATCAGGGCCTTAAGATGATAGTGGTTAAAGAATTGACAAGGATTTTTTTTTTGTTCCAAATTTTCAATCAAAACCTTTTACTTTTATATTCCTACCCAACAAAATCCTTGTAAATAATACGATTATAGAAAAATTTTATTTGTGAATTTAGGATTCCTAAATGATAATTTGTCGGGAAAAATTGTATTTTATCCCTTACGTTATAGATCTTATGTACTTCATCTCAACTTTAAAAATGTGTAAAATTGACTCATAATTTTTATTAAATGTACAAATTGACCTTGTTGTTGACTTTTTATCTATTGTGCATAAAAATAACACACATTCAGATATTTTTATGGAATAAAGGTGCTTGTTATTTACTTAATTCAGAGGGTTGGATTGAACCTGACATAAAATTTTAGGGGTAAAATACACTTAATTTTTTTTAAGGGGTAGATTGCAACTTTCTTTTTGTCTAAACAAAGATGATTAACTAATAGTTGTTAATCCAACAGTTAATTTGGCAGCAATGATTGGTTATTCCAAAGAATTAACGTAAGATCTTTGCTGATTACATAGGTAGAAAATGCCTTGATAAGTATATTATAAGTATACAGAGACGAATGCCTAACTCACCTTGTATGAGCTGTTATAATTTAATCAAAGCTCTCAAATTTGAGTGTTATGCAGTAGCTAGAAACTATTTCCACGCATTACAAATTGACGGTCACAGTTTTACACGCGTACACGGGTCAGTGTTAGAAAGCTTTGAATTTGAATGTGTCAACATTAAAGAGCTGAAACAAAATAAAGAATCAATATAAATATTAACAAAAACAAGTACGAGTGGACCACGACACCGAGAATTTATTTCGATGTACACAGTACACCAAAAGAAAAGAACAGAATTTATTTCGATAATAATAACAATATATAATGCTTTCAAGAATAAAATAATCTCTCCCTTACAAAATATCTATTAAATTTAGATAAATATAAATATTAAAAAATAATAAATAATATTATAATAGAATATTTTTATGTAAAATATTAGTGTATAAACTAATATATTCTAATGATCATTAATTGTGAAGTGGTTGAAAATAAAAGATTACACTAATGATCATTAATTACTCTGAAATATTATTGAAATAAAAAATTTACTTTATTAGAAAATAAAATTAATAGATATTTTAAAAGATAATTTTATCTAAAAATAGATAAATATTCTGAAAGAAAGAAGATAATAGTATCACGCTAAAAAATAACTAAAACAATACTACTTTCTCTTTTTCAAATAATCAGTCGTTTATTGTATTTAAAAACTCGGAATTCGTTTGGTAATTGAATTTTCTTTTACCTTTAAATAATTAAGAGAATTCAGAAGCTGAATGCATAAAAACAGTTAACATTTACTCAATATCATGAAAAAACAATTACATATACATGAAGAATAAGCATGTCAACGGTGAAAGATTTGGATAATTTACCTGAAGTTATAGGTTTAAATTTTACTACTGTCAATGTGAAAAAAAAAAGAATCATCTTCATGTTCTAAAATAATTAATGATCAGAATAAATAGACTGATTTTCTAAAAAGGATTTAACATGACCCCCAAAGAGAGAAAAAAAAAAAGGTTGTGATAGTTTAAGGTGAAGCCCATGACAAAAACCATGTTCCACCAGTACCTCATTGGAGTATCGGACCACCGACAAAGAGGGGAATACTCATTGGATGAATTTATGGACCATTTATATGCCTTTCCGTCTGGGCAGGTACCACATCTTGATTTCGCGTGTAAAGTTGGATATTATTTATGTTTCAACGTCTTTTTACCCCTTTTTATTGTCCTTATATTGTTGAATTACTGAGGCCAATATAGTCAATACAGCTTCTATTTTTTACCCTTTTATACAGACGAATAATCTTTCTTTGTCGCCAAGATGACAACTCATCATTATGAAAGTAAAAGTCTCCCTTTTCTCAACATAAATCTTGCTAATTGTTTGCTTTAAAATATAATAAAATTATTAAATTAGATACGTTCTTTTTCCGTTAAACTCAAATGTCTCTTCAATAAGAATTGCGCTAGATAGGTCTACTCACAATGTAATTTGAATTTTTCAGTGTCTAATTTTGACTTTGTCGTTTCTCTTTTAGTATTTACGAAAGTCAATTGCTTAGGAAGTAAAAAAAAATTAAGAATCCTTTTGATTTCAGAAAATAATTTTTCAATTTTTATTTTTAATTTTTAATATGTTGCTAATTTTAACGGTTTTGTAAAAAAAAAAGTGAAAAAATTGAAAAAACTAAAAATTGAACCTTGTGATTTTTATTGTAATTTTTCATAAAATCCTAAATTAATAGAAAACTAATCAAAAATAAAAATTTATTATTATTTTTTTAAAACTAAACGCATCATAAACTTTGTATACCTTCGTTACAATAACAAAAGGAAAAAGAGAAAATGATGCGAGTATACAAGCTGTGGATGATATCAGGACAGGTGCAGAATATTGTCATGAAAATAAAGTTGGTGGAATATGGAAATACCAGCCGGGCCTGTGGCTTCGGAGCCTTCAATTTTTTGGAGTATATAACTTAGGAGATATTCTTGTGTGGTTACAGTTATCATATTATATTTTCATATACTCACAATAAAAATGAGTTTTATTAGTCTTATGTAAAATATAATTTCTTATTGGTTGGTCTCATTAATTTTATGATGAGTATAGGTAAAGATGATATAATAAATTTGTACTCATTTTTTCATAACCTAGCACAAAAGTAGGTGCCATTTGTGGTTCCCCGTCGCGCCACTTGTACAAGAGGATCATGTTTGACTAATGTAAGTTCCAAACAATTCACAGCTTCTTCCCAGGGTCACCTGAAAAAGTGGGGTGTACATCACATTATTCTTTTAAGAATAAAAATGTTACAATGTCCACACATGAAATGATGTGAGCCTAATTATAGTTTTTTTTTATTGGGTGAGCCTAATTATAATGCAGTGATGGAAAGTCGAAGGCCCTTTTGATACATTATAAAAGAAAAAGACTGATGGCAAACTTTACTCATTGAGTTAGACTAAAATGTCCATCGATTTTTTTTAAGCAACTTAAATGTCATGTCCATTTTAGTAATTAAATATATTATTAATTGCAAGCAACTTTTTATCGCTCGTAATAATTGTTGACTTCATGATTGTTTGTCTAATATTTTTCAGAAAAAAATTGTAATGCAATTTATATTCTTATTTAGAATTATCCATAAAATTGATAATATGGTAATTTTTGTTGATAAACGCACAATTTATTTTTTTTTAAAGAAAAACTTACATTTCTATGATTTTTTCAAAATTGTAATTGATTTGATTATAAAAAACACCATTGAGAAGCATTCAAGTATTATTTAAAATAACAAAACTTGATAATATAAGAATTAGATTTGAAAATAATCTAGTTAATTTTTAAATATAAGATTTGTTGTTTTCTATTTAAACATTAATAGTTCAATAATTTTGTTTTATTGAAAATTTAATTTAATAAAAGTAAAGGAATTTACGAGGTTAGCAATTGTTAGGAGAGATAAAAAGTTGTTTTGTACCATTAATTAATATGTATTATCCACCGAAGTAGGCATAGCATTAAAATTATCTAAGAAGAGAGAGGTATCATGTTAGTCAATATGAAAGAGTAAAGCAATCCACCCAAAAATTACCAAAAAAAAAAAAAGATAACCACCCAAAAAAAAAGGGAAAGAGTAAAGCTTGCAAACCTTCATTCAAAGGGGGTGAAAAATAGTATTTCCCATATTGTATATATATAATCCAAATTTAGTATGTTAAGTATAATTGTGTACAAATAAAAAAAGTATAATTGTGTATTTTTATTTTACCTTATATTATACTTCTTGGGTAATACTTTAAATTTGATAGTTTAAAAAAAGGCAGAGTTTAATCAAGTTTTCAAATATTGTATACTGTTATTTTGACCCAAATCAAAATACTAAAGATACAGGAATCTTATAGTAATTGATAAGACATCTACTAATATTGAGTGAGATAAGTGCAGTACAGTTAGTTTATTTATAATCCAAATATTTTATAATCAATATATTTTGACTATAAATAAGAATAAACAGAACCAAATACAATGTGTATTATAATTATGTAATAGTTTTTGTGGGCTACAATTGAGTAAGATATTTTGATTTTAATGAAAACATGATATATAATATCTGATCCATATTAAGATGCATTCTTGAAACCGAATGATTAATTTAAGTAATTCACTTATTTTGGGATCAGACATTTATCACCGAATAATGTGGGTAATAATGTACACACCAACATAGGAGTTTTTGATGAGAGGTCAATCCCTACTCATTCAAATGGTTAAAGCTATATTAATAACCATTCAAATTGCATTCAACCACAATCTCAATAATGAATTCAAATTCAATTACTATTAAATAAGAACTCATAAACCAAGAAAATAATATGTAAGAAACATATCTTGCAATTTGAATTAATGCATTAGCACAAGGTCTCAATAAGCAGCAATGTAACTTAATTATTATTGAACAAGTTAAAACAAGCTTACACCTCCATCGATGAGGAGGATACAAAGAAGAACAAGAAAACAGAGCAATCAGCCATGAGAGAGGAGGAGAAGAAAATGTTATCCAAAACAACCTAAAGGAAAAACTAGGTCTATTTGATTTTCAGTTTTTATTTTTTGCGGTTTCTTTTTTTGGAATTTCATGAAGGAAATAATATAAACAGAAAATAAAAATTAAAAATGAGATTTTATTATTTTCAATACTTAATTTCCTTAAAAACATGCTAAAAATAGAAAACGTAGAAAATAAACAAAATAAAAATAATAACCCAACAAACTCTTACTATTTTAAATTTTGGTTTTCTTTCCTATTGGTACAACTAGGCCCACTAGCTACGCCCATTTTCTTCCATATACTTAATTATCATCTTCTAAACATTCATAAGACCCAGGCCAACCAAAAAAAAAATAAATCATTAGACATATTATTTGCTCTAATTGGACCCTTGATGAATGGGATATGTCCCAAAGACCTTTAAAGTGTTGTCTTTTGACCAAGTGCTCAAAATAAAAGTTATAGCTATGTGCTTTGGCTTTCATTTGGCAATTGTTTGACTTTCAATTAGACCCTTGTAGCCTAAGTTATGGTCTAAATACTAAGTTCGATCCAAGTTCCATTAATAGGAACACTTACATTGATTCAAAATCCAATTAAATTATCTAGACAACCAAATTAGCTCTTGAGCTTCTTGTGAAAATTATAAGCAATTCTCTTAACATTCGATCAAATAAAAAGAAATCGTAACTTTTAGTGGGTTAGAACTCAAGATATGACCAAAAATATTGAAATAATCTTAGATTAGCAATAATGATTAAAAAAATACCTAAATAAGTTTTTAGTCCTTGAAAAATAAATAAATTTTGATTTTGGTTCTTAAAAGTTTTTTTATTTGATTTCGGTCTAAATATTTTTAAAACTAGTTGATTTTAACTTTTATCATTAAACTGTTTATGTCAAATGTTGAACCAGAATAAGAGTCAAATGATTCAGTTTTACATGACAATTCGTAATCATATATAACAGGACTAAAACAAAACAGTTTTAGAAATACTTGTGCTAAAACCAAACAATTTTTTCAGGGATTGAACCATAAGTTTCTTATTTTTCAGGGACAAAAAATATATTTAAGCCCTAAAACAAATACAAAGGGGCACAAATGAGACCCAAACAACCAATATGGGCCCAATACTAAAAAACAATCACAAAAGGATCAAGGGTCTGTTTGGAAACTGTTTTTCAAAATAGTTTCAAGTTTTAAAAATTAAAAACATAAAAAACTTGTTTGGTAGATTGTGTTTTTAGTATTGGTTTTAAAAATAGAAAAACAAAATGTGTATTTTAAAAACTAAAAGTTAAAAACAATTTAAAGTTGTTTTTGATAATCATGTTTAAAAACACACAATGGGACATAATGTAAATACTTGCTTTATACCATTTATACAGTTTCAAATCCTACTAGTTTAAAAAGTTTCAAAACATTCTAGCTAGCTACAGGGCTGTTAGATTTTTTAAAAAAAAGGTGCAAAAGTACATTTTAAAGTTAAAAGTTGTCAGAGTATTATTTTATTATCTTTTATTACTTTAAAATTTATTTTTAAAAATAATCAGCCAAATAGATTCTTTTGTTTTTAATAATTTAAAACATTTTTGTAAGTTTGTTTGTCACACAGGTTTTTTTTCCATATTTTTGTTTCTAAAATTTAGATTTAAACTTGTTTTCTAAAAATTGTTTTAAAAAACTACCAAATAAAAACAATTTCAAACAACCCTCAAATCACTAAATGCGAGGACAAATCAACATATTATGAAATTCAATCATCACTAAGTCTCATATTCATTTTTTTTTCTTTTTCTTATAAATGTCTCTGCATTTTAATAGGAGAACATTTCAAAATCTCTCAGTTTTTCCCTCATATTTTTCCCTCTCTATTTTTCCTTTAACCAAGCAAAAGATTGTGAACTAAGAACGAGGCAGGACCCACATTATTCTTTGTTTATTATTATTTTTTGGTTTTTATTCTTTGTTTATTTATAAAGTGTCAAAATAGAAATAGATTTTCCGATCGACAACATTATACTAGAATGAAGGAAAAGGAGTCAGTGGGCAAGGACTGGTTGTATATAGCCCAAATTTTAGAAGCCCAGGGTTTGATTGAGCTTTGTTTCAAGAGCTTTGATCCATTGCTAATTTCCCCTTGTGTTCGAAATCCTATCATTGCTGATCAAAAAATAAGAAAATCTTATCATTTTAATAACCAAAAAAATATCTTATATATCATTGCAGACCAAAGAAAGAAGGGGAAAAATATTATCATTTAAGTTACTTTATGCAAAGTGTTGGGTTATTTCATCGTAAGACCAAACCCTTTTTGTTCAGAATTGGTTGTTGATTGAAGTTAAAAAAAAATGTTAACATCTAAAAATTTAAAGGAAAGTGACAGAGATAATGCGTTCCTCTTCTCCCTGCCAACCTCTAAGCCTCTAAATCTAGCCACACACATAACTTTCTTTGCTGAAGGGGGAGCTACCTTCCATGGAGGAGATCCCTTTCATGGAGTTGTAGTGACCCCTTCTTTACCTTTCTCTTTTTAATTTTTTTTCAAAAACTTTCTTTGCTCATTTTTTGTTTGATTTCCCTTTTAACAAGATTTCTTATTATAGCGGCAGTGTAAACAATGTAGAACTAAAATAATGCTAGCTCATTCATATCTTGGGACTTCTCGGTTTCTTACATTTTATACACACACACACAAGCATTCTACAATTTAAAGAGAGTGAAGTTGATCCAATATGAGTAGACAATAGAAGATTAATCATAGGAAAAACTTTAAGAGTTCGTGCATAGCAGGTTAACCTGTGTCATCTTTTTTTCCCCTATTGAATTGATGTATTGATGAAAATAGATAGAGCTTACATAGACTTTAGCAGTTAGTAGAATCTTCTGTAATTTGTTTTGCCATTGGGCCTCATCAAATCATGGGTTATCCTTATATTTTTGAATCATTTATCATACAGATAGTAGGTTTAATTTGTTAAGTGAATGAATGATATCTATTTATTTGAAGAAAATAAAAAAAAAATCATAAATGGACAATCTTTGTTGGCTCAAATGTCTCAAATATTTTCTCATATTGAATTGGGTTGCTTTTTCTTTTGGTCTTCTCTTTATTTTTGTGTCCATTTCCAAACTTGATTGGTGATCCAAAGAGCTCCAAAAAACAAATGAAACATTAACTCTGAAATGTTAATTTACATCCCTATTCTTTCCCTGAGAGAACCCTAGCCGCCCCTTCTTCCTCCTCTCTCCTTCCCCTATCTTCTCTTCTCCCTTAACACCAACAAAGTCTCTCCTTGTCTATGTGCTCAAGGGGGGAGCCGACCCTACCCCTCAATGGTGGTGGTCCCTGACCCCTCTTTTTTTTTTAATTTGGTTTTGTGTTGTGTTGTCTCCTATCTCCCTTACATCAGTTTTGTTTTGATTTTCTTCTAGTGAGTTTCTCTTATTAGCAATGGTGTTTAAATCGTGAATAGTGAAGTAAAACTCATCTTGATTTTCTCACAATTGCTCTCACTCTTAGGCTTTAGAATATTGCATCATGAAAGGTAAAATCAACAAGTTATGTTAGTGGTAGTACATTGCGACTTTTATTTATTAATTTTGTCTTATCTATGTGTTTATCACGTTTTATCTATGTGTTTGTCACGCTTATGGAGTCTGGTTTGTTTTTTCTGGAACAATAAGCTTGGGGTAACAACTCTTTTAATTCGAAGAAAAGACAAAGAAAGACTAATCATAGGATGAACTCAGAGAGTTCTTGTAGAGCAGCTTACCTATGTAATCTTTGTCTTTAAATTGAAATTTGATGGACAGAAAGCTGGCATAGAACTAGAAGGCTTAACGACTCCTCAAGTTGCATTGATATGTTTGTTTTTACATAGCCTAGATATAATGTTTTATAATGCTGTGGATACATCTAAGACCTAACATGCTCACCTCAGCATTTATGATATATGTAGCGTATTGCGATAGCATCTATTATGGGCATTCTACTATAGTTGTGTAGTCGACATTGATTAATTTTCTAGGCTTAAGACTTTTGGTATCATTTCATTTATTATATTATATCCATGTTTTACCTGATGATTTGTACCCAGGCTTAAGTTTGTTTATTAATCAATGAAATCTTTCAGATAAAAAAAAGTTCTAGAATATCTATGATGTCTAGACTCTAGACTACCAATACTTGAAACATAAATGAAAAGCTAACACAAATTTCCTTTTATAGTTGAATAAATTCATTTCAATCCCATTTTAGTTTTCATTGAATTTTAAACTATGTTTTTTTAATCGTAACGCAACCACTTTAGTAATCATAATGGAACTTTAACATTTAAGTTTTAATAAAAATAGCTTGATGAAAAATTTTCCATTTAGTTTTCTTTTTAGATATGATATAATGGTTTAACATATCAGACCAGATTTATTCGATTGATAAGAACATAACGGTTCACAAAATTCTCTACAATGAAGAAGATTATTAGAAAGTGAAGACAAATGCACAAGAAGTAGTTCATCATATTGAAAGATATTTGTAACTCAACGGTGGGAAAAAATTATTTTATAAAAAATTATTAAAGGCATAACTTTATCATAACCCATATATATTACAAACATACAATTTCTTTGATAAGTAATCAAAGGTAAAAGCCCACATGCATCAGAAAATTTGACACTTTACAAAATACAAACTAATTCTATGATCAAAATCAATGAATTTACACAACTTTAAAATAGCATATTAGAACATGTAGATGATTATGCATCACACTATAAATACTTGAAAAGCACAAGTGAATTCTTCAAGATCTCCAATATGTGGTCTTGAACTTTTGCAACTAGTTGTTTAGTAACTAAGTCATCTTAATCAAAATTCTACCAAATTAAACATGACAATATCGAATTCATATCATGACAAGTATCAACAAAACAACACATAATATAATGGTTAGATAGCTAAGGATAGAGAATAGAAAACATAATTAAGAAAAACGCAAAATTTTTTTTTTTGAGGGGGGGGGGGGTTGTTTTTATTTTGTTATGGGAATTGCATACCATATATACCATATCATGATGTTTAAAAAAATAAAGTCCTGTATTATGGTCTTCAAATCTAGCCAATGGCAAAATTTAATTAAGTAATAATCTTTAAAATGAACTTGCCAGTGACAAGTTTAATAAAAAATAATATAATAATAAATTCATCAATGACGAGGTTAATGAAACATTATGTCTGCATAATTTTTTTTTTTTTGGTAATAACTGTGTCTGCATGAATTCATGTTACCATATAAAACTTATCCAATACCCATATATAAAATAAAAAAAACCTATACCACCATCAATAAAAATCATCAAACAACCTTATCTTACCCAATTGCAATCTTCTAGTACTATATGATGTGTCAATAATAATGAGAACCACAAAGTGTAAATAACTATAGTGTTGTCTCAAACTACTCAAACATTCATATTGTCATCACGAAAAAATTTCCAAAAAGAGTAACTTGTGAATCACTATGTGATATGAAAAGGTGAGGAAAAAAAGGATAAAAAAAGGAAGAATGAAAAGGGAATGGGTCATCCAAAACTAAGGTTCTGAAAAGACAAAATATCGAAACTGGTCGGATAAGGGTTCAAAGGTTCAAGGTTTAAGTCCAACGACTGGGATATAACCACTATATAATAAAATATATATTTATATAAATATATAAAAATATAAAATAAAATATATGTCATAAAATAACTAAAAATTAAATTAGGCATCAATAAAATCCATAGAACATAACATAATTCATCTCTTAGTCAAAATAAGCATTATCCATATGGATCAAATCTCTCAAGTTACTACTTCCCATATTAGAAAAGAAAATAAAATTATGAAATATGGGATTTTAAGCCTTTAAAAAAAAAACCCAAATTAATGTAATTTTGCAATTTTTAAAAAAAAAAAGGTTAAAACCGGTTTTTTGCTTGTCCTTGTCCTTCCCCTTCTAGCGGTTCTTAGGTGGTTTTTTCCTGGGCGGTTTTGGGTCCAACCCTGACCGGACAGGTTTGCCAACCATTCCGACCGCGGGTAAATCCTTTCAGAACAATGTCCAAAAACCTTCACAGGAGAGATGAGCTAATCCATAGAGTCAGCTCACCTTTTAAGGACGATGAAAGCGGAGCTCGCAAATGTAGGAAGCGAAGAAGGTGGAGAGACCGTATGTGTTTTTATTTTGGGTCACGAAGAAACCTTATGTTGCAAGGGTCATTTTCTCTTCTTGGCTACCTAAGTAGTTATCGTGTTTTGATTTGATTTTGGGTTGGTCTTACATTTGTTTCGGGTTTAGGTATAGTGAAGGTGTGGGTTTTGTGTTGTCGTGTGATATTGAGTGCAAAAGTTTTCGAGTTTTTTTCTGTTTTTGGGTTAGTGTGCCTAGTCAGATGCTTCTTATTACTCCCTCCCATAAAGTTATACACATGAACTGACATAATAATTGAATTTTATTGATCTTTTAAAAGAATTAAAAAAAGACAAAAATACCATTTATCACACATCATAAATTATCTTTTCATTAAATAATCATACTCATATTCATTCATTCTCACTCATCATAAATATATGGGTACAATGGGTAAAAAGTAATTAATATTTTTTAAAATGTGAAAATGACTTATATTTTATATCAAACAAAAAATTCAAAATCGACTTATATTATGAATTGTAGAGAGTAAGTTGTTGAAGGGTTTACGACTTGTACGAAAAATAATGTTATTTGAACATTTAAAAATGAAATATTTCATTTGAAAACTCTTATGATTATTAGAAGAGGTAGTGGTCCTTGTTCATTTTTATTCATTCATCTCATTTAATGATAATAAAATAAGTAATATGAAACTTAATTTTTGGTTGAGTAATAAAACTTATTTAGTGGTGTAGGGTGCAAAAAACAACTATTACTTTTCACGTGCCCATAACTCAAATGCTCCCTGAAGTGGTCGGTGTAAGTAGTATTTTCATATCAATAGAAAATCAAATTATATATTGCTTTAAAAGTTATCTACTCTTCGTTTTATTATAACTGTCATTTTAGGAGAAAAATTTTATTCAATATTATTTAAAAATGTATTAATTATTTTTTTATTTTATTTCTATACATATTTTCTCCCCACACATACTTTTTATGTAATAATTGGATTTTTTGTGTGTATTAGTGTGTTTTTAATGAAATTTTAAGGCTAAAAAATAATTTAGCCACTCAAATTTTGTTTGATGTGCAATTTACCCCTACAATTGAACGTGTGATTTACACACTCAAACTTAAACAATAGATGTTAAAACCCCTTTTATGTTAACATCATTAAGTTAATAACTGAGATGCTCAAAGATAGTAACATTTAACTAAATTATAAGAACCTCATTTTCTAAATCCTATATCACCTCAGTTTTGATGAATGAGATGTGCTTCCTTCAAATTCCAAAATAAAATGCCTAAACACTACAAGTGAAATCCTCCATCACTGCCCCATGGCCTCACTTCAAGCATCGTTAGTTAAGTTTTACAAAATCTCAAATTGACCACCCCCCAAAAAAAGGAATCCATTGTTCTTTTCCATTGTATCACAACATGGAAAGATATCACAACAAAGTCACAGCCTCAAATCACCTAAGGTTGTTATGAAAAAGATTAGAAAATAGAACTTGAAGATATTATTACACTTCCAAATGACCCTTGTAAGCTACCAACAATGCCTTTGCATTTTCTCTTAACCTTGATATTGTCACGACCTAATTTAGGCTATGATTGATGCGTAGAGAACACGCTCTCACAAGTCTTAATATGCAATCTTTTCTAGAAAAACGGGTAGAGTCTCCTCTATTTTTGGACATTTTCCAAAATGCAAAATGACCTACAAAAGATAGATAGAACCATAGAGTCGGGCTTTAAACATTCTTAGATATGCCCTCAACAAAACAATAACTCAACATAATCTAGAATATTATCTGAACATATGAATTCCAAATAAAGTTTTCCAATCCAAAGCATTCCTTTTCCATATCCAATACAACACTAACATAAACATGTTTAAAACTTAGCAATTAAAATATCAAATGCAATACTTTAAGTTCTCATATGGAACTTATAACAAATTAAAACCATTATAAATAGGCTCAAAGTACATTTTATAACACAAACATAAACATGCAATCCAAAGACCTTGCTATATAACATATGAAGCATTATAGATAGTTCTGAAGCGAAATTGAAAGGGGAGGAGTCTAATATGAAGAATAGGCCTTCTTAAGAAGGCTTGCAAACTCTAAAATTGGCTATAGTTGAGTTTGGAGGATTGGAATCCAAAAGTTGTACTTGTATTTGTAAAAGAAAAAAGGAAAACAATAGAGTGAGTTTTGAAATTTAGTGATAGCAGAACATCTATAACCTACATGAGATAATATGCAATTGCTAATATCACGAAAGTAAGGCCATAGATCATATATAAATTCAACAAATTATTAGTTTTACAGAAAGACTTTCAAAAACATAAATATTATAGAAAATACAAGGGAATCATTAAATCCAGGATAAACATGAGGATTCACACTTAAAAGTCATTCCTTCGTATGGTTCTAAAATAGAACGGAGGATCCATCATGTGATCCTAAATCAAGATAATCAAGATGCATCAAGGCTAACACCTACTATCGTTAGCTGGAGATCCTCAGAGATTCTCCCAAAATATGTACTAAAGTCCATACATAGCTTACTAATTTAGTTTTCAACATTTCAGAAGGGGGCTCATGTCTACAATTCTCATTTCCTTTTCCAAATCTATATAGAGAGAGAATTAATTTCAAATATCATAAATCTGGCTTCCAACCTTTCTTTGTGAAATACACATTTTCCAAATCAAAATCATATAATCTCATGTGTCATTTTTTTTATAAACATAAGCTAACATAATAGATTTAATTTGATCAAATGTTTATAATGTTGCCAAATAGTTAAATTTTCAATGTCAAATCATTAAAATATATTTAGAACCAATATAGTATGAATAAAAACAATTATAGACACAATGTCTACTTATAGACTGGTTCCAAGGAACCAAAGACCAACTTTCAAGTGCCACCAATCTAATGGTTGATGCTCAATTGCTCAATAACTTAGGGAATAAGACAACAACTTTTTATGGCTGAAAGATGCCAAAAAGTTCAAATCTAGCTCACTAACATAAAACCCCCAAATCTCATAACCTAGGATTCCATATTAGAGCTCTAATCCTATACCAACAACATGACTTAGCTAACCCATGAAATTGGAAGTAAGATTGAGCTCCATTATACCTTTGATAGCTAAAGGAAGGAAGAGGGAGCAGTGGTGTGCCATCCCCTCAAGAGATTAAAACAACAACCCTTGAACCACCAAAAGAGATAGAAAGGACGTGCTTTTGCGTCATAAGGGAGGATCACGAGGGCGGGCGACGTAGTGGTGGCTACTGGGAGAGGAAGATCGAGAGGAAAAGAGAAAGCTTGAATGGAGGGAGACCACGCTTCCTCTGTTCTATTTTCGCAAAACAAAGAGGAAGAAAGAAATAAGGGGTAAAGTGGGTGTGTTGGTCTCTATTAGGCTTGTCTATACTCACTTATTTACATTTCTTTTTCTTAACTTTAAGTTAACGTCCTCATTTATTTTACTCTTCATTAACTTTAAAGTATAAATATAAATAAGGAAGTACCATTTATTTAGATTCAAATAAAATATTATAAAAATTAAAATCTTAACCAATTCAGAATCCAAATTTTTGGGTTTTAGTTTAAATTTAAGAATTTTTAAGATTTTATAAACTTATAGACTAAAAACAAAATGCTTAAAAGTTTCCTAAAATTCTTTAAAAATAGTCATTTAACTTATTTTCATCTTAGGAACAATTACTTGGGCATTTGAATTCAAGATAGTAATTATATCATATAGCCTTCCAAGGACATATAGAATTCAATTTAATGGACCCAAAATGATAATAAGGGTAACTAACCCTTTCTAGTTTAGAATAAATTTTTTTAAATTTTTTTTTATTTAAAACTAGGATATTACATATATACTTGTATAAAATACCTCTCTAGACAACACACTTCAAGATTATTAGATCTCACAGATAAGGTGTGTTTAAGTATTCCTTGACAATCATTGGTGAGTGCCTTATCAAGAATCAAATTATTGAAAAATGGCAAGTAACGTTGGCAATTCTTCAATCTTGACATTTTGGATTGAGATCACCAATAATTTTCAAGGAAAGCCCAAACACTGTTTATTCATGAAATCTAAAAATCTTGAAATGACATCTGTTTTTGGAATTTAATTAAAGAAATGCTCACACTTCTCATTCATCAAACCCAACACAATAGGGTTTAGAAAATTGAGATCCTATAATTTAGTAAGAAGTTACTCTTTGGCGGTTTTAGTTTGTGCATCTCCATTACTAACTCAACAACATAAACATAAAATGGGTTTTAGCATCAATTGTGTAAGTTCAAGTGGGTAAATAGCACGTTCTTAAACTATGGGGTAAATTGCACATTAAACAAAATTTAAGGGGGTAAATTATACTTTAGCCATTTTTTAATGATTTTGCTAAAGTGCCCTTTTAAAAGGGCACTGGTTAAAGGTTTTAAAATATTAAATTTTTATTGGGAAGATATAATTTTTTAAATTTCAAAGTGTAGAGTCTATCAATAAGTTTTATCTAACCAATATTCTTAGAACACTTATAAGATAAATCCTTTTTTAATTTATTTATTATAACCTTAAAAGACAATCATTAAAAAAAAAAAAAACCGAGGGAGTGTGATTTAAATTTATTTGGAATTGATGTCCTCTTGCCCTTCATCTAAGCACTCCAATTTTTGAGGGATGGACACCTAGTGGCCCAACTTCCTTCTCCCTTCATCACGCACTCACCCCAATGGCCCACTTTCCTCCTCCCTTCATCATGCGGAAAAATACTTGCATACGCACATTTAATGTATATTCTAAAAATATTCATGACACTCATTTACATTTTTTTTAATATACTAGTAACTTCAAAATATTATAACTAAAAATAAGTAATTGTGTATGCGTCTAGAATACACATTAAATGTATACTCCAGGAGCTAGCATCATGCAGGAGTTTCTCCTCACATCGTGGGTTCCACGAAGGTAGAAGTTTGTCTCCACGATGATTCCTTGCAAACCCCGGTTCCAACCGTAAAGCAAAGTCATTATTATATAGCTGGATCGAGAGTTCTAGTTGCCATGCCCATGATCATTTCCAATAGAATGAAGAGAGTAAATGGGGCCACCCGGTTACGACTCTCTTCAACACGTTAATAATATGCTCAAAATGGAGCGGGGGCTGACCGGGTCATCGGAGTAATATGGATTGATTTTACCAACCCAAGTTTTTAAGCGGGCGCATAAGTTAACCTGCTAAAAAACTATTTAAAAAAAGTGAAAAGGAAGAAATGTAATTTTGTTTTAACACTTTTAATGAATTTTTTTTTCTAAAATTTGTAAACTTAAAAATAATTTATATTTTTTAAAAAATTTAAATTATATCACTTACAAACAAATTTAAACACAATAGTTTAATAATACAAATCAAATAGAAAATGTAAAAATCAACCATATTTATTGATATGATAATATATAATTGAATGATAGTGTAAATTTTTTTTATATGGTTGCTATAAAACTTTGCTATTATGTTTGTTATAAAAATTTTGTAACCTTTTTAATTCAAAAATAAAAATTAGTTTTCTAAAATTAAGATGACGGTTCGAATCTTAAAAAACAATTTTCATACAAAAAGAATGCATAACTCTCGTACTACTTTTATAGCCAAATAATTGTCAGTATATAAAAAATTTAAACAGATCATACATATATTAATATCTTGTTCTTATTTTAAAAAATAATAAATTTATCTTTTCGTGTTTTTACGTTAGTTTCTCTTTGAAAGCCCCATCAAATAAATGATAATAATCATCAATTTCAAAGCTTTGGATTAACTTGATTTTTCAAAATAAGAACAAAATAATTATAATAGTGGAACCAACCCCCTGGAAATCAAATGTTAACTTTTTCAAATTGAAGGATATACTTAATTTTGGGAGCTTCCTCCAAAATATTTATTAAAATTAGAGTTAAAAATGTAACGTCTCATGCGTTATCATTCTCTTTAACATAAAGGGAATGTATCACATGTCAAAATATACGTTCTTCTGGTAAGTAGAATATACGTTTTGAATGTGATACTTTGGGCAGCTTTCTCCAAAACATTTATTAAAATTAGGGTTTAAAATGTAATGTCTCGTGCGTTATCCGTCTCTCTTAATATAAAAGGAATGTATCATATTATCAAAGTAACTAGAAAATTCTTTAATTATTTTTGAACAATGAAACTTTCCGAAACTACACATTCTTTAAATTAAAGTTATCAAAATGGCAATATACTCCATAAAATTATCTGAGTTGCCTTAAATTTAATCCCTTCTGGATTCATAGAATATTCGTATGGTATGTACCAAAACGAAAAATAATCCTATTCTTATGAGAATTGGCAAACTCAGCTAAGATTTCATGTCAATTCAACTATGTTTATATTCCATTGTCTACGCATGAATCATGCCCCACAATCTCACCTAGTCCTTATCCGAACAGCTCAGATAAGTACCAAACACACACACAATTAACACATAAACAGACAGCACAATCACACTAACACACTCATAAGCCTTGAGTCAATTTTTGCAACAACTTATGGACATGCACAAATGCAAATTTGTTCAAATTTTTCGTGGCTCAAAAGGCTTTTTATTTTTATTTGTGTAACTATATATGATAACTATGTATGAGGTTTAGCACAGGACTGAGGATTGAGCTGACAGCTCTGCATTTATCACCCTCAAGTACTAGATTTGAGAGAGAACCTTCTCTGCCTATTAGCAAACGTGGGATATTGCTTTTTCAATCGAGGGAGGACCTTAGAATCAGAAACCACATAGGCCAAGTCTTAAATTTCACTATAAATTTTGTGATATAAATTGAGGGTTTGGTTTCGTTTGGTTGAATTTTGCTGTTGTGTTGTCTGGAATTGGTGTTTGAAGATTTGCCTAATGTCTTTCTTTGCTGCATATTCCATCTGCAAAGTTGCCAAGGATGCAGCTGGAGTTGCAGGTACTTCCTTAATCTTCTCTTTCTCTCACTTTCTGTGATTCTTTCCTCTGGTGTTCTATTGATGAATCAAAATTCAGAAAGGACCATGTATACAATATGCTAGTGGATTACCCTTTGGATCTCTTTTATATAATGATCGCTATAATTGATTGGTTATTTGCAGGAAACATCTTTGCTTTTGGGTTGTTTGTATTTCCCATGTAAGTTTCCTTATGAATTGTTGAGATTAGCTGAAATCAGAAGAAACTGTAGTTTGTCTTATCTTCCTTGATTGTTTATAAATCTTGTTCTGTTTTGAATTTTAGACCTACATTTAGAAGAATTATCAGAAATGGGTCAACAGAAATGTTCTCAGGGTTGCCATATATATACTCTCTCTTGAACTGCTTGATCTGCATGTGGTATGGCACGCCCCTCATATCTACTGATAATTTGTTGCTCACAACTGTTAATTCAATTGGAGCAGTCTTTCAGTTTGTGTACATAATCATCTTCATAATGCATGCTGAGAAAGCTAAAAAGGTTGGAAGCTCATTCTTATTATAAGATAAAACCCCAAAGTTCATTGGTTAATTTCTAAGCTTAACACTCTAAACTACCATTTTATAGGTGAGAATGTTTGGATTGTTGCTGGCTGTTCTTGGCATATTTGCAGTCATATTAGTTGGGAGCTTGCAAATAGCTGGCAGTCTAATGCGCCAGATCTTTGTGGGATTCCTAAGTTGTGCTTCTCTCATTTCAATGTTTGCCTCTCCATTGTTTATTATTGTAAGTTTTTCATCACCTAGATATCCATCTAATATTGATCTGTAATTTTCATATTTGTGAATTTAATTAAGTTATCTATGTATGTTTCCCAGAAATTGGTCATTCAGACGAAGAGCGTCGAATTTATGCCGTTTTACCTGTCCCTCTCCACCTTTCTAATGAGCGCCTCTTTTTTCCTTTATGGATTGCTCAATGATGATGCCTTCGTTTATGTAAGGTTCTTTTCAGCTCTTTTTTTGGTGAAAAGAAAATTGCTATTTATTATTGAAATACTCATTTTGGTTTAATATGTTTATTTAATTATTTTGTTGGTTCTGTATGCAATTTAACAATTACCTGCATATGTGTTTGTCAGGCACCAAATGGGGTAGGAACCATTTTGGGAATGATACAGTTGGTATTATATTTCTACTATGAGAGTAAATCTAGAGAAGAATCCAGAGAACCTTTGATAGTGTCATATGCATGATCACTACAGCTGAAAATTAAGGTATGGGAAAATACACAATATCCCTGAATAAAACTTCTGGTTTTCACTGTTTGTGAGCTTGTTTGCTGAAATTGGCCATGGTCGTTCTTTTATGGAGATTAATGCTCAATGGATGGGATAGTTTTCTTGAGTTGACTGTGTCATTATAGGCTTTAGATAAAGTCTTTCTATTCCAAACAAGAAAAACAAAGTTGCAGCATATTATGTGGTGCTGTGTATCTGAATCTGAGTGTCTTTTTTTTCTTCCCTCTCTCCTTCCCTTTCACGATCTTTTGATTTCATTTCCGAGATAGTGTTTTCTTTACATGTTACTAGGTGAGAATGCATTTTTCAAGAAATTAGTAAACGAAGTCTTTGCAATCAGAAGATGATTCCACCCTGATCCCTTAAATCATAGTGTGAAAGACAATGAAAATCCTACCATCCATTCTCTTCTGCTACAGTACAATCAATTTTTTCTCCCTTTTAAGAAACATCAGTTTTCTGAAGCAACATCATCTCTATACAATCTTAAGTTTATTCACATTTAAGATAAGTTAAGACTTAAGACATTTGTTTTCTTTCCATTTTAGACTCTGGTCAAGTTTTTCAATGCTATTGTTACCTCTTACTTCCTTGATTCAGAATTAGTTGCTTTTGAATAACTGTTTGGCAATACCATTTTGTCCTTGATTAACCCAACTTCAAATATTATAACATTAATGAGTATATGGGGCATTGCAACCCATGATTCAGAAGGTGTATCCCTCTGAACATCTTATCTACAATTTACAACATGATTGATCCTTGCATTGTTCTGGACCTGGATAGCGTAAGTTCCTAATCTAAATTTTATAGTTGAATTGCAATGTCAGTATGAATTATCCATTTTTGATAATATTGAAAGTGAGAGATTAGGAGAGAGGGAGCCACCATAGAAGAGTGGTGGTACTTGTTTGTGAATGGTTTCCAACTAGATAACATGTTAGTTGAACCAAATCCCATTTTGTGTGTGTGTGTGTCCTTATTTTCCAGGTGCCTTGAACATTTTTTCATGTTTCTTACTTTTCTCTGTGGCTTTTCTATTTCTTGTTTTACTGCTGCCTGTAAGCTGCTATTAGTAACAAATTGTCATCTAATCATAATAGAAAAAGAAAATGAAGAATTTCATCCAGTTTACAATTATTAACACTGATAGAAATACACTGTTATAGTGCAAGGAGTCAAGGACAAAACTACAATTTTGTAGAGGAGCATTGCATATTGTAACTAGATCACACCGTCTACTTTAAATCTCAATGTCTATCTGTTACAACCAACAAGAAAAAGGAAAATCGTTGACACCAGTACTACAGCAAATCACCAAGAGTAGATCACACACCAACAACTGATTTTTTTTTGCTTTGCAAAACAGAATCAAAGACAGAAACAAACAGCTGCTGCTAAATGGTGCATGAAACTGCAGTTGCCAGCATTTCTATTTGATTCAATTTAATGGTGCAATTACTGTTGCGTCCAAATGAGTGACCAGAAGTTGCTGTAAAAGGAATATCTTCCAACTATCTGTATATGCATCCACTGGGGAGATGAACCTTGCTTCAAAATGGGAATATTGCAAGAAAGGCACAATGCACTATATATTCCTGAAGTTGTTCGTGCCATTTCCAAGCTTCATCAGATGTTGGAGATATAGAAATATACATATCATTTGAGAGGCACGTTTTCTTTGATAAAATGTTACACATTGATGTCCATTTGGCTGCTTATTACTTGCAACAAGCTGAATAAAGAGCAAGAAGTGATTATGTCACAAAAGCTTAGACTCTAGTGGATTTAAACATCAAGTATTGACTTTGATTTTGTATCTTGCTTGGCCACCAAATAAAATTGTTTACCACTGTCATTAAGAGTACCCGCAATTGATGCAGTTAATAAGAAGAACAAGATCAGAAGTGCTAATGAATACCAATCACTTTTTTCATAAAAAGGGTACAAATGGTCTTCTAGATAATTAGAGGTGAGTTATAATAAAGATTGAAGAGAGAAGAAAACGGCTGGATATTAAAATAGGAAACAGTTACTTTATTCTTTGTAGTTAGTGTATCGTTCTAACTTCTAAGAAACTGTTTTCACAATGCATAGCATTTTTCATGCAAGACTTCACTATGCTATATTAAAGTCCCAAGGTGGTAATTGATTTCCTGCCTTATAGTCTCCCTTCCTAAGTATTGGTTTTTGCCATACTGCTGCTGATCGATTACAATCAGATTGTATTTGATTGATCGGAATTTAATCAGTTCAGTTCGATTTATCGGGTTCATTGAGTTGGACCGAACCACTTACATAGTTACATTCCTATGTTTTAGGCTGCAACTCTTCACACCCAAGGGTCGAACCCGTCACTCATCATATCATATCGGGCGCGTTGTTGCAACTCACAGCAAACAACTTATTTTGACAAACATTGAATTGTAGTGTTTACCAAATGCAATGGAGACCAACCGAATGGCCTCTTCCAAATGGAATATTGAAATTGTGTTCCAAGTGCCACAAAGAGCACTGACAAGGCCAGCACACCCAGCACGATTAAGCGTATGCAACAAATTTGAGCGGTTTTAACTCAACTTGATCCCATCTCGTATGTTGATTAAACTAGTCTCAACCAGTGAAGGATAATTTGGTCCCTCTCATCTCTTGGACTTTCAAATGCTCTATCATCTATCACCATTAAATTATAATTGAATGGTCTCAATTTAAAGGTATAATAACTATATAAAAATTATAATGATTATGTAAAATTTAAAAGTAAAATAATAGCATATAAAATTACAAAATAATCTGTGTTTTTATTTCCAATCTTCCTTCTCGACATATTCCCTCTTCTCTCCCTTAGACCCCACTCCATCTTCATCTTTCCCCCAACCACCATAAACAATATAGTAAAAAAGTGTTTGGTCAGAGAGTAAAAAATTTTTAAATAAATATCATATATAATTTTACAAATAAAATTCATATAGAAAAATTTATCTCCATTTTTATTTATTAATCAAACATATTCTAAAAAGTAAAAGCAACAACAGATAACAACTCAGCAGTGTCACCAATCCTACAACCCATGACAAATCTTTCTTCCTATCCTTTATCCCTCCAAACAACATCATTTTTTTCTTTATTCTTTCTTTATTTTTTTTATTTCGTTAATTGATTAATTGAAGATACGAGGGCATTGCTGTTGTGGAGAGATCGTGTGGTGAGTGCTAAAAGCGATAATGTTTGGAAGAACGGAAGAATAGAAGAAAGAAAATTATAAAAAATGGAAAATGAAAAAAAGGGTCTAAACAATTAACAAATTTATCTCCAATTATTTTGCTAGATCAGTGCCAAAAAAATATTATAGAGCTGAGAAACTTCAGCCTACCACAGGAGAAGGGTCGCATTCGGACGTGCGTTTGCGTCTTTGCAACTAGAGAGGGATATCGAGGCTATCAATAAATAACGAAGGTAGTGTGCATTTGGGCTGTCATTATGTTGTTATGGGACTAGCATCTTTGGGATGAGCAGCTATGAAATTGGTAGGGGCGATGGTCGGAGACTCGGAGGAAAAGAGAGGTTAAAAGAGAGAAAGGGTAAGGAAAGGAATTGGAAGATGAATTAGAAATTAAAAAAGGGTCAATCTAGTAATTTAATGGAATTAAGTGGGGCCATATGAAGGTGGAGAGATAGGAGGATCGGAATTATCCTCCACCCATATATCCACCTAATAACTTGCCGTTATTACAAAACTTATCCAAAAGGGCACATATGACTCGTTCAATAGATGATGTAATGATATTAAACTCTATGATATATATTAACGGAAATTTGTCTCAGCATATATTTAATTATTTTTATAAATAAATTATTGAGAATGATATATTTTTATATTTGTTATAAATTTTATAAATTTTTTTGAGTATTAATTATTCTATAAAAAATTATATGATTTAGTGAAATTTCATTTTCAAATTGAAGTGTGGAAAAAAAATTTCCATGACTTATTAAGCATAAATAATAAATCACCCCCCAATTTATTTTGACTTTTTCATCTCATTATGATTGTTTTTTCTCTTTTTTTAGTTGGAAGTATAATTTTCATTTGATATAATTATTATTTTTTGAGTATTTTATTTAATTATTGGATATGAATAAGATGAAAAAATTTAAAAAAGTTAATTGTTAATTTTACATTGATTGGGTAACAATTTATATATATTTTTCCTAGAAGTTAATATGTTAAGGATATTTTGAAAATTATGGCATATATTCTCAAGAATATAGATTATAAAACAAACAAATTTTAAATTTATTTTTGAAAATTTTAATAAATAATCCCAAGAATGTTTAATGTAAAACAAACAATTTTTTAAAGATATCAAAAATAATATTCTCAGAAATTTCATTTCCAAAAATGCAATTCTTAATTAACGCCCCATAAATGGTGCTATCATTCTGGCTTGAAATTTGTTAAAATGCATAGGATAAAGAATTAGGGCCTGTTGGTAGTGATTTTTAAAAATTGTTTTTAGTTTTTAAATGAAAAAAACAAGAAATCTTGTTTGACAACTATTTTTTTAGATGTTTGTTTTAAAAACAGAAAAATACAAAATAATTTTTTAAAACGAAAAACCAAAAACAATTTTTAGATGTTTTCAAAAACAATTTTATTCTTCTTGGATCTTCACCCACACAAAGCTCCTGAGAGGAACTTTTTGAGATCTCACTCCCACCTCCTCCCTTCACCCACCCTCTCTCTCCCCCCCCCCCTCTCCGACGGACAGAAGTCCACCCACGACAAGCGCACTCTCGCCCCAGGGTACAAGCGCACTTGCGGCATGAGAGCTCCTCCGCCTCGCACCGTGGCCTGACGCACAGCAGCCCAAATCCGCCAGGACTCGTGATCGACCTAGCTCCATCGACGCACTCCGACCCAGCTTGGCCCGCATTTGCCCCAATCCTCTGCGCACTCGCCCCAGAATCCGCCTCACTGCGACCCAGATTTGCCCAAGCTCTGCACGAGACGGATCCGTCCTGGCATTAGACAGCTCCGCCACGACCAATGTAACACTCTAGTAATTAACCAAATACACCTAGGTTGAATTTGATTAATGACTAGACTTTACTCTTTGCTTTGGTTCTTTCATCATATTTTGAAATACTTAGTGAAATTACGAGCCTTTTTTTTTTAACATAATTGAAATCATGAGCCGCATAACATAAACGATTAAGCGGTAGTAAAATAAGACATTTAAGAATCTAAATATATCATATTGGCTCCATCACATAACATCCATAATGCACATCACAACATATATACAATAACCTCACTCAAAAGGTGAGTTAAGTTCATACATCATATCTTACATATTCACACCATAGGAAACTATTTATAAGGAAATTATGCCCCTAAACTAGATAACCTTAAAAGCTGAGGAAGGCTACTCTAAAACTGGATGCATAACACTCTTAAGACTACTTAAAAACTCTCTAGGGCCACCGTCTTGGAAACGAGGGAAGAAACCCGATCTATTGACGAGCTTCCTCTGAAGTGGCACGAGATGCACCAGGCTTGGGTCGCATGGACGGTCTTCTTGCTAACCTCGGCTGAACAACTTTTCCTCACTACCCTTTCTTACACGTGGGAGAGTAGGAGAGAGCTCTCAGAATAAGCATGAGTAGGAGGGTCCTCTGAAGGATCAGTTTCAGAATATCCGTTCGTGGATTATACTCTGGAAACCATGGACAACAGATGAGGCGGGATAAGAACGTAACATTCTTTCATCAAGTGGACGTGCATGTTCGAAAACCATTTCATCGCCATAGGGAGAAGTAGGAGAAAAACGATAACTGGGGCAGGATGTGCAAATGGACGACCTACGTAAATAAAAACACGAACCGAGCACCTTCCTTCAAAGTGATACGAATGATGCACGGATCATAGTGGAATTCCCAAGTAGGAGTGTCAACGAACAGGACGAATGTCGCCATCTGAATCTGAAGACAATGACGGAAATAAAGGAAAGGGAGTGAGAATCTTACTAAAGAATTCTCAGGAGGTATCTCCTTCTACGGTGTCATCATCAAAGTCTCCAGGAATCTTGGGGTTATTATAAAATAGTGAACATACGAAGATTAAATTTTAAGTTCAAAAAATACTTTTACCGAGATTCGACCAATTTTAATTATGCGTCTTATAATGTATCATAATCTTAACATGTCATATTTATAATGAACTTTTCTTTTATCATTACATCATATTCCTCATCATCATCATTAATATAACATGCATAGAAGAACATCATATTTCTCATCATCAACTCAAGTATGTTATGCAGAAGAATATCATAATAGCTACACATGGACATGGTGCACATAATTTATTTCTTTAGTACCTTAGGTGACTTTAAAATCTTATCATCCTCATTATTTTCCTTGGGCCACCCTATACTCCACCCTTTTGGGAGTAATTTAGGTTATGAGCTCATACCTTACTAGTCGTCACTAGCATATACTTATCCTTTTTGATAAGTTAAAGTCCTACTCTACCCTTTTGAGAGAAGGGGGCTAGAATCACCTTTTCACCACCTATAGTTTGATGGGTCAGAGGATCATTTTCTTATAAATTTTAAGTCACCAATAAGTCTTTGCATGTTACAACTCAATTCATAATAATTCTAACATTTTCTTATTTACAGTCTTATTCTGAATAATATATATCAACTATAATCATGCATCTGGAGATTCCAGGAAAGAGAGGTGGGTCACAATGGACACACTTAAATACCAAATCTTTCCTTAGCCAGAATCTTTCCAAATTGCACTCTTACAGGAATACACTTTCTTCCAGGAACAAAATATGTCCTTATTTCATGCATAAGTTTTCATTGTTTGCAATAGCAACTATAACATATAAACCAAGGAATCAATCAATGACACCAAATTCTTGATAAGCATCAAATCACATTTTAAGTACACATAAAATTACTAGCTTCCCATAAAATTCTTACAAAGTTTTAAAACTCTTTTAGAACTAATTCTTTTTGTTAAACTTGAAAGAAGTCATAGGACTTTAGGCCTAACTTAATCATGGGACCGATTTATAACTTGAAAGAATGTTCATAGTTAAATCTTTCACTTAAGATAAAAGGAGCAAGTCTTGAGCTTTAGAGATTTAGGTGACATCTTAGAATTATTACCATGCTATGCAACCTTATTTTAATCTTATCTTTATAAGGTGATAGCTTGGAATTATAAACATGATATGCAATTTCATTTCTTTATCTTTAAGATTTAAGGTGATGACTTGAAAATTAAACATGATGCAAGAACTTGTAATATAAACATGATGCAAGAAACTTGAAGGCGTAATCCGCAGGGACGGAGAGGGAGAAGAGAATCTTAAGCAAGCCCGGTAGTCCGCATAGGACCTGGAGGAGAATTACATTTTTTTTTAAGCTCCAATTCTCAAGACTTCTTAAAGAATAAATTCTTTAACTCCAATTATCTCATTTCTTCGCTTATGATTCATAGGCAAGTCTTTGAGCTCTAGGATTTTTAGGTGATGACATAAAATAAACATGTCATGCATTGATTCTTTTAGCCATTATAAAATAAAGTGAGAGCATAAAATAAACATGAGATGCAACTTCTTTATTATCTTTAGAGATTAAGTGACAACTTGAAATTTAAACATGAAATGCAAGCTTGAAATTTAAACATGAGATATGCAAGTTCATTTATTTATTCTTGAGAATTTAGTTATGACATAAAATAAATATGGCTGCAAGACATAAACTTAAACATGGATGCAAGTTCACTTGATCTCTTTACTAGAGCTCCTTCAAGACTTTAAGAAAATTATGATTTCAACCCAATATATGTATCTTAGCAAGACAAAGTAAAAAATACATATTTCATATTCAAACCTCAAGATAAAAATATTATTCTTTAAAGTTTTGCATTAAATGGAATGTTCAAGCTTTAGAGGCCTAACTTGTGATGGATTTACAACCCATATTTAAGGTCTTCATCATCAAGCCATCATTTCATTCATTCCTAGGCCATTTGGCCGAAACCATGAAAGGAAAATAAGGAAAGAAAAACTGAAATTTTAGAAGCTTTGGAAACTAGTGAAACCTTCAAGTTTTAGAGATCTAACTTGTGAAAGCTTTGCAACCAACACTCAAGAATCTCATCATCAAACCATGGTCTCATCATAAGCTAGGCAATATGGTCGAAATACTTTAAAAAGAAATGAAGAAGAAACTGAAAATGAAAACTTAAAAGAAAGCTCATGAAAACATCATTTTTGAGCTAGAAACATAACTTGTCTTAGCATAAAATGAACTTAGAAACACCTCCCTACCTAATTTGATTTGAAAGAAAGGAAGAGAACTTGGTTTCCTTGAGTGAAATGAAGCAAAATATCCTTGAAAAGCTGAAGGGAGAATTTGGCCAAGAGAAAGAAAGAAAGAAAGCTTTTGGTGCTCCTAAGACTAGAATTTGTGTAAGTTATGAACTAAGCATCTAAACTATCTTCAAGCATGCCTATTTATAGAGATTTTGTAGCTCATAAATGGACAAAGGAAGGAAGGAAATCTGACCAAAAATTAGAGAAAAAAAATAAGGAAGAAAAATCATTTTGTTTGGTGGCTTAAAACATGGAATCATGTTTCCATGTTTTCATGATTCTTTGTTTTCATTCTTTGGATTTTTGTGTAATAATTTTCTGACTTATTACTCAATAATTGTAGCCATTACAGCCTTGTGGAAGAGGATTTTGTGTGTTCCATGTATTATTTAGGTGTAGGCAAGGTATTCATGCAATTTAGAGAATTTACGGTTAAGGGCTTAAGTGAATTACTAAGCAATTTGGGTGTTTTAAGCAATTTTAGGTTCTAATCAATCTAAATAAATAATTTTGACTCTAGATTAGTAATTAGAATTTAATAAGCTTTAATTTGAGCCTAATATTGTTTAGGTTTCGTTAGACAAATCGAAAATCTCAAAATTTGTAAAACTGCACAACGGGGCAAAAACGGAATTAACCCAAACTCCGGACTATCTGGACTTAACCAAGGGTCATTCATAACTTAAAAACATCTTTTAAAATATTTTAGTGAGGTTCGGACTACACCAATCGAAGTTAAAACGGCGGGGGCGTTTTGGTCATTTCGCGTCGAAACTCAAAATTGAGATTCTTCTCTCTCTAACACACATAGCACAAACAATCCTTTATTATCCTCAAAACATCCCCTTGAGGCGGGTGGGGCCCACGATCCTTTTTTTCTAAAATAATCTCAGGGCATTTTGGTCATTTTACACATACAGTAAATTTGGGTTTGCAATGCTTGTACGAATTGCTCCTAACTTCTCTTCTAACGTTATATTCCTTTATTGAGAATTGTTTGGTCTCAAATTTTATATAATATTTACCTACGGAATTTGGTAATTTCTAATGACAGTAAAGATTACAGGAAAAATTGGGCGTTACAAGCAACCCAGCTCCGCCAGTCCTGCGGCAGATGCCACGACTCTCCTCGCCGCCTCTCGCCACCACAAACAGCTCCCTCCCTGTTCATGTTCTTTGCAATGGTTTTTAAAAATGAGTATCTAAAGATATTATTTTTTTATTTTACTACTAAAAAACTATTTCTAAACTTAATTTTTAAAATAGTTTTAAAAAATAAAAATAAAAAAACTATTCCAAACAGCACCTTAGATTTTGAAGGATGTTAAGGTTTGATGAAGTATAAGTTTTGTTGATAAAGGAAAATATAAAAATGGGATCATTTTGATGAGAAAGATACGCAATAGTATGTTACAATGGAACTTAATCTCAGCCATGTGAACAATTTGATGGTTAATGTGTTTTTTGAGATTAATTTGCTCTACAATTTTTGTTCGGAGGAATTCGAGGTTTTGATGTAAAAAAATGATTTTATTGACATGCACTGATAGTGTAAAATTTTTTTACATAATTATCCAATCATGTATTATCACATAAGTCATAATGGTTGATTTTTATACCTACTACTTGTAAAGTCATCCAATAAAATATTTTGATTGAATGATGGTGTAAAATAATTTTATACTATCAGTACATCAAAATTAAACTAAAAAAAAAGGGGAAAAAGTATCAAACCATCCTAAATTTTTACTCTCTTGCTGCTAATCACCACCACAAATTTTATATCCTTCTCAATTAGTCCCTAAACTTTTATTAATACTTAAATAAACCCTTTTCTTTAAAATTTGTTCATATAATAACGGTATAATAACATATAAAAATATATTAACAATTTGTTTTACATTAAATTTAGACCATTAATTAACTTATTTGTTGTTCAAATCCTAATTGTTTCAAATACTTAAATATATTTATTTAACAAAAGGAGCTATTTAGACAATAATAATAATTTGAGGAGTAATTGAGATAAAATTAAAGTTCAAGATGTCCATTTTCAAAAAGATATAAAGCTCAAGATGTTTAGATACACTTTCCCTTAAAATAAAAAACTCGAATTGATATCCACTTCTCACAATAATAGGGATGATGAGAACTATAATCAAACAACGACTTTCATTTATAAATAAAAAATATTTCATATTTTTTATTTAATAGCGAAGCAAATTTCAGAAGGACGTACATTAGACGGGGTCATTTTTTTATATGGAATTTGCACTTAAAATTTGCCACAATATGTATTTTTATGATTATTTATAAGAATATGAGTTTAAAAGTAAATCTCGTCCACAACCAGATTTCAATAATAAAATATAATTTTTTAAATTAAATATCATTAATAATAATATTTTAATAATAAAATATTATTTTTTAACTTAAGTATTGTCAATACTAAGATTTGGATAATAAATTTATCTATAAGAAATTTTTCTAATTAAAACACCATATAAAAAAATAAAAACCCCACATGCAATACCTATATAAAAATAAATTTTATGATGAATCTCTTATATCTTAAATCTATAGTGAACTTCCTATTCCAACTATCCTGAAATATATATATATATATATATATATCCAAAGGCCACTTTGCTCTTGTTATCCAACAACTTCCTACATACGTTTTCCCTCTCTTTCATTCAGTCACCTGCTTCTTGTTCTGATCCTTTCCTTTCCGTTTCCGTGAGATGGCTGAACAAATCCCCTACGGTGTTGCTTCTAGTCTCATCAACAAGCTCGCTTCCTCAACGTGCCGTGAATTTGGACGCATGTATGGATTCATGGATCAACTGGAAAAACTCAAGAAAACTCTCGAGTCCATCAAAGTTGTGCTTTCAGACGCAGAGCAGAGACAGAGTGAGGATCCTGTTATCGAGCACTGGATATGCCGGTTCAAACAAGTGCTGCACAATGCTGATGACTTACTTGATGCCTTGGCCATTGAAGACTTGCGGCGCAAAGTTGGTGGTGGTGGTAGCAAGAGTTCTAGTAAGGTGCGCGGCCTCTTTTCATCTGCTACTCCACTTGTTTTTCGTGCTAAGTTGGCTCGTAAGATTGAGAAGATTCAAAAGAGCTTTAATGATGTTGCTGAAGATATGTCTAAGTTGAAACTGAACCCCAGTTTGGTAGTTCTCAAGCACAACGAGTTTGCTTGGAGGGAAACAAGTTCTTTTGTTCTACAGTCGGAGATAATTGGCAGGGAAGAAAATAAGAATGACATCATGAACTTGCTGAAACAAACTCAAGCCGATCAAAATGTCTGTTTGATTGCTATTGTTGGTATGGGGGGTTTAGGCAAAACGGCTCTTGCTCAATTGGTGTACAATAGTGCTAAAGAACAAAGGCTTTTTCAGAAATATATGTGGGTGTGTGTTTCTGAAGATTTTGAAGTGAAAGCTGTTTTGAATAAGATGCTGAAGTCCTTGCAAAAGATTGAAATTGGTGACTTCGAATTAGACATCTTACAACAGAAGCTTCAAGAAGAATTAAATGGGCAAAGGTATATGCTAGTCCTTGATGATGTGTGGAATGAAGATCATCTAAAGTGGGATGATTTAAGAACTTATTTAATGTGTGGAGGCCAAGGTAGTATGATTCTAGTGACAACTCGTAGTACAATGGTCTCACAAATAATGGGTACGAAAAACCCATATGTTTTAAAAGGTTTAACAAAGGAGCAATCAAGGACTTTGTTAAAAAACTTGAAATTTTGGGACGATAGTAGCAAAATGAGCCCAAGTCTTGAATCAATTGGGGAAAGAATTGCAGAGAAGTGTGGTGGAGTACCACTGGCAATCAGAACAATAGGAGGCTTATTGCAAACTATAAATGAAGAAAGTGATCAATGGGAAAGTATTTTGAATGATGATATTTGGAGGTTGTGCAAGGAGAGGCAGAGCATTATGCCAGTGCTAAAATTGAGTTACCAAAAATTGCCACTTGGGTTAAAACAATGTTTTGCTTATTGTTATCTATATCCAAAAGATTGGCAAATTCGAAAGATGGAATTGATCCAGTTATGGATGGCTCAAGGTTACGTTGAAAGTTCAAATGGAACGCAGTCTATGGAAGATGTGGGCAATCAATATATCAGAGTTTTGCTGATGAGGTCATTTTTCCAAGATGCATCGGTGAATGAATACAGGGATATTAAGTCTTTCAAAATGTATGATTTGATGCATGATCTTGCAAAGTCAATAGTTGGAAATGATTGTTATCTGGATTGTGAGGGAAAAGAATCGTTGCATGACCCATGCACGTCGCATTTCATTCTAACATCATTTCTTTGTTGAAGTCATTAGATGCAAGCCACTTGCGAACTATTATTTGTCACGATATGGATGCAATGACCAATCCATCTTTGATGAAAAGTTTAAAGTACCTGCGTGTTTTGAATTTGTCTGTTCTTCTATAACTAAGCTGCCAGAGTCTATTAATAAAATTAAGCATTTGAAGTGCCTCAACCTGTCATTTTGCAGTAAACTAGTTAGTTTGCCCAAATCCATTGGCAATCTTATTAGCTTACAGACCTTGGAATTAACTGAGTGTGTGAGACTTGTTTTTTCTATAGAAATTATTGTGAAGTTGATCAATTTGAGGCATCTTTATGTTCCTGGTTGCAAAGCTTTTGAAGAAATGATGCCAATAGGATTGGGGAAATTGACATCATTGCAAACATTAACAGATTTTGTCATAGGAGACGATGGGAAGAGCAAAAGCGGCAAATTGAATGAATTGAAAGAGCTTAATGACATAACAGGCAAGATTTCGATTAGCAATCTGCATTTAGTAAAAGACGTGGCAACGGAGTCGAAGGAAACAAATTTAAAAGCAAAAAAACACATTCAGAGCCTGTATCTACATTGGGGAGAGGAAGAAGAAAACACAAACGATGACAGCTTGGAGTTGCAAGATAACCTTTGTCCTAGCCAGAATTTGAAAAAATTGATTGTGATAAGCTATCCAGGAGTGAGGTTTTCAGGTTGGCTTTCTTCACTCACTAGTATTGTTAAAGTTGACCTATGGAGTTTTTCCAACTGTCAACATTTCCCACCATTGGAAAGACTCCCATGCCTTAAGATGCTCAAGATTGCTTCAATGAGGTAATTGAAGTGCATTTACTATGAAGAGATTTCTAATGTGTTCTTCCCATCTTTGGAGACACTCATCCTCAAGGAGTGCTTGAATTTCAGAGGATGGCAAAGGTTGGGAGATGATGATGAGTCAAATAATATTGACAGACATCTTTCTTTGCCTCCTTTTCCTTGTCTTTCATTAGGGAAATCTTAGGAATGAACCTTTATCAATAGCGGAAGCAACAAATATTTCCCCACCTATGAGTTAAATAGGTAGAACAAAAAATACTCTAGGCAGTATAATAATTTGACAGAAACATAAAACAAGAGACACCACAATTTTTAACATGGAAAAACCCCCAAATAGAGGGACAAAAAACCTCACGGGATCTAGTCTAGTAAAAATTTCCACTATGATCAATGGGAGTACAATCAGTCTTCCTAGTAGCACTAGGAATCTCAACAATCAATAGAATACTCACCCAATGGATGGAACACAACCATATAACTCCACAATGTGGGTATCACAAAATAACCACCAGAGAGGGCAATAAAATTAATAGGCTATATCAAAGTATCAAGTTCAATATCAGGAACAACATACTAAATTTTCATGATAAACGGAGTACGTATACCTTTCTGATGATGAACCCTATACTGCCTCTTTTCTTTTTCTTCCTCTGGCGCTGTTCCTTCTCATTTCACAATTCACGCTCCTCAGCGTGCCTTTTGTTTTTCGGTTTTCCTTTTTCTTTTTTGGTTTTCTTTCCTTTTTTTTCTTATTAGTTGTTGGGCCCCAATGAGGAGGGAATCCCACCAACAAATCTCCCCTTCCTAACTAAAGTGAGGATGCGCTCTCTACTAAGTCTCTCTACAAGAAATAAACTTCACCATCAGCAAAGCTTTAGTCATCATATCTAAACCATTGTCATCAGGATGGATCTTTTCTAATGAAAACAACTTCATCTCCAGTGCTTCAAGTATCCAATGATACCGCACCTCTATGTGCTTCGACCTGGAATGAAATGTCAGGTTCTTGCTGAGATGGATAGCACTGACTATCACAAAATAACACAAACCTCTCTTGATCAAGGCCCAACTCTTGTAGGAATTTCTGCATCCACAAGTATTCTTTGAAGCTTCAGGAATACCAATATATTGGGCCTCAATGGAAGACAAAGCAACACACTTCTGAAGTTTGGACTGCCATGACCCCTCCCCTGCAAAAGTCATCAAGCACCCCGAAAGTAGACTTCCTAGAATCAAGATCACCAGCCATATCCGCATCTATGTAACCATACAACACTGACCACTACCAAAGCACAAACAAACTCTGGAAGTGTCCCACAAATACTTGAAAATCCACTTCACAGCTTGCCAATGATCCTTACCAGGATTAGAGAGAACTGGCTAACAACACCAACAACATGAGCAATATCTGGCCTAGTACATACCATAGCATACATCAACCTCCAACCAGATGCATATGGAACCTTCTTCATCTCTTCTTTTCTTTCTCACTTGTAGGGCATTGTTGTGAACTCAACTTGAAATGACCAGCAAGTGGAGTACCAAAGGCTTTGAATTACTCATGTTAAATCTCTCCAACATCTTCTCAATGTACTTCTACTGAGATAACCACAACTTACCATTCTTCCTGTCACGAGTGATTCTCATGCCAAGGATTTGCTTTGCAGAACCCAAGTCCTTCATAGCAAAAGACTTGCTCAAGTCACTCTTAAGACTCTAAATCTTCTGTTGTCATGACCAACAATCAACATGTCATCCACATAAAGCAAGAGAATTATGAAATCACCATCAGAGAATTTCTTGACAAATATGCAATGGTCAGAAGTAGTCTTACTATACCTATGATCTGCCATGAAAAAATCAAATTTCTTGTACCATTGCCTTGGTGCTTGCTTGAGGCCATATAGACTTTTCTTCAATTTGCACACAAGTTGCTCCTTTCCCTTAACCTTGAAACCCTCTGTTGTTCCATATAAATTTCTTCCTCCAAATCACCATGAAGGAATATCTTCACATCAAGTTGTTCAACCTCTAAATTCAAGCTTGCTGCTAAACCAAGCACAACTCGAATAGAGGACATCTTCACTCCTGGTGAAAAAATCTCTTCAAAATCAATTCCTTTCTTCTGCTCAAAACCTTTCACAACCAACCTTGCTTTGTAACTTGGCTGTGAGACATTATCTTCAATTTTCAGCTTGAACACCCATTTATTTTTGAGTGCTTTTCTACCCTTTGGCAACTTCATCAACTCAAATGTGTGATTTTCATGCAAGGAATTCATTTCCTCCTGCATGGCCTTCAACCATTTGTCTTTGTGCTCATCAGAAATAGCCTCTTGGTAGCCTGGCTCCCCACTATCAGTGATAGTCACATACTCATCTAAAGGGTATTTCTTAGAAGGCTGATGTGGTCTTGTAGATCTTCTCAATTGTGGCTCAACTGGTGGTTCCTGGAACTTGCTCAACTGGCACCTCAAGAGTAGGTGCAGGCTTATCCTGTATTCCATCATCAACCTCTGCTTCTCCCCATCAACAGGAGTACTAGGAGAAGACTCTGGATCAACATCACTATTACTTATAGTAACAGACATGGCTTCTAACTTCTTAAAATTTTCAATGGTTTGGTCTTCAAGAAAGATCACATCTCGGCTTCTGATTATTCTTTTCACCGGATCCATAACCTGTAACCAAAGTCTTTGTGACCAAAACCAACAAAGATACATTGCTTGGACTTCCCATCAAGCTTGGACCTCTCATCTATTGGAACATGAACAAAGGCCCTGCTACCAAACACTCTCAAGTGATTGTATGAGACATCTTTCCTTGTCCATACTCTCTGTGGAACATCACCATCTAGAGGAGCTGAAGGAGAAAGGTTGATCAAATCCACGTTCTCATTGCTTCACCCTAAAAGGATTTGGACAACTTTGCATGAGAGAGCATACACCTGATTCTGTCATTAATAGTATGGTTCATTCTTTCTGCAACTCCATTATGCTTGAGAAGTCTTGGGAACTATTTTCTAAGCCTGATCCCATGTTCTCTACAATAGTCTTCAAATGGACCCCTGTACTCACCACCATTATTTGCTCGGACACACTTTAGTTTCATTCCCTTTTTTGTCTTTCAACACTTGCATAAAAGCTCTTGAAAACTCCGAGCACCTGGTCTTTAGATTTCAAAATAAAAGCCTACACTTTCCGATAATGGTCATCAATAAAAGTCACAAAATATGATGCACCTCCTAGTGTTTTTGTGTCCATAGTGCAAACATCGGTATGAACCAAATCTAGCACATGTGGTCTCCTATGAGGTCCTGAATAATGAAAAGCTACTCTAGAATGCTTTCCAACAAAACAATGAGTGCAAGTCTTTAAAGATGTGCCTTTTACCTGAAGAGACTGATTCTTGGCTAGAACGCCAAGTCCTTTTTCACTAAAGTGGCCAAGACGCATATGCCACAAGTCTGAAGAGGAATTATCAACAACATTCACCTCCTATTTGCACAATTTTCCAGGCAATTGGTAAGAGCAGTGAAACTACTATCTTTTCTTGCAACAACTAGCGACCATTTGGTGATTTTGAATTTTCCACCACCAAAGGTAGTGTAGTAACCTTCTCCATCCAATGTTTTGATTGACATCAAGCTAAGACGCATATCAGGCACATGTCTAAGATTCTTCAATTGTAATCTACAACCCGTGCTAGTTTCAAGCCACACATCTCCCATACCAACAATCTTGCATATCCCTTCATCTCCTAGCTTTATTCTGCCAAAGTCACCAGCAGGTATAAGCGTGAAAAACTCACGCCTAGGAGTAACATGACATGAGGCACCAGAGTCCATGATCCAACTAGAATCATCACATGCAAGATTTATGAAGTTCTCATGATGTAGAACAAGGACATCATCATATGCAACAGGAGGAGTATCTTTATCATTGTTACTATTTTTGTCTTCATTTCTTTCTCTTGATTTTTCTCTTTTCAAGTACCTGAAATGCTTCTTGATATGTCCCGTTCACGACCCGATCGGGCACGTGACCGGCACGTGAGAAATCCCCTTCTCACGTGACCTGGGACCTTTGTCTCTATATGCCTCTCTCGAAATCCATGAAACATAGAAAACTTGACTTTTCTACATGCAAATCACTTTTTCTCTAGAACCAAAATAATCGTGCCTGAAAACTGATACTCGTTCATAAAAGCTTATTTAAAACATAATATGACTTTCTCTAGATCAATCATTTATTTTTTGAAATCAAAATAATCATGTCTAAAACCTCATAATGTCCTTTCAGGACAAAATTGTTCATATCGTTGAAATAACATTGAAATACACTTTAAAGTCTTATCATGATATGCTGAATGCAACAACCCATACCCTAAGTTCGAAACCCTACCTACACTATAGGAGCGCTCTAGATAAAATCAGAATGCTTCACTTTGGTGAAGCTTACCATCTGACACTTTATCGTGGATGTATAGGATTGGCTACCATCGTTCTTATTTGTAAAAATGAGAGAAATGAGAGGGTGGGTTTTGATACCAAAACTTGAAGTGACCTCACCTGAAACCCCTTTCATGGGACGTCAAAAAAACAATGCATGAACTCATAATAATAGTATTTGAAATCATACATAATCAAGTATACGTACATTCCATATATCCATAATCTAATCATTATTTTATAATCTCAAAACCATTTTTCTCAATTCACTTTCATACCTGAAATCATATAAGTTCACAATGTAATAGCTTCTAGGGAAATAGTAATGTATAGTCTGAAATATCATGACAATAAACAACAACAAAAAAGTGGAGTTCCTTATGAACAAGAGCCCCTAAATGAGCTTTTAATGGTTCCTCATGAACCATGCCCCTCGTGGGCTCATTTATTCTTTAATAGTTTGCCCCTCGTGGGCTTGTTTATTCTGAATGGATTGCCCCTCATGGGCTTATAATTCTCTAAAAGCTCTAATCTCTATAACTCTAATAGTTTGACCTTAGCATAACTGACTATGAAATCATACTTAGTGATTTCAAGTCCACATAATATGTATCCGCCAACTGCTCTAGTCACAGAGATTTATGCTCTAAAATCCCTTTATGTCTAAATCTCTATATCATTTCTTGTTAATAATAAACTTGTTATATTCTGAAAACTTAATCCATTCAATTCTAACTAACCGTAGCATAACTGCATTGGAATCATGTCCAAGGAATTACCCTTTGTGGACATTGAGATTCCAAACCTCCAGAGAGTATGTAGCTGTCAATGTTCTGAATCTCGTGGAAACTCAAGCTCAAAAACATCATTCCATCATCAAAACTCTTTTAAATCCAAACTATTAACTTGTTAGACATAGTTCCAACCATAAACTAGGAAAACTCAATATCAAGTTCTGAAATCATAGAGTCTAAACCATCACTTAAGTCCTTTTCTCTAAACCTCATATCTAGGTATAAAACCATAGCATAAATATAAACCAATTCCAGAATCTAGTAAAACAATCACAAAATCCTCTAATAGTTACACCTATAATCAATTCTACATAGAATCAATTCAACAACCATGGTCCCATGAGTTTTGTATAAAACATGTTTCATGCTTTAAAACCAGGAGTTCTAAACATAGAATGTAGTAGTAAACTTCAAATCCTCATATAGTAATTCTCTAAATCAAGCAAATCATAGTTTTCATGAAAATAACTCTAATGCATAACATAGAAGTCAAGGTGTGAACCCACTCACCTGAGGGGTAAAGGCAGAAACCACCCTGACAGATCCCTGGGAGGTGAAAATGATGCCTTTATCTGCATGGAAGGCAGAACTAGATTAACCTCTAAAACCACAAGAACCCCTTTAACAAGGTGGAAAGCTTCTCCCTTGAGAAGCATCGGAACCACCCACAACCCAAGAGAACTTGAAGAAAATGGGCAGAATCACAATGTACCTTTAAGCTTTAGGATGACAGATTCGCAATTAAACTTGAAGAAATGGAAGAAAATGGAGTTTGGAGGGTGAAAATAGGTTAAGAATGAGATTTTGGCGTGAGGGAGGGAGAGAACGTCTTGAAGTGTTCTGGACCCGAAATAGGGTTTTTATGCTCTGTTGACCGCCTGGACGGTAGGACTGCCAGGCGTCTCCAGAAGCTCTCCAGAAGTTTTAGCATCTCTTCTGTCCGCCTGGGTGGTCTTATGACTGCTGGGCGATTTTCAGAAGCTTCAGATTTTGCTATCTCTATTGACCGCAGGATCCAGAATGTTTAGGAGCTAATCCTGGTATGTATTGGATTACTAGTCCACCACTCACTTATTTACATTTATTAATTTTAAGTTAATCCATTAACTTTAAAACATAAATGTAAATAGAAATACCCCCTATTTGATTCAAATAAAATATTAGAAAAATCAAAATCCCAACAAATCAAAATCTCATTTTTGGGTTTTAGTTTAGATTCGAAAAATCTTACGATTTTCGTAACTCAGGCTAAAACGAAGTACTTGAGGGTTTCATAAAATTTTTTAAAATCTCTCTTCAACTCATTTTTCTCTAGGAATAATTACCGGGACTTTTGGTTCCAAGAAATAGCTCTAACATATAGCCCTCCAAGGGCATGTAGGTTCAAACTTAGCGAAATTTAGACCAAAACGGGATAAGATGACGGCACCTTTCTTTATTCGAAAAAATTTCTAACCTTTTATTTATTTTTGAAAATCTGGGTATTACACAGACTTGCCACAATGATAACAATTAAATTCTTTTCTTGTCTTGGACTTACCCTTTGACTTGCTACCTTTGACCTATCAATATTATGAGGTCTTCTACTCTGGCTTCTCCTTCGTGACTCTACAACAAGTGCTTCTGACTGGGTGGAGGCACTAATCAAATCCCACTTTCTTCTTCTGCATCTTCATTCAACATGCTTTCTTTAACCATTGACAATGTCAACTTCCCATTTGGAGCTTTAGTCAATGTCACAAGGACTTCCCAACTCAGGCAAATAACTCAACAATAACAATGCTTGCAACTCATCAGACAATGTAATCTCATTGGTTGTCAACTGATTGACAATCTCCTGGAAGCTACTCAAATGCTCTGGCATTGAGTCACCTTTATATTTCATATTTACTAGTTTCCGATTCAAATATGCCTTATTTTGCACATTCTTCCTTTCATATAAATCTTCAATTTCTACATGCTCTGAGCATTAGTTTCTTTATCAACATGTGGATACACACTAAGATTCAACCACTGTCTAATCAAAGCAACAACTTTTCTATTCATTCTGTTCCATTTGCTTCAGACTTATCAGCTTATATTTATCTCCTCAATTGGATCATACAAATCCTTACTGTATAGCATGTCTTCCATGAGGATCTTCCAAATTGAGTAATTTTTGGAATTCAACTTGATCATATTTGGCCCCTGATATTTTTCCATTTAAACCGCAGATAGAAAAAATAACCAAAGCTCTGGATACTACTTTGTTGGGGAAATCTTAGAATGAACTTTTTATCAACGGTGGAAGCAAATATTTCCCCACCAAGTTAAAAAGGTAGAACAAAAAATACTCTACGCAGTATAATAATTTGGCAGAAACATAAAACAGAGCACCACAATTTTTGAAAAACCTCAATAGAGGAACAAAAAGGGTTTTCAGTAAAAACTTTCACTATGATCAATGGGAATACAATCAGCCTCAGCATAGAAATCTCAAATCAACAGAATACTCACCTAATCTGTGAACACAACCATATAACTCTACATTTGGATCACAAAATAACCACCAGAAAGGATAATAAAATTAACAGACTATATCAAAATATCAAGTTCAACATCAGGAACAACATACTAAATTTTCATGATAAACGAAGTACGTTTACCTGTCTCATGATGAACCCCTATACTGCCCTCTTTTCTTTTTCTTCCTCCTGGGCGCTGTTCCTTCTCGTTTCACAATTCACGCTACTGTAGCGTGCTTTTTGTTTTTTCGGTTTTCCTTTTTTTTCTGGTTTTCTTTCTTTTTTTTTCTTATTAGTTGTTGGGGGGGCCAACGAGGAGGGAAGCCCTCCAACACTTTCTTCTTTGGATATCTTTAATTGTCCAAACTTGATTTGCATGCCTACTTTATCACTCCCTAATAGCGTGAAGCTCATGATGAAAAGATATTCTTTGGGTTCTCTCTCAGAGCTCGTGCACTTGAGAATTTTCAGTATTAAAGTGGTTGAAGCAATGTCAGAGAAGTGGATGCAAAACCTCACATCTCTGAAGCGTCTCTCTCTGGGGGATCTTCAATTACTCCACCTCTATTTCGACAGTTGCAACATCTTCCTTCTGAACTCCAAGAACTGAATGTCGATTCTGTTGATGATGCAGAGCTTGATTTATGGAAAATTGAGCAGGATAATAGCACACAATGCTATGAGCTCCCTCATGCACTTCGTTCTTTGCAGAAATTCTCCATTGAATTTTGTCAGAATGTGAATGCTTTACCAGAGCAGATTGGGGAGCTCTAATCCCTTAGGTGTATTGAGATTGTGTATTGCCTTAAATTAGAGTCATTGCCTGAAGCCATGTGTTGCTTAACCAATTTACAGACACTGTCTATTTGTGAGTGTCCCCTCCTACGTGATAGATGCCAGGCTGAAACCGGACAAGATTGGCCCAAGATTGCTCACATCCCAAATGTATACATAAGCAAATATTGATTCATCCTAAGGTAATATTCAAACATTGGTACATCTTTTATTAATGGACTGATAATATATAGTTGTGCTCTATTGTTGCCTATCCCATTTTTAACTGCAACACACTAAATCTCAGAATTGGATAATACTTCTTGATTTCTTATATTTATGCTTACCCATAACTGCTTCTTACCAGTTTCGTTATGCATTCCCATAATCTCTATTCAATAAAAAAAGTTTATGCATCAATTATAGTCTTCGACACAAAGAAGCATTTACATTTTTTTTGGGGGTTTAGCAGCTTTGAATTGGAAAGCTTTCAAGTGGTTGTGGGGGAATTTTCATATTTAACATTGACATGTCAAATTGGGATAATTCAAGAAAGAATATAAACCTCAAATTTTAAACTTGAAAATGAAAAGACTCATTATCAGGTCTGTGAAATGTGGAGTGCTGAATATAACCGAAACTTGCTCAAGTTCCTGGTGCAACTCAGGTATTCTTGAGCTTGATTGCTTGTTTATGCTAAGTTACTAATGGATTGATAAAGCCATAAATTGAAATAAATTTGGATACAATTTAGTTCAACATTCTTGTGTAATTCTTGATTGACCTTCCTCTAATAAATTGTTCAATACTACTACCCATTCAATCAATATTATTTCCATGTGATTATATTTCTAAATATTTCTTTCACTTTACAAAAATTAATATCTCTTAAGGGAGTTAAGTGGTTGGGTTATCTAAATTGATATCTATTTCAGTCATTTTTGTCTAACATAGCAATGCAGCTGACTTATTACCTTAGAAGTTGTGAGTTCAGTAGAGCAAGGGATCTCCTAAATATCCCTAATCTTTGTATTTGCATTCAGCAATAATACATACTTCTTTGTATTTTCTGTGATAATCTGAACCAGTTCTATCAAAATAAATGTAGTATCTGTTAACCACTGCCAGTGGTTGTTTAAAATGTTACTATTGTGCAATCTGACATTAAATAAAAATCTACATGTGGTCATTGCAGCTTGGGTGTCTACACTAGCGGGTGCCCAAAGGTTGATCAGATTATTTTGAAATTTGTTCACGAGCATATTTGCAATGCCCCATCAGTGGCAGCTTCCTTTATAAGACTGCAATTCCGTGATGTCAGGGTATGCTGTTCAAGTTTCTTCTTCCATTTCATTTTGATTTATAGTCAACAAGTACTTGTTAAACTGAGGAACTAACATTTAGCATTTCAGGCTTGTAATGCATCTGTGCTAACTACATTTGTACTCAACAAAAGTCAAAAGGTCAAAAACTAATCAAGCTGAAAAGAGTGGCTTTCCAAATCTTACACTCCATTGCTTTCAATACACTGACAAAATACACAGCCTTTTTGGATTTGAAGCCCTGGGATTCTCTCTTGTTTAAATATGTTAGCTTTGACTACCAGAGACTCTGTTCATGCCATCGTTAGTTTAACATATTATATTTTATTGTTTGTTTCATTTTTATCTCTATTGGTGTGCACATTTGATTTTAATTCTAGAAGTACAGGCATGTATGACTTATATAGTTATATTTCTGATATAATATTGTTCCCGGAATGTGTTGAATTTTTTTAGCTATTATTTTCGTGGATCATGACTCAGATATATTGCTTTCAACTTGCCGATTTGTATTTATTGTGGTTCTTTACTTTTTTCCCTAAACATTTGTTTATTCCTCCTGGGACTACTCTTCACTATTCTGTCAGGGTTTGTTAAGATGTGTACCTAACATCTGGCATTTCAGGGCTGAAATGCCTTTGTGCTTATGCCTTAAATGCCTTTGTGCTTATGCCTTACGAACACAACCAAAACCAGTGAAGTGGTTTTATTAATTCAATTCAATTCCTTAATTTTAGGTTTTATTAATCAGTAATTCTATTCTTAATAATGCCACGGGGCTGCAGAAATTCCTTCATCTTGTAGCCTCACCTATATCTCTGATATGGCACTATTAGTGGGATTGTTTCTGGTACAGTTACTCTTGCTCATTGGGGAATCTACTACATACTTTGAAAGTTGCACTCGTGTTGTTACTTGTCAAGTTGATTATCCTTGTTGCATTTTTAATCTTCTCAGCTTGTGGTCAATTTAGTGTTGTCCTGCTGTTTTGTTTGTAGCAGGTGTTCCTGTCTATTATAGTAACTTATTTTAATTTGTACTCTTGTAGTTGAACTGGAATTCATTACTGATGCAACGATGTCTAATATTTTGTTGCTATTATTGTCAATTATGCTAAAAATCTAGTTTAAAATGGTGCCCAAGTATGAGACAGATGTCCTAATATGTTGCTTGATGGGCAGTAGATCATTCAGTTGAACCAGAGAAAGTTACTATTACTGTTTACTTGGTCAATGTTATCTTTTGGTTGTTCATAATATGGAGCTACTAACTTCCTTTGGCTCAGGAATAATCTCTTTTTCTTCTTTCTGATTGTAGCAGCTTTCATCCTAAAGGCTCATGAATTTGTAGAAATAATGTGTGATTAGAAAAATAAATGTGTGTGAGTGGTGGATCCTACCACCAATTGAAGCTAAAGTATCACAAAGTGGAGTCAGCGCAATCCAACACATGGTGCTTTAAGAGCATCCTATAATTTCTCATTATCTCAAAATTGTCAATGAAGTGCATCAATTTTTTCTTATGGTTCATTATCCCTTTCATTAATAGCAAGTCAATAAAGTACAATAAGTAAATTACAGCAGCATGTTCCCTATACATGAATGGAGATTGACGGATTCAGTTGTTCAAGTTTATTTTATTCGACTTAAAGGAGTAAGCTAATTAAAATTCACCAGGGAAACAATCTACACAAAAAAAATTTTTGTGAAGTAAACACTGTAAGAATTAGGACCTTGCACTCTATTCTCTGTATGCGTCCAGTTTTAAACTTGTATTTGAAGAGCTGGTTAGGAAATTGTTAAGGCAGTAACTCATTCACCATATTTTAATTAGTTTGAGCTTGAGACATTTATCAATAGAGCAAGAAGCTCGCCCTTGATGGTCTCCGTGGTGCTCTTGCTATGCCGAAGGAAGTTCTACGTGGTTTTGTGCTTCAATATTAGGTTAGTGTTTTGCTATCTCCTAGTTTTCTGGTATTGTGATTCATTAATCTAATAATTCATTTTGTATGTTGTCCCCTTTAATTTAATCCTCCATCACATTATGCAGCAGGTTTAATATATGTTGGGTGCTGTCCTGGCAGTACGAATTTCAACCTGGTGATTATTTTTTAATCCACCCTTCTCCTATTTCAATTAGATTTTCACTAGTTGGAGTCACAACTACTGTGGTGTATTCATTATGAGAACTAGGTGTTCCGGTTAATGCTTCTAATGGAATTAATTCATGGCTAATTGATCTTATGATTGGTTGGTTTTGCTAGTAGAATAGGGCACTTTGTCGTCCACGGTAGTTATATACTACTACTATTATTTTAGGGGTCATTTTAAGTTGGTCCTGCATGTATTTTGGACCATAGCATGGTCCATCAAAATTACTTTAAATGCTAATTTAACCTTCTTCAATCTTTTAATTTTCCATTTCAACCATTTACAACTTTACTGTTCTACTACTATCTTTTCAATGACTTCATCACTATTAGTGCTCACCACCCTCCTTTCCCTCCACTATTGGAGCCGTGGAGGCCCTTCTCTCTCTCTTTCTCTCAAACCCCAGTCAAAGAAGTGTTATTTCTTTCATTGTTGGTCTCCATTATTGAATCTAGCTCATACTTATTTTGTCATTCCTCAACCTACTGCCACCCCTCTATCTAAACTTCCCATAAGCAAAGCCCCTTTTTTTTCTTGGAGAAGTGTTATTTGTCCTCATAGAATGTGAGGATCCTGCTCACACTTCATCCACCATTGAAAGGGACGTGGATTTCATTCAGAGTGAGTACACATCCCATTCAATGTTTGCAGATTGCCATTATTAGTTTTACAGGATCAGAGAAGAAAGAAAGAAGCATTTGTTTCTTCTTTCCTTTCCTTGAATTGTCTCTATTTTGCAAGGAGCACGAAGAGGGCCGAACACAAACAAATAACTGATTTTTTTCTTTTTATAGTGGAATTTGTAGACGGCGGTTGTGGCTAATGAAGATGGGCTACAGGGAACAAAAAATTGTGTTTGGACTTTTTACCAAAAGTTAGGTTGAAATAATTGAGTTGATGAAAAGCAAAGAAAAGAAACTTGATTTTCAGGACAAAATAAAAGAAAATCTACAAAAAGGAAGGTATGAGACGGCAAAAACATAATATTCATATTGATTAAATATGACATTCAAAATTAAATTAAAAGATAACATTAATTAATTAATGTTGTGAAATGGAAGGCCAAAAGCAGAAATAAAATGACAGAATAAGTATGTGGAGGCGTAAAATAAATGACATTAGGAATTTAATGGTTCAGCTTAATGCCTACGTCCATGAGCAAAGACGTCAATTAAATATTTCACTATGGAAATATGATAGAGATACAAAATGGACTCACTCCACTCAACTCAAATCCAAGTGCACCCAATATACTTATTAGTATTTTTTTCAGTGTATACTCTCAACACACAAAGAGAAGAACTCATAATGACCAAATAATTTTTCTCTTGTACACTAAAGTGAGAGACACTTGGTTTTTCTCTCATTTTGATGCTTCTAATGCTGCAATGTCTTGCTCTCTTGTAGAGCATCATGTGCCAATATTTTCAAACTCTTTTTCAAAATTTCCAATTTGGTGCCACCTAACTTCATCTACCAAATTGAAAATATTAGCTACCCATGTGCTAAGGAAAGAGTGTTGGACTTTTGTCGATTGGCTTTGAAAAGCAAACCATCAATTTTGACAAATCTCCACCTTGACTTGATTTTTTTTTCATCAATCTTCAAGTTTCTAAAGTTTCACGACCACTTAGCACGTGATCGGCACGTGAAAAATTCGATTTCACACGTAAGTCTTGTGACCTATTGATTGTCTTTATATGCATGCTCTATTCATAAAAATCCATTTAAAATGGAAAAGTTCTCTTTTTCTTATACAAATCACCTATTCTTTAAGGTTCAAAAATAATCCAAATCATCTAAATAATCAAGTCTGCAATTTCATAATCCGTTTCTAAGGTCTAAAGTTATAATACATCATGTAAGTATGTGTTACGCTATTTCAAAATGTCATGAAATCCATACAATTAAGCTATTCAACATAAAACCTGAATATACTATCATAGTATGCAAGATGAAAAACATGATTTAAGGTCCGGATCCTGCCTACATTTGTCCTGGAGCACTATAAACAAACCAGAATGTGTGTTTCACTCCAAGTGAAGCTTACCACCTGACACTTTACCTAGCTGAGTAGAATTTGCAGCTGCTCTATCTGGAAAATAAGAGAAATGAGAGAAGTGAGTTTTGATACCAAAACTGAGTAAGTAAGTCCTTACCTGGAACTCCCTTCATGGAACATCAAAGAACAATGCCTAGACATCATAATGATAACAGTAAAGCTCAGAGATCATGAATAATTGCATACACATACATATAAATATTCAAATCATCATTTCATTACTCAATAAAAGAAATTTCTTCAATTTACTCTCCTGCTGAACTCAAATAAACTCATAATGTAGTAGCTTCTAGAGAAAAGAAATCTCTCTCTGGTTACGCCCAATATATGTGACGTAACAAAACTCTGAATATAAATCTATGGTCACAATGTGACAATAAATTCTCTAATATCTTTAGCGTAGGCATACTTGCTACCAAGGTTAATAGATTTGCCACCGTTAACATGCAGCCGTTCTATAGCTATTGTAAATGAATCTAAAAATCCTTAAAACCTTTTTATTCTCTGTGAGCTCCAAATCTATCTTATTCTAACAGTCTAATCTTAGTATAACTGTGGCTATGAAATAATGCCCAAGGAATCACCTTTTGTAGACATTGTGATTTCTAAAGCCATAGAATATGTAACCGCCCGTTCTGAATCTTATAAAGATTCATGCTCTAAAACATTTTGATTCAGGATCTAAAACATATTTCAATCTGTTAACTTTTCACAACTAGAAACCCAATGTCATATTCTAAAATTAGAGTCTAAACCGTATTTCCAATCCTTTTCTCTAAACTTCATATTTGATTATAAAACTGTAGCATATACATAAAGCAATTCCAAAATTCATTAAAACAATCATAAAAACGTCTAACAGTTACACACATATCATCAATTCTATAAAAACCATTATAACAAACATGATTCCATGAGTTTTATCAAAACCAGGTTTCATGCTCTAAAACTAGGAATTCTAAAACATATTAACTAACAGAATCTTCAAATCCTTATACAGGAATTCTCTAAATCAAGTAGCAAATCATATTTTTCATGAACATAGCTCTAATGCAAAACATAGAGATCAGGATGTGAACCCACTCACCTGGAGGGATGGACTAGCTAGAATCAACATCAACAACACTTTTGGGAGTAAGAATGACACTACTATCTAACATGGAAGTAGAGAGCTTTAGATTAACCTCTAAACACCCAAGAATCCATCTTTACAAGGTAGAAAACTCCTCTCCCTTGAGAAGCATAGGGAACCCCTTCTAAACAAGGGAAACTCAAAGGAAATGAAGCTAAACTAGCAAGATAACATACCTTTAAGCGTAGATGATGGAAGATTCCAAGATAATCTTGAAAGAATTGGTGGAAAAATAGAGTTTTATGAGTGAAAATGGGTTGGGATGCGAGTTTCTTGTGTTTGGGGTGAATGAGTCGTGTGGAATGGTCTAGAACCCTGAAATGGGGGGGTTTTATAGTCCTGCGAGCGCTGACGCTTACCAAAGAGCGTCCAAAATGTATCCTGCACCGCCTTACTGTTCCTTGACCTCTGCAACGCTCTGTAGAATATTTACATTTCTTAACTTTAAAACATAAATGTAAATAAGAAAATATCCCTATTTGGATTCAAATAAAAATATTAGAAAAATAAAATTCCAACTAATCAAAATCTAATTTTTGGGTTTTAGTTCAAATTCAAAAATCTTGCGATTTTATAAACTTTTAGGCTAAAAACCAAAGGTTTAAAGATTTCATAAAATTCATTAAAAATCACTCTTTAACTTACTTTTCTCTAGGGAACAATTATCAGGACTTTTGGTCACAAGAAATGATTCTATCATACCCTTCCAAGGGTGTGTAGGGTCAAGACTTAGTGAAATTTAGGACCCAACGATAGATAACGGTAACTGGCACCTTCTTGGTTCGAAAAATTTTCTAACCTTTTTATTAAAAACTAGGGCATTACATAAAGTTGCCTTCTCCACTGTGCCCATAAGGGTAGAATAACATATTGTGAATGCCACTAAGTCCAAGCACTGCTTGAACTTAGTAACAGTGATTGACTTGGTCAACATATCTCCTGATTCTTGGTACCAATTTTCTTCATTGCAATGGCACATTGAGAAATAATCTTCCGAATAAAATGATATTTAACGTCAATATGTTTGGTTCTCTCATGATACATTTGATTTTTGGTCAATTATATGGCATTTGGCTGTCACAATGAATAGTTATAATATATTGTTCCAAGCCCAAATTGCCTACCAAACTTTTCAGTCAAATGGCTTCCTTCACCGCTTCTGCTCCTGTCATGTATTCTGTTTTTGTGGTGGATAATGCAATAGTAGACTGTAAAGTCGCTTTAACTAATTACACTACCCAGAGAGTTAAGACATATCCTGCAAGAGATCACCTTTTGTCAACATCTCCAACATAATCAGTGTCAACATAACCAATAACACTACCACCAGTGTTAGAATTCCTGTCATATACTAAGCCAACATATGTCGTACCTCGAATATTTCAAAGTGTCAATTTCACGCCAATGCATCTTGCAGGATGCTCCATATATCCGCTAACAACACTAACGACATGTGAAATATTTGGACCAGTGCAAACTATAGCATACATTATGCTTCTAACTGTACTAGCATAGGGAACATGTGACATCTGTTCCTCCTCTTTACGAATTGTGGTGAATGTTAGGTTGATAATCTGAAATGGGCTGCCAACAGTACTCACAAGCTTTGCATTTTGCATCCCAAAGCGCTCATGTACTTTTTCAATATACTTCTTCTGAGACAAATATAATTTTCTAGCATGCCGATCCCTATCAATTTCTATGCCCAAAATCTTCTTAACTACACCTAAGTCTTTTATTTCAAATTCACCACTGAGTTGCTCTTTCAGCTTCTTGATCTTAGAAATACTCTTAGCAGCAATAAGCATGTCATTAACATAGGGCAACAAATAGATAAACGAACCATCTGAGAGCTTCCTATGGTAAACTCAACAGTTATAGTCACTTCTTAAGTAATCATGACCTAACATGAAAGTGTCAAATCTATTATACCACTTGCGAGGAGATTGTTTTAAGCTATATAATGACTTCTTTAAGAGACAAATGTGATCCTCCTTGCCTTGAATAATGAAACCTTCTGGCCGGTGCATGTAGATCTGTTCTTCAAGCTCACCATGGAGAAAAGCTATCTTGACATCGAGCTCAAGCTCTAAGTCAAATAGTGCAACCATAGCGAGCAACACCCAATGAAGCTATGTCTTACATCAAAAGAGAATACTTCATTGAAGTCTATTCCTTCCCTTTGGCTAAAACCTTTTGCAACTAAGCATACTTTGTACCTAGCCTTTCAACTTCAGGGGATCCTTCCTTTTTCTTGAAGATCCATTTGCAGCCAATAATTTTATGTCCTTTAGGTGGTTTCACCAACTCCCAAGTTCGATTCTTATGAAGAGACTCCATCTCTTCACTCATTGTAGCAATCCATTATGCAGACTTTTCACTTGAGATAGCCTCATGATATATGATAGGATCTTCCATTCCATATCCTCTTCTCTGATAATGCAAAAGAGACTATATCTGCATGATCGTACCTCTGTGGTGGTTTTGTTTGTCTTTTTTCCCTATCTTTGGTAAGGCTATAATGCTGAACTGCTATCGTGCATCTACGGTATCTACAATATCTTGTTCTTCTTCTTGAATGGGTTGATCAAAGGCATCTTCTTGCATCTGCGTTGATGGTTCAACTTCAAACTCCACTTGCTTGCTAATATCTTAGTCTTTTTTGCATCACCAATCTCCTTTTTCAGATGAAGTATGGATGATTCATTGAACTTGACATCTCTATTGATTATGAATTTGGATGACTTAGGTTCAGTGCACCATAATCTATAACCTTTCACCCCAGGATTATATATGAGAAATATGCATTTTATTGCCCCTTCGCTCAAGCTTTCCATCATCTATATGAGCATATGCAGGACAACCGAAACTCTTAAGTTCGAGTAATCAGGGGAGCACCAGACCATACCTCAATAGGAGTCTTCAAATCAATCGCAGTTGACGGAGACCAATTCACCAAATAGCAAGCCATATTGATAGCTTCAGCCCAAAATTCTTTTGACAAATCAGCATTAGAGAGCATACAACGAGCCCTCTCCAAAAGACTTCTATTCATATGTTATGCTACTCCATTTTGTTGCGTGTCCTTCGCATAGTATGATGTCTTACTATGCATTCATTTTCACAGAACTCGTCAACTGACCTCCACAAAACTCCAAACCGTTATCTTCGGAGGCGCTTGATTTTCTTGCTAGTTTGGTTCTCAATAAGCGTTTTCCATTTCTTTAAAGTATGGAACACATCATTCTTGTGTTTCAGAAAATAAACTTATCCCTTCCTTGAGAAATTATTAATGAACGTCAATAGGTACTTGGCACCACCTTTTGATGGAATAGGTGCAGGGTCCCATAAATAAGAGTGGATGTAATCCACTATGCCCTTATTCCTGTGAAAACAGTGTTGAACTTGACTTTGGTTTGCTTCCCATAAACATAGTGTTCACAAAAGTCAAGCTTACCAATTTTGTGATCACCTGCTTGCTCAAAATTGACATTCTTGTTTTCCTCATATGCCTTAGACGTATATACTACAAACGAGTAGTTTCTAAATCTAAATAGATGAAGATGATACTAACACCAGCAACTGTACTTCCTTGAAGTAAATAAATGTCGTTGACCAACTTGCCTTTTATCACAATAAGAGCTCCTTTGGAGATTTTTAAAACTCCACCTTTAGCAGAATACTTATAACCTTGAGAATTCAAATTGCCCAAGAATATAAGATTTTTTTTCAAGTCTAGTATGTACCAAACATCAGTGTGTTCTCACAACTCCATAATGCATCTTGATTTGGATTGTCCCAATGTCAATGACCTTACAGGGCCTATCATTCCCCATAAGGACAACACCACCATCTATTGACCGAAAAGTTGTGAACCAGTCCCAGTTCTCGCAGATGTGGTAGGAGCAACCAAAATCAAGCATCCAAGTATCACCTATTGAACTGTTGATACCTGCGAGAACATTATCAGGACTTTCAGGAACACTTGCTCCATCACTTGAATCTTTGTCCTTTTTGTCTTTGATCCTCGACATTATGTTCTCCATGCCCTTTCTTCTTGCAATATTGGCACCTGCCTTTATGATATTAAGACTTAGGTCTAGACTTTCCTCTGCTACTACTCGATCCAATCTCTTTTAACCTCCCTCTGGCAACTAGACCAGATGCAATATCATCACGACTCCAGGATCGTGCTCCATTCTGTCACGACTTAAAAGTGCATATTTAATCTCATCAATTTTGAGGCTTTTACGACCAAATATGAGTGTTTCATGAAAGTGCTTGTAGGAAGGAGGTAAGGAACAAAGCAACATCATTGCCTGTTGCTCACTTGAAAATGTCTCATCCATATTTTTCAAATCAGTGACGAGTGACGTGAACTCAGCTATGTGAGGCCGGATTGATGTTCTTTCTGCCATATGGAGCATGTACAAACGTTGCAACACACCAAGACGATTGGCCACCATCTTAGTCATATATAATGACTCTAATTTGGTCAACAACGATTTTGTTGTTTTCTGAAAGGACCTCCTACAACACATCGTTTGTAATGCATAACTGAATAATAGAAAGAGCCTTTTGATCGGCATCTTCCTATTCAAATTCCTTCATTATCTCGGTCTTCTTATCAGAAAGTGCTACTTTTACACCTTGCTGTACAATAACACATCATACGACCTTCCACATTTCAAAATTAATGCGCCCATCAAACTCCGAATATCGAATTTTGCCATAGACATCTTTAAACAAGTTAGCCCATAACTCTATAAGTTAGCCCATACCAGGATGTTGTGAAATGGAGGCTCAAAAGGCAGTAGAATAGCAGAATAAGTATGAGAAATGTAAAATAAATGACACCAGGAATTTACGTGGTTCGGCTTAATCTACATCCACGGGCAAAAACGATCAAACATTTCACTATGGAAATATGATAGAGATACAAAAATGAACCCACTCCACTTAACCTAAATTCCAAGTACACACAATATATTTATTAGTATTTTCTCGGGCATATACTCTCAACACACAAAAAGAAGAACTCATAGGAACAAATAATTCTTCTAGTACACTAAAGTGAGAGACACGTGGTTTTTCTCTCGTTTTGATGCTTCTGAAGTGCTGCAATGTATTGCTCTCTTATAGAGCTTCATGTGCCAACATTTTCAAACTCTTTTACAAAATTTCCAATTTGGTGCCGTCTAACTTCATCTACCAAATTGAAAATATTAGCCACCCATGTGCTGACCAAAGAGTGTTGGACTTTTGTTCATTGGCTTTGAAAAGCAAGCCATCAACTTTGACAATTATTTATTTTAATTTAATTGAAAATTGGGGGCTAACATTATCATTATTACATTTGTATCATGTTTGGCAAAGGAAAAAAATAAAGAAAAAGAAATTGAAGAAGTACTAATTTCTTTTGTTTATTTGAGTTGAAAGTAAAAGGAAAGAAAAAAATAATAATATCAAATGACAGTTTTACCTTTTTTTTTATAATTCAGTTTTACCCTTATATTACTTTAAGATATTATTTCAACAAAAATATAAAGTAATGTAAAAAATTAATTAATAGCAACAGAAAATTTAATACAAAGTTTTCACAAATTTATTTATCTAAATAATAATTAACCCTACTCTTCATATACCAAACTGTTTATCTTCAATAAGCATTAGTAATAATTTATCTTCACTGTATATTAGAATCTAATTTTATATTTTATTTTATATACCATACAATTGACATTTTATGACGTAATAATTTATAGGGTGATTGAGCTCTTTCTCTACCCAAAGAAATTAAAATTAAAAATAAATTATAATAGCAAGCAATGCCATTTGCCTCACTGATAAACAGTGCTACATCATTTGCAGCTTCAGACTGGGAAAAAAAAAATATTTTGCAACTTCAGACCTCACAAAAAACTCATTCTGCAGCTTGAATTTTCTGAAAACTATGGTTGGAAGCGATCAGTGTTATATTTCCCCCACACTTTCTGTCCGATGGGAAAGAAAAAACGGTGGTTCCCACCTGTCACTGTTTCCTTTTTCCTCACCAATGAAATCATACCATTCCTTCCAACTTCCAACTTCCAACTTCCAACTTCCAACCACCTCCTTTACTTCCTTCCTATTTCCTTCCAACCAAACAAATTAACTTTGATTACACACCTCTTGCATTACAGCAAGCTTGCTAGTTACTGATATCCTGCACCTTGCTCTCTTCCTTGTTCGATCGTTTCATTTTTTCTCCCCATTTGAGAGATGGCTGAACAAATCCCCTATGCTATTGCTGAAGGCCTCATCAGCAACCTGGCCTCGTGGGCATTCGGTGAGATCGGAAGGATTCTTGGAGTGGAGGATGACCTTCAAGAGGTCAAGGACACACTCGAACTCATCCAAGCTGTGCTTTCCGACGCTGAGGAGCGGCAACATGAGGATCGTGCTGTCAAGATCTGGATTCGCAGGCTCAAAGATGTTGTGCACCTAGCTGACAACCTGTTCGCTGACTTGCTCATGCACGATCTGCGGCACAAGGTCAGCAAGGACAACACTGGTGGAAAGGTTCGTCGCTTCTTCTCGTCTGAAAATACTGCTCTTGTGAAACGTGATGTGGCTCGTCAGATCAAAGAGATTAAAGACAAGTGTAACAAAGTCAAAGAAGATATGCGTGGGTTTAATCTAAACAGAACAGTTGTGGTTCATAAGAAAGACGAGCTTGCTTGGAGGGAAACGAGTTCCTATGTTATTCAGTCGGAGATAATTGGCAGGGAAGAAAATAAGAATGATATTATGAATTTGCTGAACCAAACCCAAACCAACCAGAATGTCTCTTTGATTGCTATTGTTGGTATGGGGGGTTTAGGCAAGACGGCTCTTGCTCAAGTAGTGTACAACGATGCTGCTGTGCAGAAACATTTCCAGAAAAAAATATGGGTATGCATATCAGAAGATTTTGAAGTGAAGTCTGTGCTGAGTAAAATGTTAAAATCCTTAAGAAATGTGGAAGTTGGTCAATTAGAATTAGACCAATTACAGAAGATGCTTCGAGAGGAATTAAGCAGGCAAAGGTATTTGCTTGTTCTGGATGACGTCTGGAATGAAAGTCAGCTAAAATGGAATGATTTAAGAACTTATCTGATGTGTGGAGGTAAAGGTAGTAAAATAGTGGTGACAACTCGTAGCACAATGGTCTCACAAATAATGGGTATTGAAAGCCCGTATGTTTTAAAAGGTATAACAAAGGAACAATCATGGTCCTTGTTAAAAAACTTGGCATTTGGGGACGATACTAGCAAAATGAGCCCAACTCTTGAACCAATTGGAGAAAGAATTGCAGAAAAGTGTGGTGGAGTACCGCTGGCAATTAGAACAATAGGAGGCTTCTTGCGAACTATAAATGAAGAAAGTGGTCAGTGGGAAAGTATTTTAAATGACGATATTTGGAGGTTGAGCAAGGAAAGACAGAGTATTATGCCGGTGCTAAAATTGAGTTATCAAAAATTGCCTCTTGGGTTAAGACAATGTTTTGCTTATTGTTATTTGTACCCAAAAGATTGGAGAATTTCAAAGAATGAATTGATTGAGTCATGGATGGCTCAAGGTTACCTTGAGACTTCAACCAGAACACAATGTATGGAAGATATGGGCAATCAATATATCAGAGTTTTGTTGATGAGGTCATTTTTCCAAGAGGTATCCATGGATGAACACGGTGATGTTGAGTCCTTCAAAATGCATGATTTAATGCATGATCTTGCAAAGTCAATAGTTAGTAATGATTGCTACCTGGATAGTGAAGGAAAGGGAATCGCTGGAAGACCCATGCATGTTGCATTGCATTCTAACACTATTTGTTCGTTGGAATCATTAGATGCTAGCCATTTGCGAACTATTATTTGTCACAAAACAGATGCAATGATCAATCCATCATTCATGACAAGTTTGACGTTCTTGCGTGTTTTGAATTTGTCGTGCTCTTCTATAACTCAATTGCCAGAGTCTATTGAAAATATCAAGTATTTGAAATGTCTTGACTTGTCGTATTGTGATGAACTAGTTAGCTTGCCCACCAAATCCATTGGCAATCTTGTTTGCTTACAGACACTGAATTTGACAAGTTGTCTGAAACTTGTTTTTCCCCAGAAATTATCGTAAAGTTGATCAATTTGAGACACCTTTACATCTATGAGTGCGGAGCTTTTGAAAGAATGATGCCAGTAGGATTGGGGAAACTGACTTCGCTGCAAACATTAACAGATTTTGTCATAGGAGATGATACGAAGAGCAAAAGCGGTAAATTGAATGAATTGAAAGAGCTTAATGACATAACAGGCAAGATTTCGATCAGCAATCTTGGTTTGGTAAAAGATGTGGCGTTCGAGTCTCAAGAAACAAATTTACAAGCAAAAAAACATATTCAAAGCCTACATCTAAAATGGGGAATGGAAGAAAACAAAAACAGAGACAGTTTGCAGTTATTGGATAACCTTCGTCCTAGCCAGAATTTGAAAAAATTGGCCCTGAAAAACTATCCAGGAGTGAGGTTTTCAGGTTGGCTTTCTTCACTTATTAATATTGTTGAAATCGACCTATGGCGTTTTCCTAATTGCCAACATCTCCCACCATTGGAAAGACTCCCGTGCCTTAAGAAGCTTTATATTTCTGAAATGAAAGAATTGAAGTGCATTTATTATGAAGAGATTTCTAATGTGTTCTTCCCATTTTTGGAGAAACTCCAACTCGATTGGTGCTTGAGTTTGAGGGGATGGCAAAGGTTGGGGGATGATAATGCGGCAAATAATATTGACAGCCATCTTTCTCTGCCTTCTTTTCCTCGTCTTTATTCTTTGAAAATGAATGGTTGTCCAAAATTGACTTGCATCCCTACCTTATCATACCATAATAGCGTGAAGTTCATGATGGCAGCATGTTCTGTTGACTCTCTCTCTGAACTCCAGATCATTCAGATTAACCACATTAAAGAAGTAGAAGCACTGGCAGAGGAGTGGATGCAAAACCTCACATCTCTCAAGCAGCTTTCTCTTATGGAATTGCCAATTACTCCACCTCTGTTACGGCAGTTGCAACATCTTCCTTCTAAACTCCAAGAACTAAATATTAATGGATTTTTTGATGACAAGCTTTATTTGTGGAAAGGTGATAATAGCACCCCCTACGATGGGCCCCCTCACGCACTCTGTTCTCTGCAGAAATTCTCCATTAAAAATTGTTATTGTATAAAGGCTTTACCAGAGCAAATTTGGGAGCTCCAATCACTTAGGCATATTGACGTTGTTTGCTGCCCTAAAATAGAGTCATTGCCTGAAGGCATACGTTGCCTAACCAATTTACAGACACTGTCTATTAGTGGGTGTCCCCTCCTACATGATAGATGTCAGGCTGAAATTGGACAAGATTGGCCCAAGATTGCTCACATCCCAAAAATATACTTTACATGAAGAAGATTCCTCCTAAGGTAATATGCCAACACCAGTTTACCTTTTATTAATGGATTGATAATATATAGTTGTGCTGCATTGTTGCTTTTCCCAATTTTAACTGTAACACGCTCGATCTCAAAGTTGGATAAACTTTTCTGTTTTTAGTTGACGGGTCAATATTGGCAGAGAAAGACTTTCCTAAATCCTCACATTGAGTTAAAAATACAACTATAGATGACTATATCCAATTTCTAAGTTATGCAAGGTTCTCTCCTGTATACATCTAGTTACTTCTTGATTTCTTATATTTATACTTATTCATAACAGTTTCTTAGTTTCGTTAAGCATTCCCATAATCTCTATTCAATATAAAAAAATTATATATCAATTATTGTCTTTGACAAAAAGAAGCATTTACATTTTGTTTTCTTCTGGGTTTGGCAGCTTTGGAATGGCAAGGTTTCAAGTTGTAGTCGGGGAATTCACAGTTTTGATATTGACAGGTCAAATTGGGATAATTCAAGAAAGAATAAAAGCCTCCAAATTTACAACTGAAAATGAGAAGATTCACTATGAGGTCTCTGTGAAAAGTGGAATGCTGAAGATAGCCAAAACTTGCTCAAGTTCTAGATTCTTGTGCAATTCAGGTATTCTTGAATCTTGATTGTTTGTCTATGCTAAGTTGATTATGGATCTAAATATATCGCTTTCATTTTAGAAAAAATTGAGATAGATATAGGTTTCCTTTAATCATTGTCTTTTTGGATATCCTGGCTCTCAGTACAATTTTTTCGTGGCATGGATAGAAACTTCTTATTCTATCCATCAATAAAATGGGTAAAACAGTGTCCAATCAAGCACTATATAGTAGAAATCATGGGCACTGATAGACAAATACAATTGGGGAGGTCACATTTTCCCATTCAAATGAATGGCAAAGTAATCATATAATTGAACAATACAAAGCACTGATAGTTTTTATTGTTCAACTTCTGAACAATGCTAGCAATACTGTACGGGCTGTTTGGAAAGCATTTTCAAAAACTGTTTTCTATTTTTAAAATGAATAAAACAAAAAACCTTGTTTAATAAAATGTTTTTCACGGTTGATTTTAAAAATAGAAAAATAAACCATTGGTTTTAAAAACACAAAACACTTTTTGTTATAAAAATAAGAATAGAGAGAATAATGGAGAAGAAGAGAAAGAATAGTCTTATTGATAGTCTCAAGAGATACTCTATATGGAGCATCCAAAGGGCTATTTATAGCCAAATAAAGAGAGATAATATCACATCAAATCATAACAGATTCTATCTAATCAAATCAAATCTTAACTGAATCAGCTAAAAATATGGACATCCATAAATGGATAATATTTCATAACACTCCCCCTTGGATATCCATCAGGGATATGCCTCATTAAAACCTTACTAAAAAAAAACCCAGTGGGAAAAAATCTTAGTGAAGGAAAAAGAGTACAATATCCTCGTAGTGGGAATATAGAACCCTCATTAAAAACCTTATCAAGGAAAAACTCATTGGGATAAAAACCTTGATTAAGGAAAAGAGAGTAGTATGTCTCCCCTCTTAGGAGCATCCTTGAAGATCTCTCAATCGACGCATCCGATTTTGTGCACTAGTTTCTCAAAAGAAGATGTAGGAAGTGACTTTGTGAATAAATCTCTAGATTATCACTTGAGCGAATTCCTGGACATCAATTGCTCCTTGCTTTTGAAGGTCATGTGTAAAGAATAATTTCGGAGAAATGTGTTTCGTTCTATCTCCTTTGATATAACCGCCTTTGAGTTGAGCTATGCATGCCGCATTGTCCTCATACAAAGTTGTTGGAGTTTCTTCCTTATAAGATAATCCGCATGACACTCGAACATGTTGATTTATTGCCTCAGCCAGAAACATTCACGACTTGCTTCATGTATTGCAATTATTTCTGCATGGTTTGAAGAAGTAGCGGCTAAGGTCTGTTTTGTAGATCTCCATGATATAGCTGTATCACCATATGTGAATAAGTAACCTATTTGAGATCTCCCTTTATGTGGATCTGATAAATATCCTATCTGCATAGCCAATCAATTGTGAATTGGATTCATATGAATAGAATAACCCCTTATCAATTGTTCCTTGGAGGTCCTGAAGTATTTGTTTAATTCCATTCCAATGCCTTCTGGTTGGAAAAGAACTATACCTTGCTAATACACTTACAGGGAATGCTATGTAGGTCGTGTATTATTAGCAAGATACATAAGTGCTCCAATGGCATTGAGGTATGGTACTTCAGGACCAAGAACTTCTTCGTTATCTTCTCGAGGACGAAATGGGTCCTTTTTCACATCCAATGATCTTACAACCATTGGGGTACTTAATGGGTGTGATTTATCCATATAAAATCTCTGAAGGATTTTCTCTGTAAGTTGACTGATGAACAAATATGTCATTTGCTAAGTGCTCGAATCTAGGCCGAGACAAAATTTCGTTTTTCCAAGATCTTTCATCTCAAACTCTTCTCTTAGATCTTTTATGACTATGGGAATCTCTTCAGGAGTTCCAATGATATTCAAGTCATCAACATACACAGCAACTATAATAAATCCATGTGCAAATTTCTTTATGTAAACACATGGGCAAATAGCATCATTCTTAAACCCCTTCTTAATCAAATACTCATTGAGACGGTTATACCACATCCGTCCAGACCTTTAGACCATATATAGATCTTTGCAATTTAATTGAGTACATTTCCTGGGGGCGTTTGTTGGATGTTGTTGATATCTTTAATCCTTCAGGGACTTTCATATAGATATCATTATCTAATGAACCATATAGGTAAGCTATCACAACATCCATCAGATGCATATTTAGCTTATTATTTGCAGATAAGCTAATCAAATATCGAAACGTTATTGCATCCACTCCTGGGGAGTACGTTTCATCATAATCTATACCAGGTCTTTGTGAGAAACCTTGTGCTACAAGTCGAGCCTTATAGCGTATAATTTCATTTTTCTCATTTCTTTTTCTCACAAATACCCATTTGTATCCCAGGTTTCACACCTTCTGATGTTTGGACTCCAGGTCCAAAGACTTCACGTTTTGCAAGTGAGTCTAATTCAGCCTGCATGGCTTCTTTCCACTTTGGCCAATCATCTCTACGTCGACATTCTTCGACGCTTCTTGGTTCAAGATCCTCATTCTCATGCATAATATCTAGCGCTACATTATATGCAAATATGTTGTCGACAACAATTTCCATCGGTTCCATCTTTTTCTTGTAGAAACATAGTTTATTGAAATCTCATCATTTTCAATATTCTGACTGTTTTAGGTACCTGAACGTCTTCTGGCGTTTCAATTATGTCAGAATTCTGGACTACTGCAGATGTCCTCACTATGTCTCTATCCTCTTCTTCGGGAAGAGAATCTTTTGCCTCTATATCATCATTTGCCCCTCTTTTTTTTTCGAGGATTTTTGTCTTTGGAACCAGCTAGGTCTTCCACGCTTCTGGCGTGTAATTGTTTCATTAACCAATTGTCCAGCAGGGACATCAATTCGAATTGGGGCATTTTCAGCTGGTATATAGGACTTAGTTATCCTTTTTGTATCAGAAAATGCATCTGGCAATTCATTTGCTATTCTTTGCAAATGTATAATCTTTTGAACTTCTAGTTCACATTGCCTTGATCGAGGATCTAAATGAATCAAAGATGATGCATTCCAATTTAGTTCCTTTTCCAATATTTTCTCCCCTAATGTTGGAAACATTACTTCATCGAAATGACAATCAGCAAATCGAGCTTTAAATACATCTCCGTTTGTATTTCAAGATAATTTACTATAGAGGGAGAGTCATATCCAACATATATTCCCAATTTTCTTTGGGGTCCCATTTTGGTGCGATAAGGTGGGGTAATTGGAACATAGATCGCACACCCAAAAATTCTTAAATGGGATATGTTTGGCATGACCAAAAGCTAATTGTAGGGGAGAAAATTTATGATAACTACTTGGTCTCAATCGTATAAGTGCCAGCATGCAAAATAGCATGTCCCCAAGCGGATTGGGAGATTTGTTCTCATAAGCAATGGTCTAGCAATCATTTGGAGGCGCTTTATAAATGATTCGGCTAGCCCATTCTGTGTATGAACATGAGCTCCTGGATGTTCAACATTTATACCACTGGCCATACAATAAGCATTAAATGCTTGAGAAGTGAATTCACCAGCATTATCAAGACGAATTGTTTTGATTGGATTTTCTGGAAATTGTGCTCTTAGTCGAATAATTTGCGCAAGTAATCTCGCAAACGCCAGGTTGCGAGATGATAACAAGCACACATGTGACCATCTCGTAGATGCGTCAATTATGACCATGAAATATCTAAAAGATCCACAATGTGGATGAATTGGTCCACATATATCACCTTGAATTCTTTCTAGAAATTAGGGGATTCAAATCCAATTTTTGCTGGTAAGGGCCGTGTAATTAATTTTCCTTGAGAACACGCAGCACAAGAAAACTCATTAAATTGAAGAATCTTCTGGTTCTTCAATAAATGCCCTTGTGAGTTTTCTATAATTCTTCGCATCATTATTGCTCAGGATGTCCCAAGGTCATGCCAAATGTTAAAATCATTTGGGCTAGTAAACTTCTGGTTTACAATAGCATTTGATTCAATTGCACTAATATTAGTGTAATATAGAGAACAAAACGAATGCAATTTTTCTAGTACAACTTTCTTATTTGAATCACAAGTTGTAATATAGAGGTACTCATTATTTCCCTCATTTCTGTCTCAATGTGATATCCATTTTGGCGAATATCCTTGAAACTTAGTAAGTTTCTTTGAGACTTGCTAGAAAATAATGCATCATTTATTATGAACTTTGTTCCCCAGGAAACAAAATAATAGCTCTTTCAAGCCTTCAATCATATCAGTACTACCAATAATGGTATTAACACTCGCTTTTTCCATTCTAGATGAGTGAAGTAAATCTTACTTTTGAGAATAGTGTGTGTAGTTGCGCTAGCAAGACATATATCTGCACTATTTTTCCTGATCATTTTCTTCAAAGAAAATAAAATATATTAACATCGAAATTTGTATATATATATATATATATATATATATATATATATAATACAATTAATTTCAAAAGTGTTATTGCATTTTAATATATGAATTCATGTATATAGAATTCACGTAATAAAATTCAAAAATGCAAAATCATGTATAAAATACAAGTCATGTAACATATGAATTCAAAAATATTAAGCAATCAACATTTATTATATATTTACTTTTATAGAAGTAAATATAGAACCCACATACCCTTTTTTTTTTATAACAATATGCATATTATCCAAGATTTTAGTCTTATAAGTTATGATCATCAAGAAGAGAGATATTCATGGATTCAAATGTGGAATATAATTAGTTCCACAATATCTTTTGTAAAAGGGAAAAAAAAAAATCAGTAAGTGTAGAAGATATAATATATATATATATATATAGCACAATTATCTTAATGACCTTGCTGAAACTCCTTTTTTTTTTTTTTTAATATCAGCCATGATTGTATTCTTAAACAAAATATATATTATTTGTGATCTTTGGATCTAATAAAAATAATAATAATAATAATAATAAATATAAAATAAAGCATTACTTTTATTAAATCCTGATATTACATACTTAGAAGTTCCTAAAGAATTAAAAGAAAAAGGAATCCTAAAGAGAAAAAAAAAATTGGAAGAGACTAATTTAATTACTAAACATTCCCATCATTAATCAGATGACCAATATTCCCATCAGGATCCTCAAAAAAATCAGATACATCAAGATAGCTCGAATTCACCATGGCATGGCTATCTAAATTATCTTTAGAAACATAGTTTGCCTCTGCCTTTTTTTTGATTGATGCCTTATATAGGTCAACCAAGTGTCTTGGGTACGAGGTACGTGCCCAATGACCTTTCCCACCACATCGGTAGCATTTTCTCTGAATCCTTACTCTGTTCATTCTTCTTCTTGAAAGATTTATTCTTGGAAGAAGAGGGAGGAGCACCATGAAAATGACATTTCTTTTTCTTTCATCGTGTTTTTTTATTGAAATCACGATTTTTACGTTTTGGGGTTATAATTTGTCACATTCACTTCAGGGAATGGAGCAGAGCCAACGGGCGAGCTTCATGATTTTTCATGAGCAATTCATTATTCTTACCACAAGAAGACATGAAATTAATTCAGAATATTTAGTAAACCCCTTTTCTCGAATCCTCAGGAGCACATTCGAGGCATGAAAGGTCGAGAATGTTTTTTCCAACATATCATTATCAGTGATATTTTCCCACACAATTTCAAGCGTGAGGTAATTCTAAACATTGCGGAATTATACTCACTTATGGACTTAAAGTCCTTAACCGCAAATGTAGCCATTCATTCCTGGCTTGTGGAAGTATCACTGTTTTTTGTTGATCATACCTTTCCTTTAGGCTCCTCCAAAGATCTCAGGATCTTTTAGAGTAAGATATTCAGTTTTTAATCCTTCGTGGAGGTGACGACGAAGGAAAATCATAGTCTTTGCTCGATCCTTCAGGGATGTAGCATTTCCTTGTTTGATGGTGTCTCCAAGACCCATTGAATCAAGGTGAATTTCGGCATCTAGGATCCAAGATAGGTAATTTTTGCCGAAATATCAAGGGCAACAAATTTGAGGTTTGAAAGATTCGACATCCGAATCTTCTTCTCTTAGGAGATAGAGCCTAATGCTGATAACGTGTTATAAAAATAAGAATAGAGAGAATAATGGAGAAGAAGAGAAAGAATAGTCTTATTGATAGTCTCAAGAGATACTCTATATGGAGCATCCAAAGGGCTATTTATAGCCAAATAAGAGAGATAATATCACATCAAATCATAACATTCTATCTAATCAAATCAAATCTTACTGAATCAGCTAAAAATATGGACATCCATAAATGGATAACATTTCATAACACTTTTAACCTGCTTCAAAAACAAGCGGTGACATTTTTGTCATTATCACACTGGATAGGTTCGAATCTCACATCTGATGAAAAAAATAACGACGCTCAAGCAATTTGTGTTGGCTCCTCCACCACAGCTCCTTTACCCTTGGCGCACGCAGCTCCGCCACCTGTGGCCCGCACGCGCTCTAGCTCCTCCACCCTTGGTTGGCGCACGCGACGAGTAGCCTTCGCCTCGCCTCGCCTCGCCTCCACACGCAACACGCGACCCAAATCTAGATCCGCCTCCGCCTTGGGCCTCTCCCGCCTCCTCATGCGACCCGGTCCCGCGACGCGCCCGAACTAGGTTGAAGTCACGTGAGATGATGGAGGCGTTGAGGAGAAGCTTGAATGATTGGGAGGGGAGAACGAAGCCATCTTGCTTGAGGGAATGGAGCAGGGAGGGGATGTGGTGGATTTTCATGGGTGGCAGAGGATGTGGAGGATGGCGAGGGAGGGGTGGAGGGGTAGAGTGGGTTGGAGAGGGTGCTAAGGCTGGAGGAGGTTTAAAATAATTTCCCAAACATGTTTTCTATTTTTCACCATTATAAAATTGTTTTTGAAGTTTAAATTACCAAATAGGTTTTACTATTTTTTTATTTTTAAAAAATGAACTTAAATTTGTTTTATAAAACAGTTTTAAAAAATTGTAGAATAAAATCACTTTCAAACAGGCCCGTAGTTTTTCTTTTTAATTCCCTGTGGTTTGAAAGAAACATCTTTATCTCCTTTGTTAAACATTTTTAGAATGCAATTTTAACTGCAGCAGGAAGTTATATGTACACAGCATTTGTAGTTCTTACTGAAAAATTCGTTTCGTTAATTATTTTTATGCAGAAATAGCTGCTTCTGGTCAAAACTCATGCTGGATGAGTCTTTATGCAATTATAGTTGCTGGAGGTATTGTGCAAAGTTGAGGGACATTTTACTTGGTGATGTTCAAGGATTTGTCATCTCTCTATGTGAAAGAACCATTTGTGAGTTGGGAAAAAATTTATCACATGGATTCCTACATGGTGTTTACAAAATGTTTAAATATGGTTTTTTTTTTTCGGTCAAAAAATGTTAAAATAAGTTTTTATCATCTTTAAAATTGTAATGAATTCCCTCTTTTTTGTTGATGATCTACGTTAGATTTTTAGTCAATGATAATAGTTGTACAATGGAAATAGAGGGAAAATTTGTTTTCAATTGATAAGTAGGCTTTGGTTTTCTAGTGCATATCATTCTTCTTCTAAACAATATCAGCAACATTCTCCCCCCCCCCTCCCTTTTCCTTTTCTCTTTTTTCCTCTCTTCTCTTCTCATGGGATTTGAAAGAAGCATCCTAATGTCCTATATACATTTTCAGATTGGAAATTTTGCCATGTTAGGATATTACATGTACATTGCTGTTAAATGTCAATTTTGATTTCCTCTAGGTATTATGGAGAGGATAAATGCCTTCTTTTGCAGTTCATATCTAGAAGTCGTTGTAATTATTTTTCTGCAAGAATGGCTACTTTTTACTAAAATTGATGCTGGAGAGGTCTTATGCAGTTAAAGTTGCTGATGTGTAATGCAAATTTAAGGGATATATTGCTTGGTGATGTTCTAGGATGCAGCTTCTCTCTTTTGATATCAGTAGAAATGTCAAAGAACCATATGTTAGTTACAAAAAAAACACTTATTACAATGGATTCCTACATGACTTTTAAAAAATTGTTAAAATGTGATTGTATCATCATTAGAATTTCTATGAATCACTTTTTGGCTAAGGCTCTTGCCTCGTTGTTAGAAATATATTTAGTCAATGTACTCAATGATAAAAATTGAATAATGAAAAAAGAGAGGGAATGTTTGCCTTCGATTGATAAATAGGTTTTTGACACAATAAAATTGAATATTTTGCTTATCCATTCTGGTGCTGTGAATGGATACACTAGTTTCTCTTAAGGGAGTTTGGTGGTTAGCTTTTCTGCATTGGAGTATATTTCAATCTTTTTTGCTCAGTATGTTGACAATATTTGAAATATAAACTTTTTATAAGTTTGTAAATAGGTGTATAAGCATAAAGAAGCATGATATGTCAAATATGAACTTACATGTTTCCATTGGAACAAAAGGTAAGGACTGTCCAATGTTCATTTGATATTCTAAAGTAGATATATTTAACTATCTTTTAGTCTTAATTTCACTTTGATGGCTTTAGTAATTTATACTTTATGATTAAGACAAGTCAGCTAATGTAGATATTCATCCATATTCTGGTTTTTGTCTCAAGTTAATGCCAACCGTTTGAAATGCACATATTATACAATTTGACCTTAAATAAATGTTGTGTATGTTAAGACCACAACTAATTTTCTAAATTGTTACTATTACACGATATGACATTAAATAAAAATGCAATATGTGGTTCGTTGCAGCGAGGTTTCTATACTAGCAGCTGTCAGAAATTTGAACAGATAATTTTGAAATTTGTTCATGAACATATCCCCCAATGCCCCATCAGTGGCAACCCTCATAAGACTGCACCTCCATGACTCTTATGTCAAGGTATGCAGTTCAAGTTTTTCTGTCCATTTTATTCTGATCTACAGTTAACAAGTATATGTCAGAATGAGTAAACATCTACAATTTCAGGGTTGTGATGCCTCTGTGCTTCTGCATTTGTCAAAAACCATGAAGTTGAAAAGAATGCTTTTTCAAATCTTTGACCCGACTACTTTTTCTTCATTGACATAATAATGAGCCTTGTTGGAGCTGAATGCCTTGGGGTAGTCACTCTCTTGTGCTAATATTGTTAGCTTTGACTACAAGAGACTCTATTCATGCCATAGTAAGTAAAACCTTTTACATTTTTTTGTTATCTCATTGCTGTCTCTCTCTCTTGGTGTTGGAATATGATTTGTCCCTCTAAAGGACTAGGCATGTATGTCTTATTTTGCCTAATATACTATTTTTTTCCTGGAATGCATTGATGGCATATGGCTACTTATGATTTGTATATTTGGCTCTGTTATATTGCCTTCAGCTTGCAAATTTATATTAGTTATGGCTCTTCAATCATTTTTCCCTGAACATTTGTTTATTCTCCTCTTTGGGATATGTATTTTACTGCATTGGTAGCTGAGTTTCCATCTTAGATATGCTCATTGTTTTCTTGTGCTTTGATTTGTCTTTTTTCTGTGTTGGAGGATATGTTTTCCTCTTGTATCTACATTGCATTAATCAGTAGTTAATTAGTGTATTAGGTTTTATTAATCACTGGTTTCATTTAAATGATGCTACAGGGCTGCATGAATTTCCTCCTCTTACGGGCCTCACCTGTATCTGGGGATGGTGCTATTAGTGGGATTGCTTTTGTTGCTTGCTTGCTTCTTTGGGACCCCACCACTCACTTTGACATCTCCACCTGTGTTATTGGCTTATTGCTTGTCAAGTTGATTATCCAGTGGAACTTCTCAGATTTCGTCCTATTGCTTTTGTTTGTCAGAGGTGCCCATGTTTATTGCGGTTACTTATCTCCATTTATACTGTTGTAGTTGTTCCGGAATTGATGATTGATGATGTTGTTATGTGTAAACTTATGTTACTATTATTGTTACCTTGATTGAGATTGGGGTTTATAGATGTGCCTAACGTGAGACAAATGTCCTGTCATGTTGTTTGTTATTGGGTGGAAGATCACTCCGATGAATCTAATTTGTTTGTCATTAGTTGTTCGTAACAAAGTGTTACAACCTCACAAGTAATAAACCCATGGCTTATAAATACTCTTTCTTTCTACTTTCTGATATGGCTTTCGTCCCAAGACAACTCATCAGTTCTTAGAAAAACAAAAGCTTGATACATAGTGGGTGGATTGCTGTCAAAAAACAAAATGGAGGACTATATTTGATCCAATAAAATTTTTTATAGCTCTTGGAGTTTTTAAGGATATTTCAAAGTTGCAATTGCAATAATCATTTGTTGTGGGTTATGTTGATACGGTAAAATAAACAAATTGTCACAGGTTGTTTTCCATGCAGGAATGCGGTTTGACAAGAAATAAATCTTTTGTATGATGAAAAATATTCCAGATTATAAGATGAAGGTTACATTTGAATTATGGGGTCTATTATTAGTCATTGAATGATTGTTATTTTTAGTGGATGATTTGATTCAATGGTCAATAAATAAGGTTGATGATGGATTCAAAGATAAGAATTCTACCATAAAACCTACCAAAATCAAATAATAGCTTAATTTGAAGAAAACGGGAAAGAAATAATTTGTTCTTAGAGCTTAGTGAAGTGGTAACTTGACCTTTGAGAGTGAAAAGGGGAACTATTCTCCAAAAGTTCTTCTCTTTTCCTATATATTACCACACTCAAACAAACCACATTTTTCATTCCCCTTTTCCAGTATCTATCATTCAAATACACCATAAGTGACATAAAACATTTAGAATTTGTCTATGGTATGGTAGATGAAATGTGGTTTCATCTAGTGTACCATATACTAAGTGTTTAGCCACATTTATAAAATATTAGAAAATTCTTTCATTTCACTTTAAGTGTATATTTGGATGGTGTATTTTCAAAATATAAGGGAATTTAAAATGCTAGGAAATTAAAATGCTTCAAGTAAATTATCTTCAATTTTTAAATTTTTAGTTTAGATAGATAATTACATTTCTTTCATTTGTAAAATGCTTTGTTTGGGGTGAGGTAATTACATTACCTTGATTTTAACATATTTTATTTGAAAAAATAATATTTTTTTATTAATAATCAAAATTCAACCAATCTAAAATCAATTATAATAAGTTTATATTTTATAAATTATCTTAAATTTTATTGACAAAATATTTTAAATTTGAATTATAAAATTTAATTGTTATATTAATAAAATGGAATGATACATAACATCATATAATATAAACTGAATATAAAAAATTTAAAATGCAATAAAATGAATTAAAAATAAATTTAAACAAAAATTTCATAAATATAACGAAATTGTAATGAAATATAATAAAAGTGAGACTTATCAAAATGAGAAAAGTGTATATTTGTGAGTGTAGAGATTTCCAAAATTCTCTATAGATGGAAATTAAAATTCTCTATTTTAGGTAGATAAAATCCCTATTTAAAATCCCTTGAATTTTGTAATTTATTAAGTGAATATCCAAATAGCATATTTTATCATGAATAAATTCTAAATCCTTTCAAAAATTATATTCACTTTATAATTGCTTCGTCCAAACGCACACTAAATGTATTTAGATACACTTTATAAATGTTTCTAAATGCTTAGAGTGTGGTATACCACACTTCATCTTATGTACCATAATCTCCACTGAATATTTAAATTATTAAAAGGATGTCATAAAATTTATTCAAAGAGAGTACTTTAACTAAATACACTTAATAAAATAATAATTATATATTAGGAGTGAATAACTACATATTACTATACTTATTTATGATTTTTGTTTATAATTTAATATATATTAATGAGTTTGACTTTGATTAATGACCTATCTAAATTTTTTCTTACACAATAATACAGTCATATATAGTCAAATTATTAGCATATTTAAATTAAATTCTATCCTATAGAAAAATTATTTTTAAAAATTTATTTAAAATGTGTGGTCAGTATCTCTAAACGGGTCTACAGTACGGAAATGATTAGACACTACATTTGACAGTAGATACTCTTAAAAAAAAAAATAATTTGACCAATTTGAGGCATCTTTATGTTGCTGGTTGCAAAGCTTTTGAAGAAATGATGCCAATAGGATTGGGGAAATTGACTTCATTGCAAACATTAACAGATTTTGTCATAGGAGACGATGGGAAGAGCAAAAGCAGCAAATTGAATGAATTGAAAGAGCTTAATGACATAACAGGCAAGATCTCGCTTAGCAATCTGCATTTAGTAAAAGACGTGGCAACGGAGTCGAAGGAAACAAATTTAAAAGCCAAAAAACACATTCAGAGCCTGTATCTACATTGGGGAGAGGAGTGAGGTTGGAGTTGCTAGATAACCTTTGTCCTAGCCAGAATTTGAAAAAATTGATTGTGATAAGCTATCCAGGAGTGAGGTTTTCAGGTTGGCTTTCTTCACTCACTTGTATTATTAAAATTGATCTATGGAGTTTTTCCAACTGCCAACATTTCCCACCATTAGAAAGACTCCCGTGCCTTAAGATGCTCAAGATTGCTTCAATGAGAGCATTGAAGTGGATTTATTATGAAGAGATTTCTAATGTGTTCTTCCCATCTTTGGAGACACTCATTTTCAAGGAGTGCTTGATAGACATCTTTCTTTGCCTCCTTTTCCTTGTCTTTCTTCTTTGGATGTCTTTAATTGTCCAAACTTGATTTGCATGCCTACTTTATCACTCCCTAATAGCGTGAAGCTCATGATGAAAAGATATTCTTTGGGTTCTCTCTCGGAGCTCTTGCACTTGACAATTTTCAGTATTAAAGTGTTCGAAGCAATGTCAGAGAAGTGGATGCAAAACCTCACATCTCTGAAGCATATCTCTCTTGGGGGATCTTCAATTACTCCACCTCTAGTTCAACAGTTGCAACATCTTCCTTCTGAACTCCAAGAACTGAATATCGATTCTTTTGATGACACAGAGCTTGATTTGTGGACAGTTGAGCAAGATAATAGCACACAGTGCTATGAGCTCCCTCATGCACTCCGTTCTTTGCAGAAATTCTCCATTGAATTTTGTCAGAATGTGAAGGCTTTACCAGAGCAGATTGGGGAGCTCCAATCCCTTAGGTGTATTGAGATTGTGTATTGCCTTAAATTAGAGTCATTGCCTGAAGCCATGTGTTGCTTAACCAATTTACAGACACTGTCTATTTGTGAGTGTCTCCTCCGACGTGATAGATGCCAGGCTGAAATCGGACAAGATTGGCCCAAGATTGCTCACATCCCAAATTTATACACAAGCAAATATTGATTCCTCCTAAGGTAATATTCCAACATTGGTACATCTTTTATTAAGGGATTGATAATATATAGTTGTGCTCTATTGTTGCCTATCCCATTTTTAACTGCAACACACTAAATCTCAGAATTGGATAATAGTTCTTGATTTCTTATATTTATGCTTACCCATAACTGCTTCTTACTAGTTTCGTTATGCATTCCCATAATCTCTATTCAATATAAAAAGTTTATATATCAATTATAGTCTTCGACACAAAGAAGCATTTACATATTTTATTTGGGGTTTAGCAGCTTTGAAATGGAAAGTTTCAAGTGGTTGTGGGGGAATTTTCATATTTAACATTGGCATGTCAAATTGGGATAGTTCAAGAAAGAATATAAACCTCAAATTTTAAAATTGAAAATGAGAAGACTCATTTTCAGGTCCGTGAAATGTGGAGTGCTGAATATAACCGAAACTTGCTCCAGTTCCTGGTGCAATTCAGGTATTCTTGAGCTTGATTGCTTGTTTATGCTAAGTTACTAATGGATTGATAAAGCCATAAACTGAAATCAATTTGGATACAATTTAGTTCAACATTCTTGTGCAATTCTTGATTGACCTTCCTCTAATAAATTGTTCAATACTACCCATTCAATCAATATTATTCCATGTGATTATATTTCTAAAATATTTCTTTCACTTTACAAAAATTAATGTCTGTTAAGGGAGTTAAGTGGTTGGCTTATCTAAATTGATATCTATTTCAGTCATTTTTGTCTAACATAGCAATGCAGCTGACTTATTACCTTAGAAGTTGTAGTTTAGCAGAGCAAGGGATCTCCTGAATATCCGTAATCTTTGTATTTGCATTCAGCAATAATATATACTTCTTTGTGTTTTCTGTGATAATCTGAACCAATTCTATCAAAATAAATATAGTATCTGTTAACCACTGCCAGTGGTTGTTTAAAATGTTGCTATTGTGCAATCTGACATTAAATAAAAATCTACATGTGGTCATTGCAGCTTGGGTGTCTACACTAGCGGCTGCCCAAAGGTTGATCAGATTATTTTGAAATTTGTTCACGAGCATATTTGCAATGCCCCATCAGTGGCAGCTTCCCTTATAAGACTGCAATTCCGTGATTGTTTTGTCAGGGTATGCTGTTCAAGTTTCTTCTTCCATTTCATTTTGATTTATAGTCAACAAGTATTTGTTAAAGTGAGGAACTAACATTTAGCATTTCAGGCTTGTAATGCATCTGTGCTAACTGCATTTGTATTCAAGAAAAGTCAAAAGGTCAAAAACTAATCAAGCTGAAAAGAGTGGCTTTCCAAATCTTACACTCCATTGCTTTCAATACACTGACAAAATAAATAGCCTTTTTGAAGCTGAATGCCTTGGGATCCTCTTTTGTTTAAATATGTTAGCTTTGACTACCAGAGAGTTTGTTCATGCCATCATAAGTTTAACATACTATATTTTATTGTTTATTTCATTTCTATCTCTTTTGGTGTGCACATTTGATTTTAATTCTAGAAGTGCAGGCATGTATGACTTATATAGTTATATTTCTGATATAATATTGATCCCGGAATGTGTTGAATTTTTTTAGCTATTATTTTCGTGGATCATGGCTCAGATATATTGCTTTCAACTTGCCGATTTGTATTTATTGTGGTTCTTTACTTTTTTCCCTAAACATTTGTTTATTCCCCTTGGGACAACTCTTCACTATTCTATCAGGGTTTGTTAAGATGAGTAACTAACATCTAGCATTTCAGGGCTGAAATGCCTTTGTGCTTATGCCTTATGAACACAACAAAAACCAGTGAAGTGGTTTTATTAATTCAATTCAATTCCTTAATTTTAGGTTTTATTAATCAGTAATTCTATTCTTAATAATGCCACAGGGCTGCAGAAATTCCTTCGTCTTGTAGCCTCACCTATATCTGTGAGATGGCACTATTAGTGGGATTGCTTCTGGTGCAGTTACTCTTGCTCATTGGGGAATCTACTACATACTTTGACAGCTGCACTCGTGTTGTTGCTTGTCAAGTTGATTATCCTTGTTGCATTTTTTATCTTCTCAGCTCATGGTCAATTTAGTGTTGTCCTGCTGTTTTGTTTGTAGCAGGTGATCCTGTCTATTATAGTAACTTATTTTAATTTGTACTCTTGTAGTTGAACTGGAATTCATTACTGATGCAGTGATGTCTAATATTTTGTTGCTATTATTGTCAATTATGCTGAAAATTGTAGTTTAAAATGGTGCCCAAGTGTGAGACAGATATCCTACTATGTTGCTTGATGGGCAGTAGATCATTCAGTTGAACCAGAGAAAGTTACTATTACTGTTTACTTGGTCAATGTTATCTTTGGGTTGTTCATAATATGGAGCTACTAACTTCCTTTGGCTCAGGAATAATCTTTCTTTCTTTCTTCTTTCTGATTGTAGCAGCTTTCATCCTAAAGGCTCATGAATTTGTAGAAATAATGTATGATTAGAAAAATAAATGTGAGTGAGTGGTGGATCCTACCACCAATTGAAGCTAAACTACCACAAAGTGGAGTCAGTGCAATCCAACACATGGTGCTTTAAGAGCATCCTATAATTTCTCATTCTGAGATATCTCAAAATTGTCAATGAAGTGCAACAATTGTTTCTTATGGTTCATTTTGTGAAATCATCCCTTTCATTAATAGCAAGTCAATAAAGTACAGTAAGTAAATTACAGCAGCATGTTCCTTATCCATGAATGGAGATTGACGGATTCAGTTGTTCAAGTTTATTTTATTTGACCTAAGGAAGTAAGCTAATTAAAATTCACCAGGGAAACAATCTACACAAAAAAAAATTGTGAAGAAAACTCTGTAAGAATCAGGACCTTGCACTTTATTCTTTGTATGCGTCCAGTTTTAAACTTGTATTTGAAGAGTTGGTTAGGAAATTGTTAAGGCACTAACTCATTTACCATACATTAATTAGTTTGAGCTTGAGGCATTTATCAATAGAGCAAGAAGCTCACCCTTGATGGTCTCCGTGGTGCTCTTGCTATGCCCAAGGAAGTTCTACGTGGTTTTGTGCTTCAATATTCAGTTAGTGTTTCTGCTATCTCCCAATTTTCTGGTATTGTGATTCGTTAATCTAATAATTCATTTTGTATGTTGTCCCCTTTAATTTAATCCTCCATCACATTATGCAGCTGGTTTAATATATGTTGGGTGCTGTCCTGGCAGTATGAATTTCAACCAGGTGATTATTTTTTTAATCCACCCTTCACCTATTTCAATTAGATTTTCACTGGTTGGAGTCACAGCTACTATGGTGTATTCATTATGAGAACTAGGTGTTCCGGTTAATGCTTCTAATGGAATCAATTCATGGCTAATTGATCTTATGATTGGTTGGTTTTGCTGGTAGAATAGGGCACTGTGTCAGCCACGGTAGTTATACTATTACCGGCCATTTTAAGTTGATCCTGCATGTGTTTTGGACCACAGCATTGTCCACCAAAATTACTATAAAATGACTATTTTAACCTTCTTCAATATTTTAATTTTCCATTTCAACCATTTCCATATTTTTTTGTTCCACTGCTATCTTTTCGATGACTTCACCACTATTGGTGCTCACCACCCTCGTTTCCCACCACTGTTGGAGCCGTGGAGGCCCTTCTCTCTCAAACCTCAGTATGAAAAGCATTATTTCTTTCATTGTTGGTCTCTATTGTTGAATCTAGCTCATAATTATTTTGTCATTCCTCAACCTACTGCCACCCCTCTGCCCGTACTTCCCATAAGCAAAGCCCCTCTTCTTTTTGTCCATCTGTCGCAAACCCTTTCATTACAAAGATTGCATCTTGTTTGATTTGATTTATTATATCTAGGTGGAGAACATTTTAAATGCAATGCAAGTCTGTCAATTGGATCCCTTTGGTTTGTGATTGAATATTATTTTATGTGGATATTGTTTTTCTGTTCATGTCTATTCTTCTCTGAATGTGTTGTTTGCTTCAACTTTAAACTAATTTTTTTATGGTTATGCTAAAACCATAAACCAAGAAGAGAAAAGAGAGATTTTTCATGGGGGGGGTCAGTGGTGCCGTTCCAGCAATAAGGGAAGGGATTGGTGGTGGTTGTGATGTTGGCTGGAGATGAGGATGAAAATTCCAGCTGGCTATAAATGACAATTGGAAACCTTGCTAAGACGAAGGCATATAAGTGGAAAGAATTAGAGATTGGGAAAAGGGATTATTTTGTCATTTCAAAACTAATTATTTTATTTAGTAATTTACTTAAATAATTAATAATTTTACATAATTATTATATTTTAAATCTCAACTATTTAAATAATATCTCACCTTGTAACTAGCAAACCATGCAATGATCCAAAAGATGGTTTTGACCATGTTAACATGACCCTTATTTTAGTCCTATATTTTGTTTTTGTATTTGAGGTGTTATCCTGGTGACAAGAGTGTGGTGCCTTTGAGAAATTCTGATTGAACCAAGTGTCCCTCATTCGCTCCTTTTAGAGAGAGAGAGAGAGAGAGAGAGGGGGGAATGTAGCACCATAATATTTAATCTAACACGTCTAGCACACGTTTAAGTTAATTATTAGTTATTACTCTTTTGTTTCAATTTTGATTCTTTAACTTGGAAATATTTTAGTAAAAGTACGGGTAAAAATTTTTTTTTGAATTGTTTAAAACAATACGTGAGCCGCACGTATAATTGAGTCCCGTCACTCACCTATCATAACAAAAAGGGAAAATAAAACTCTTCACAGGCATATACAAAATATGACGGCCTTATGAACATAATCACACAATCATATATGTACATATAGGAAGCACAAACATTAACCATTCTATGACTCACACTAAAACAAACCACTGAGACATTAATATGCCCATTAGCAGGGATTGGGCTAGTTACAGTCATCACTAGAAACATAAACAATATATACATAGAAACCAAAATCATCCTACTAACGACGCTCTCGAGAGGGAGGAAGATAGCCAAGCACACAAGTGGGGTCAAAGGGGGAGCGAGTCGACCCACGAGATAAACATGGGCTCCAGGACATGGACGAGTCACTCCTCTCGCGTGTGGACTCCCTTCATAAGCCGTCATTGTGGCCTCTCCATCTCTCCCACTTCCCACATCTCGGGAACGGTGGGAGCGGAACCACCTGAAGAGTGCTGGGAAGGAGATTCCTTTGATGGATCCGAACTCTGGCGAGGTAGGTCGAGAGGGTGATAGGGGTGTGTAAACTAGTAAGTCACGGATGGCAGATCCGCAGTGTGGCTACAAGGAGGCTGCTTTGTATGTGGACGGGTGCGCTCGAAAATAAAATCATCAGGAAAAAGGGTAGCGGTGGGGACTAGAATCTAATAACTGGGTGTGTGAAAGGACGGTCTAAGAAAACAAACATGCGAACAGCACATCGACCCACAAAATGATAAGACTGGTTGGTATGATTGAAATGCATTTCCTATATGGGAGCCTTAAGGTAAATCACGAAGGTGGTCATCGCCCTTTGAAGACGAAATGGAAAAAAAGAGAGGAAATAAGAAGTTTGAACATGAATCACAGGAGGACTCTTGCCTCCAGACATATGTCATCATTTTCGTATTCAGGAACCTCGGGTTTCATTATGAAAACAATGGACATAATAAGATGAATTTATCAAGTTTAAAAGCCATTAGTCGAGGTTCGTGTCTTTTAGCATGATTCTTAATGCTATGAGTGCATCATATCTCATCATAAATGCATATTAATGTCATATGAACACATATCGCAATAATCATAATAAATCAACATAGCATAAAGAACACAAGCTATAATAACTTGACCTTTCCTTTTTAATAATCTCAATTGACTTAATTCTCTTGCTCTCTTTTAAGGGCCACCCTACTACTCTCTTCTCTTGAGAGTTCTAGGTTATGAGCTCATACCTAACTAGTCGTCACTAGTCTAGTGCGGGATAGGGGGCATATGATCACATTTCATAACCATTAATTCTTGGAGTCTAAAGAATCACCTCTTTGGGTCACTTCCTACAACCATTAATTCTTGGAGTTTGAAAGATCCCCTTGTTGGATCACCTCGTAACCATTAATTCCTAAAGTTTAGAGAGTTATTTCCATGTGTTTTATGTTACCTTTAATCTTAGCACGTCATTTAGAGAGGCAAACATGAACATATAATCATAACCAGCATCATAACTTATGACTTAACATTTTATGTATAAAATAAATAATTAAGGAAAAGTTGAATAATAATAATAATAAAGAAAAAGGAGAATAAAATTTTAGGAAAAATTAATTTTGGCTTGATAGCTGTTAGCTATCCTACGTATCCTCTAATGTAATGAGGAACTCAAAGCCACATCGTTCTAAATAAAATATTTATTAATTGATTGATTTTATTTCCTTCGAGAAGGAATTAAGAACATCAAACTGTTGACAAGAAAATACTAAGCATCAATAGGAACTAATTTGCATCAGCATTGAAGGATACATATAGATCCATAATATTATAATTACATCCAAAATAGCATATATAATACTTAATGCAAAATAATAAAATAATTAATATTTAACTATATATCCTTTAAATAATGCTACACGAGACTTAGTGTTAAACTACCACTGATATATGTAATTATACGAGGAATAAAATCCCTCACCTGCTACACAGTGATGAATTGAAATGTCACAGATGAGTTAAAAAAAAAAACAAAGCAGAAATAGGTCCATACATGCATTATTTCACATAGTCATTAAATATTTATTAACAATCACATGCTATTTATTTTGAAATTTCATTATGACCTTGCTAATCGTAAGATTTACACATAATTATAATTAATATGCACAGTCAGAATGCATGGTATATGCCTAGCAGAAGAACATAATGCTATAATTAAAACATGCCAATATAGTACAATAACGCTATTACTATAAATACATTCACAACAATGTACAAGAATACAAATATCAAAATGAATAAACTCACTATTAATGCATATGAAAAAAAATGAGCAAGAAAATTTCATCTGTAGCATAATTGCGCAATTCATTATATAGAATGCTAAAATTCTTGTGATTGTTTGACAGAGAATATAAAAGTTGTATGATGTATTCATGTGAATAGTAAGAATGTATATAATTTTGTGCAAGGTAAGAATTTGTGACGTAATGGGTGAAAATAATATATATATATATATATATATATATATATATATATATATATATATATATATATATATATATATATATATATATATATAGTAGTATATGTACCTTATATGATTATCATATGTTAATTGATCTAAAAAAAATCAATTTATTGTCTTCAACACTTAGCATAAAATAAAAGAAAAGGAATCTAGATTTGGGGATAAGGGGGGAGCAGGGAATGGGTTCTGCACACACATTCAATCAAAGCAAAGTTCTCTCTCTTATTATTATTATTATTATTATTATTATTATTATTATTATTATTTTATCTGACTAAGTACCCAAGAAACAATTCTGGTAAAAAGTTTTAAATGAACTGTTATTGGACTGGACCTATCTTTGTTAGCTCCTTTCTTAATATTCAAATAAATATCAAAATTAAAACAAGGATAAATCAAGGGGGAGAGGGGTTTGAAAACACACACATTGAGACATTGAGTTCTCTCTTACACACACGCGTACACTCTCATCCTGCGCAACAGGATCGCGACGGGGGCGGCGAAAAAGAGTTGTTAAAATTGGAGTCGCCACCAAGTTTATTTAAATTGGGAAAACATGGAAAAACCGTTCTATTAAAAAAAGTGGTCTTTGAAACCAGATTTGAATTTCTGTTATGCATAGGAAATGGTAGGGTTTTAATCTACGCACCCTAATACACCCGTCTTAGACGTACCTTAATTGATTTGTGCAAATTATTAATAACCTTTCAAAATATTCATTTTTATATTTTTATTTACAACAAAATTTAAAAAAAAAATTGAGGAACACCAAGATGTCACAACTCAGGTGTTCAAAATATGTGTTAACAACCGTTAGGTTAAATTAATATTTTTATTCAAAATATAATATTTCACAAATAAGTAACAAATTTAAACTAAATATGTGAAAATGAAAATCTCTTATGAATTATAAATATTTACAATAAGATAAAAATTTATTTTGATATTTTTTACAAAAATAAAATAAAATATAAAAGAGAACATGCTTTTAAAGGAAATTTGGAACATCAAGCCACAACTCAGATGTCCAGAAATATCAGTTAACAAGCCGTCCGGCTAAATTAACTTTTTATTTGAAATAAAATATTTCCTAAATAAATGAAAATTAAATGAAATAAAATATCTCATAAAAAAAAACTCATGAAAAATTTACAATTAAGACAAAAATTATAAATATTAGATTTTTGACTTGGAGGGATTCAATCGCCCTCCTACGTATCCTCCTGCAATGGGGAATTCAAAGTCACGTAGTTCCTGAAAATATTTGTGTGTCAATGAGTTTTTATTAAGAAAAGAAAATAAAAAAAAGTGTTAATTGATTTTACTTTTCGAAAGAGAATTTTTGAATAACAAAGCTAATTCATGAACACAAAATTTAAATAAAATATATAGACGTACAAAATAATTAAACTAAAAATGAGGGTTCTAATTATTATATTTTTTACCAATTTTATTTTTGAAAGCTTTTTTTTTAATATAAAATTCATCAAATATTCAGTAAATAATTAGATTACTCCTTAAACCAATTTATTTAATCACACTCAAATGATTCAAAATAATTGCTAAGAAAATATATCATAAACTCTTTTTTTTAGTAAATCAAAATAATCAAGTATTTTTTTTGAACCAAACTAAATTAAGCCATTTTATTTTTGTTCATTTTAAAACATAATTACTCAAACTTAAATCAAGCAAACTTCAAACTAAGAACAAAATAAACACTAATCCTGCAAATAAACCCAAACAATCAAACTCAATTTCTAGATAAGTAAAATAAAAATAAGTCTAACCAAAATTATAATAATAATAATAATATTAACAAACAACACTCCCTAATTAGCTCTGGTACCACCCCCACTCACATACACTAATACACAGCTCTCTCTCTTTTACACACACACACACACTAACATTCCTACCTACTAGCAATAATAAACCCACACACTCATAACCCAAGCCCACTCACATAGCCCACACTCACACACAATCACACACAGTCTCTCTCTCACACTTACACTAAAATCTCTCACCCACTCACACACATAGACACGGTTAACACACTCAAACAGGTACAAGCACATGCACGCGAAGAGAGAGTGAACGAGTGGCAGAGAGCAAGAAAGAGAGAATAGCAAGACGGAGAGGGAGGAAGATAGTTGAAGGGGCCGCGGCTGGTGGGCTGATCTGCTACACGATGGAGGCACGAAAGGCGCGAGGCGGCAGACGATCAGAGAGCATTGGGTGGCCGCTGGAGTTCGGCCACACGATGGGAGAGCCCGATTTGGTGCGGAAGGTTGCGATGGTTCTGGGCGGTGATGGCGGTTGACCGATGGGATCTGCGACGACGTGGCCGCACGGGGTCGATCCCGTGGAGAAACCAGTCCTGAGAGGATGACTTTACCCCGATTGGTGCGTGCCAGTGGTGGTTCTCACGACGGCTCAAAACCCACTTCGCGATGGCGGTATGGCAAGTTCCAGTCTGCGATGGCCATGATGGAATGAGGGAAGGCGAAGGCAGTGCATGCGGAAAGTGGGGATGACGTCATGAAGCCGATTGGCCAAAGGGAAGGGGATGAAGTGGATCGACGATCTCAAGTCGATGGTCGTGGCTTGTGGCGGAGACGCGCGCGATTAAGGGAAGGAAAGGAGAAGGGCGGTGATGGCATGGGGGTTGGCCGTGGTGGTGCAAAAGGGAGAGGGGCGGCGGTGGCTTTGGCCGAGAGAGGGGAAGAGTAATTGCGATATGAGGATGATGATGATGTGAGGCCGGTGGTGGGGAGGGCGGGGCCTCCTCCCTTTTCCTCTTTCTTTTTGTTAAATTTTTAGATGATGATGATGCTCCTGCTTATGTTGTTACCTGGTTCTTTCTTTTTTTTTTCCTGGATTATATCCTGGAATTGTTGCTGGTTTCTTCAGGTTTTCTTTGAATGCTGGCTGATTTATGTATTGGAAATTTTTTTTTCTGATGGATTTTGGTTTTGATGTGATTTGGTTTTTGATTTGGGAAAATGGGGATGGTTGTTGTTGGTTGTGTTCTTTGTTGATGGTGGTTTTATGCCTCTCCCCTGAAAGCTTCAGCCTCTCTCGTGATTCCCCCTCTTCTATGTATCCAGCTCATCCACCGAAAGAGAATTTGTCACTTTGCAACCAAAATGATGATGCCCACTATTTACTGACCTTTCTCCCATCTCCATGGCTGCACGAGTCCATAGTTCATTTTGGCAGGGAATGGAATTTGGCAGGGAACGAAAGAATTAGGAGTCCGTGACTCCTCTGCCTCCTTTTTTTATTTTATCTTTTATTATTATTTGTAAAACAAAATGCAATGGGCTGTAATGGATTGAATTTTTTTTCATTCATTTTTTATGCACATGAACAAAAATGTAAAACCATGGTAAAATGAATAAAAAAATCTAAATTGAATTCAATTACACACAACAAAGAACTATATAAACAAGACTTGAAATGATTTGCAATTTCACTCATCAAAATAAAAATTATCAACATGAGTCTATAAATGAGCAACATTATGAAAGTATGCTAGCAAAATTTTTGTTTTTGTTTTTGTTTTATGTAAGAATAGGCTGAACAATAATTATTTTTTGTTTATTTTTTTAAAAGGACTAAATAAGAAACTATAAAGGAAATTAATCTAAATTATGAATTATGCAAATTTTGGTTTTTAATTTTAATGGGCAAAATCTGTTCACACATACCCTCATGCGCACTAACACTAATACCCACTAACACTCCTGCACCCATATACAGAGAGCAAGAGAGGGACGGGGAATGGGGGGCATGCATTTGAGAGGGGAAAGGGCCTTCACTCCTCATTTGGAGTTGGGGCTACACACACACACAACTCACAGCAACTCACGCAGAGAGAGAGAGAGGGGCACACACCTAGATCTCATTTTCTCTCACACACACATGCAAAGAGGAAGAGAGATAGAGAGCGAGAGGGGGAGGGAGCGGATGAGAGACAGAGAGAGCAAAGGAGTGAGGGGGAAAGAGAGAGACATCCGCGGGACATGGAGGGAGGGGGCGCGCGGCCAGGAGGGAGGCCGGCAGTTTTCATGGCGCGGCGCCAGGCGGAGGCGGAGGCCGATCGCCGCGGCTTAGGGGTGAAATCGGGGTACCCATTGATGGAGGAGAGAGGGGCACGCGGTGGGCGAACCGATCTGCCTTGGGTCGTGTACGGCGGAGCAAGGAGAAGTGGTGGCTTCGCGGTTGGGGGTCATGTATGAGGATGAAAGGAAGGTGAAGTAGGCAGGGATTTCGGTGGCCAACCACCACCGCGATGGGAGGCGGGCGGCGAGGACTGGCTATCCTGATTTCCAAGGCGCGCAGCGGAGGTGGCAGCCAAGCTGGGAAGCGTGTCGTGGAGGGGGGTTTTGGCCACCATGGTTGAGGGACCAGTTCGGCCAAGGAGAGGCCGTGACCTCCCTGTCCCTCATTCAACATTTTTGGCTTCAAGTTTTGTTTTCCTTTGTTTTTATTTTGCAAGATTTGGACTTGATCTTGTATCATGCGGTTGATGAGTTGCTTGTTGTGTTTGCTGCTATTTGTTTCTGGCTTGGTTTTTGGTTAGGTTGCAGATGATGGTGGCGGGAGCTGGTGGGAGCTTGATGATGATGATGATGATGAGGCCGTGAGGGGAGATCGGCCAACCTATGGCCGTGAGTGGCGCTATCGGTGGTTCGCGGAGGGGATGGCGGCCGCGGCTGAGGGGAAGGACGCTGGTGGTTGGTTACCGGTCTCTTTTTCTCCTTCTCTTTTAGTTTTTCAGTTTGGTTTAAGATTGTTTTGTATTTTTGTTTATAGACTGTCTGGGACATTTTGATTATGTTGGAAGGTTGGACATTTATTTTGGTTGGTTGCGATAATGTAGGGCTGTTGGTTTCATTTTGGTTGCTGATAGGTTTGGGTCTTTGATTTTGGGGTTGCATGCTGTGGTTTGTTTGTGAATTGAGAACGGGGGAGCTATAGTGTATGCACATGTATGTGTGATTTGTGATGCCAAAATAAAGGAACATAAAATCAGGCAATAATAGCAAAGCACACGGCTCCTTACTCTTGTTTTTCTTCCTCTCCCTTTTTCTTAGTTTGGTTCGTTACCAATGAAAGCCTGAAATCTTTGCCCCTGTAATTCTCTTTTTATTCTTGGAAATAAGACAGTTTTTCTTTTAAAAAAAGAACATGGTGGTGGGGATGAAAATGCTGATGATGCCTCCTCTGAACTTGTTTTTGGTAATTAATGATTTGTTCCATGCTTTGCAAGAGAGCTAGCGGACGTGTCCTTCATGCTTCAGCCGTGCCCATCATCCTCAGTTTAGTGTCTTGGCATAGTGCCCATCCTTGCAGTGAATGGGGAGTGTAAGGGATGGGAAAAAATATTATAAGGTTTGAGTTGTGTGATAAAATGACAAGTGTGGAGGACAGGTGTGGAAGAAGGAAATGTACATTGCATGCATATTGTTTAAGCAGATTCGTATAAAATTTAGTAGTATATCCCTGTAACAGCATGATATAGTGTTATGTGTGTGCTTTTAGTTCACTATTTTTATATTATTTGTGTAACTTGGCAAGGAATTAGAGACAATAATTAGTTTATAGTGTCTGAAATAAAAAGTTTCATCAATCAGCAATTGTGGCCATAAATATAAGAAAATATGTCACTATTCTAGTACTGAGCGAAACATATATGCTATGATCATCATAATTACACACATATACCAAAGCATGCCCTGCAATGAATATGTTTAATATTTTTACTATATATATATATATACATTTACAATAGCAATCTATTTTCAATAATTTGGTATATTTTAAAATAGTTATAGCAATCAACTTTTTTTTTGAAAAAATATTGTGTTCATATATCCTATCAAAACTAGTAATGTCATGTATAAAAGCACCAAAATAATTTAAATCAACCCAAGACTTCAGTTAAACACTATTTTCCACACCTTACTCACTTAAATAAATTTTAATCTTAATGATAAGTCTTGAGATGGTTTTGTGAGAGAATATTTAAATTTTCAGAAAGTATTAATCTTAAACTTTAAAATAATTAAAGACGCAATTAACATATTCATGCATTTTAATAAATTATTCTGGAGGTTAAAATTGATCAGAAAAGACTAATTATCCAGGAATTAATCAGTTAAGGTAATCAACTCTTAATTTGAGCTAGCTGATCTTAATTGATAACACAATTAAGACCAAATGAAAATCGAGGCATTACAACCATCGCGCCATGAGCCCTAGGGCGACCATCCACGTCGTTCGTGTCAGGACCTCCGCCATCTATAACCGCCATCCAGCTTCGCCCTGTTCGTGAGGAACTCCCTCCGTGAAGTCCATCACCACCTCTCAAGTCCTCTTCTCGCTTCAAGAGATTTGAGGTGGTTTGTGGTTGCTGTGTCTCCACTATCCTTGCGCTCAGCCACCTCAGCCTTCCTCCATCATCGCCGCATCATGCCTCCGTGAGCTTGCCACCGCGTCGTGCCGCCCTCAAGCCATGGTGTTGCCATTGTGTCGTTTGTGGTTGCTGTGTCTACGACTGTATTTACAATGCTATTGGGTTATCTTGGAGATTTAAGGTTCAAACACTCCTTGTCCATCTTTGATTCTTTAGATCTGTTTGTTGGGGAAAATGTTGTTGTTTTTGGTTGATATTGTTGATTGATATTGGGGTTTGAATCTTTTATCCAATAGTTTGTCAATTAAAAAATTTATGAGTGCAGAGGGGAAACAAAGTGAGATTTGGGGCGAAAGTGAGGGGAATAAAGGAGTGACTGTGGGGATAGCAAGAGGTGCTACGACGACAGTGAAGGAGATAAAAGTGGAGTTGGTAAGATATCATTTAGGGATAAGGTTTTAGGTAGTCAGACACCAAAACCTTTTTCTTTAGATGATGATTTGGATGGGGATAAATTGGCTATAGTGGAAGGAAAACAAGGGATGTGGCACCACCTATGGTGCGGTTCATGGATAGGGAAAAATGCGCTTTTGTCACCATACCATGATGCTTTGGTGGTTAAAGTCTTGGGAAAAATCTGGGTTACGCCATGATGGTAAGTAGGTTGAGGAATTTTTAGTAGCTGCATGGGGGATATGAAGTTTTGAATGTAGGTTTTGGATACTATATGGTCAAATTTGATTTGCCTGAGGATCAAGAAAAGGTGATTATGGGAGGGCTATGGATGATTGCTTGGAGCTACTTAGCAGTCAAACAATGGACACCAGAGTTTAGGCCAAGGGAGAAGTCCTTTGGCTCAACCTTGGTTTGGATATGGTTTACAAGTCTTAACATTTGGTATTATCATGAAAAAGCGATTAGGAGGATTGTTTCTGGTGGGTAAACCAATTAGGGTGGATGTAGTAACTCGATCGGCGGAAGAGGTAAGTTTGCAAGAGCTTGTATGTAGGTGGATCTCACTTTGCAGTGGTGAAACGGGTTATGATAGATGGTTTCTGTTATGAGGTTATTTATGAGAGTTTACATTTAATATGCAACCAGTGTCACTGTTATGGGCACATGGGAAGAGACTAAAGGAGCAAATCAGTAGGTAGACAAGGTGGTTCCTGAGGGAGTTCATTAGAAGGGGAAACTCTTGAGGTGCAACTAGAAGGAAACATTCAAAACTCAAAAGAGAAAAACAATATGCCAAATCATATACAAATGAATCAAGGAGTCATAATAAATGAGGCCCTAATATACGTGCCTATTAAGGAAAGTTTGAATGATTGGAAAGTGGTGGGCCCAAGGAAAAAGCCAAAGAGAGACAACAGAGAAAGAATGCTTCTACTCAAGATCTCAAATACTCGGATAAAGGAAATAGAGCTGTTAGTGTAGAGTTGCAGGGAGGGAGCAAACATATGCAACGTGGGGAATCCTTTGGTAAGTCACTAGCTATAAGCATACCCCTTCTCTCTAAATCAAATAGGCCCTTGGTTATTCGTGAGCCCAAGCTAAAGGAACCCATTGTCTTTCAAGCCACACGCAATAAGGAGGCCAAGAGATAACTTATCAAGCCCCCCCCCAAAAAAAATAAAGTGCAATAGTCTAATACACGTGAGAGCTTATCTATCCCGCCAAAGGTTGTGGCCAAATGGCAACTTGCAAGGTCGTCACCCATCAAAAAGACTATTATGGATAATGTAGCTCTTTAGCTTAGGGTGAGAGAGTTGATAGGGAGATGGAGGAAGGAGAGGTGAAACCCCTTACCATTCGTTGATGGTGGACTATACCTAAGGTTAATTGATTGGTTTTCTTTTCCTTTGATTATTTCTTATGGATTGTTCAGATTGGAATATAGTGTCTTGGAACTTGAGGGGCGAGTGAATGTGGGGGAAACGCCATGTGAGGGAGCTAGTTAAAAAGTTTAACCCGGAAGTTTTTATTGCATTGGAAACTCATACCCAGCACAATAATGTAAAATCCTTCTAGGAAAAGCTTGGCTACATAGCGAAGCCATTTAAGAGGCTAGAGGTCAATCTAGTGGTATTTGGTTGATGGTTTCTACGTCTATTAATAGCTGGAGAGTTGTGGGTATTCATTCCCAATGTATAAAGCTTGAGTTTGCTATTTCTCGCGCTATGTGGAGCTGTAGCGCTTTACGATAGTCCTTTCCGCAAATCGAGTAATGCTATAGGCTTACTTGTGTGAACTGGCTCAGACTATTTAGGGACCGTGGTTGCTTTTGGGCGACTACAATGAGGTAATTCATCCCTCTGAAGTTAGGGGAGGTAATTTCCTGACGACTGAGCTGATATGTTCCTTGCTGCCATGGATGATTGTGGGTTGATGGTTTTAGGTGCTGTTGGTCAACGTTGTACTTGGTTTCAACGTACGCTGGAGCTCGATTTGTGGCTAAGAGGCTAGATCGTATCCTGGCTAATCCTAGCTGGAGAACTATGTTTGGGGAAGCTTATGTAGAGAATCTCACTTATCTTTATTCAGATCATACACCTCTTTTCCTGCGTATGAAGGCTGAAGGGGGGCCTAAGAGGAAAGACCGTTTTGCTTTTTTGCTGCCTGGGCAATGCACAAGGACTATGAGCAGGTGGTCTGTGAGTCTTGGAGAGGGAGAGGTAATGTAGGGGTTTGCTTGCTGGAAACTCAACAGCGTCTAAGCTGTTTAATAAAGAGGTTTTTGGGAACATAGGTAAAAGGAAGCGCATTCTAGAGGCTAGGATTTCAGGTGTTAGAAGGAGCTGGAGGTTAGTGACTTTTCGTCTCTCAAACATCTTAAAATTTCATTGCGCAAGGAGTATGATGATGTTCTCTATCAAGAAGAGATGTTGTGGTTTCAGAAGTCTAGAGAAGATAAAGTGAAATTTGGGGATAAGAACACTAAGTTCCTTCATGCTCAAACAGGAACCAGGAAGAAAGCGAAATAAAATACATGTTCTTCACTTGGATAGGGGAATTTGGTGCACTGACCAGGAGATTTTTCAAGTTGCAGCGAATCGCTTCTACAATAACCTTTTTACATTCTGAAGGGGACCATGACATTTCTAATTGCAATCAGGTGAAGGTGCCAGTTATTAGTCAAGTTGATGTTGCCAGTCTTTTGACCCTATAACCATGGAGGAGGTGACGAGAGTAGTCATGACTATGCATTCTTATAAGACTCCAGGGCCTGATGACTTTTCATGTTATCTTCTTTAAGCAATATTGGCATGTGGTGCGTTCTGAGGTGTTTCAACTACTTCATGAGGCCTTCACTACAGGGTGGTTTGACCTGAGCCTGGCTTAGACCTTTCTTGTGTTGATTCCTAAGGTGGAATACTCTACATACTTTAAGAACTTTCGTCCAATAAGCCTTTGCAATGTGATATATAAAATAATCACTAAGGTTTTGGTAAACCGATTAGGCCTCTCCTTGAGTACCTGGTTGGTCCTCTTCAGGGTAGTTTTATTCCAAGTAGAAGGACAACAGACAATATTATCTTAACCCAGGAAGTTTTACATTGGATGCAGTCCTCTAAGAACAAGAAAGGGGTAGTAGCCTTTAAAATTGATTTAGAGAAGGCCTATGATAGAGTGGAGTGGAACTTCTTGGAGGCGACGTTGGAGGATTTCAGCTTTCCCCAGGTTATTATTCAGTTAATCATGCATTGTGTCTCTTCATCTCAATTGTCTATATTATGGAATGGAGGGAAACTTGCCCCTTTACGCCTTTGAGGGGTTGCGTCAAGGGAACCTCATCCCTCTTATTTGTTTGTCTTATGTATGGAAAAGTTATTGGCCATGACTCAAGAGGGAGTGGAGTAGTACATGGAAGCCTGTTCATGTTTCTTGGGGTGGGCCAGGTATTTCTCACCTTTTCTTTGCTGATGATGTGCTTCTTTTTTGTAATGGGAAAAAGTCTCAAGTTAGAGGTGTTATGGATATTATGCAAAAATTTTGCATTATGTCGGATTAAAAGTGAATTTCGATAAATCGAGAGCTATGGTTTCGCGGCTAATGCCTAACAGGAGGAAAGAAGCTTTGTCACGCTTACTTCAGTTAGATTCACGGGTAATTTGGGAAGTTACTTAGGTGTCCCAATTCTTCAGGGCGGTAACTAAAGCTGATTTCCATACCATTCTTGAGAAGATGGAGAAATTGGTAGCTTTTTGGCAGAAATGTTTACTTAATAAAGCAGGTCACTTTTGTCTAGCCAAGTTTGTATTGACATCTCTTCCTGTTTACACTATGCAAGTCGTTGTGGCTCCTGGTGGGAGTGTGTGATCATATTGATAGAATTGTACGGGATTTTGTTTGGGGTAATTAGCCAAACCGCGAGATTTCCGTCCTGTTGCTTGGGAAGTTCTAACTCGACATAAGAGTTGTGGGGGCCTTGGTATTAGGGGAGCTCGTAACATGAATACCCTTTACTTGGGAAGCTGGTGTGGCTCATTCAAAATAACTCTCCAAAGATTTAGGTTCAAGTCTTACGGGCAAAATATCTCATTCATGGCTCGGTCTTTCAATCCATACTATCAGGGTCGTGTTCTTATATATGGAGGGGGATTGGCAAAGCTGGTAAGGCTAAAGGATAGATTTCACTTCTCACTTGGCTCTGGGAATGTCTCCTTATGGTATGACAGTTGGTTGGATGGGGAACAAGTGGCTACTATGGTAGATTACGTCCATATTTCAGATTCTGAGCTCAGAATCCATGACCTTTGGTGGGATAGCCAATGACACTTTAATATTTTGAATGCTCCTTTACCTGAAGCAACTTGTTGCTTTCTGGCTAATCGTTCTTTACCATGTTGCGGTGAGTGTGATGCGGCTGGCGCGACTTGGACAGGAAAGTGGTGAATATTCTCCTGTAAGCGGGTATCGTTGGTTACTTCAGGATTGTGCTTCTGAGGAGGTTGGAGGGTCTTGGATGTGGATTTGGAAACCGCGTCCCCGAAAGTTCAAGTTTTTGATCTGGTAGCTATATCACTCTCTCTCCCTCCTGCCAAATTTAGGTTTAATAGACGTATTGTTCCTTCACCAAATTGTGTCAGATGTGGTCTTGGAGAGGAAGACCTCCTGCATTGCCTCCGTGATTGTTGTCACTCCAGGCTTGTTTGGCTTAATCTGGGCTTTGGTCAACCGCACTTCTTCATTCTTCCCTTGCTTGATTGGGTAAATGCGCGTTGAGATTTTCCTTTAATATGTCCTTTGCAGTAATGTTATGGTGGGTTTGGTGTTGGTGTAATAAACAAATTTTCAGACCTTTGTGGAGGGTGGATAAGGTGTTAACCTTGTTAGTTGTGGACATCTTTTCCATTCGAACACACTTGTCATCCAATCAGCGACGCACTATGGTTCGGTGTGTGGTACACTGGGATCGGCAGAAGGACGAAGTGAAGTTTAACATCGATGGTAGCCGTTGTTGGGTTCCTGATGCGCGCGTATAAGGATTGTCGGGTTCTGCAGAAACTCTATGGGAGGTGGATTGAGGGATTTTCTTTTTCTTGGGTAGTCTATTTTATTTGCAGAGCTTATGACGACAGTTGGCCTTGTCAGAGTGTGGGAAAAAGGCTTTTGTTTAGTGTGGTGTAAAAGTGACTCACTTCATGCCGTCACTTTACTTACATCTAATTCTTGACCAAGTATCATACTTGTGCTCCTTTCTTACAGGTGTCTCACCTATTGAAGGGAAGTTCTGCCTTCTCCATGGGGTGAGTGATTCCTATGATGGAATGGTTAAATTAGGTAGTATCAGTGACGATATCGTTAGGTTTTGACAAACTCCCCTCCCATCTTATTGTCTCACATTTGTGAGATCCTTTAAGGAGTGGGTATTTGCGTGGTTACTGCTGACTTTTGCGTTGCTAGCGCCTCGTTGGCATTTTTACTTTTTTATCAATGTAGTATCAATGTCATTTGCCTCACTTATAAACAGAGTGCCACCATCATTTTGCAGCTTCAGGAAAAACAAAAAACATCATTTTGCAAATTCAGACCAAACAAAAAAATTTAGGCATGTTAGTTTAGCTTTTAATTTTTATTTTTAATTTTAAGAATTTTATGAAGGAAACATTAAAAATTTAAAATAAAAATTAAAAATTAAATTTATAACTTTTAATATTTTTTTATAAAATCTAAAAAATTAAGAATTAAAACAAAAACTCAAATCAAACGTATTTATTTTCTCCGGCTTGAATTTTGTGAAGCCCTGGGCACCTGCTTTCTTCAGTTCCCACCTGTGGGTTCCACCTGTTCAGATTCACTTTTCCTTTTTTCCTCTCCAATATCCTTTCAACCAAACAAAGTAAAATCATACCATTCCTTCCAATCTCCTTCTAACCAAACAAATTGATTTTGATTACACGCCTCTTACTCTTACATTACAACAAGCTTGCTAGTTACTGATATCCTGCACCGTGCTCTCTTCCTTGTTCGGTCGTTTCATTTCTTCTCCCCATTTGAGAGATGGCTGAACAAATCCCCTATGCTATTGCTGAAGTCCTGATCAGCAACCTGGCCTCGTGGGCATTCGGCGTGATCGGAAGGATTCTTGGAGTGGAGGATGACCTTCAAGAGCTCAAGGACACACTCGAACTCATCCAAGCTGTGCTTTCCGACGCTGAGGAGCGGCAACATGAGGATCGCGCTGTCAAGATCTGGATTCGCAGGCTCAAAGATGTTGTGCACTGTGCTGACAACTTGTTCGCTGACCTGCTCATGCACGATCTGCGGCACAAGGTCAGCAAGGACAACACTGGTGGAAAGGTTCGTCGCTTCTTCTCGTCTGAAAACACTGCTCTTGTTAATTTTGATGTGGCTCGTCAGATCAAAGAGATTAAAGACAAGTGTAACAAAGTCGCAGAAGATATGTCTAGGTTTAATCTAAACAGAACAGTTGTGGTTCATAAGAAAGATGAGCTTGCTTGAAGGGAAACGAGTTCTTATGTTATGCAGTCGGAGATAATTGGCAGGGAAGAAAATAAGAGTGATATCATGAATTTGCTGAACCACAGCCAAACCAACCAGAATGTCTCTTTAGTTGCTATTGTTGGTATGGGGGGTTTAGGCAAGACGGCTCTTGCTCAAGTAGTGTACAACGATGCTAATGTGCAGAAACTTTTCCAGAAAAAAATATGGGTATGCATATCAGAAGATTTTGAAGTGAAGTCTGTGCTGAATAAAATGTTAAAATCCTTAAAAGATGAGGAAGTTGGTCAGTTAGAATTAGACAAATTGCAGAAGAAGCTTCAGAGGAATTAAGCGGGCAAAGGTATTTGCTTGTTCTGGATGATGTCTGGAATGAAAGTCAGCTAAAATGGAATGATTTAAGAAGTTATCTGATGTGTGGAGGTGAAGGTAGTAAAATATTGGTGACAACTCGTAACACAATGGTCTAAAAAATAATGGGTATTGAAAGCCCGTATGTTTTAAAAGGTATAACAAAGGACCAATCATGGTCTTTGTTAAAAAACTTGGCATTTGGGGATGATACTAGCAAAATGAGCCCAACTCTTGAATCAATTGGAGAAAGAATTGCAGAAAAGTGTGGTGGAGTACCGCTGGCAATTAGAACAATTGGATGCTTCTTGCGAACTATAAATGAAGAAAGTGATCAGTTGGAAAGTATTTTAAATGACGATATTTGGAGGTTGAGCGAGGAAAGACAGAGTATTATGCTGGTGCTAAAATTGAGTTATCAAAAATTGCCTCTTGGGTTAAGACAATGTTTTGCTTATTGTTATTTGTACCCAAAAGATTGGAGAATTTCAAAGAATGAATTGATTCAGTCATGGATGGCTCAAGGCTACCATGAGACTTCAACTAGAACACAATCTGTGGAAGATATGGGCAATCAATATATCAGAGTTTTGTTGATGAGGTCATTTTTCCAAGAGGCACTTCAAATGCTCAATTTACTGCAAAATGACAGGTTGAGGCACTTCAAATGCTCAATTTTATTAATAGACTCTGGCAACTTAGTTATGGAAGAATGTGACAAGTTCAAAACACAGATACTTTAAACTTTTCATCAAAGATGGATTGGTCATTGCATCCATATTGTGACAAATAATAGTTTGCAGGTGGTTTGCATCTAATGACTCCAACAAAGAAATGATGTTAGAATGAAATGCAATGTGCATGGGTTTTGCAACGATTCTTTTTCCCTCACTATCCAGATAACAATTATTTCCAACTATTGACTTTGCAAGATCATGTATCAAATCATGCATTTTGAAGGACTTAATATCACCATATTCATTCAGATGCATCTTGGAAAAATGACCTCATCAGCAAACTGATATGTTGATTGCCCATATCTTCCATAGATTGCGTTCCATTTCAACTTTCAAGGTAACCTTGAGCCATCCATAACTGGATCAATTCCATCTTTGGAATTTGCCAATCTTTTGGATGAACATGGTGATTTTTGAGTCCTTCAAAATTCATGATTTGATGCATGATCTTGCAAAGTCAATAGTTGGTAATGATTGCTACCTAGACAGTGACGGAAATGGAATTGCTAGAAGACCCATGCATATTGCATTGCATTCTAACACTATTTGTTTGTTGGAATTGTTAGATGCAAGCCATTTGCAAACTATTATTTGTCACAAAATAGATGCAATGATCAATCCATCATTCATGAAAAGTTTGACGTTCTTGCGTGTTTTGAATTTGTCGCGTTCTTCTATAACTCAGTTGCCAGACTCTGTTGATAATATCAAGTATTTCAAATGTCTCAACTTGTCGTATTGTTATGAACTAGTTAGCTTCCCCAAATCCATTGGCAAGCTTGTTTGCTTAGAGACGCTGGACTTGACAAATTGTGGGAACCTTGTTTTTTCCCTAGAAATTATCGTAAAATTGATCAATTTGAGACACCTTTACATCTCTTATTGTAGAGCTTTTGAAGGAATGATGCCGGTAGGATTGGGGAAATTGACTTCACTGCAAACATTATCATCTTTTGTTGTAGGAGGCGATGGGAAAAGCAAAAGTGGCAAATTGAATGAATTGAAGGAGCTAAATAACATAACAGGCCAGATTTCGATTAGCAATCTTGGTTTGGTAAACGATGTGGTGTCCGAGTCGCATGAAACAAATTTACAAGCAAAAAAACACATTCAAAGCCTATATCTAAATTGGGGAGAGAAAGAAGAAAACAAAAATAGTGACAGCTTGGAGTTATTGGATAACCTTCGTCCTAGCCAGAATTTGAAAATTTTGACAGTGGGATGCTATCCAGGAGAGAGGTTTCAGGTTGGCTTTCTTCACTTACTAATATTGTTGAAATCAAGCTATGGAGTTTTTCTAATTGCCAACATCTCCCACCATTGGAAAGACTCCCGTGCCTTAAGATGCTTTATATTTCTTATAAGCAATAATTGAAGTGCATTTATTATGAAGAGATTTCTAATGTGTTCTTCCCATTTTTGGAGGAACTCCACCTCTATCAGTGCTTGAATTTGAGGGATGGCAAAGGATGGGGGATGATAATGCGGCAAATAATATTGACAGCCATCTTTCTCTGCCTCCTTTTCCTTGTCTTTCTTCTTTGGATATCTTTAATTGTCCAAACTTGATTTGCATGCCCCTAATAGCATGAAGCTCATGATGAAAAGATATTCTGTGGGTTCTCTCTGGAGCTCTTGCACTTGAGAATTTTCAGTATTAATGTGTTTGAAGCAATGTCAGAGAAGTGGATGCAAAACCTCACATCTCTGAATCGTCTCTCTCTTGGGGGATCTTCAATTACTCCAACTCTATTTCGACAGTTGCAACATCTTCCTTCTGAACTCCAAGAACTGAATATCGATTCTGTTGATGACGCAGAGCTTGATTTGTGGAAAGTTGAGCAGGATAATAGCACACAATGCCATGAGCTCCCTCATGCACTCCGTTCTTTGCCAAAATTCTCCATTGAATTTTGTCAGAATGTGAAGGCTTTACCAGAGCAGATTGGGGAGCTCCAATCCCTTAGGTGTATTGAGATTGTGTATTGCCCTCAATTAGAGTCATTGCCTGAAGCCATGTGTTGCTTAACCAATTTACAGACACTGTCTATTTGTGAGTGTCCCCTCCTACGGGATAGATGCCAGGCTGATATCGGACAAGATTGGCCCAAGATTGCTCACATCCCAAATGTATACATAAGCAAATACTGATTCCTCCTAAGGTAGTATTCCAACATTGGTACATCTTTTATTAATGGACTGATAATATATAGTTGTGCTCTATTGTTGCCTATCCCATTTTTAACTGCAACACACTAGATCTCAGAATTGGATAATACTTATATTTATGCTTACCCATAACTGCTTCTTACTAGTTTCGTTATGCATTCCCATAATCTCTATTCAATATAAAAAGTTTATATATCAATTATAGTCTTCGACACAAAGAAGCATTTACATTTTTTTTTGGGGGTTTAGCAGCTTTGAAATGGAAAGTTTCAAGTGGTTGTGGGGGAATTATCATATTTAACATTGACATGTCAAATTGGGATAATTCAAGAAAGAATATAAACCTCAAATTTTAAAATTGAAAATGAGAAGACTCGTTATCAGGTCTGTGAAATGTGGAGTGCTGAATATAACCGAAACTTGCTCAAGTTCCTGGTGCAATTCAGTTATTCTTGAGCTTGATTGCTTGTTTATGCTAAGTTACTAATGGATTGATAAAGCCATAAACTGAAATCAATTTGGATACAATTTAGTTCAACATTCTTGTGCAATTCTTGATTGACCTTCCTCTAATAAATTGTTCAATACTACCCATTCAATCAATATTATTTCCATGTGATTATATTTCTAAAATATTTCTTTCACTTTACAAAAATTAATGTCTCTTAAGGGAGTTAAGTGGTTGGCTTATCTAAATTGATATCTATTTCAGTCATTTTTGTCTAACATAGCAATGCAGCTGACTTATTACCTTAGAACTTGTGAGTTTAATAGAGCAAGGGATCTCCTGAATATCCCTAATCTTTGTATTTGCATTCAGCACTAATACATACTTCTTTGTGTTTTCTGTGATAATCTGAACCAGTTCTATCAAAATAAATGTAGTATCTGTTAACCACTGCCAGTGGTTGTTTAAAATGTTACTATTGTGCAATCTGACATTAAATAAAAATCTACATGTGGTCATTGCAGCTTGGGTGTCTACACTAGCGGCTGCCCAAAGGTTGATCAGATTATTTTGAAATTTGTTCACGAGCATATTTGCAATGCCCCATCAGTGGCAGCTTCCCTTATAAGACTGCAATTCCGTGATTGTTTTGTCAGGGAATGCTGTTCGAGTTTCTTCTTCCATTTCATTTTGATTTATAGTCAACAAGTACTTGTTAAACTGAGGAACTAACATTTAGCATTTCAGGCTTGTAATGCATCTGTGCTAACTGCATTTGTACTCAACAAAAGTCAAAAGGTCAAAAACTAATCAAGCTGAAAAGAGTGGCTTTCCAAATCTTACACTCCATTGCTTTCAGTACACTGACAAAATAAACAGCCTCTTTGCAGCTGAATGCCCTGGGATTCTCTCTTGTTTAAATATGTTAGCTTTGACTACCAGAGACTCTGTTCACGCCATCGTAAGTTTAACATATTATATTTTATTGTTTGTTTCATTTCTATCTCTATTGATGTGCACATTTGATTTTAATTCTAGAAGTGCAGGCATTTATGACTTATATAGTTATATTTCTGATATAATATTCTTCACGGAATGTGTTGAATTTTTTTAGCTATTATTTTCGTGGATCATGGCTCAGATATATTGCTTTCAACTTGCCGATTTGTATTTATTGTGGTTCTTTACTTTTTCCCTAAACATTTGTTTATTCCTCTTGGGACTACTCTTCACTATTCTGTCAGGGTTTGTTAAGATGAGTAACTAACATCTAGCATTTCAGGGCTGAAATGCCTTTGTGCTTACGTCTTGTAGCCTCACCTATATCTGTGAGATGGCACTATTAGTGGGATTGCTTCTGGTGCAGTTACTCTTGCTCATTGGGGAATCTACTGCATACTTTGACAGTTGCACCCGTGTTGTTGCTTGTCAAGTTGATTATCCTTGTTGCATTTTTAATCTTCGCAGCTTGTGGTCAATTTAGTGTTGTCCTGCTATTTTGTTTGTAGCAGGTGCTCCTGTCTATTATAGTAACTTATTTTAATTTGTACTCTTGTAGTTGAACTGGAATTCATTACTGATGCAGCGATGTCTAATATTTTGTTGCTACTATTATCAATTATGCTGAAAATTGTAGTTTAAAATGATGCCCAAGTGTGAGACAGATGTTCTACTATGTTGCTTGATGGGCAGTAGATCATTCAATTGAACCAGAGAAAGTTACTATTACTGTTTACTTGGTCAATGTTATCTTTTGGTTGTTCATAATATGAAGCTACTAACTTCCTTTGGCTCAGGAATAATCTTTCTTTCTTTCTTCTTTCTGATTGTAGCAGCTTTCATCCTAAAGGCTCATGAATTTATAGAAATAATGTATGATTAGAAAAATAAATGTGAGTGAGTGGTGGATCCTACCACCAATTGAAGCTAAAGTATCACAAAGTGGAGTCAGCGCAATCCAACACATGGTGCTTTAAGAGCGTCCTATAATTTCTCATCCTGAGCTATCTCAAAATTGTCAATGAAGTGTAACAATTGTTTCTTATGGTTCATTTTGTGAAATCATCCCTTTCATTAATAACAAGTCAATAAAGTACAATAAGTAAATTACGGCAGCATGTTCCCTATACATGAATGGAGATTGACGGATTCAGTTGTTCAAGTTTATTTTATTCGACCTAAAGAAGTAAGCTAATTAAAATTCACTAGGAAACAATCTACACAAAAAAAAAAAAAAAAATTGTGAAGAAAACACTGTAAGAATTAGGTCCTTGCACTCTATTCTCTATATGCGTCCAATTTTAAACTTGTATTTGAGGAGCTGGTTAGGAAATTGTTAAGGTAGTAACTCATTTACCATACATTAATTAGTTTGAGCTTGAGACATTTATCAATAGAGCAAGAAGCTCACCCTTGATGGTCTCCGTGGTGCTCTTGCTATGCCCAAGGAAGTTCTACGTGGTTTTGTGCTTCAATATTCAGTTAGTGTTTCTGCTGTCTCCCAATTTTCTGGTATTGTGATTCATTAATCTAGTAATTCATCTTGTATGTTGTCCCTTTTAATTTAATCCTCCATCACATTATGCAGCAGGTTTAATATATGTTGGGTGCTGTCCTGGCAGTACGAATTTCAACCTAGTGATTGCATTTTTAATCCACCCTTCACCTATTTCAATTAGATTTTCACTGGTTGGAGTCACGACTACTATGGTGTATTCATTATGAGAACTAGGTGTTCCGGTTAATGCTTGTAATGGAATTAATTCATGGCTAATTGATCTTATGATTGGTTGGTTTTGCTGGTAGAATAGGGCACTTTGTCGGCCACGGTAGTTATATACTATTACTATTATTTTAGGGGTCATTTTAAGTTGGTCCTGCATGTATTTTGCACCATAGCATGGTCCATCAAAATTACTTTAAATGCTAATTTAACCTTCTTCAATCTTTTAATTTTTCATTTCAACCATTTACAATTTTACTGTTCTACCACTATCTTTTCAATGACTTCACCACTATCAGTGCTCACCACCCTCCTTTCCCACCACTATTGGAGCCGTGGAGGCCCTTCTCTCTCTCTTTCTCTCAAACCCCGGTCAAAGAAGTGTTATTTCTTTCATTGTTGGTCTCCATTATTGAATCTAGCTCATACTTATTTTGTCATTCCTCAACCTACTGCCACCCCTCTATCCAAACTTCCCATAAGCAAAGCCCCCTTTTTTTCTTGGAGAAGTGTTATTTGTACTCATAGAATATGGGATCCGTACTCACTTCATCCACCATTGAAAGGGAATGGACCCCATTCAAATAGAGTACACATCTCATTCAATGGTAGATGATTTTAGTCGGCACGGTATCTTACACTTCGTGAGTACAATTATCAAGGGAAAGGGAGGGCGGCTCCTGCGCTGGTGGCACGGTGCAATTGCATGAGGGCGAGCGCAGAGGTGCTTCTTGATCAGGGACGGATTTACTTAGGAGGTCCTGGGGACATGTGCGCCCAAAATGGTTTTAGAAGTTTTTTTAGTAGTATATGTGTGTGTATATATATATATATATATTTCGCCCCATTATCCTATTAGCCTTGACCACATACTAAGATAAAAATTATATTAAGCTTCTTGATATGCCCATGAATTATTTTGCCCACATCACTTAAATTTTCTGGACTCGTCACTGTTCTTGGTGTCTGGTTCATGAGGCAACCGTGGCTCGCAAGGTTTGTGGTGGTTGGTAGGGTTCGGTGAAGGAAGAGACACTAATCTTTCTTCTTCCCTTTTTATTTTTATTGTTTTAGTTTGCTGCTAAACAAGATTATTGACGGAGGATTGTATTATTTTTTTTAATTTTTTGGTTTGAGCTTGTTTAAAAGAGAATGTAATTTGTGCCTGTTTTGAAATGCCATGGGTGTAGGGTTCATGGAGGTTTGAGTTTGAAATGGAAGGGGTTTGGCTATGTGTTTATGGAGGTTCAAAGACAACAGCATTGTTTTTGGTTTGGGTTCCAAAGAAATGTGTGAATGGTCAGTGAGTAGGGGAAATGGTGATTGATCCCCTTTGCTTCAGATCTTCCTTTCCCTTTTATTCTCAAAAAGAAAGCTTTGGATCCCTGTGCTTTGGGCAGTGCATTTTTACTTTTCTCTTCTGTTAGGTCTTCTCTCATCCTCAGGATTGCCATTCTTAGTTTTAGGATCAGAGAAGAAAGAAAGAAGCATTTGTTTCTTCTTTCCTTTCCTTGACCTGTCTCTGTTTTGCAACGAGGGGCACAAAGAGGGCCGACACAAACAAATAACTGATTTTTTACATTTTTATAGTGGAATTTGTAGACGGCGGTTGTGGGCTGATGAAGATGGGCTACATGGAACAAAAAATTATGTTTGGACTTTTTAGCAAAAAGATGGGTTGAAGAAATTGAGTTGACAAAAGGCAAAGAAAAGAAACTTGATTTTCACTGGACAAAATAAAAGAAAATCTACAAAAAGGAAGATATGAGACAACAAAAACATAATATTCATATTGATTAAACATGATATTCAAAATTAAATTAAAAGATAACATTAATTAATTAATGTTATGAAATGGCGGGTCCAAAAGGCAGTAGAATGGCAAGAATAAGTATGCGAAAGCGTAAAATAAATGACATTAGGAATTTACGTGGTTCGACTTAATATCTACGTCCACGGGTAAAGACGACAACTAAATATTTCACTATAGAAATATGATAGAGAACAAAAATGGACTCACTCTACTCAACCCAAATCCCAAGTGTACCCAATATACTTATTAATATTTTCTCACCGGTATATCTCAACACACAAAAGAAAAACTCATAAGGAACAAATAATTCTTCTCTAGTACACTAAAGTGAGAGACACTTGGTTTTTCTCTCCGTTTTGATGCTTCTGCTACAATGTATTGCTCTCTTATAGAGCTTCATGTGCCAACATTTTCAAACTTTTTTTCAAAATTTCCAATTTGGTGCCCCCTAACTTCATCTACCAAATTGAAAATATTAGCCACCCATGTGCCGAAAGAGTGTTGGACTTTTGTCGATTGGCTTTGAAAAGCAAACCATCAATTTTGACAAATCTCCACCTTGGCTTGATTTTTTTTTCATCAATCTTCAAGTTTCTAAAGTGTCACGACTCCACCTTAGCACGTGGCACGTAGAAATTCGATTCCGTAAGCCTTGTGACCTATTGATTATCTCTATATGCATGCTCTGTTCATAAAAATCCATTTAAAATGGAAAAGTTCTCTTTTTCTTATACAAATCATATGTTCTTTAAGGTTCAAAAATAATCCAAATCATCTAAATAATCAAGTTCTGCAATTTCATAATCTTTTCTAAGGTCTGAAGTTATAATACATCATGTAAGTATACATTGCTCCATTTCAAAATGTCATGAAATCCATACAATTAAGCTATTCAACATAAAACCTGAATATACTATCATAGTATGCAAGATGAAAAACATGATCTAAGGTCAAGGATCCTGCCTGCATTTGTAACAGAGCACTCTAAACAAACCAGAATGCGTGCTTCACTCCAAGTGAAGCTTACCACCTGACACTTTACTATGGCTGAGTAGAATTTGCAAGCTGCTCTCTCTAAAAATAAGAGAAATGAAAGGAGTGAGTTTTGATATCGAAACTCATGAGTAAGTCCTTACCTGAAACTCTCTTCATGGGACATCAAAAAATAATGCATAGAAATCATAATGATATCAGGTAAAGCTCAGAGATCATGCATAATTACATACACATACATATAAATATTGAAATCGTCATTTCATTACTTAATAAAAGAAATTTCTTCAATTTACTCTCCTGCTGAAGTTAGATAAACTCATAATGTAGTAGCTCCTAGAGAAACGGAATCTCTACTTTGGTTACGCACAATATATGTGACGTAACAAAACTCTGAATATAAGTCTTGGTCACAGTGTGACAATAAATTCTTTAATATCCCTAGCGTAGGCATACTTGGTAGCAAGATTAACGGATTTGTCATGGTTAACACGCATGTTTCTCTATAGCTATTGTAAATGAATCTGAAAACCCTTAAAACCTTTTTATTCTCTATGAGCTCCGAATCTATCTTATTCTCAAGTCTAATCTTAGCATCACTGTGGCTATGAAATCATGCCCAAGGGATCACCCTTTGTAGACATTGTGATTTCTAAAGCTCACAGAATATGTAGCCAACTATTCTGAATCTTATAAAGATTCATGCTCTAAAACATTTTGATTTAATATCTAAAACATATTTCAATTGTCAAATTCTTCACAACTAGAAACCCAATGTCATATTCTAAAATTGTCATGACCCAACCTGGGCACGTGACCGCATGTGAGAAATCTCATCCTCACGTAAGCCTAAAGACCTGTAATGCTTTATATGCATGCTTTGTTCGTAAAAGAAATATATGAAAAATAGAAAATTTCTCTTTTTCTACATACAAATCACCTAATCTTTGAAATTCGAAATAATCAAAATCGTTTAACAGTCAAATCTACAATTTTCATAATCTACCTCTAAAGTCTGAAGCCATAATATAACATATGGCAATAAATCGCTCTCTCTAAATTGTTCATGAAATTAGCATACAGAAGTTATTAAACACAAAACAACAATATACTGTTTTAATATGTGAGATGCAAAATGTGATCTAAGGTCCGGGATCCTGCACGCTACTAGCACTTTAAACCAACCCAAAATACATGCCTCACCTCAAGGGAATCTTACCATCTGACTCTTTATTGTGGCTGAGTAGAATTTACAATAATGGTTCTATATGTAAAGATAAGAGAAATGAGAGGGGTGAGTTTTGATACCCAAAACTCATGAGTGAGCCCTCATCTGAAACCTCATTTCATGGGACATCAAGGAGCAATAGATAAAATAAATCATAATAATATGAAAAGTACTTGAAAATCTTATGCAATTACATGTCTCTATATAAATATATTTTCAAATCATCCTTTCATGGAATCAATAAAATCAATTTCTTTAATTCATTTTCTTGTCTATCATTACCTTTCCCCTTTACATATTTATATACTTTCACCAATTCAAAAGTGATTTCCTTTATTCACTTTCATTATGAGATTATATAAGCTTAAAACCATAAACTCTTTCATACTTTCTAATGACTTCTTTATCAATTCAAAAGTCATTTCATTAATTAACTTTCATACCTGGTATTAGATCAACTCATAATGACATAGCTTCTAGAGAAACAGAAATCTCTGGACACATCTGGGCGTTACGTATCCATCCCGTGTGTCAATCAATTCTTTGAAATCTCTGGTCACATCTAGGCGTTACGTATCGCCGTCCCCAGTGTGACAATAATGGGCACCTAACTAGGTCCCTCTCTGAATACTTTGGCCCATGACATACTTGGTACCAAAGTTAATGGATTTACTGTTTAACACAGCCTGTTTTTCTATGGTTCCTGTAAATTAATCTGAAAACTTCTTAAAACCAATTTATTCTCTAAGAGCTCTAATCTCTATAACTCTAAGTTTACCTTAGCATAACTGACTATGAAACCATACTTAGTGATTTCTAGTCCAGAATATATATCTGCCAACTACTCTGAGTCATCCAAAGATTCGTGCTCTAAAACCCTTTTATGTCTAAATCTCTATATCATTTCTTGTTAAAAACAAACTTGTTATATTCTAAAACTTGAGTTCATTCGATTCTAACAATCTGACTTAGCATAACTGTGTGGAACCATGTCCAAGGAATCACCCTTTGTGGACATTGGGATTCCAAATCTCCAGAGTATGTACCGTCAACTGTTCTAAATCTCGTGGAAACTCATGCTCTAAAACTCTTTTATTGATTATCAAAACATCATTCAATAATCAAAACTCTTTAAATCAAACTATTAATTTGTTAAACATAGTTCCAACCATAAACTAGGAAAACTCAATATCATATTCCAAAATCATAGAGTCTGAACCATCATTTCGGTCCTTTTCTCTAAACCTCGTATTTGGGTAGAAAACCTTAGCATAAACATAAACCAGTTAAACCCAGTAAAATAATCATAAAATCCTCTAATAGTTACACATATAATCAATTCTACATAGAATCAGTTCAACGTCATGGTCCCATGAGTTTTGTCTAAAACCTGTTTCATGCTCTAAAATCAGTGTTCTAAACATAGAATCTAGCAGTAAACTTCAAATCCTCATAGGAATTCTCTAAATCAAGCAGGAATCAGTTTTCATGAAAATAACTCTAATGCATAACATAAAAGTCACAGATGTGAACCCACTCACCTGGAGGGGTAGAATGCGCGAATAGCACCAACAAGACACTTGAGAGTGGAAGTGACAATAATATCTGACAAAGAAGCAATAAAACTCTAAATCATCCTCTAGATACTCAAATCTAATTCTAACCTTCATGAAGGAGCACCATGGCAAGAAAGCATGAAGAACATTAAAGCCAACCTTTAGAATCATGAGAAATTGGGAGATAAGGAAGTAAGATCAACAACTATACATACCTTGAACTCTTAAAAGGAAGAAAAATGGAGTTAAATTGAGAAAATCATGAAGAAATAGAGTGGGGAGGTAAGGATTTCGCATTTCTCCTGGAGAGGGGGTAGTGTGTCTGAATGATCTGGACCTCGAAATGGGGTTTTTATGTTCGCTGTTGACCGCCTGGGTGGTCCCCTACCACCTTGGCACACGACTTACTCTCGTTAACCGCCGAGCGATCATAGGACCCCCTGAGTGGTCATAGGACCGCCTGAGCGGTCTCAGGACCGCCTGAGCGTCTCAGAAGCTTCAGATGCTCCAATACCGGTATATATTGGATTTACTATTCCACCACTCACCTATTTACATTTCTTAATTTTAAGTTAGTAACTTTAAAACATAAATGTAAATAGGAAAATACCCCCCATTTGGATTCAAATAAAATATTAGAAAAATCAAAATCCCAACAAATCAAAATCTCATTTTTGGGTTTTAGTTCAAATTCGAAAAATCTTACAATTTTATAAACTTATAAGCTAAAAACGGAGTACTTAAGGGTTTCATAAAATCGCTAAAAATCACCCTTCAACTCATTTTTCTCTAGGGAACAATTACCGAGACTTTTGGTCTCAAGAGTATAGCTCTATCACATAGCCCTCCAAGGGCGTGTAGGGTTCAGACTTAGCGAATTTCAGGACCCGAAATGATAGATAAGGGTAACTGGCACCCTTCCTAATTTGAAAAAAATTTTCTAACTTTTTTATTTAAAACTGTATTACAATTCAGAGTCTAAATCGTATTTCCAATCATTTTTTCTAAACTTCATATTTGATTATAAAACTGGAGCATATACATAAAGGTTTCCAAATTCATTGAAACAATCATAAAAATCTCTAACAGTTACACATATATCATCAATTCTATAAAAACCATTATAATAAACATGGTCCCATGAGTTTTATCAAAACCAGGTTTCATGCTCTAAAACTAGTGATTCTAAAACATATTAACTAACAGAATCTTCAAATTCTTATAGGAATTCTCTAAATCAAGCAGCAAATCATATTTTTCATGAAAATAGCTCTAATGCAAAACATAGAGATCACAGATGTGAACCCACTCACTTGGAGGGGTAGACTAGCTAGAATCAACATCAACAACACTTTTGGGAGTAAGAATGACATGAAGCAGGAGAGCTCTAGATTAACCTCTAAACACCCAAGAATCCATCTTTACAGGGTAGAAAACTCTTCTCCCTTGAGAAGCATAGGGAACCCCCTCCAAACAAGGGAAATTCAAAGGAAATGAAGCTAAACTAGCAAGATAACATACCTTTAAGCTTTGATGATGGAAGATTCCAAGTTAATCTTGAAAGAATTGGTGGAAAATGGAGTTTTATGAGTGAAATGGGTTGGACGCGAGTTTCTTGTGTTTGGCGGTGAAGGAATTGTGTGGAATGGTCTAGAACCCTAAAATGGGGGTTTTTATAGTCCTGCGAGCGCTGCAGCGTTCACCAGAAAGCGTCCAAAACGTATCCTGGACACTGCCTTACTGTTCCCTGACCGCTTGCGCTCTCCAGGATATTTACATTTCTTAACTTTAAAACATAAATGTAAATAAGAAAATACCCCCCATTTGGATTCAAATAAAATATTAGAAAAATCAAAATTCTAACTAATCAAAATCCAATTTTTGGGTTTTAGTTCAAATTCCAAAAATCTTACGATTTTATAAACTTTTGGGCTAAAAACAAAAGGTTTAAAGATTTTATAAAATTCATTAAAAATCACTCTTTAACTTATTTTTCTCCAGGGAACAATTGCTGAGACTTTTGGTCCTAAGAAAATGGTTCTATCGTACCATTCCAATGGCGTGTAGGGTCAAGACTTAGTGAAATTCAGGACCCGAAATGATAGATAAGAGTAACTGTACCCTTCTTGGTTCAAAAATTTTTTTCTAACATTTTATTTAAAACTAGAGCATTACATAAAGTTGCCTTCTCTAGTGTGCCCATGAGGGAGAATCACATATTGCGAATGCCAACTAAGTCCAAGCAATGCTTGAACTTAGTAACAGTGATTAACTTGGTCAACATATCTGCTGATTGTTAGATACCAATTTTCTTCATTGCAATGGCACCTTGAGAAATAATCTTCCGAATAAAATGATATTCTGACGTCAATATGTTTAGTTCTCTCATGATACATTTGATTTTTGGCCAATTGTATGGCATTTGGCTGTCACAATGAATAGTTGTAACATCTTGTTCCAAGCCCAAATTATCTACCAAACTTTTCAGCTAAATGGCTTCCTTTACCGCTTCCTGACCTGCCATGTATTCCGCTTTTGTGGTGGATAATGCAATAGTAGACTGTAAAGTCGCTTTTCAACTAATTGCACTACCCGAGAGAGTGAAGACATATCCTGAGATCACCTTTTGTCAACATCTCTAGCATAATCATGTCAACGTAACCAATAACACTACCACCAGTGTTAGAATTTCTGTCATATACTAAGCCAACATATGTCATACCTCGAATATATCGAAGTGTCAATTTCACTACCTGCCAATGCATCTTGCCAGGATGCCCCATATATCTACTAACAACATTAACGGCATGTGAAATATCTGACGAGTGCAAACCATAGCATACATTATGCTTCTAACTATACTAGCATAGGGAACATGTGACATCTATTCATTTTATTCAACAAATTATGGTGAATGTACAACTGATAATCTGAAATGGCCCAATGGAGTACTCACAGGCTTTGCATTTTGCATCCCAAAGTGCTCAAGTACTTTTTCAATATACTTCTTTTGAGATAAATATAATTTGCCAGCACAGATCCCTATGAATTTCCATGCCCAAAATCTTCTTAGCTGCACCTAAGTCTTTCATTTCAAATTCACCACTAAGTTGCTCCTTCAGCTTCTATCTTAGAAATACTCTTAGCAAATAAGCATGTCATTAACATAGAGCAACAAATAGATAAATGAACCATTTGAGAGCTTCCTGGTAAACACAATAGTTATAGTCACTTCTTGAGTAACTATGACCTAACATGAAAGTGTCAAATCTCTTATACCACTGGCGAGGAGATTGTTTTAAGCCATATAATGACTTCTTTGAGAGACAAATATGATCCTCCTTGCCTTGAATAATGAAACCTTCTGGATGGTGCATGTAGATCTGTTCTTCAAGCTCACCATGGAGAAAAGCTATCTTGACATCGAGCTGCTCAAGCTCTAAGTCAAAAGTGCAACCATAGCGAGCAACACCTGAATGGAGCTATGTCTTACAACAAAAGAGAATACTTCATTAAAGTCTATTCCTTCCCTTTGGCTAAAACCTTTTGCAACTAAGCGTGCTTTGTACCGAGCCGGTTAACTTCAGGGATTCTTCCTTTTTCTTGAAGATCCATTTACAGCCAATAATTTTATGTTCTTTAGGTGGTTTCACCAACTCCCAAGTCCGGTTATTATGAAGAGACTTCATTTCTTCACTCATTGTAGCAATCCATTGTGCAGACTTTTCACTTGAGATAGCCTCACGATATATGGTAGAATCTTCTGATTCCATATCCTCTTCCACTGATAATACAAAAAAGACTATATCTGCATGACCATACCTCTGGTGGTTTTGTTTGTCTCTTTTCCCTATCTCTGGTAAGGCTATAATTCTGAACTTCTGTTGTGCATCTACGGCATCTACAATATCTTGTTCTTCTTCTTGAATGGGTTGGTCAAAGGCATCTTCATGCATATACTTTGATGGTTCAGCTTCAAAGTCCACCTGCTACTAATATCTTGGTCTTTTTGCATCACCAATCTCCTTTTTAATGAAGTATGGATGATTCATTGAACTTGACATCTCTGTTGATTATGAATTTGGATGACTTAGGTTTAGTGCACCATAATCTATAACCTTTCACCCCAGGATGATATATAAGAAATATGCATTTTATTGCCCCTTCGCTCAAGCTTTCCATCATCAATATGAGCATATGCAGGACAACCGAAACTCTTAAATTCGAGTAATCAGAGGAGCACCAGACCATACCTCAATAGGAGTCTTCAAATCAGCAATTGACGGAGACCAATTCACCAAATAGCAAGCCATATTGATAGTTTCAGCCCAAAATTCTTTTGACAAATCAGCATTAGAGAGCATACAACGAGCCCTCTCCAAAAGACTTCTATTCATAGATTATGCTACTCCATTTTGTTGCTGAGTCCTTCGCACAATATTATGTCTTACTATACATTCATTTTCATAGAACTCGTTGAACTGACCTCTACAAAACTCCAAACCATTATCTGTTATGAGGCACTTGATTTTCTTGCCAGTTGATTCTCAAAAAGCACTTTCCATTTCTTTAAAGTATGGAACACATCATTTTTGTATTTCAAAAAATAAACTCATACCTTCCTTGAGAAATCATTAATGAACGTCAATAGGTACCTAACACCAACTTTTGATGGAACAGGTGCAAGGCCCCATAAATCAGAGTGGATGTAATCCACTATGCCCTTAGTCCTATGGAAAGCAGTGTTGAACTTGACTTTGGTCGCTTCCTGGAGACATGGTGTTCACAAAAGTCAAGCTTACCAATTTTGTGATCACCTGCTTGCCAAAATTGACATTCTTGTTTCCCTCAAATGCTCTAGACGCATATACCAGAAACAAGTAGTTTCTGAATCTTAATCGAATGAAGATGATACTGAGGCAGCACAATGCTTACTTCCTTGAAGTAAATAAAGGCCGTTGACCAACTTGCCTTTTATCACAATAAGAGTTCCTTTGGAGATTTTTAAGACTCCACCTTCAGCAGAATACTTATAACCTTGAGAATTCAAAATGCCCAAGGATATAAGATTTTTTTTCAAGTATGGTATGTACCAAACATCAGTCAGCGTTCTCACAACTCCATCATGCATCTTGATTTGGACGTTCCAATGCCAATGACCTTACAGGGCATATCATTCCCCATAAGGACAACACCACCATCTATTGACCAGAAAGTTGTAAACCAATCCCAGTTCGAAAGATGTGGTAGGAGCAACCAAAATCAAGCATCCAAGTATCACCTATTGAGCTAGTTGATACTGCGAGAATATTATCAGGACTTTCAGCAACACTTGCTGCATCACTTGAATCTTTTTCCTTTTTGTCTTTGATCCTAGACATTCTTCTCTCCATGCCCTTCCTTCTTGCAATATCGGTACATGCCTTTACGATGTCAAGACTTAGATCTAGACTTTCCTCTGCTACTACTCGATCTAATCTCCTTTGACCTCCCTCTGGCAACTAGGCCAGATGCAATATCATCACGACTACCAATATCGTGCTCATTCTGTCACAACTTAAAAGTGCATATTTAACCTTATCAATTTTGAGACTTTCATGACCAAATATGAGTGCTTCATGAAAGTTCTTGTAGGAAGGAGGTAAGGAACAAAGCAACATCATTGTCTGTTGCTCATTTGAAAACATCTCATCCATATTTTTCAAATCAGTGACAAGTGACGTGAACTGCTATGTGAGACGGATTGATGTTCCTTCTACCATATGGAGCATGTACAGACGTTGCAACACACCAAGACGATTGGCCACTATCTTAGTCATATATAATGACTCTAATTTGGTCAATAGCAATTTTGCCGTTTCTCTAAAGGACCTCCTGACAGCACATCGTCTGTAATGCATAACTAAATAATAGAAAGAGCCTTTTGATTGGCATCTTCCTATTCAGATTCCTTCATTATCCCGGCCTCTTATCAGAAAGTGCTACTTTTACACCTTGATGTACAATAACAACCATCATACGGACCTTCCATGTTCCAAATTAATGCGCCCATCAAACTGCGAATATCAAATTTTGTCATAGACATTTTTAAACAAATTAGCCCAGAACTCTATAAGAGCTCTAGACCAGGATGTTGTGAAATGACAAACTCAAAAGGCAGAAATAGAATGTCAGAAGAAGTATGCGGAAATGTAAAATAAAGGACACCAGGAATTTACGTGGTTCAGCTTAATATCTAAGTCCACAGGCAAAGACAACAATCAAATATTTCACTATGGAAATATGAGAGAAATGAACTTACTCCACTCAACCCAAATCCCAAGTACACCCAATATATTTATTAGTATTTCTTATCCTTATACTCTCAACATACAAAAGCGAAGAACTCATAAGGAGCAAATAATTCTCTAGTATACTAAAGTGAGAGACACTTGGTTTTTCTCTCGTTTTGATGCTTCTGAAGTGCAACAATGTATTGCTCTCTTATAGAGCTTCATGTACCAACATTTTCAAACTCTTCTACAAAATTTCCAATTTGGTGCCGTCTAACTTCATCTACCAAATTGAAAATATTAGCCACCCATGTGCTGACCAAAAGAGTGTTGGACTTTTGTTCATTGGCTTTGAAAAGCAAACCATCAACTTTGACAATTATTTATTTTAATTTAATTGAAAACTGGGGCTAACATTATCATTATTACATTTGTGTCATGTTCGGCAAAGGAAAAAAATAAAGAGAAAAAAATTGAAGAAGTATTAATTTCTTTTGTTTATTTGAGATGAAAGTAAAAGGAAAGAAAAAATAATAATAGTATCAAATAACAATTTTACCTTTTTTTTTATAATTCAGTTTTACCCTTATATTAGTTTAAGATATTATTTCAACAAAAATATAAAGTTATGTAAAAAATTAATTAATAGCAACAGAAAATTTAATACAAAGTTTTCACAAATTTATTTATCTAAATAATAATTAACCCTACTCTTCATATACCAAACTGTTTATCTTCAATAAGCATTAGTAATAATTTATCTTCACTTTATATTAGAATCTAATTTTATATTTTATTTTATATACCATACAATTGACATTTTATGACGTGATAATTTATAGAGTGATTGAGCTCTTTCTTTACCCAAAGAAATTAAAATTAAAAATAAATTATAAGAGCAAGCAATGTCATTTGCCTCACTGATAAACAGTGCTACATCATTTTGCAGCTTCAGACTGGGAAAAAAAATATTTTGCAACTTCAGACCACACAAAAAACTCATTCTGCAACTTGAATTTTCTGAAAACTATGGTTGGAATTGATCGGTGTTGTGTTATTTCCCCCACACTTTCTGTCCGATGGGAAGAAAAAACGGCGGGTCCCACCAGTCACTGTTTCCTTTTTCCTCACCAATGAAATCATACCATTCCTTCCAACTTCCAACTTCCAACTTCCAACTGCCAACCGCCCCCTTTACTTTCTTCCGATTTCCTTCCAACCAAACAAATTGACTTTGATTACACACCTCTTAGTCTTACATTACAACAAGCTTGCTAGTTACTGATATCCTGCACCGTGCTCTCTTCCTTGTTCGGTCGTTTCATTTCTTCTCCCCATTTGAGAGATGGCTGAACAAATCCCCTATGCTATTGCTGAAGTCCTGATCAGCAACCTGGCCTCGTGGGCATTCGGCGTGATCGGAAGGATTCTTGGAGTGGAGGATGACCTTCAAGAGCTCAAGGACACACTCGAACTCATCCAAGCTGTGCTTTCCGACGCTGAGGAGCGGCAACATGAGGATCGCGCTGTCAAGATCTGGATTCGCAGGCTCAAAGATGTTGTGCACTGTGCTGACAACTTGTTCGCTGACCTGCTCATGCACGATCTGCGGCACAAGGTCAGCAAGGACAACACTGGTGGAAAGGTTCGTCGCTTCTTCTCGTCTGAAAACACTGCTCTTGTTAATTTTGATGTGGCTCGTCAGATCAAAGAGATTAAAGACAAGTGTAACAAAGTCGCAAAAGATATGTCTAGGTTTAATCTAAACAGAACAGTTGTGGTTCATAAGAAAGATGAGCTTGCTTGAAGGGAAACGAGTTCTTATGTTATGCAGTCGGAGATAATTGGCAGGGAAGAAAATAAGAGTGATATCATGAATTTGCTGAACCACAGCCAAACCAACCAGAATGTCTCTTTAGTTGCTATTGTTGGTATGGGGGGTTTAGGCAAGACGGCTCTTGCTCAAGTAGTGTAAAACGATGCTAATGTGCAGAAACTTTTCCAGAAAAAAATATGGGTATGCATATCAGAAGATTTTGAAGTGAAGTCTGTGCTGAATAAGATGTTAAAATCCTTAAGAAGTGTGGAAGTTGGTCAGCTAGAATTAGACCAATTGCAGAAGATGCTTCGAGAGGAATTAAGCGGGCAAAGGTATTTGCTTGTTCTGGATGACGTCTGGAATGAAAGTCAGCTAAAATGGAATGAGTTAAGAAGTTATCTGATGTGTGGAGGTGAAGGTAGTAAAATATTGGTGACAACTCGTAGCACAATGGTCTAAAAAATAATGGGTATTGAAAGCCCGTATGTTTTAAAAGGTATAACAAAGGAACAATCATGGTCTTTGTTAAAAAACTTGGCATTTGGGGACGATACTAGCAAAATGAGCCCAACTCTTGAATCAATTGGAGAACGAATTGCAGAAAAGTGGGGTGGAGTACCGCTGGCAATCAGAACAATAGGAGGCTTCTTGCGAACTATAAATGAAGAAAGTGATCAGTGGGAAAGTATTTTAAATGACGATATTTGGAGGTTGAGCGAGGAAAGGCAGAGTATTATGCCGGTGCTAAAATTGAGTTATCAAAAATTGCCTCTTGGGTTAAGACAATGTTTTGCTTATTGTTATTTGTACCCAAAAGATTGGAGAATTTCAAAGAATGAATTGATTCAGTCATGGATGGCTCAAGGTTACCTTGAGACTTCAACCAGAACACAATCTATGGAAGATATGGGCAATCAGTATATCAGAGTTTTGTTGATGAGGTCATTTTTCCAAGAGGCATCCATGGATGAACACGGTGACATAGAGTCCTTCCAAATGCATGATTTGATGCATGATCTTGCAAAGTCAATAGTTGGTAATGATTGCTACCTGGACAGTGATGGAAAAGGAATTGCTGGAAGACCCATGCATGTTGCATTGCATTCTAACACTATTTGTTCGTTGGAATCGTTAGATGCAAGCCATTTGCGAACAATTATTTGTCACAAAATAGATGCAATGATCAATCCATCGTTCATGGAAAGTTTGACGTTCTTGCGTGTTTTGAATTTGTCGTCTTCTATAACTCACTTGCCAGAGTCTATTGATAATATCCAGTATTTGAAATGTCTTAACTTGTCGTATTGTCGTGAACTAGTTAGCTTGCCCAAATCCATTGGCGATCTTGTTTGCTTACAGACGCTGGCATTGACAAGTTGTGTGAAACTTGTTTTTTCCCCAGAAATTATCGTAAAGTTGATCAATTTGAGACACCTTTACATCTCTTATTGTAGAGCTTTTGAAGAAATGATGCCGGTAGGATTGGGGAAATTGACTTCGCTGCAAACATTAACTGATTTTGTCATAGGAGACGATGGGAAGAGCAAAAGCGGCAAATTGAATGAATTGAAAGAGCTTAATGACATAACAGGTGAGATTTTGATTAGCAATCTTGGTTTGGTAAACGATGTGGCGTCCGAGTCGCAAGAAACAAATTTACAAGCAAAAAAACACATTCAAAGCCTATGTCTAAATTGGGAAGTGGAAGAAAACAAAAACAGTGACAGCTTGGAGTTGCTAGATAACCTTTGTCCTAGCCAGAATTTGAAAAAATTGATGGTGATATGCTATCCAGGAGCGAGGTTTTCAGGTTGGCTTTCTTCACTTACTCATATTGTTGAAATCCACCTGTATGGTTTTTCTAATTGCCAACATCTCCCACCATTGGAAAGACTCCCGTGCCTTAAGAAGCTTTATATTGCTCAAATGGAAGAATTGAAGTGCATTTATTATGAAGAGATTTCTAATGTGTTCTTCCCATTTTTGGAGAAACTCAAACTTGCTGAGTGCCGGAATTTGAGGGGATGGCAAAGGTTGGGGATGATAATGCGGCAAATAATATTGACAGCCATCTTTCTCTGCCTCCTTTTCCTCGTCTTTATTCTTTGGGACTGAAGGATTGTCCAAAATTGACTTGCATGCCTACCTTATCATACCATAATAGATTGAAGTTCATGATGGAAGCATGTTCTGTTGACTCTGTCTCTGAACTCCAGATCATTCAGATTAACAACATTAAAGAAGTAGAAGCACTGGCAGAGGATTGGATGCAAAACCTCACATCTCTCAAAGGGCTCTCTCTTATGGAATTGCCAATTACTGCACCTCTGTTACGGCAGTTGCAACATCTTCCTTCTGAACTCCAACAACTGCATATCAATTCTGTTGATGACGCAGAGCTTGATTTGTGGAAAGGTGATAATAGCACCCCCTGCCATGGGCCCCCTCACGCGCTCTGTTCTTTGCAGGAATTGTACATTGAATCTTGTGATCATATAAAGGCTTTACCAGAGCATATTGGGGAGCTCCAGTCACTTAGGCATATTGAGATTGTTGAATGTCCTGAATTAGAGTCATTGCCTGAAGCCATGCGTTGCCTAACCAATTTACAGACACTGTCTATTAGTGGGTGTCGCCTCCTACATGATAGATGTCAGGCTGAAATTGGACAAGATTGGCCCAAGATTGCTCACATCCCAAACATATATGAAAAAGATTCCTCCGAAGGTAATATGGAAGAAGTTTCCTCTGAAGGTAATATGCTAGCACCGGTTTACCTTTTATTAATGGATTGATAATATATAGTTGTGCTGCATTGTTGCTTTTCCCAATTTTAACTGTAATACGCTAGATCTCAAAGTTGGATAAGCTTTTTTGTTTTTAGTTGACGGGTCAATATTGGCAGGGAAAGACTTTTCTAAATCTTCACATTGAGTTAAAAATACAACCATAGATGACTATATCCAATTTCTAAGTTATGCAAGGTTTTCTCCTGTATACATCTAGTTACTTCTTGATTTCTTATATTTATACTTACTCATAACAATTTCTTACTAGTTTCGTTAAGCATTCACATAATCTCTATTCAATATAAAAAAAATTATATATCAATTATTGTCTTTGACAAAAAGAAGCATTTTCATTTTGTTTTCTTCTGGGTTTAGCAGCTTTGAAATGGCAAGGTTTCAAGTTGTAGGGGGGGGATTCACAGTTTTGATATTGACAGGTCAAATTGGGATAATTCAAGAAAGAATATATGTAATGTCCTAATTTTCATTTAGTGATAACTATGTGTTAATTAGAATTAATTGAATTTAATTAGGAATTAATTTTCTTAATTAATTAGATAATTAATAATTAAACATTTCTGATTTAATTAAGTCTATTATAAGCTAGAGTGCATGTTTATGTTAGCTTGTTTTTAATTTATTTAAAAGTTAAGGATTTGAGTGTATTAAATATTTAAAACTTCTTTTAATTAAAATTTCAAGACAACCTTAAAATAAAATTGGGTGAATGATGTATGAAAAATAGTATTTAATTATGATCGTGGATTGATTTAATTATTATTTAGTGCCTTTATTTATGAGATTACCTTGTTACCCTCACCTACTCCTATCACATTACACCAATACACCTTCTCTGCCAACAAATTGAAAAAAAAAAAATAGAAACCCCGCTCCTTAGTTATGCGGCGCCCTCACTTCACGTTTCTTTCTTTTTTTTTATTATTTCTTCCTTTCAAAACACCCACCTTCATCTTCACCACCCCACCATTCTCTCCTTTTTCCTCAAAGCTTCAAGAACCATAGACCCTAATCTCAATCCCACCTCTGTTCTCTCCTAAAATTGAAACACACCCAAGGCCACTATCATCTCCACCTCCAAAGCACAAAACTCTCCCCTAGGCACTGAGCAACCGCGGCCTTAGGAGGAAGAGGGAGGACGTTTGTGCTTCCTTCCACCTCCACAAGCTTCAAGGAAGCTCTATCTTCTTGTTCCTCCACATTTTTTGTAGGGGTTTCTCTCTAAAATCTTTCCTTTTGATTCATATTTGAGCTCTCAAACGAGGTTTTGAACCCCTTCGTTTTAGGAGGAGTATAATTCCGAAAATGTTACATCATTTAGGTGTTGTTCCTTAGTTTTAGTATTATTTCTGTTTTGTGCATGAATAAATCCCCAAATAAGGCGGAGACTTATGTGGTGACTTTTGAGATTGTCACCACATGGTCCAAACTAATATTTTATTTAACTTCATGATATGAAATTATTTTTTTGCCCTTGATTGTTCCTTCACTTAATTTTCCCTTTTGTGGTCTCTGTGGCTCCGCCCTCCATTGATTGTATTCTACACTAAGTAACACCATCCCGAAGATCATTGCTAGAAGCAGGTACTAGAAAGTTTCAAGAAACTATTTTGTTCCCTCAAACTCTCGTTCCTCTCGCCTTTCCCTCATCCCACAGCCTTTCCCTCCCCATCAGTGTAGCCCCTCTGGAGAGCCTCCACCACTGCCTCGTCCACCCCACCATTTCCCCCACACCGCCTCAGCTTGTTAATCTTATTTTTACCAATTTTGACTTTTGAGATTTTAGTTCAAAAAAAAGAAAAATCTAGATATGAGCATTTCTTCATGAACATTCGCTTCACCCCTCCCTCTCTATTTTCTCACACAACCAGACACACTTGTAGCTTGGGGTTGTTGGAATATGCAAAGATATTTAAAGATTTCTAATAGAAAGTATATCAAGAACCTGTGTTATTTTTGTTGCTTTTGTGGTTGTTGTGTTGTGCTTCTTCCCTTATCATTCAACTTGCAAGCTTTCATGGTCACAGTCATGGTGGTGGTGGTGGTGGACCATCCTTGAGGAAGAGGATATATAGTGTATAGAGACTCGAGAGAGATATTCTTTGATGGGTTTGAAATGAGATAGTGGAGAACATGAATGTTGACGATGGCACTTTGCAGGTGGGACGTGATGTTGTCGCGGGTAGCGCGATGTCACCTATCGATGATGGCGGTAGACTTACCGAGGAATTAAAGAGAAAAGCAAAGTGAAGATATGTTGTGTAGAAAGGAAAAGATAAGGATAGAAAAGACAAATTATCAAACATTTTACTTTTTTATGAATAATAAAATAAAAATTTATATTTTAATTTCAATTGATTTTAACCATTAGATCTAATATTTGATGGTTGAGATTTTGTTACCATGATGGTAACAAACTCATTAGTCACCATTTAAATCTTTGCCCCCCAAATAATGTATCATTTATGTGTTATTCCGTAGTTTTAGTGTTGTTTCTGTTTTGTGCATGAATAAATCTCCAAATAATGTATCATTTGTGTTATTCCTTAGTTTTAGTACTGTTTTTGTTTTGTGCATTAACAAATCCGAAAATGTTGCATCATTTGTGTTATTTCTTAGTTTTAGTGTTGTTTCTATTTTGTCCATGAATAAATCTGAAAATATGGCATCATTTATGTGTTATTCTTTAGTTTTAATGGGTCTTGTTTTGTACATGAATAAATCCGAAAAGGAGTTCCTTTGGTCATGAAATGTCTTGATAAAAGTAGTGCTAGTTGCAAGAAAAATCTTAGCATGTGTGTTCCTCCCATAAGGTGGCAATGTGAACTTGATTTCTTGCATCCTTAACTTTGGTTTTGTGTACAAGTGTTGTAGTGTAATGAGAATGTATTTGGATTGAGAATTTGAAGTCTTTAAACTACTTTGATTTGAAATATAAAATTCTGGTTCGGCGTTGAATATGTTAATCTAAATTTGATATTATTTTGATGTTGTGAGTTTGAGATATGTATATGTGAATGATATTTAGAAATGTCATTGTTGTTTCTACTACTGGAATATGTGATTGGACAAACGCCAGCTGGCTCCTTTCCTTTGGTTTATTGGTTTAGGCACGTTTATGTTATGCATTGTGTAGCTTCCAAATTGAAATGTTAAATGATGGAAATCTACATTTTGTCATAAAAATACATAAAGTATTATACTTATGTCTCCTAACAACCTATTAAACTTTTTCATGATGTTGGAGCATAAGTGTACAAGGAAGTTATGTTTAAAGTATGAATGAAATTTTTCCGCTCTATCCCCATTTAAATCTAGCGACAACTAGTTAGGTTGAGCTCATCCTAGGCGGTAGGTAGTTTGGAGTTTAGATGACTAGTTAAATCACCAGGGATAGTGATGCGGTTGGTCAAGATGACATGAGAGAATGATATATTAAAGGAATTAAAGTTAGGAAACAATGTGCTAGAGAAATTGTTATGTCTTGATTCTTTTACTCTTTCATGCAAGTTCTCCCTATGTGATTTATATGCTAGTAATGCCATACTCTCTAGATTATTATTTGTTAATCAAGGATTTTTAGAAGACTTAAAATATGTGTCACTTTGAAAGTTTTATTTGCAAAAAAATTAAAATAAACTAAAGTATGCTAACTTATTTTTCAATTAAACCGAAGTGACTGGAAACGGCAATAATGACACTTGTATTATACCGTTTTTATTTAATTACTGAGATTTTTTAGATTCTCACCCTTTTTTCCTTTTTGTGTCGTCTTCAGGACGAGCTAGCAAACCAGGATGTTGGAGTCCCTTGAGTTCTTGACATTGGAGCTAGACCTTGCTTAGAGACTTTGTTACTATTATCTCCTGTATATTTTGTATTTGTCTTTTGAGCATGCAAACTATTGATCCTCATTTATGTTTTCTATATTTTGAGATTTCTACACCTTATGGATGACTGTATCAAGATTGGGCCTTATTATTGGCTATTAGTTAGGATTTATTTATGGCTTGTTCTTTATCAGGATACTAAGTTATGTTCATGTGGTTTGTATTATGTATCGTTGTCCTTCATAGACCCATGCTCTCCTATGATATGTTAATACCCTATTTATGTTATGGCATGATGGCACATGTTGTTACAAATTTATGATATCTAGGATTTATTCTGTTATGTGCTTATTATTATGGAAATGTTGTTTCGCTCATAAGTTGCGCTAGTTTTAATTATGCATTAATGGACGAAACTCTTATCGTTTTAAGTTTTCAAAAAAATTTATCCTCTATTTTTTTCTAAAAGCTTTTTCTAATAACTAAATATACGAAACTAAAATGTAGGAAATCTAATAATTGGCCAATTATGATATATGCATAAGAGGTTAATAATTAGGATATTACAATATAAGCCTCCAATTTTACAACTGAAGATGAAAAGATTCACTATGAGGTCTCCGTGAAAGTGGATGTTGAAGATAGCCAAAACTTGCTCAAGTTCTAGATTCTCGTGCAATTTAGGTATTCTTGAATCTTGATTGTTTGTCTATGCTAAGTTGATTATAGATCTAAATATATTGCTTTCATTTTAGAAAAAATTGAGAGAATCATTGTCTTTTTGGATATCCTGCGTTGTACAACTTTTCGTGGCATGAATACAAACTTCTTATTCTATCCATCAATAAAATGGGTAAAAGTGTCCAATCAAGCACTATATAGTAGAAGTCATGGGCATTGAGAGAATATACAATTGGGGAGGTCACATTTTCATATTCAAATGAATGGCAAAGTAATCATATAATTTTAACGATACAAAGCACTGATAGTTTTTATTGTTCAACTTCTGAACAATGCTAGCAATACTGGAGTCTTCCTTTCTTCTTTTTTTTTGGTATAAATGAGGGCCTAAGCCCAAAAGGAGAAACAATCAGTCAGCAACAACACGGGTAGAAAGGCCCCACAAACATCATTATGATGATAAATAAGACAACCAACAGGGGGTGTATCCCATATGTTAATTTCCGTGTCTAGAGAGAAACTTTGGTTTGCAAGCCAATCAGCGCAAGTATTGCCTTCCCTGTAAGTGGTTTTGAAATCAATCCTCCAGTTGCGATTGACTAGATCAAGAATCCTTCTAATAAGGGTGTGCTTATCCTTGAGATCAGATTTGTTTCTAATAATATGGATTCAGAGGATGAATCCGACTCAACACACACTTTCTTGAATCCCCTGTTCCACGCTAGCTTGAGGCCGATGTATATTCCCCAGCTCAGCCAAGAAGGCTGTGCATTTTCCAATATTTTTGGCAAAGCCGAAAATCCATCTGCCATTCTCATCCCGCAAGAGACCTCCACATCCAGCTTGCCCCGGGTTTCCTCTCAGCACCATCTGTTGAGTTTAAACCAGCCATTTTCTGTACTAGCGAACTTGTATGGTGGATCGCTGCGTTACGACTTTGAGCCTGTGGCTTGTTCATCACCCTCATAATTTCAGGAGCTTCTAAATAATGAACTTATGGGCTACCCTAGGGCGTTCAAAACCCTGCTAAAAATCTCCTCATTCCTCCAATTCCATAGTCTCCATAGTGACGCCAAATACAATTTTCCAATCAAGATTTGGGTCAAAACCCCATTGATGCTCGAAATTTGCAGCAAGCCAATCCCTAAATTAAGTGTGAAGAAGATGGACGTCTTCTCACTACGGATAAGATGAATCCACTTCAGCATAAGGACAATCTCTCAGCACGTGTAGAGCATCTTCGAGGCATTTGAGCACTTGTGGCAGCAAGGATTTGACCCAAACCACTTAGCTCTCTTGAAAGATGTTACAATTCGGTCATGGTTCACTAACCACAAGAATGTTTTGATTCGTTGAGGCCCTTCCCAACTCCAGATTTTATTCCAGAATCCCCACTAAGTTCCGGGTAGAGCCATTTTCACCTATTAGCATCGAATAAGTGTCTCTGATCGTGAACATTCCATCCTGCTTGGTCCCCAAATAAACCCTGTTGTTTGTCTGTTGATTTGGAGGAGGAATGCTTTTGATCTCTTCCAATATATCATTTGGCAGGTAATTCTTCAAAAGTTCCAAATCCCATTCTCCATCACTTTTAACAAAATCACACACTTTCTTTCTTTTTTCATTTGAGTCTACCTCTGATCCACTGAACTCTATGAGAGGCCTATGGTTGTACATCCAATTATCGGTCCAAAAAGGACATTTTCTCCATTCCCAACCCTCATTCTCATGTGCTCCATAATTCTCGGCCACACCTCAACAATTGCTCTCCATAAAGCTTGAATCAGGAGACTTAGCTATCAGCATATTGGGAGGTTCACCCCTCTTCTATACTTTGCCAACAAGGTTTGGGCCCACAAGGAATCTGATTCATTCAGAATCTTCCAACCCACTTTAATCAGGAAGGCCTCATTCACCGCCTCAATTTTCTTGAAGCCCAGGGCCTACTCTTTGGGACGACAAAGCATGTCCAAGTTTACTAAATGGGCTTTCTTTCTCATCCACCCGCCCACACAAAACTCCTCTGGAGTCTTTCAATTTCTTTACACACTCCTTTTGGAATTTTGTCATGCTGCATGATAAAAAGTGGGCAGCATTGATCACAGTTTGGGCTAAGGTAATACGACCCGCCAGGGAAGACACTGGGTTTTCCAGCCTTAGAGTTTTCCTTTGATCTTCTCCAGCATTTGACCATAGGCTCTACGAGAATTACGGCCATTGATAATTTGGGCTCCAAGATAGCGCCCAATCTCTTGTGTCTCTTTGAATCCACATATATTAAGAATTTCTTCCCTGAATTATGGTCCACGTTTCTGAAAAGAGAATAGTTGTTTTGGTTGGATTAATCTTTTGTCCAGGCGCACAGAATGAATTTAACACTTCCATAATACTAGCCATTTGATCCCTACGCTTCAGCGAACAAAAGGAGATAATCAGCAAAAGCTAGGTGAGAAATAGAGGGCCATTTCTACCAGCTCTCATAGGCTTCCAAGCTCCCTTAACAACCCAATCTTCAATAAGGTGGGACAAACGGTCAAGGCATATCACGAAAGATAAGGGGATATTGGGTCCCTGCCTGATGCCTCTAGTAGGAATAAACTCTCTCGTTTTCTCCCATTCCAGAATTTTAAGACTAGGGATGTAACACACTCCATGATTAAGCTACGAATGCCTTCCATGATGTTAAAATGCTTTAGGCTCATTGATGAATTCCCAGTTGAGATTATCATATGCTTTTTCGAGGTCAATTTTCACAATCATGAATCCACGTTTCCCCTTATTTTCTTCATTGAATGAACCATCTCTTTAGCTATGATAATGTTTTCTTGAATATTTCTCCCGGATGAAGCTGGCTTGATTAGGAGCTATTCTAGCAAGTAGAGGCTTGATTTTCTGACTAGAATTTTGGATATGATTTTGTAGCACACATTGCAAAGGGAAATGGGTTCGAACTGGTTCACAAATTCCAAGTTTGTGACCTTAGGAATGAGGACCAACATGGTATTATTTACCTCCCTTATGAGACCGGGTTCCTCCAAACCTCCTTAATAAACTCGTCATCTTAGGACTAACCAGGTCCCAATTTTCCTTAAAGAAAATGGCTTGGAACCCGTCTTCCCTGGAGCTTTTAGGGAACCAATGCTGAACAGTGCTTTAGAGACATCATCATTAACGATCTCCTTGGAACATGTTTCGTTGGTTTTCCTCCGGTGGATAGGTATGGCTGGTGTTAAGAGTGGAATAAGGAGTGTTCTCACCTTGGAAAATGTTTCTAAAGTAGTTTAGGACATCGTTCTAATCTTAGTAACATCCTCAATCCAGTTCCCATCATCGTCACGAATGGCTTGGATTTTATTTTTCCTTCTTCTGATAATTGTTTTAGTATGGAAATAACGCGTGTTGCGATCCCCATCCATAATCCAGTTTCTCTCTAGATTTCTGCTTCCATAACATATCTTCCTGCCAAAGAGTTTCCTCCAATTCCTCATTCAGCTTAGCCTCCAAGTCATCTAGAAAATGACTATACCCGTACTTAGCAGAGTTTTGAATGCCTTTAAGACGGGCAATGATATTTCTTTTACGTTTGAAGACATTTCCAAAGACCTGATCATTCCACTCCTTAAGCAACGGGGTGAGGGACTTGATTGCCTCGGTGATATTGACCTCGTAATTCCATGTTTTTGTAATGAACTCCCTAAACTCTGATGAGAAGCCACATTGCTTCAAATCTAAAGGGGCGGATAGCATTTTTCCTGTCATCATTGGCTAGCTTTACCAGCAAAGGGTGATGGTCCGAGCTTATACGAGGGAGAACACTAACACTAGCATCCTGCCACTTGATTCTCCATTCATTATTACAAAGGGCTCTATCTAGTCTTTTGAACACTCTATCTCTGCCCTCCCATTTAGGACCTTTCCAGGTGAACCTAGATCCAAAAACCCTAGGTCAATAAGATTAGTATTATTAATCCAGTCATTAAACTTGTTGCACCTATGGACATCAGTACTTCCACCTCCTTTCTTTTCTTCAGGACTACTTATTTCATTAAAATCGCCTACAATGAGCCACGCTCCCCCCATGGCCTGGGCTTTGTTCGCTATCCCGACGATCCTCTCATGTTCACCCGGGGTTGATATAAACCACTGAGGAACCAATTGTGCCACATATCGTCAACATGCACATGCATAAATTGTTCATTGAGCTCCAACATAGTAATCTTTAGCTCCTGTTTATTCCATAAAAGCCAAATTCCCCCTGCATAACCTCTAGCCTCCACAATAAGAAAATTCTTGAAGCCAAGGTTCTTAATGACTCTAGATGCCACATCACCACTACATCTAGGCTCTTGGAGGGCCACAATCATAGGATTATGTATTATGACAAATTCTCTAAGAGTTCTAGCAAACCCTTTACTTACAACTCCTCTACAATTCCATGATAATATATTCATATAAAAAACCAAGAGAAAGATATGAGGGTTACCTCTAAATCCAAGGCAAGAAACTTACGCACTGTGCATCTCCACATCTCCTTGGGATAGAGATGTGCTACCTTCTTCCACCCAGGGACCATCTAAATTCATGTTTTCATCATGGACAATGCTGTCCTCGATCACCTTCGGCTTGTATGTCAGGGGTTTTGGGTTCCTATACTCCTCTAGAGTAGGATTAGTTCCTTTGCTGGTGTTTCCATGCATGGAACTGTTCCCATTGTGAAGCCTTGGTTGACTTGGGAACGTATTAGGAACTACAGGATCCTCCATGAAACTGGTTCTCTTTTTCAATTGCATGGGCCAGCCCATTGTGGGTTCCATACACTGTTGTGGCATTGAGATTGTCTTCATCTCCCATAGTCGTTACCTTCTTTCTTAATTCTCTCTTGGGCTGCTTCTCATAGGCCTCCCACTCATCCCAATTTAAAGCTTGTTGGGCCTTTTGCTTTCTCATTGGCTACCATTTAGAAAAACTCTTTCCTCACCACCGTTTGGGACCACTTGCATTTTTTGTCCAGGGGTTCTCTGTTTCCTCCTCTCACTCCATCCTCCTACGTCCTGATTACTTGAAATTTGGATTTGTCAGCCATATTCTCCCCATGGTACTGTCTCCCTGATTGCGATCATCATGGTTACTGCCCTCCCCTCCTTTTGTCGGCTTACGTGTTCTTCTTTGTCTTTGCACTATCATCCAAGGGCCAAAATTTCCCTGATCCACTGAATTTACTCTGTTGCCCTCCCGTCCTTCGGTGCTTGACTTTTGGTTTCCTCCATTTCGTTAACTCCCGTGACACCGGTTGAGCTTCTGAAGGCTGTTGCACCTCCAAATTCGTCCCATCTCTCCCACGTGCCCAAATTTTCCACAATGGAAGCAAATCATGTGGATTCCTTCATATTCGACAAAATGTGTTTTTCCATCAATCCCAAACTTGAAGTTAGCGGTTTTTCCAGATCAAGCTCAATACATATTCTCACGAACTTTCCCCTTGAGAGACTAGCAGTGTTCATATCAACCTTCAATGTTTTACCTATCCCGTTTCCCACCTCTCCCAAAAACTCCTTGTCATAATACTCTATTGGAAGTCCAGGTATGCGGATCCAAGCTGAATCTTGTCAATCGGCGCATTTGAGGGATCAAATCTTGGTTCCCATTTCTTAACTGCAAGATAATGATCAAAGACGAGCCACGGCCCCCTGAGTGCATGTTCATAATCTTCCTTGGCATAGAGCCTTACCAGGAAGTATTCATTGCCAATGTCTATGAGGTCAAAGTTGGCCTTTCTAGCCCAGCGTTCCAATCTTCCTTCTTAGGCATAGCCGATTTTTCTGCCAAGTAGCTTGACAATGAGAGTGTCTTTCCATGGTCTATCCATACGCTTCTTCTTCTTTCGATACATTTATGGTAAAGGACCCCGGGCAAGTCCTTTATCTCGAAGGCTTGGTACTTTCTTTTTGCCCTTTATCGGATTCTTGTTTCTCCCTTTACTTTGCATACTCACTTCATTGCCGAGATCTTCTGATGAGCTTTCGTTTATATCTTCATCATGTCATTATCAGAACCTCCTCGAGACTTCCTCAGCACTTTCCCCAGACATCCACCCATCATTCACAGTACCTTCTTGAGAAGTTCCGCATATGACTTGGTTGGACCTTGCACATTTCCTTCCTCAAACATCCATTCCTCGACGCGAGGCACCCTTGAGGAATCTCCGCTAAAACTTACTTCATTATTACGAACTTTTTTCTTGCTCCTTTGTAGCAAGTCCACTTCCTCTGTTGAAGTTTCGGCGCCATTGGGATTAGTGCTCATTGGAAGGAGAAGGCGGTAACTTGAAACTTGTCTCTTTGATTGTAGTCTTCCTTTTTTTATTCCCTGGGTTTGAAAGAAACATCTTTATCTCCTTTGTTAAACATTTTTAGAATGCAATTTTAACTTCAGCAGGAAGTTATACGTACACAACATTTGTAGTTCTTACTGAAAAATTTGTTTCGTTAATTATTTTTATGCAATTATAGTTGCTGGAGCTATTGTGCAAAGTTGAGGGACATTTTACTTGGTGATGTTCAAGGATTCATCATCTCTCTATGTGAAAGAACCATTTGTGAGTTAGGAAAAAATTTATCACATGGATTCCTACATGGTGTTTACAAAATGTTTAAATATGTTTTTTATTTTTCGGTCAAAAAATGTTAAAATAAGTTTTTATCATCTTTAAAATTGTAATGAATTCCCTCTTTTTGTTGCTGATCTACGTTAGATTTTTAGTCAATGATAATAGTTGTACAATGGAAATAGAGGGAAAATTTGTTGTCAAATGATAAGTAGGCTTTGGTTTTCTAGCGCATATCATTTCTTCTAAACAATATCAGCAACATTCTCCTCCCCCCTTCTCTTTCTTCTTTTCGTTTTCTCTTTTTTCCTCTCCTCTCTTCTCATGGGATTTGAAAGAAACATCCTAATCTCCAATATACATTTTCAGATTGGAAATTTTGCCATGTTAGGATATTACATGTACATTACTGTTAAATGTCAATTTTGATTTCCTCTAGGTATAATGGAGAGGATAAATGCCTTCATTTGCAGTTCATATCTAGAAGTTGTTTTAATTCTTTTTCTACAAGAATAGCTACTTTTTACTGAAACTGATGCCGGAGAGGTCTTATGCAGTTAAAGTTGCTGATGTGTAATGCAAATTTAAGGGATATATTGCTTGGTGATGTTCTAGGATGCAGCTTCTCTCTTTTGATATCAGTAGAAATGTCAAAGAACCATATGTGAGTTACAAAATAAACACTAATTACAATGGATTCCCACATGAGTTTTACAAAATTGGTAAAATGTGATTGTATCGTCATTAGAATTTCTATGAATCACTTTTTTGTTAAGGCTCTTGCCTCGTTGTTAGAAATATATTTAGTCAATGTACTCAATGATAAAAATTGAATAATGAAAAAAGAGAGGGAATATTTGCCTTCGATTGATAAATAGGTTTTTGACACAATAAAATTGAATATTTTGCTTATCCATTCTGGTGCTGTGAATGGATACACTAGTTTCTCTTAAGGGAGTTTGGTGGTTAGCTTTTCTGCATTGGAGTATATTTCAATCTTTTTTGGTCAGTATGTTGGCAATATTTGAAATCTAAACTTTTTATAAGTTTGTAAATAGGTGTATAAGCATAAAGAAGCATGATATGTCAAATATGAACTTACATGTTTCCATTGGAACAAAAGGTAAGGACTGTCCAATGTTCATTTGATATTCTAAAGTAGATATATTTAACTATCTTTTAGTCTTAGTTTCACTTTGATGGCTTTAGTAATTTATACTTTACGATTAAGACAAGTAAGCTAATGTAGATATTCATCCATATTCTGGTCTTTGTCTCAAGTAAATGCCAACCGTTTGAAATGCACATATTATACAATTTGACCTTAAATAAATGTTGTGTATGTTAAGACCACAACTAATTTTCTAAATTGTTACTATTACGCAATATGACATTAAATAAAAATGCAATATGTGGTTTGTTGCAGCTAGGTTTCTATACTAGCAGCTGTCAGAAATTTGAACAGATAATTTTGAAATTTGTTCATGAACATATCCCCCAATGCCCCATCAGAGGCAACCCTCATAAGACTCCACCTCCATGTGTCTTATGTCAAGGTATGCAGTTCAAGTTTTTCTGTCCATTTTATTCTGATCTACAGTTAACAAGTATATGTCAGAATGAGTAATCAACATCTACTTCTGCATTTGTCAAAAACCATGAAGTTGAAAAGAATGCTTTTTCAAATATTAGACCCGACTACTTTTCTTCATTGACATAATAATGAGCCTTGTTGGAGCTGAATGCCTTGGGGTAGTCACTCTCTTGTGCTAATATTGTTAGCTTTGACTACAAGAGACTCTATTCATGCCATAGTAAGTAAAACCTTTTACATTTTTTTGTTATCTCATTGCTGTGTCTCTCTCTCTGGTGTTGGAATATGATTTGTCCCTCTAAAGGACTAGGCATGTATGTCTATTTTGCCTAATATACTATTTTTTCCCTGGAATGCATTGATGGCATATGGCTACTTATGATTTGTATATTTGGCTCAGTTATATTGCCTTCAGCTTGCAAATTTATGTTAGTTATTGATCTTCAATCATTTTTCCCTGAACATTTGTTTATTCTCCTCTTTGGGATATGTATTTTACTGCATTTGTAGCTGAGTTTCCATCAGATATGCTCATTCTTTTCTTGTGCTTTGATTTGTCTTTTTCTATGTTGGAGGATATGTTTTCCTCTTGTATCTGCATCGCATTAATCAGTAGTTAATTAGTGTATTAGGTTTTATTAATCACTGGTTTCATTTAAATGATGCTACAGGGCTGCATGAATTTCCTCCTCTTACAGGCCTCACCTGTATCTGGGGATGGTGCTATTAGTGGGATTGCTTTTGGTGCTTTTGTTGCTTGCTTGCTTCTTTGGGACTCCACCACTCACTTTGACATCTCCACCTGTGTTATTGGCTTATTGCTTGTCAAGTTGATTATCCAGTGGAACTTCTCAGATTTCGTCCTATTTGCTTTGTTTGTCAGAGGTGCCCATGTTTATTGCGGTTATTTATCTCCATTTATACTCTTGTTCCGGAATTGATGATTGATGATGTTGTTGTGTGTAAACTTATGTTACTATTATTGTTACCTTGATTGAGATTGGGGTTTATAAAGGTGCCTAACGGGAGACAAATGTCCTGTCATGTTGTTTGTTATTGGGTGGAAGGTCACTCCGATGAATCTAATTTGTTTGTCATTAGTTAGTTTTTCATAACATAGTGTTACAACCTCATAAACAATTAACCCATGGCTAATAAATACTCTTTCTTCTTTCTGATATGACTTTCGTCCCAAGAGAGCTCATCAGTTCGTAGAAAAACAAAAGCTTGATACATAGTGGGTGGATAGTTGTCAAAAGCAAAATGGAGGACTAGATTTGATCCAATAAATTTTTTATAGCTCTTGGAGTTTTTAAGGATATTTCAAACTTGCAATTGCAACAATCGTTTGCTGTGGGTTATGTTGATACGGTACAATAAACAAATTGTCAGAGGTTGTTTTCTATGCAGGAATGCGGTTTGCCAAGAAAGAAAAAAAATTTATGATGAAAAAGGCAAATTATGTTTGGATCTATTGTGGATCACCTATTTATTAATTATTGGATCATATTATCTAAAAAATAATATTCATTCAGTACATTTAAACTAAATCCTATCTTGTAGAAAAATTATTTTTAAAATTTATTTAAAATGTGTTGTGAGCATTTATCTTTTTAAATAGGTCTATAGTACATGAAAGGATTAGATACTATCTTTGACAATAGATATGCTAGAAAACTAAAAAACAAAATTACATAAAGAAAATGGAAAATTTATGCATAACTCTAAATGTCTCTACAAAAAGTGTTATTCTTTTTAGATTGAAGAAATAGCAAGAATAAATAATCACCAAAAAATAAAAACTAATCACAATTGGCGTTGTTCTAAATTTCATGGGTTTCACGTGAATTTTTTTTTTTTTTTGTAATTATTAGTTCTAAATAACCACTAAAATGGTAAAAAATTATAATATGTAAAATCATTAAAAAATATTTTTTTTAGTGTGTTTTTCACAAAATCAAAAAAATATATATATAAAAGAGCACTTTCTAGAACCAAATTTTATCTCAAACGCTGCTCAAGGAAGCCTTATGAATTGGTAAGACGATTGCAATCTTTCAACCCAAAGCCTTGGACCGCATGCATACAATAAAGCCCTTAGTAGGTTAATAGTGTTACATGTACAACAAAATTTTATAACAATACTCACAATATTAGTTTGTCTTTTAGTAAGAGTAAATATCAATACATTACAAGATAAAATAATATTATAAGTGTTGTTATAATATTATTGTACAACAAATTATATACCAAACATTATTCTAGGGTCTCGGATTTTGATTCTTACAATGGTTTGTTAAGTTTGCATTATTTCTGATAATTTGGTCCTGTAGTAACTTTGGAGGATTACATGGTTCATCTTTTATAGTCATTAGATTTTGTTTGAAGGATTTAGATTTAAAGGTCCAATAATTACATAAAATTATAAAATAAATAAAAATTTTAAAGTAGAAAATAATAATTTATAAATTACCAAATAACCCATCGACTATAGTTCTTCCTCTCGTCGCCCATCATCCATCCTTCTCCTTCATTCTCAGCCCAGCGTCCATCTTTCTCCTTTCAAAAACACATCCATCCTTCCATTCTCATGCTTTTCAATGCATTTGCATCTCCATCTTTCTCATCTCTAAATATTCTTATTTTTGCCAACCAAACCAAGCTTGGCTATAGAGATTAAAATAGAATTAAAAGTAATAATCAAAACGCATCATGTAATATTGAAAAATAAAATTTGTTCAATAATGTATGGGGTTATTATGCTACTATTTTTTGCCAAAACAAATCAATTGTGTTGCCCATATACAGAGACGGTCCCTTAACGCGGAATTATAGGGTACGAGATATGCCTATTTTGTAAACATTGGGTACGGGTACACGAATATAAAAAAAAAAATCATAAATTTCATAAAATAAAATCAGTAATTTCAACATAAAACAATTCTAAATTGTTTAACAATCAACATTACATTCCGAAATGAAATATTACAATACTCAAAACAATGTTCAAGAATGGCAACAACAAAAGAAGATAGGTATACAAAATGGAAACCACACAGGAACAAAAATTATTAGAAGAGAGACAAAGACACCCCTACCTCATTGGATTGAGGTCCAAAGTCGCGTTGAGAGAACCGCCGACAAGCTACCTCACTAGATCGAGGTCGAGAGTCGCGCCAGAGAGTTGCCGTCGAGCTACTTCACGGATCAAGGTCGAGAGTCGCGCCAAAGCCGGCCAAAGATCGTAGCTCGTTGTGCCACTCCAGCTCCCGCGTTGCCGTGTTTCATAAGTCGTCGTGCCCCGCAAGGTGGTGCCGTGCGAGATGGGTGGCGCCTCCATTCTGCCGTCCATAGCATCACCGCCATGGTGTGGTGTCGCCGCGATGAAGAAGTGGGGAAGGGAGAGGTGATGCTGAGGAAAAAGATGAGGTTGGCAGTCATGTAATGTTAAATTAAAGGGGTTGTAGTGTATTAAATGGGGGCAACGTTGAAGAGAGAGACAAAAAAAAACACCAAAACGGCTATGTTTTGAAAAATGGCGTACCCGCTATTGGGTACGCGTATCCCATGCGTACCCCACCATACCTAGACATATCCAAATTTTTATTTTCCAAAAGTAGGGTGATAGGACATACCCACGTGTACCCATCATTACCCTGTATCTACCGCGTACCCAGGACGGGTGCTTTTTCATTTTGCCCGTACCCGTGCTTCATAGCGAAATCACAAACAGGGAGCAAATGAAATTGTTATTTCCTCTTCCAGAACAAACACAGACTACAACAAAAGAGGGAGGAGAAGTAAAATAAAATCGATTAACTAGAACAAATTGAAGAGGGAATGAATTGAAAGTGCAATTAATGCTGCCCTTTACACTGCTCCGTTCCTCTGTCCTCAGCCAACAAATTTTCAATCAATTTTCCCACTTCACCATTTCAGCGCAAGTGCCCAACAAATCCTCCTTAATGTTTCTTTCCAACTTTGGTATTGTTCACAGAGGGAGAATTTTTTTTTTTTTTAAGATTAAGGGATTTGGGCTTGTCTTATTTTTTTATTTTGTTTTTTAAATTATTTTATTCATGTTCCCTACAAAAGAGAAGAAACTAGAAAGTGTTAATCTTTTGCTAGCATAAATAATTTTTTTGAGAAAAAATGAAAGAATTAATCAAGCAACAATAGATTGTTGATTTTTCTTTGTTTTACGATGTCTGAATTGTTATAAAAAAAACAAGGAAGGGGAGACGGTGGCGATGGCACTGATGGAAGGTAACATGGTGGTCAGAAGAAGAGAGCAAGAGTAGAATGAATAGGATGAAAGAAGAATTAAAAATTTAAATAAGGTTAGTTTAGTAACTTTAATATTATTAAGTAATTAGCATGTGATGGTTTAGTAAGTTGACGTGTATGTGCTAAGTGATAACTAAAACTTTGGTATTTAGATTTCCTAGGTTCTTACCGAGGCTTGTTATGTTCCTATTAGCTTGAATGAACTAAAGTGCATGAATGATATGTCTATGTTTGTTAAGCACATGATTCATGCATGTGCATGCTTGTGTGATTATGCCTTCTGGAACAAGGAGTAGAATAGCTTCCTTTGATGCACATTTAACCTTGAAAGCTCACGTTTACTAGCATCAAGTTTCTTTAGATGCTATTTTGTTAAGTTTTAGGAGTATGACATGACTGGAGGACTGTGTTTGTAATTTTGAAAAGGGTTTTATGAATACTTGAGGTTCTTAGTAAATGTTTCTCAAGATTTTAGATGAAAAGATTTCTTAAAGGAGTTTTCATAAACATTCTTTACAAGATACATGAGACAAGTTTGGTTTGAAAGTATCGTTCATTTACGCCAAAGTTAAGTATTGGAATAAAGCTGTAACCCCCTTAGCATGCATTAGGGAGTGCGGACAATGCAGAGTTTTTATGCTGGGGGTTAGGGAAATTTCACTTTTTTTATATTTATTTTGCATGATTTTGTTTACTTCTATTATTTTCATGTTCTGCATTATATTTGCTTCCTCTGTTATTTTTTCTCTGTATTAAAAAACTTAAAAAAATGAATTGTTTCTTGTTGTTTGGTCATCGTCTGATGACTATTTGTTTTGCTTTTTAACCTTTTAGTTGCTAAATATGCTTTTCTAATCCATGACAATCCCTTTGTGCACTTGTAATTGTATGAGAAGGATAGCATTTTATACACTTCTAGGATTAGCAATTTTAGGTTGGGGCACAGATCATGCTTAGTGCAGTTTCTTACGTCGAGACATGCATCCAATATGTGTTTGACCCCTCTTGAAAGACTTGCGAGCGATGATTACCCTTAGAAATGATTTAGGCCATTTTTGGAACTCATGTTGAGCTTTTATGCCTACCCTTTTGGCACAAGTCCCTAGTCGCCCTTTTTTGAGCCTTTCAGCCATTATTTTGTTGGTTTGAGCCACATCTTAAACTTGATATCCTTTATTTCTGGAACATCTTTGATCCCTTAACTCACCCTCCCCAAGCCTGAACTTCTAATTCATTTGAATGGGGTAAGGAACTCTACAATGTATCATGCTCTTAACTAGCATATTTGTTGGTTGGAAGAATAAAATAGGGGAATTGAAGGAATGCTCTAGAATCAATTTCTATATATATATAGAAAGAAGAAAGAAAAGGTGGAAAAGGAATAAAGAAAAAGAAGGGATGAAAATTTAAGTGATGTGTTTGGAAAGCATGATAGTTGCAAAGCAATTAAATGTTCTTCCCAAGGAAAATGAATTAGGGGTAAAGGTTCCTTAAATTGAGGATGTTTTAGAGCTTGTGAATCCTTTCCATCATACGATCACCCTTAACCATACATTACAAGCTTAGGAAGTCATATTGATCTATGGCTGACTGAATTTCATTTGGATCTAAAGGGGTAGAATGATGGATTTTGTGTTTGTTCTGCCTCATCCTAAAATTTGCATTAATTGGCATGATATAGAATCAATTTTTTGCTGCTACTTTTCACACACAGACAAGTGATTTATTCTTGAGGCAATTTGAATGCACAACTGGATGGTCATTGGAATTAGAGCCAGTGTGTTGCAACTTTTGGGTTTAACTGTGAAGCAATGATGAGGACATCATGACCAACAATTCTTATGTTTCTTTCTTGTTAATTAACTTTTTGGAATGATTTTGTTTAGTAGCTAGTGTGACGTTGGTTTAAGTGCCTTCTCAAGTATCAAGGCTTTTGTAGGGTGATGTTTAAATTGTTGCCACCCAAAAAGATATTGTTTATCTGAGTCTTTTATTTAATTTCTTGCTTGGGGACAAGCAAGTTTCTAAGTTTGGGTTTGTGATAATTCCCATAATGAGTTATCCTTTTTGCGTAGTTTTGATAGAAATTCATGCATGTCATGCCCAAGTTAATGTTATTTTCTCCCATCTGTCATATAATTTTGTGTTGTTCCTTTGATTAGCTTTAATATAATTTTTACTTGTTTTTTTTGTTGTTTATTAGTGCTTTCAGGTGCGTTTATTAGGTACAAAGGAGCAAAGGGCACAGAGAAACAAAAAGAGAAAGTAGGCTGAAGATTTGCTGAGCTAAAGCCCTCACATGGGGTAAAGCGCAGGCTCCTTGGCCTAAAGCCTCCAATTTTCATCACTCCAAGTGTTTGCTAAAGCACACAAACTGAGAGCTAAGGCCTCCACAACAAACATCAGATACATGGAACGTCATTCAAATCATGGTTTCAGAAGTTAGGGTAAAAAAGAACATGTGAGTCCCAAAGACATCAGTTATCTTAAAAGGAGTGCAAACAACAACCGTAGGCTCGAGAGAAAGGATTTTGAAAGACGGGAGCTGCACGTGAGGAAGAGAGATCAACCTCTGTCCATCCAACAATTCAATCATTCGATTTAATGGTGTCTTCTCCCTCTTTGCTCTTTTTTTTTTTGTCAGCGTAGACTAAAACCGTTTCACTTGGTCAATGATGAAGTCAATTCTAAACGATGTTAGTGACGTTTTGATGTTATCCAATTTTCTTTTTATTTTGATTAAGTATGTGTGACTTTTCTTAATGCTGTGTGTTTGATCACCGCCTATATAATTTTGCTAGTTTTATGAAATTGAGAAAATGATTAGAATTATTGATCTGTCAAACTCACTACAAGTGTTGAACAAAACTTAGAGATAAATAAATATGACTTGTGTGACTAGAATCCATTAAACCAAAAACCTTTTGTTCTTGTAGTCTATATTAAGAGATTAAATGATCACACTAAATGGAAGAAAATTATATGTTTGGAGAGAACCTTACAATTAATATAGGAAATTCCAACCATCAATTATAATTATAGGAAGTTGAATTACCAAAAAACTAGGCAGCTAAGATAAGAATGAATGAAATTGGAAGCCCTAGTATCCAAAAATAGGGTTTTAATTATTGTTAGTTACATCTAGTCAATTTTATCTATTTTAATTTTCACAATTTATTTTTTATTATAAATTTTTTACTATACCAACTACTTTTCAGTCAAATTACCTCCAAATTAATTAAGGTAAATTGCACTCACTTCCTATGAGGTTTGTGGAAATAGAACTCACACCTCTATAGTTGTTCAGTTACACTCACCCCCTTGTCAAATTTTAAGTATTTATATTACAATCACACTTCTCATTTATAGAATATTATTAATAAACTTAATATAATGATATTTTTGTGATATTTACTGTTTCTAATTAATAAAATTATAAAAATATCCTTAAACTTAACAGAGCTGGTAAATGTATTTTTATAATTTTATTAATTAAAAAAGTTAATATCATAAAAATGTCATTATGTTAAGTTTAAATAACGGTTCTGTGGGTTGTGAACTTAATATAAATACTTAAAATTTGACGACAAAGAGGTGTAGTGTAAGACAACTAAAGGGATGTGAATTATATTTTCACAAATCTCAAGGAGAGGTAAGTATAATTTATCCGATTAATTAACTTTGGTAATTAGGCAATCATTGGGGGACACAATACTTTTTTCACTAGTATATCCGACTAGGATTGCCCAATTACCAAGGATGATTGACGCGGGTGTGAGTGTGACAGGTCTTGATAGACCTTACCAGATCCACTTCTTCTCTCTGGCTTGTGAAGCTGAGAGCTTTAATGAGGGCAACGTCAATGGTGTGGTCTTGGCAGTTGTCTTGCTGTATCGTCGATTGAGGCTTAGGCCACGTGGAGCTAGGTCAGCTCACATTCTTCAATGCTGATATGCGGCTATGCATCGCAGAGTGGCTTATCTCTAGTCTTCGGATTCTGTGTATAATGATGTAAGGTGTTGGGTGTTTATAGTGTATTTTGTACGCCATGCGTGTGCTCTGTTGTGCGCGTTTGATTTGATTGGTGAAAGGGTTTTTGCTGTTGGCAGTCGCTGTTTGACGGCTTCATTTCTTATGGCATTTCTCTGTGGTTCAAGTGCTGCCTTTGTTGCGGCTTTGCTAGATTTCCAGCTTGTGCTTTTATCACCAGTGTTGATAGTGCATTTTCAACTCAGCATTACCGGGTACAACCTTTCTTAAGAAAATATAACCAAACATCAAATTATTCCTATGATACAGAAGCGACCAAAATCAACATATACATAAGTAAAACACACACGTCTCCATCTCTTCCCAAAGAACTCATTATTCTATGTCTTTTTGTCCATATATCATAGGTGCGTGACATCTAGAATCCCCATAGCCACCATTTGTTGCTATTGTTTTGCTGGTATAAAGCACACTTGTCACTCTAGAACATAATGGGAGAAAGGCTGAGATTGTTTGGTTTTGTATCCATGATACCTTTTGACATGATAAAGCCACTCATAGCGAAAAGGATGACCAATGCAAACAACCCAAATGTTAGAGCAAAGTCATTTTCCCAACCAAATACTATAATAAATCGGAGTGATATAGAAGCCAGCTGGTTTACTGTTAAAAAAAGATGATATTACCTAAAGAATCTGCATTAGGTAGACACATAAATACAATATTAGTATTTATATGGTAAGGGTCAATGGGACGAAAGAGAAAATATCACTCAAGAAGTTTCAGTGTTAAAACATAGCTCTTTTTACCTCACGACATCGGAATCAAAACAAATGACATAGTGCTATAGTAGGTGAGGAATACCTAAAGTCCTAAATCACTTCCACAAATGTCATAGGGGACTTTTAGGATCCACGCAAGAAAAAGCAAATGCCCATGAGAGGAAGAGATTTTCCCTTTGCGTGTAGAAAACAGAAGCCTTGAAATCACCGTGGAAAGCTCAGCCAGTTCATTGAAAATAATCATAACGATGCTATAGAACAAGCACCCACGTAGGTATTTCCATGAGTCACTGTCTGTCGGTCTAGAGTTAAATTGCCATGGAAATAAAGCTATAAAAAGAAGGTGAAGCCGTTAGCAATGGATTTAAATAGTATACATACACACAATATTTGAATAATATATACACCTCTCTCGTAACTGTGCTGATCTGAATAGAGCAAGGTCTATTTATTTTTTGTATCTTTTCTGCCTCTTTTTGATTTTGGATGATAATTGCGGTGCATGGTAAAAAACAATGATATTTTGCACAAACCTCATTCAACTCCAATGAAGTTGCTTCCGTTAGATGAGAATACTCTGTGAGCCAGGTTTCGGTATTAAAATAACGTTACACGTGATGAAAATATTAATAGGGGAGTGTCGGGCAGTGTTATTTTTTTTATTATTTTAATGAGACAACAATCTGAAAATTTTCCAACGAAGTCTGCCACTTGCACTTTTTTTTTAGAGAGTATGTTATTTATACATTAGTTATGTTATTTCACACATAGCACAAGTGTGCCTAAACAAGACGGCAAGCACAGAACAGCACTACAGCGCACGTGGTTCCTCAAAAAACCAGCACTACCTTGAGATCACTTGCACAGCGATTTGTGGGTTCCAGTTCCAGTTTTCGTGTGTGTGTGTGTGTGTGTTCTGTCTCTCAGTTTGTGTGTTCTGTGTGTGGCGTAAGGACGACAACAACAACAACAACAACAATGCAAGCATCACTTGCATTCTCTCCACATCCACATGGAAACAGACTTCTCAAATTCAAATTACAATCACATACCAACAACATCAACAATAACATTAACCTTGTTTATTCATCAATCACTTCCCACACATCCAACTCTCTTCTCACACTACCATCCAAAATCCAACCTCAAACTCTGCTAAGCCCTTCCACCTTTGTCCCCACACCAAAATCACAAGGAACTCGCTGCCCAAACGTTGGTCAACTTCGTTGCGGCATTTCGTCGAACGGTTACGGCTCGAACGGAAAGAGGAGCGTTAGGGAGTGGATTGAGTTGTTGGGTGAGGCACTTTCAACTGCGTTTCCCCTGTGGGTGACGCTTGGATGTGTGTTGGGTTTGCTGAGACCCAATTCCTTCAATTGGGTCACTCCAACATTGAATATTGTGGGACTCACAATCATCATGCTTGGTATGGGTATGACCCTCACTCTTGATGATCTTCGTGGTGCTCTTGCTATGCCCAAGCAAGTTCTATCTGGTTTTGTGCTTCAGTATTCGGTTAGTGTTTCTGCTGTCTCCTAAATTTCTGGTATTGTTAACAAATCTAGTAATTACTTAGGTTGTTGTCTCCTTTAGGATACCAATCATAATCAACGAACAATTGACTTTCACACCCACGAATTGAAAGATGGTGTAAATGAAATGATTTTATTGGATAAGAATGTAAAAAAATTTTATATTATTAGCGTGTTAAAATTAAAATTCAATCTTTTCGCCGTTGAGAGTGGAGATTTTAGTATTTCGAAGAAGCAACTTCTGATGAATGAAAGTCTTGCTGAGACCACAACAAGGAGCTGAAAAAAAGCATACAAAAATTAACTATTTTTGTTCTATAATACGATTCCTAATAAAAGTAATTATTACTCCATTCTTTTCAAAATAATAATCTTTCTACAAAAACTTTTGTTTCATATTATTTGCTTCCATAGAATTTAAACATAAAATCAATTATTTTACACCAATTTTATCCTTGTCTTCGTTAACTATTATTTTTTTATCCTTTATCACCTTCATGGTAGTCTATCGTAATTTTTTTCATTAGTAGAAAGGTGATTTGGTTTATTATGGTTAATTTTTTTTTTTTCCCCGAACAACCAAGACTGTTAAATTGTCTTTTTAATCCTACCATTATTTTGAAATGGAAGGAATAGTACAAAAATTTTCAACAATTAATCAATTTTCAATTTGCGGCCAAATATTTCTTAACCATATATTATTTCTTAAGAGCTACTGTCAACTTCATGTTCTTGGATGAAATATATACATAGAGATACTATGATGTTTGGTACCAAACAACACTAATTTGCCCTTTTACTTGCATTCTAAACCATTTATTGTGATGGGGTATCCTTGTTGGTGTGGATTGCTGACAACTTTCAGGTGATGCCATTATCTGGATTTCTTGTAAGCAAACTCTTAAATCTTCCATCACATTATGCAGCAGGTTTAATATTAGTTGGGTGCTGTCCTGGTGGTATGAATTTTAACCTGATGTTCTGTGATTTCTATCCACCCCTCACCTATTTCAAGTAGTCTTTCTTTCGTTGCAGGCACAGCTAGTAATATTGTCACATACCTTGCACGGTATATCGATTCTCAGAACTGTTATTCCAATTAATATTGTTAATGGATATCATGACCTAGGTGATCTGATGACCTATTTGTTTTGCTAGTGGAAATGTGGCGCTTTCAGTGATAATGACAGCTGCAAGCACTTTATCAGCCGTGGTTGGTATACCACAATTTTAGTCCTAGCTTTGCTTTTTTCATTTTGAATTTTGATGTGTGATCTTGATGAGAAAAAATGCGGTACCTTTACATGGAAGGCATTATAATCAATTAGAAATGGGGCTTATGGATTTCTCAATTCAATATTTTGTTTGATAAAATCTATGTCTTCAACTGCAAATGGTTAGTTAACATAGGTAAATTTGACAAGTGACGAGGAAATCTGATAGAAACTGATATCCATTACATAATAGAATATGGAAATGGCTGGAGCAAGCTCCAATTAAAGGGAAGCAAATCACAAAACAAAAATTAGTGTCTAAGAAAATATCAGGAAATGAAAGAAAGAAACAATCAGAGACAAGATGCCTCTGCCCTCTGAGATGGCTAGGACCACCTGCAATCTCCCAAAATGACCCTAACTCCTCAGCCAACTTCCAATTATGCATTCCTTAGTATCTTTCCTTCCCACTCAGTTGTTGACAACTGTTCAATTTGGTTACGTTTTTCTCTTTCCTGTAGCCTACTCCTTTTTCCCATTGTTCATTCTTTCATAACTTTCAGCAATTTCCCTCTGGCTCAAGGTAATCAAACTTGAAAGTTATGATAAACTTGTTTTTGTGTGGTAAGTTCGTAAGCTCGTAAGAGTTAAAGAGTTAATTCGAGTTTAATAACCATACTGTCTTGCAAGGTTATCAAACTTGAGAGTTTAGATAAACTCGTTTTTATATGGTAAGATCGTAAACTCCCTTTTAGCCTCCCTTGCGACAACATGACTCAAGGCCTATCAAAATTATTCTGAAGAATAAGATTTTACGTTAATGTGCCATCCAGTCTTTTGCCTGATGGTTAATGGAACTGCTGTGCTTAAGCTACTGCCCAGGTTTGAACTTGTGCAATGGAAAATTTTCTCCATTAGCTTGGTACTGTAATAATATTCCAAGGGTATATTTGTGGGTTTGAATTTTGAAGAGAAAGAGAGGGAGGAAAGAACTTGTAATATAATTTTACACTACAAGTCCTCCTCTTCCCTCCCCTCTCCTCCAAATTTCAAACTCACAAACATACCCTAAAAGAAAGGCTTTAAACAAAAGTCTTGTTTGTTATATCAATTTATGGAAAACAACTTATATATTTTCTATATATTTAACTGCTGAAGAATAAATGATTCTTTCTTATTCTCTTCATTTTTATATATTTTGCTGTTTTATTCTAAAAGATGTATTGTTTCTCTTGTGCTTGGTTGAAAGGTAGACTCTATCTGGAACCAAAAAAGATTTTACATCAAATTGAATGACATATCAACGGGACAATTTTATGTGGGTTATAAAACTTCTTAGCCATGACATGACATTACCTTTTAATCAATTAGCTATGCAATGGCACTTAAATTGTATGAACTTTCATATTGTGTATGTCATTCTATTCTTTTTGGCCTTATTCAGTTATTCAAAAAGGATAACCAGTGTTAGGAGGAAAAGGAAGAGAGAGAAGGGGAGAAAAAAAGGGGAGGGGGGAACTTTGTTATTAAATTTCAAGATGGAATGGTAATTTTGTTAGCATGTTCTCACATTGACTGGTTGAAAACTTAACATTGCAGGTCATGACTCCTTTTCTGACAGCCAAACTTGCTGGCAAATACGTAGCTGTGGATGCATCTGGCTTATTGATTTCAACATTGCAAGTAAGCATTCTCATACATGCCATCCGTGTTTCTAATTTTTCGTGATGCTCCTTGTCATGTTTACTCCCTTCTCTCTGAACAGGTTGTGCTCTTACCTGTATTGGCTGGTGCACTTCTGAATCAGCATTTCCAGCCCCTTGTTAAATCAGTCTCTCCGTTGATGCCACCCATGGCTGTAGCAACTGTGGCAATTTTATGTGGAAATGCCATTGCGCAGAGTTCTTCAGCAATCCTGATGTCTGGTGGACAAGTAATTTTAGCATCATCCCTTCTTCATGCTTCTGGATTTTTCTTTGGATATGTGCTTGCAAGGATGCTTGGGCTAGATGTGTCATCATCGCGAACCATATCAATTGAGGTCGGCATGCAGGTAAAGTTAGCACTATATAATTTGCACTATCAAGGGAAGGAAGCTTACTAGTTACTACATCTTTTTGTTATCATTGGCTCCATTCCACATCGATTTATCCGTTTTCCACTTCCTATTGCAGAACTCAGTGCTTGGCGTTGTTCTGGCTACTCAGCACTTTGGAGATCCGCTAACTACACTGCCCTGTGCTGTTTCAAGTGTCATTCACTCGATCTTTGGTAGTATCCTTGCAGGAATTTGGAGACGCTCTGTGCCTGCTGAGATGAAGGACTGAAATATCTATCTAGCTGGATAAGCTTTTGCTTGTTATTAGGATTTTTCATTGTTGACTTGTTAAATTGTCCAGTCACCAAGTGCATATCAGTTGTCAAGCTCAAGTTTTTTCAATCATACTATTTGCAAGTAGAGTACTGATATTTGAGCTCATAATGTGTAAAATTTCATGCAGACACATTCTCATCTACTATTGGATGAGATATGAGACCTAAATTAAGTGGAGTTCACACCTCATCTAAGGGTAGATGAGAGTGTATTCACTGGTGTCCCATACATTGTGAGGACAAATAATATTCCTTTTTCAAGTAAGTGGCAACTATTCAACTTTATCCTTGACTAATTTGACTAGTTTTGGGTTAGTCTGTCTTGCTTCAATGTTTGAGTTTAGACAATCATTCATGTGCCATGTTAAATGGAGATAAGTGCTTCAATGGTTCATTACCAAACTACATAGATGGCTGTACAAGATCACAGATTAAAAATAAATTTGGCATGCGGTTATCGGAAAGCATCACCCTTTAGGTGAAGTAAAGCTTGATTAAAAGAGCCATATGTAATCTTATCTTCATTACTCTAATACTTACCATCTCCACGACCTTCCATAAATTTCTTGAGATTAGCATAGCAAAAGAGACAGCTATACGTTATTGCCGAATCCTGCAATACGGTTTGATAACCTTCTTTGTTGGGAGAGAACAGCCCATGTACGCCAGGTTGATTGGAAGCCTGTGCCATGCATGGCTCTTGGTTGGAACCTCTTCCCTCACTTTAGTCACCAACTTACTCTTGATCAAAGTTTATAGAAGTTTCAGTAAATCTCATAGATGTTCGTTGATAGTTTTACAAGTCAAGGGGTATAACTATACTAAATTTTAGAAGATGTCATTGTAATTCACTAGTGAAATGATTATTAAATTTTATCTTCATCATATTAAAATTTTTGCATCAACGTCCTGAAACACATCTAATGTGTGGTTCTACAACCATACATAAATTACAGATTAAAATGAATAGTTACATATGTTCTTGGAGCACACATTACATATGCTCTAAAACCATAGAAGAATTTCTCTTACAATGAGATATAATTCAACTCACCATCATCCAAATTCTATTAGATTAGCATACCTTTGGCTTGGAGTTTACAAATGGAAGTTTGCACTAAGCTACTAGTCATTTAAATGTTCGAATTGGAATTTTAATGAAAAATTTAAATTCTAATTCTTTTGAAATTGAAATTAACTCAAGTAAAGTATTTCATGCTTTATAGTACTAAATTATTAATTTTGAATCAATCGCAAGTACAGGAAGAGACTGCTTTATATTACTAAATTATTAATTATGAATCAAACAAATGTAAAATTAGATAAAATCATTTTTTGTTTTGTTTTCTGGATATTCACCACCAGCAAAATAATTCCTTCAAGCTGAAAGCTTCTTTATAGGGGGTAAAACTCTGGCCACACTCTTTATGTACATTTGTTAAAAACCAAACCCTTGAAAGATAAAATCAATTTTGATCCTATTTAAAATCAAGTTTGAAACCCTAAACACAACAAAAATTAAATTTGAATGTTTCACGAAGGTACTGTCAAACATATTTGAATAATTTAAAGCAAAATTTATTTGAATACTTTTTAGGTCAATGTAATTTGTTTCGTGGTCTAAACTTTTGTTACTTTTGTATTGAAGTAATATTTCAAATTAAGACGTAATTTTAAGATATTTAAAAGGAGTAAATTTCTAAATTAGTTCTTGACAAAAATAAATACTTTTGAGGTCCCTCACAATTGTAAAAATAGGATACAACATGTTCTTGATTTCCCCACAACCTTTTCTCCATTTTGTTCTCTTCCCAAGCCACATTCTCGTCCCCAAACATTCCAAATTATGCATTCTTGCTTCTGTGTGGGGCATTAGAAATTCTCTAAACTAAGGTTATCTTTGAGAAGGGGACTTTAGATATTTGGGAGGCTTCGGTACAAATGATTATGCGTTGCATAGCATAGCATGGTGTCAATCTCAGCTGGTTCTATAATCTCAGAGTATGATGGTTGTTTGCTACTCACTTTGCACAAAAGGATTTGTATGCAATTGGTGGAATCTTAGTAATATCACATTCGGTTATGGTTTGCTGCTTATCCAATTTTATAAAGGCTAGTTCCCCATGTGAAACTGAGGTTGTAGCATTAGCCTAAAGGAGTCTATTCAATTTTTCATTAAAAGAGAATGGGTGCGAAGAATCAAAACTTGAACAAAACTTGAATCAGAACAGAATCTGAAGCGCTGGAATCTCGGTTTAGAAATGATAATTTGATGTCTTGGGAAGAGAATAGAATGGAGAAATGGAAGCAAGAACAGAAGCTGGGGATTGCTTTCTTCAAAATTCCGCAAGCTTGTGTACAACCTACACATGAGAATCCTAATAGATTGCAAGTGAACCAGGACTTCTATCCTATTTTTATAAGTATGAGGACCTTAATGATAATTTATTTTTTTGAGGAATTAATTTGTTTATTGACGAAATTGTTAGGTCCAATTTAAAAGTTTACTCTATTTAAAAGGTTTAAAAATGTCTTTAATCTATGAAAACTATTAATTATTTAAAAGGTACATAAATAGTTTCATATATCTATATCTAAAAAGAATATTACCAAAATTTATTATATGAAATCTAAAATCACTCAATTTCATTAATCACTCAACTTCTCCTTTTTCATCTACTTACAATCAAATTTAAATTTTAAAAATTTTTAAACATCCATCTATGTATGAAAAGTCTAGAACTTTTTTTTCCCCTTAAAATCCCTCCACTTCTCCTTTCTTCACTGTTTACAATAAAATTTAAACTATATTCCACTATTAAATTATTTTGCTCAATTTATTTATTTAATAATTTATTAAGACCATTATAAATCAAAATACAATCAAATTTAAATTTCAAAAATTTGTAACTACCCATTTGTATACAATATGCCCAAAATTATACAATTAGATACCTTTTTGTTTTTTTGGTATAGAGACACATTTTCATTTTGACATTACTTTTCATACACTAATTTATAGTGTTAGTCAATTACATTATATTTTTTATATGATGCCTACGACAATTATAATAAGAATAAAAAAATTTCAATAATATTTCAATAAAAAAATGGATTAATGATATATGAGTATAAAATGACAAGATATTGATGAACGTTTAAAAGGAGATTTTGATATTTTGAAGAGATTAATATTGATACCTTGACGATGTAAATAAATTTTACATTGTTGTTATTTAATTATTTTTTATTTGTAAAAGTTGATATAATCATATATGATTAAATGTATATGTAATTTTTTGGTTATCAATGGTGCATATAAAATAAATTCAATATTTAATCTACAAACTCAAATATAAGTGAATGAATAAAATATTGCTACATTTTTAGGATGTTGAATAAATTGTTTATATACTTTATATTTATAAGACTTTGAAGATAGTTAGTAAGTAGTTAAATCTAATTATTTTAATGACTTGGTAATACATTGTTAAATATTTATATAAATTTTTAATATTGACACTATATTTAAATTAAATACTGAAAAAATTTAGCATGATTTAGTTGGTACAAATCACAAACTATTGAAACATGCAATTAAATGATTTTTTTCAACTAAAAATAATCATTTTTTACATAAACTATTTGTATCAGCTTGTTACTTGAAGGTTGAGAGAGAGAGAGGTGAGATCTGTTTATTTCAAGAGTAAGTCTTCATATATTTACTCTATTAAATAACTTTTTATAGATATCAAATTTCATCAATTTAACTGTTGAATTATAAGTTTTCATTACATAGATCAACTATATAATATATATCATAAAATTTCAAATTAGTTTGACACTTCATCTTTTCTTTCTATTTGGGTGTACAACAGATTTTGAAAATAAATGTAAATATTGAGTATTAAATAACATATCTATCAATGTCTTGGTATGTTTCATCATCAAGATAATATTATACGATTCAGTTGGATTGATGAAATATGTTATTAATAAGAAAATATCCAATGAAGTGTAGCATACTTACTCTTAGAGTAAATAGATCATTCTTCTATATCAAAATTGATTGAATATATTATAAACAATAATATATTCTTTGATAAATTATAAATAAAAATATTAAACATTGTAAATAAGTGTAACTAGAGATGTCAAAACGGACTCAATCACCTTGCCGATATGCTTAACCTAACATTTTTGGTGGGCTAGGCTACCCTTTAAAGCCCGCTAAAAAATTTAGCCCACTTAACTAACCCCCTTAACCTCGCGAGTTTTGGGTTGGGCGAGCTTGTCCTACAAGTTAATGTACTTTCTTTTCTTATTGACTTCTAAGATTAAGTTGTTGTTTTATTATTATAATTGTTCATATTGGAATTGTTTTACTATTATAATGATATCATTGCTTTTTTATTTTATTTTTTAAAAATTCATTAATAAATTAAAATAAATATTTTTTTATTATTTATTTATTTTTAAACTTTTTGGCTGGTTGACTCGATCGGCTCCCATCTAAAACAAGCTAGGCTCATTGCCCGATCCCATTTTATTTTGGAGGTTGGCTTGCCCCGCCCGTTTTTGTTGTGCTTTTGACAGGTGAATGACCGCTTTAACACCTCCAAGTTTAAATTAAGTAAGATTTTGAAAATCAATTTTCCATATAGTGCACGAGTACCATGTAGTCAAATATAATACGTAAACGTGAATGCCTCTTTTAAGCTTGAAACGTGGAAACTGTATAGGCCTAATAAGGATCGAACTCTGAATCACTTGGTTGGAAGGTTTTGATATTACGTTATGAAATCACTTATCCCAAAAACTTAAACTGTTAAATTGAGGCACATGAATAGTTTTATATTTATTAAAACATTAACGTTTTATCCTTTGAATAATTGAGATATGTAGTCTAGGAACTTCCCTCGTAACAATTTACAAGTTTTAATTCTATTTCAAATATAAAATATTGCTGATTGTATACAGTTAGGAGTTTTTGTGCATTGTGCAGAGATATTGGACTTAAATAGTACACTTACTAAAAGTTTGATTTAAATGTTTATATAAATATACTTTTTCATTATATATGTCATTTTAATCTCGAAAATAAATACTTGAATATAAATTATATGATTTTATTTTAAATTTCTTCTCGAAGATAAAATTGTAAGAGTAGCTTTCATACTCTTAAATAAAGTAAATATTTTTTTTTTATCAATGCTTATAAACTCCTTTTTTTAGTATTTCATTACCCAACAAGCGAGAGACTAATCTCCGAGGTATAAAATGTCTAGCAGAGATCCTCTCAATAATTTTTTTTCATACACATAAATCTCAAGATAAAACTCAGTATTTCATGCTTAAGGAATTCGAACCCTTTTCACTTGGACCAATACCGCGTTAGTGCTGAGAACTATTATCTTCTTATATATTTCATTTTTAATAATGAACATACATTAATAATAAAGATAATTTTATATTGTGTAGAATTTATATTTTTTAAAATAATGTTGTAGTATATGAAAATATTTTTTAAAAATCAAAATATAAACACATTATCATGAAAATATTAGTTTAATTTTAATATAATAATAGTATAAAACAATGTAGTCAACTCAAATGTTACTATGTATATAACTTTTTAAATAGTAAGTATAAGAATCAACTATAATTACTCACGTGGCAATATATGATTATATGAGAATATAAAACTCTTTTCAATTATTAGTGTAGCAAAATTAAATCCCTAATTATATAAACATTTTATACTTTTATATGTTTTATGCTAAAATCTAAAATGTTTATAGTTAGGGGTGGAAATAAGTTAGGCTAGTTTAGGTTTTGACTTAAATAGATTTGACATGTATTGCCAAAAAATAGCCCAAACCTTGGCCTATTACATGACATTAGCCTTTTCTATGGTCTTAGTCTTGCTTTCTTGAAAGCCCGACCTAGCCTAAGAGCCTATTTATAGGCTTATTTGATTATAAAATGTTTTAAAAAGCCAAAATACCTACTCTTAAATAAGTTAAAATATATTTAAAAACTTATTTTTAAATATGCTAAAAACTTTCTTATATAAGTTAAAAAATATTTTAAAATAGATTAAAATATTTTTAGTACCATTAGGTTTTATTATTATTTTTCATAATAATAATATATGTAGGCTAGCCCATTGGACATAATAAAATATTTTCATTGTCTATAGTTTAGTCTATTTAGCTAAAATAATTTTCTGAAATGTCTTAGCCAAACTTTTTTATTAAATAAGCTAAGTCAAATAACTCAAATGTAGAATAGGCCAACGATTCTATTAAGTGGTCTAGCTTACTTTCATCCCTATTTATAGTAAATCACGGTTAATAATAACTATTGTTTATATGTTTTATAAGCTAATGATAATTTTTTTAATATATAATATTTGCTTAGATTTCATGATGTGCACTTCAAGTATCTTAATTTAAAATTACTAATGGAGTGTGTCTTAAGGTATTTTCTCTTACCCAACAATTTTATATCTATTAATCAAGACACTTAAATGTAATGTATAATCTCATTTTCTATATTTTTGAAAAATTGGTAACAAATCATTTTTAAAAACTAAAAGGCCATTTAAATAAATATTTTATAAATAAAGTAATAATCATTTTGTCTCCAAATATTACATTAATTGGTTGATAATAACATATTTTCAAACATTTATATTTATTTTGTGATGTATGAGGGCAAAAAACCTATTTCATATTTATATTTGATTATATTTACATAGTTTTAACTTTTAACTTTTTTCTTAAATGATTGTAGTAAACATACAATTATTTTGAAGAAATTGAATTATCAAGTCATATCCATAAAATCTCGTTCAATACACAGTTTGATGTGATGTATCAGAAAAATTATTCTAAAATAGTTACATGTTAAAAGATGTGAATGATACTTATTTTTAAATTAATATAAGTGTAAGCATGCATTTTAGTCCCAAAAAAAAAAAGTGTGACATCTACTTAGTTTTTGAAAGTTTTGTTTGCATCAAATAGGTTCTTGAAATAACATGAATGGAAGAAATAGAAATCAAATATTAATTATAATTTAAAATAATTTTAAAATATGAAATTAAGAAATCATGCATGAAAAGGAGCTTTTAAATTTAATATTATAGATTTTAATTTTGTAGTTAAATATTCTATGTATATTTATAACTCAAGTAATTTATTTTTAATTTAAAATAAATTAATATAAATATAATTATAATTTTATAAAGAGAGATTCATATTTAAAACTTAATAATTACGTGACATTATTTTTATAAATATATATTTTGATACTCTTTTTGACTTTACATAAACAAATTGATGAAAAGAAAAATATGAATATTTCAAAATGTTGTGTAGTTTTTATTATATAAATGTTTATATAAAATAGATTTAAATCACAAGTGCTAACTATAATATAATAATTATAAATTTAAAATATTAGTGAAATATTTTCATTTATTTTTAATAGTTATTAGTATGATTAATTTTCTTATTCAAGATAACTATAAAAAAATTGGAAATTAGAATCTAAAATATTTTAAAATATACGGAGTCAAGAATTTACCATGAAAATCGAGTCGATAATCATGTGAAAGGTGGTGTACCATGAAAAGTCAAAAAGTAGTTAATGAAATAATAAGTAATAAAGTTAAAACAAATAAAAAAATTAGGAAAAATGCTATGTGGCAATTATAGTGGAATAAATTATAATATAGATACGCACAAAACATCTGTATAATATATACGCATCTCTAATAACTATGCCGAAAAGAGCAGGGTTTTTCTTTCTATCTCTTTGCATAACAATTGGGGTGTACGATGGAAAAGAAAATGATATTTTAATTGAAAAAAATATTATTTTAACTCACACTTTATTAGATATTGTAACAATATACTCATATCTATTATTGTATAGAGTGTGGAACATAAATTAAATAGGATTCATATTCAATTCAATTATAAATGTGAATGTATTGATATTATGTCCCATAAAATAAAGTCAAAATAATATTACTCTTTAAATAAACTTCACCCAATCCAAATAAAGTATAAGTAAACACTCAAATTCCCTTACATTTTTAATAGACAATTAATCCTCCAAACACCCAAATCCTCTCATAATTGTAAAAATAGGACACTACATGTCCCTGATCGGCTGCCAAGCCTCAATGGGGAGGCAGAGATGAAAAAGAGCTCGAATGCAAAGGTGGAGTTTATCTGAGAGGAAATAGAGCTTACATTATGCTGAGAGCTGGCTGAACACAACAAAACTCAGCTGACATGTTCGACTAATAGGCATGTGAACAACTCACCCACCTGTCATCTGAGCTCCTCCTCCCTGAGCTCGCCTCCTCTCACGAGCTTTATTTCCCTTCAGATGAACTCTATCTTCTCTAGTTGAGCCTTGATAGAGCCTTTAAGGACCTACAATGTCCTATTTTTACAATTGTGAGAACCAATTTAGGAGTTTATAATTATTAGGATTAATTTGTCTATCAAAGAAATTATCAGAAATCAATTTAGGTATTTACTCTAAAATATACGTCATTTAGTAGTAAAGGTGACGAGTGTATTACGTGAAAGAGCAGCGATCGGTGGCTCGAAACAATTTCATTAGATTGTTACAAACGTTCAACTAACTAGTCATGAGAAGGGTAAAAATGTAAAATGAAAGAGAGAAAAAATCAACCACTCATTAGAAAAGGTGAGTTCTGCCATGGAGACAAATTAGTTTCGGATCATGTGTTCATTGAAGTCTTTTTTCATATGAGATTTAAATAGTATATTTATATTAATATGGTATTTTTAAAAAAATTATGTAATATGATTTTTTTTTAAGCATAGAATCTGTTTTTGATAGATTTAAAAACAATCAATCAAATCATATTCAAAATTAATACAAAATCTATCTTTCTGCCATTTAAATTTAACTATAGATTTAATCTTTCTATAAAATAAAAATAACATAGAATCTATTATAAACAGATTTTATAAACACCATATATAAATAAATTTACTCATTATCTTATATAAATATAAATCATCTATCAAAATAATATATATAAATTATTTTTTCGTTGATTGATGATATAATGACTGTTTTATTCTCTGCATTTATGTTTTTTTTCCTCTTCAATCCCATCACCCCACTCTCTCTCTCCCCTTTCCTCACCTCCTTTCCCTTTAGTCCCATCACCCCACGTGATGACTTCATCTTTGCAACGATGGTCACCTTTCTTGGGTCTTGTCCTCCTTCAACTAAAAATTGGAAGAGTAATGATATTGGAAGAGTAATGACACGTGAACACTAAAATAGTACTTACACCTTATATTTTTTAGCATCACTATATCAATATAAAATGGATATAAAAATGTCACTTTTTCTCTCTTACTCTCTTTCATTTCTCACTTTCAGCTTCCACTCTCTTTCTCTCTCAACTCACATAGAAGAAGATTAATAAAAATAAATATACATCTATTTTATTTTTCTGCAACAATCTTATCTATAAGATATGTGAATTCCTTATTTTCATTTTTTATCACTCTTTCGATGTGTTTGTGATATATGTGTTCATGAGTTTCTTAAAGTGATGCTAAAAAATGGTTTACAAGCTTATTATAATTGATTTACAAGTTTTCAAAATACTTTACAAATTTTTTGCACTATGTTTACAAGTTTTAAGGGTGGATTTACAAGTTTTATAAATAAAGTGTAAATAATTTGTAAAATGGAACATTGCTTAAAACCTCTAAACCAAGCATAAAAACTTGTAAACCAAAGGAATTAAACTTGTAAACCCTTGCATAAGACTTACAAAGTGGTTATTACACAAACTTGTAAACTTATAAATCAAGTTTCTTATACAAAGTGGATCCTCAAAGTTTTGAAGCTGTTGTAAATAGTTAGAATCTGAGGTAAAATGATGTAAACATGATCTATAATACAATGTAACTAGAGGGTTTTGCCATTGGTTTACAAGTTTTTTGCACTATGTTTATAAGTTTTAAGCACAAGTTTACAAGTCTTGTAAATCAAGTATAAAAACTTGTAAAACTAAGTATTGCTTAAAACTTATAAACCAAGTGCAAATAAATTATAAACAGATAACAAAAAACTTGTAAACCTATGCTTAATATTTACAAACCAAGTGCAAATAAGTTTTGTAAACCAAGTTTTTTTTTCATAAAGTGGTGCTATAAAGTTTTGAAGTGGTTGTAAATATTTGAAATCTGATTCTAAATATTGTGAAAATGGCTTACAAGATATTAGGGAAAAAAATTTTCCATTGATTTTTGTCATTGGTTAACAAGTTTTATGCGCTTAATTTACAAGTTTTTTGTATTATGTTTACAAGTTAAATAGAGGTTTACAATAAACTTTCAGTTATAGTTTATAAGTTTTTTTTTCACTTGGTTTGTAAGTTTTAAGCACTTAAAGTTTTCTATTCTTAATTTACAAGTTTCAGGATTTAGTTTATAAGTTTTTTACACTTAATTTACAAGTTTTTAGCACTGGTTTACAAGTATTTTGCATTTGGTTTACATGTTTTCAAAATGAATTTAATGTTATTTGCACTTAGTTTTCAAGTTTTTAACATGGGTTTACATGTTTTGTGCACTAGTTTACAAGTTTTTTCTCGTGTTTACAAATTATATTTTGGTTTAGTATGAGTTTTATAGTAGATTACTTTGATTTTGGTTACTTAAAATTGGTTATCACATTAAATTACCAATATTATTTGATGTAGATGATACATAAACTCATTTGTATCCTTTTTTTTTGTACGAGATACATAACCAAATGACGCATTCAAAAGCAAAGATTAAAAAAAATGGAAAAGACAGAACCCCAAGAAGGCAAACAGAGATGTGAACATGATAGGATTATTGTGGACAAAGGCATCAATAGTGCCAATGATTTATTTCAAAATAATACATTAGTTGGTGATAATGATAAATCAATATATAAGAGTGTAGTGTGAAGCTATAAATAATGATAACGAAAAGACTGAATTTTTCATTAGTTGTAATAAACTTGAAATGTATGAATAAATTAGTTAGTTTTTGATATAGGACTTCTCTCCTGTGAGCATACAAGTAACATGCAATTGAGTAATTTATGAGTTTATTAGACCTAAAACTCTTGTCACTTGAGTAATTTTTGTAGAATAATTTCATTTCTTCTTTTGAATTAAATATTATTCCAACCGCAAGCACCGAGTGGTCATAATCCCCATCATCATCATCAATCTAAATCTCAACATCAAACTTTGCATCAACAGTCATTGAATCCTCAATACTTTACATATAGAGTGTGATACAAAACCTATAAAAAAATCCAAATAAATTATAATAAAGTTGCGATACAAAACCTATCTATATAATATTTATCACTAGGTTTACAAGTTTTTAGAACTAGTTTTCAAGAATTTAAAACCAGATTAAAAGTATTTTGCACCAGATATCAACTTTTTACCACTACGTTTACAATATTTAGAATTAGATTCCACGTATTTACAATCATTTTAGAACTTTGTAGCACCATTTTGTGAAAAAGAAATTAGTTTACAATTGTATTGCACTTGGTTTGTAAGTTTTAAGCATATGTGTACAAGTTTTCTAACCACCTTCATACAAGTTTTTTACACTTAGTTTACAAAATTTGTAAACATGTGCTTAAAATTTGTAAACATAATGCAAAAAATTTGTAAACTAAACGTACAAAACTTGTTAATCAATGACAAAAAAAACAATGGAAAATTTTCCTAATATCTTGTAAACCATTTTTACAATATTTAGAATCAAATTTGAAGTATTTAACCATTTCAGAACTTTGTAGCACCACTTTATGCAAAAATACTTAGTTTACAAAGCTTATTGCACTTGATTTGTAAGTCTTAAGCATAGGTTTACAAGTTTTGTGCCATCTATTTACAAGTTATTTGCACTTGGTTTATAAGTTTTAAACAATGCTTAGTTTTACAAGTTTTTGCACTTGGTTTACAAGACTTGTAAACTTGCGCTTAAAACTTGTAAATATAGTGCAAAAAACTTGTAAATATAGTGCAAAAAGCTTGTAAATCAAGGGTAAAAAACTTGTAAACCAATGACAAAATCCTCTCCCAATTACATTGTATTATAGATCGTGTTTACATCATTTAGCCTTAGATTCCAACTATTTACAACAGTTTCAGAACTTTGAAGAACCACTTTGTGCAATAAACTTGGTTTGCAAGTTTATAAGTTTGTGCAAAAACCACTTTATAAGTATTAAACAAGGGCTTACAAGTTTAATTCTCTTGGTTTACAAGTTTTAAGCAATGCTCGGTTTTACAAATTATTTGCACTTCGTTTACAAGATTTGTAAACCAGTCCTTAAAACTTGTAAACATAGTACAAAAAAACTTGTAAACCATTTCTAAAACTTGTAAATCAATCACAACAATATTGTAAACTGTTTTTTAGCATCACTTTATGAGTTTTAGAGTCATTCTACATGTTTATTAAATAATAAATCATTAATTCTTGATTCAACAATCAAACTTATCTCAAACCGTATAAATAGATAAGGAACTCATGAACACAAACATCACAAACACATTGAAAGAGAGACAATAAATGAAAATTAGGAACCCACATACCTTATAAATAAGATTGTTGTAGAAAAATTGAAACAGAATGTATGTTTATTGTTGTCAATCTTCTTTTATGTGAGCTTAGAGAGAAAGAGAGCGGAAGCTAAAAGCGGAAAATGAAAGAGAGTAAGAGAGAGAAGTGACATATTTATATTTATATTATATTGATACCATTATTTTTGTCTTTTCTTCAATTTTTACTATAGATGGAAGGTGCAAGCACTGTTTTGGTTCACATATCATTACTCAAATTGGAACTTTACGGAGAATAAGAAGAGGGTAAAACTTCAAAGCTTTGAATAGAGAGAGAAAGGAAAAAGGAGAGAGAATGGTGGATTATAGTGTTTTTGTTCTAACACTAGCTATCATGGCGGATTATGGTGTCAGCTGTGAACGGGGACTGATTCGTGATATTCACGAAAATAAAATTCCATCTTTTTAATATATTCATCGATTTAAAATAAAAGGCAATGACCAGTACATTCCATGAGAGTATTGTTTAATATCAGAATAGGGTGATATACAAGGATGGAAGAAAAAAAAATTGATAAAGAAAATTTGGATGATGTGATGTGTAGAAGGAATAAAAATGTTGTATCGAACATCACTCAACATGCATAATGTTACACTTTTCCCTCTTGAAACAGTATGCTATCATACATTCTAACTTTAGCATATCAATATTAGCAATATTAATATAGAAAACTATAATAAATTTTCAGTTCAAAGTACAGAGACGATATTGATCGTTGATATGGGTGCCGGCATAAAGGCACTCCGGCAATGGCGTGAGGTGGACTAGCAGAGGCGGCCAGGTCACAAAAACAACAAAGGAGATGAAGGAAGAGTGGAAGTGTGTGAGAGGCAAATAACTAGGAAGGATAGAATAGGTAGTCCAGTTATCAAATTACTTTTACAAATATTAAAATGTAAATATTATTGTTAACTCTATATGATATATATTAACTATTAGATTAAATTTTGAATGGTTGAGATTCAGTAATCACATGATCTTAAACTCATCTTTCCACAATATAGAATTTGCCTTAAGATAAATCCAATCAAATGTGCCTCTTGCAGTTTTCTTTTAACTTTTGAGTATATAAATATGGACAAAAGAGATATATATATATATATATATATTTTTTTTTGGTCGGGACAAAGAAACGTTATTTATTGATACAGTTTATGAGATATTGTGTCTAAGGGAAATAAAGATACGTTTGTTTGTGATTATTTTATCTAATAATTTTTTTTTTGGATAAAAGAAATCATTTTTTGTATATTTGGGAAATTTTTAAAAAATAATTGAAATTTTAAAAAGATTAATTTTTTAATTTTTTTGTATAAACTAAAATTAATAGCTTCTAGAAAAAATTAATTTTTAATTTTTTCAATTATATATAAAATTTAACTTTTATAATCACCTTTTAAAAATCTAAAACAAATGCACCCTGAATTTACCTTCTTTAAGTTTGGAGGCCAATGCGGTCAGTCAAATTAAAGTACGTAGGTATATGATGCCCTCTTTATTTTTTTAAGTTTGACGCTAAGTTAGGATAAAATTATACAAAAACATCTTGTTACACTAAAGTATTATCTATGCCCTCACTTCTATATTTTCTACATCAATATTTTTTTATATATAATTGAAAAAGATATAGACCCTATTACTCGACTCTCACGTCTCATCCAAATGAAAATGATCGCAGTATCCTACAAATTATACGTAGAAATAATGTTACCTGAGATGAAACCAGAGCTCACATGTGCCAAAACAAGACGACAAGCACAGCAGAACAGCAGTACAGCAGACGTGGTTACTCAACACACTACCTTGCCATCACTTGCACAACGAATTGCGGGTTCTAGTTTTCGTGTCCAAACATCCAAAGCCACAGTTTCACAATTTGTGTGGCGTAGGAACAACAACAACAATAACAATGCAAGCATCACTTGCATGCTCTCCTTGTCCACATTGAACTGCACTTCTCAAACCCAAATTACAATCACACACCAACAACATCAACAACAACAACCACCATCTTGTTTATTCATCAATCACTTCCCGCACACCCATGTTTGTTGGGGAGTGGGTTGAGTTTTTGGGTGAGGCACTTTCAACTGCGTTTCCTCTGTGGGTGACGATTGGATGTGTGTTGGGTTTGCTGAGACCCAATTCCTTCAATTGGGTCACTCCCACATTGAATATTGTGGGACTCAGAGTCATCATGCTTGGTATGGGTATGACCCTCACTCTTGATGATCTTCGTGGTGCTCTTGCTATGCCCAAGCCAGTTCTATCTGGTTTTGTGATTCAGTATTCGGTTAGTGTTTCTGTTCTCTCCGAATTATTCGGCATTGTTGACAAATCTAGTTAATGCGGATTGGTTAAAGGGTAAAAAATGAAATGAAAACTTATAATATATAAGTTTCATCTATAAAAGGTTGAATAAATATTTAAATTAGTCCCTTAAATTTATATTAGGGATAAGTTAGTTTCCATATTTTGAAAATTTTAAATTGGCCTCACATTTTAAAAAGACAAATTGATCTTACAATACTTCATAGTGTATAAAGGGATCAATTTATCCCATTTTTAACTATATGGAAGGATCAATTTATACTTTTTTTTTAAATGTAAGGTACTAATTTAGGATTTTTAAAATTTGAGGGACTAATTTGCCCAATACAAATTGAGAGACCAATTTAAAATTTTAGTCTAAAAGTTTTTACTCTATTCTTATCCTTCAACCAAACTCATCACTTAGAGATGAGGGGAAAAATTAGGATGAAATTTACTTTTATTTTATTTTTCACTCATTTAACTAAACATATATATTTAATTGGAAAGTAAAAATGAACATAAAATTTACATAGATACGTTTTATGTATCATTTTACTTATAAAATTCAACCACATCACTTTTTACTCTCACTTTTATAGATCAACCGAAGCCATCTGTTTAATCTTCTCACAATTGAAAGTGGAGATTTTTGGGTATCAATTTTTTTTTTCTTTTCCATGTGATAAATGAAAGTTATGCCAGAGACCGAAACAAGCTGCTGAAAAGCAGCATTAAAAAATTCACTGCTATTGTTCTACTACTCCTAATAAGAAGAATTATCCATTCTTTTCAAAATGATAATCGTTCTAGGAAAGAATTTTGTTTCATATTATTTGTTATTTTTAGAATTACAGAATAAATTTAATTGTTTGATTCCAATTGTATCGTTGTCTTCATTAATTGCAACTTCTTCTCTATCTTTTATCACCTTTTTTATTAGTCTATCATAATTTTTTCTATTTTATTAGTGAAAGGATAATTTGGCCTTTAATGATTTTTTTCCCAAACAATCAAGACTATTAAATCGTCTTTTTAATCTTATTGCCATTACCTTAAATGACCATTATTTTGAAATGGAAGGAGTACTCAGTTTGTACAAAATTTTCCAACCATTGTTAATCCAATTTTCAGTTTGCAGCCAAATATTATTTTGACCAAATATTATTTCTTAAGGGCTACAGTCAACTCCAGGTTCGGGAATGAAATATAAATAGAGATACTGGGATACTATGGTGATTGATACCGAACAACAATAATTTGCCCTTTTACTTGCATTCTAAACCATTTATTGTTATGGGATATCCTTGTTGGTGTGGATTGATGACAACTTTCAGGTGGTGCCATTGTCTGGATTTCTTGTAAGCAAACTCTTAAATCTTCCATCACATTATGCAGCAGGTTTGATATCACTTGGGCGCTGTCCTGGTGGTATGGATTTTACCCTTTTGTTCTATGATTTCTATCCACCCTTCACCCATTCAAGTAGTCTTTCATTGGTTGCAGGCACAGCTAGTAACATTGTTACTTATCTTGCACGATTTATTGATTCTCAGAACTGTTACTCCAATTAATACTGTTAATAGATATCATGAGCAAGGTGATCTGATGACCTACTTGTTTTGCTAGTGGAAATGTGGCGCTTTCTGTGATAATGACAGCTGCAAGCACTCTATCAGCCGTGGTTGGTACATCATAGTTTTAGTCCTAACTTTGCTTTTTCCATTTTGAATTTTGATGTGTGATCTTGGTGAGAAAAATGTGGTACCTTTACATGGAAGGCATCACAATCAATGTGCCATATGGATTTCTCAATTCAATATGAGGTGTTATATAAAATCTATATCTTTGACTGCTAATGATTGGTTAACATAAGTAAATTTGAGAAGTTGAGAGGAAATTTAATAGAAACTGATATTTACTATATAACAGAATATGGAAATGGCTGAAGCAAGATCCATAGTAGGAAAGCAAACCACAAAACAGAAACTAGTGTCTAAGAAAATATCAGGAAAAGAAAGAAAGAAGGAAACAATCAGAGACAGGATGTCTCTCATCTCCCAAATGGCCTAGGCTGTCACAACCCAGCTTATGACCCGCATGGGAATACCTTTCCCAGCAAGCCTTAACATACCAAATTTTTAGGAAAACGGAAGAGTTTCCTTTATTTTTCGATCATTTCCCCAAATAAAATACAATATATAATATTCAGTTAAATCCAGACATATGGGCATCAAGCATTCTAATGCACCCTTCCAGTATATATATCTAAACTTAGTTTACAAATCCTTTCTAAAATATAGTCTATACATATCTAAATCTTAACTATGCATGCTTAAGCACAAATATATACATAAGAACAAAACTAATCCGAGGACCTGCCTGTGACACATGGAGCATTAAAGTTTAACAGAATAAAACTCAACAAAAATAGGTTCCAGTGTACCAAAAGGCCTTCTCAAGAAGGTTCACAAACTTAGACAATCGGCTACTAAGGAGCCGTGAGATTGGAACCTGAAACTGCACCTATCTGGAAAAGAGAGAAACAACGGAGTGAGTTTTGCAACTCAATGGTAGACATGATGTCTATAACCCACATGAGACAATATATAATCCATAAATAAAATAATAATAGCTTCATAGTTCATATAAATTCAACAAATCCTTTTATTTATGAATAAGATTCTTGAAAACATTCCACTTTATAAAAAAAAGGGAATCATCAAATTCAGGATAAACAGAAGGATTTACACTTAGGTGGCCATTCCTTCGTGTGATCCTAAAAGAATGGTCCTACTCATGCGGATAGCCATAGAGAAGGATCCATTGTATGATCCTAAATTTATAATCAAGGTGCACCAAGGCTAACGCCTACGTCGTTAGCTACAGATCCTGCGAAAATTCTTCCCCAAAACATATAATTACTTTATACAAATCAATAAAAATGGGTCATACCCACTATCCATGAATCATTTCTCAAATCTATATCAGGGTCGATAGCTTCCAATTAGTTCAATCTATGAAATTTGATATTTCTTTATTAAATTTCTAAATTATATCATATTGCCTCATGTGTAAATTTTCAAATAAAATATAACCTATTTACATTAAATCTATTTTCATCAAACATTTATATAACATAGCCAAATAATTATTTCTCAGCCTCTAATTTACTAAAATATATTTTTAACTAATTTAGAATAATTAAAAACAATTATAGACATAATGTCCACTCACAAACTATTTCACAGAATTGAATATCAACTTCCAAGTGTCACCAATCCAACAGTTGACGCTCAATTGCTCTATAACTCTAGAAACAATATAAATAAAATATTAGTAATTAAACAATAATACCAATTTATACAATTTACCCCAAATCACTAAAATCACTAATTTATAGAATAAAAAAAATTCGAATATTAATCCTAAATTAACTAGAAAATTTAATAAATAAAATAGAGAGAATAGAGACTTATTTACCATTGGAAGAAGAATTAGTGAAGAAATTCACTCCAATTTCTTGTGAAAACTTCAAGCTCTCTAATAGATTTTAGAGAGAAAATAGAGGTAGAGGAGAAAAATAACGGTAGAAATGATGAAGAGGAGGAGGAGATGATGATTATGGAGGTGATGGTGATATTTTTTTTTTGAATGAAAGAAGAAAAGAAGAAACAGAAGAAGAAGAAGAAGAATGAAGCAGAGGAGGAAGAAGAAGACAGAAGAGGAGGAAGAAAAGTCACGGGAGAGTGAGAGAGAGGAAAGGAAGAGAGAAAGAAAAAGAAAAGAGAGAAAATTATGGTAGTCTATACCATTTAAGGTGCACGGTGGTCCTTACCTCAAAATTTTTTTTTATAATTTAATTTAATTTTTTTTTTGGTTATCACATTCTTCCCCCTTAAGAAATTCGGTCCCGAATTTCTAACAACTCAAAGATGAGACACATACCTCAAGAATGAAATAGATGCGGATATCTGGCTCGCATAGCCTCCTCCGCCTCCCAAGTTGCCTCTTCTTTAGAATGGTTATTCCAAACCACCTTCACTGACACCACCTCCTTTGATCGAAGCTTTTTCACCTGGCGGTCAACAATGGCCACGGCTCCTCCTCATATGACAATTTCTCATCAATTTGAATCACTTGAGGAGAGATTATGTGAGACGGATCGGAATATACTTTCGAAGCATAGAGACATGAAACATTGGATGAACCATGGATAATTCAGGGGTAATGCTAGATGATATGCCACTACACCGACCCTATCCAGAACTTCAAAAGGGCCAATATAACGAGGGTTGAGCTTTCCTCGCTTACCAAACCTTATAACACCTTTCATGGGGGAAATCCGAAGAAAGACATGTTCTCCTATAGAGAATTCTAAGTCACGTCTCCTATGATCTGCATAGGATTTTTGTCTACTTTGAGCAGTCAAAAGTCGCTCTCGGATTAACTGAACCTTATCGAGAGATTCTTGTACCAGGTTAGGACCTAACATCTTAGATTCGCCAACTTCAAACCAACCTATGGGAGATCTGCAACGCCTCCCATACAAAGCCTCAAAAGGTGCCATCTGAATACTGGCTTGATAACTATTGTTGTATGAAAACTCTATAAGAGACAGGTAATTACTCCAATTTCCTCCAAAATCAAAACACATGACCTGAGCATATCTTCCAAAATCTGAATGGTTCTTTCAGGATTGCCCATCCGTTTGAGGATGGAAAGCTTGAGATCAAGTCGAGTTCCAAGGGCTTCTTGAAAAGCTCTCCAAAATCGGGCTGTAACTGAGCTCCTCGATTGGATATAATAGAAATCGGAATCTCATGAAGTCTAACAATCTCATCAATATACAACTGAGCATACTGATGGGCTCGATAGGTGGTCTTTACGGAAGAAAATGAGCCGACTTAGTCATACGATCTACTATGACCCATACAGAGTCAAACCCTTTAATGGTGCGAGGTAGCCCTTCACAAAGTCCATAGTGATCCGTTCCCATTTCCATTCAGGTATTTCTATCTTGAAGCAACCCTGGGTCTCTGATGTTCAGCCTTAACTTGTTGACACACTAAACAACGAGACACAAAGTTACCAATATCCTTTTTCATGCCTTCCCACCAATATAATTGTCAGATCTTGATACATCTTAGCTGAGCCAGGATGTATAGAGTCCGAGAATTGTGAGACTCTTCCATAATGGTCTTTCTAAGGTTTTCAACATCGGGTACACATAGACGGTTACGAAATCGAAGTACTCCCTCTTGGTCTATTATAAATTCAGAGGTGGCCCCACTTCTAACATCATCCCGCAATTTAAGCAATCTAGGATCTTCAATCTGAAGTGCCTTAATTTGCTCCACGAGGGATGATTGGGCTCTTACATGAGCCAAGAGTATCCCAGACTCCCCAAGTCAACTGAACACCACTAGCCTCAAGCTTGTGCACTTCCTCCACTAACGGTCTCCTTCAGGAGCAATATGAGCCAAACTACCCATAGACTTCCTACTCAAGGCATCTGCTACAACATTAGCTTTTCCAGGATGGTACAAGATAGTGCAATCATAATCCTTAAGCAACTCCATCCACCTTCTTTGCCTCAGTTCAAGTCCCGCTATTGGAATATGTACTTTAGACTCTTATAGTCAGTGTAGATCTCACATGTCTCGCCATAAAGATAATGCCTCCAAATTTTCAAAGCAAAGATTACTGCCCATCTCTAGATCATGAGTGGGATAGTTTTGTTCATGCTTCTTCAATTGCCGTGAAGCATAAGCAATTACTCGACCGTGTTGCATCAAAACACAACCAAGTCCTATCCAAGAAGCATCACAGGAACTGAGAACCTCCAGATCCAGAAGGTAAGACAAGCACAGGTGCTAAGGTTAGGCAAGCTTTGAGCATTTGAAAGCTTTCCTCACATGCATCTGACCACTGAAATTTCACATTCTTTTGAGTCAACTTAGTCAATGGCACAGAAATTCTTGAGAAATCTTTTATAAACCGACGATAGCAGCCTGCCAATCCTAGGAAACTGAATCTCGGAACTGGAGTAGGTCGTGGCCATTGCTGGATAGCTTCAATCTTTTGGATCCACCATAATTCCATCCTTGGATACGATGTGACCAAGAAAAGCCACCTGATCAAGCCAAAATTCACATTTGGAGAACTTGGCATAAAGCTTGTGATCTCTCAAAGTTTGCAGTACAATCCTTAGATGGTATTCATGATCTTCTATACTCTTGGAATATACCAAGATATCATCAATAAAGACGATCACAAAGTGATCCAGGAAAGGTTTGAACACCCGATTCATTAAATCCATAAAAACAGCTGGGGCATTTGTCAAGCCAAAGGACATCACCAAGAATTCATAATGTCCATAACGGGTATGAAAGGCAATCTTAGGAATATCTTCATCCTTGATTTTCAGTTGATGATACCCAGAACGGAGATCAATTTTAGAGAAACAAGAAGCTCCTTGAAGTTGATCGAACAAGTCATCAATTCTTGGTAGCGGGTACTTATTACTCATAGTGATTTTATTAAGTTGCCGGTAGTCCACACATAGTCGCATTGAACCATCTTTCTTCCTCACAAAGAGCACGGGGCTCCCCATGGGGATGTGCTTGGGCGGATAAAACCTTTCTCTAGCATATCTTGTATCTGATCTTTTAACTCCCTCAATTCGGAGGAGCCATGCGGTAAGGAGGGATGGATATGGGTTGAACTTCTGGGGCCAAGTCTATGCTAAACTCTACCTCCCTTTCAGGAGGCAATCCTGGTAATTCATCTGGAAATACGTCTGGAAATTCTCTAACCACGGAACTTGGTCAATGCTAGGCACTTCAGCCTCAACATCTTGACCAGCAAGGAAGGCTTGATTGCCTTTATTCATCAAGTGCAAAGCACTCATGGATGAGATTAGACTAGTTGGGGTGAGATAAGCATCCCCTTTAAACACAAAAGATGGACCATCTGGAATGTTAAACCTCACTATCTTAGAATAGCAATCAACATTGGCATGATAAGGAGCTAACCAATCCATGCCTAGGATGGCATCGAAGTCAACCATCTCTAGAGGTATCAAATCAGCTAGAGTGTCAACCCCATTCACACTAACGACACGAGATCGAAACACTAACTGAACCCACAAAAATTCTCCCATTGGAGTACCAACCCAAAATGGGCTTTCCAAGAACCCTGGTTGCTCACCAAAGCGAGATGCAAAATATGAAGACACATATGAATGTGTAGAACCCGGATCAAACAACACTTTTGCATCAAAAGAACAAATTTGAAGGGTACCTGCAACTCCTGAATTGGATGCTTGAGCATCCTGGCGTGTCATAGCATGTATCCTTGCTTGGCCTCTGCCTGATTGGCTTGAACCCTGATTGTTCGGACCTCTAGAACCTACTCCTCTGCCCCTTCCCTTGTTAGCAGGAAGAGCCACCTGGAGATAAAATTGGAAAGGATGGTACTGGTGCTGCACGTTGTCCTGAACTCTCCAGAAACCTCCCTGGGCATAAGGACAATCTCTCCTCATATGGCCATATTGCCCACAACTAAAACAGGCTCCAGGAGCTCCTGACAGCTCCCTGTGATAATTTCTACACCTGGCAAAATGGTTTAACATAGCTTAATTGCCCTGAACCATGGGTACCTGGATGAGATACACTCCCAGTATGTGATCTTGAATCTGAGACACTCATCGAAGTAGGTCCAGATGACATGGCTCCACCTGATGGTGCTTGCGTCGGCCCGACCACGATGGTGCTGATAACCCTGATAGCCTGATCCTCCAGGAGACCCTCCAGAAAATTGTCCTTTCATTTTGGGCTTTTTCCCAAAATCCTTTGTAGCTCTATTTTCTTCTCTTGTTATCTCCATAGCAGAGGCAACATCCACTACTTGAGCAAAAGACATTCTTCCAACTTCAGAAAGAAGGTTAGTACATAGTGGTTCCCTTAACTCTTTGATAAATCTTCGCACTTTCATTGCTTCATTTGCAATTAGATGTGGTGCAAATCTGGACAGCTTGGTGAACTTGGTAGCATATTCGGTTCCTGACATTCCTAGAGCTTGTTTCAACTTCTCAAATTCATCAGCAAGTCTCTCCTTCTATTTTCTGGAAAGAACCTTTCTAAAAGCTTGAGAAAATTCATCCCATTGAGGGGTGGTCTCATATCAGCTGCGCATTCTTCCAATAGAGTTTCATACCAGTGTGCTCCAGTGCCTTGAAGATTATAAGATACAAAATCCACGCTTCCACCTTCACATCTAGAACCCGAGTGCTCGCTTTGATCTATCTAAAAACTCTTGTGGGTCTTCGTCTAAGAGTCCCTGTAAAAGTAGGTGGGTTTAGCCTCAGGAATGCTTCAATAGTTATTTCCTCACGTCCAAAAGGCTGGGCATTTCTTTGAGCGCCAGGGAGGTTCAACATGTGGTTGGGCTCTATCTCCTGCCTTGGGTTAAAGCGGCCACCAAATTGTCAATGGCTTGCTGCATACCCAACATCCGTGCATCAAGATCAACTGGTTGCTCCTGTGGCCTGCCTCAACCCTCAGGTATTCTTCCGTGGTCCTCCCTCGGCCATGACCCCCACGTCCTCGACCTCTTCCTCTAGGTGCTCAATTAGATTCAGCATCGGAGGCATTATAGTCTCCTAGCCGCACATTACGTCTACGCCTCCTAAGTGGCATTACACCTGATAGATTGAACACGAAATTAGAACGCAGGTAAAATTGTGGAATAAGAATGACATAAGACCAAACGACTTAAAAATAGATTTAAGAAGACATTCCTATTAGGCCTTTGATAGGGTCACGCTTTGTGAAAATGGGCCGGCAACCATTTACACAATCGTGACTCTACTAAAGGACACTTGCTCCATATTACAGGGAAACCTAAAGCTCTGATACCAACTTTGTCACAACCTAGCTTAGGCCATGACCCGCATGGGAATACCTTTCCCAGCAAGCCTTAACATACCAAATTTTCTAGGAAAACGGAAGAAGTTTCCTTTATTTTTCGATCATTTCCCCAAATAAAATACAATATATAATATTCAGTTAAATCCAGACATATGGGCATCAAGCATTCTAGAATGCACCCTTCCAGTATATATATCTAAACTTAGTTTACAAATCCTTTCTAAAATATAGTCTATACATATCTAAATCTTAACTATGCATGCTTAAGCACAAATATATACATAAGAACAAAACTAATCTGAGGACCTGCCTGACACATGGAGCATTAAAGTTCTAACATAATAAAACTCAACAAAAATAGGTTCCAAGTGTACCAAAAGGCCTTCTCAAGAAGGTTCACAAACTTAGACAATCGGCTACTAAGGAGCCGTGAGATTGAAACTGCACCTATCAAAAGAGAGAACAACGGAGTGAGTTTTGCAACTGTGGTAGACATGATGTCTATAACCCACATGAGACAATATATAATCCATAAATAAAATAATAATAGCTTCATAGTTCATATAAATTCAACAAATCCTTTTATTTATGAATAAGATTCTTGAAAACATTCCACTTTATAAAAAAAAAGGGAATCATCAAATTCAGGATAACAGAAGGATTTACACTGGCGGCCATTCCTTCGTGTGATCCTGAAACAGAATGGTCCTACCCATGCGGATAGCCATAGAAGAGAAGGATCCATTGTATGATCCTAAATTTATAATCAAGGTGCACCAAGGCTAACGCACGTCGTTAGCTAGTCCTGCAGAAATTCTTCCCAAAACATATAATTACTTTATACAAATCAATAAAAATGGGTCATACCCACTATCCATGAATCATTTCTCAAATCTATATCAGGGGTCAATAGCTTCCAATTAGTTCAATCTATGAAATTTAATATTTCTTTATTAAATTTCTAAATTATATCATATTGCCTCATGTGTAAATTTTCAAATAAAATATAACCTATTTACATTAAATCTATTTTCACCAAACATTTATATAACATAGCCAAATAATTATTTCTCAGCCTCTAATTTACTAAAATATATTTTTAACTAATTTAGAATAATTAAAAACAATTATAGACATAATGTCTACTCACAAACTATTTCACAGAATTGAATATCAAATTCCAAGTGTCACCAATCCAACAGTTACGCTCAATTGCTCTATAACTCTAGAAACAATATAAATAAAATATTAGTAATTAAACAATAATACCAATTTATACAATTTACCCCAAATCACTAAAATCACTAATTTATAGAATAAAAAAATTCGAATATTAATCCTAAATTAACTAGAAAATTTAATAAATAAAATAGAGAGTAGAGAGACTTATTTACCACTTGGAGAATAGAATTAGTGAAGAAATTCACTCCAATTTCTTGTGAAAGCTTCAAGCTCTCTAATAGATTTTAGAGAAAAATAGAGGTAGAGGAGAAAAAGAACGGTAGAAATGATGAAGAGGAGGAGGAGATGATGATTATGGAGGTGATAGTGATATTTTTTTTTGAATGAAAGAAGAAAAAAGAAGAAACAGAAGAAGAAGAAGAACGAAGCAGAGGAGGAAGAAAGAAGACAGAAGAGGAGAAAGAAAAGTCACGGGAGAGTGAGCATAGAGGAAAGGAAGAGAGAAAGAAAAAGAAAGAGAGAAAATTATGGTAGTCTATACCACTTAAGGTGCACGGTGGTCCTTACCTCAAAATTTTTTTTTTTATAATTTAATTTAATTTTTTTTTTTGGTTATCACATAGGCTACCCACATTCTCCCAAAATGATGATCAATAGCCTCCTCAACCCAACTTCCTTTTATGCCTCCCCGCTCGTTTTTTTTACAACTGTCCAATATGGTTACCTTCTTCTCTCTCCTCTAACTAACTTCCTTTTCCCTTCTTCATAACTTTCAGCAATTTCCCTCTGGCCCATTCACATGTTGCCCAACTGCCTCCCCTTTGGGCTTTTAGCCTCCCTTACATGACTCAGGGCCTATCAAAATCATTCAAAAGAATAAGATTTTGCATGGAATGTGCCATCTGGGCTTTCGCCTGATGGTCATGAAACTACTGTGCTTCAGCTACTGCCTAGTTTTGAACTTGTGCAGTGGAAAAATTCCCCATTACTTGCATCCTAATAGTCTAAAAGAAAGGCTTTAAACAGAAGTCTTGTTTGTTGTTATATATTTTGCTGTTTGATGCAAAAAGATGTATTGTTTTTCTTATTCTCGGTTGAAAGGTAGATTCTATCTTGAACAAAAAATGATTTTACATTAAATTGAATGAAATATCAACTGGACGTTTGTATGTGTGTTACACGTGAACATACTGACATTACCTTTTAATCAATTAGCTATGCAAGGCATATTGAATTCTATGAACTTTCATAGTGTATGGTATTCTAATCTTTTTGGCCTTGTTCAATCATTCAAAGAGGATAACCAGCATTGGCAGGAAAAGAAGAGAGATTGTTGTTAGCATTTTCTCACATTGACTGGTTGAAAACTTAATATTGCAGGTCATGACCCCTTTTCTGACAGCAAAACTTGCTGGTAAATATGTAGCTGTAGATGCCGCTGGCTTGTTGATTTCAACATTGCAGGTAAGCATTCCTCTTATATGCTGTCTCTGTTTCTAATTTGTCGCGATGCTCTTTTGTCATGTTCACTCCCTTCTATCTGTAACAGGTTGTGCTCTTACCTGTATTCGCTGGTGCATTTCTGAATCAGTATTTCCAACCTCTTGTTAAATTAGTCTCTCCAGTGATGCCACCCATGGCTGTCACAACTGTGGCAATTTTATGTGGAAATGCAATTGCACAGAGCTATTCAGCAATCCTTATGTCTGGTGGACAAGTGATTTTAGCATCATCCCTTCTTCATGCTTCTGGGTTTTTCTTTGGATATGTACTTGCAAGAATGCTTGGGCTAGATGTGACATCATCGCGAACCATATCCATTGAGGTTGGCATGCAGGTAAAGTTGGTCTTCTATCATTGCTTTATCAAGGGTTGAAAACTTACTACAGCTTTTTGTTATCATTGGCTCAATCCAACGTCAATTGATCCATGTTCCGCTTCCTATTGCAGAACTCGGTGCTTGGGATTGTTCTGGCTACTCGGCATTTTGGAGATCCCCTAACTACAGTACCCTGTGCTGTTTCAAGTTTCATTCAGTCAATCTTTGGTAGTATCCTTGCAGGAATTTGGAGACGCTCTGTGCCTGCTGAATAAGCTTTTGTGTGCAATTAGGATTGTTTCATTGTTGACTTGTGAAAGTTTCAAGTCACCAAGTGAAAGTGCATGTCAGTTGTCAAGCTCAATGTTCTTCAATCATGCTGTTTTCAAGTGAGCAGCAACTGTTCAACTTTATCCTAGACTAATTTGACTAGGGTCGAATTAGTCTGTCCTTGTGCTTCACTGTTTCAGTTTAGACAATCATTGGTGTGCCATGTTAAATGGAGATAAGTGCTTGAATGACTCACTACTTAATCAGATATATGGCTGTACCTAATCAAAGATTAAAATAAATTTGGCATGTATGTATCCTAAAGTATCACCCTTTCGGTGAAGTAAAGCTTGATTAAAGGAGCCGTATGTAATTTTTTCCTTCATCATCACTCCAATACTTACCATCTCCTAGACATTTCCATATCCCATAAATTTCTTGACATTAGCATAGTTAAAAAGATAGGTGTACAATATTGCAGCAGCCATGTATGCTAGGTTGATTAGAACTCAGGAGAAATTCTTACATATTTTTGGAATATCAAGTGGATAAAGTGATATTTCAACTAAAAGTGGAAGTCAAAGGTGAGTTTGAAGAACATCTCCTTGATCGGGACATCTAAGAATTTCTCTGATTAGAAGCGTTTGCCACTCATGGCTTTTGATTGTGATCCCCCAAAAGGGTAACCCTTATCAATTGTTGTCGTAAGAAAGAGTTTTAACTCAAAGCATAACTTGAGTATCACATTGAATTTCTTCTTCTAATCAAATGTGAGACATGACATGGGGAGCCTTGTTTTTGTGGTTGCATGTGTCAATTGTACATATGTCACCATCAATTCGCTCAATTCTAGTAGCATTTTGTCTGCTAACACGTTAGCTGTGTAATTCAGATTTGACATAGATTTCATAACATTATTGCAAATGAAGTACATAGATTTCAAGTAACTCGCGACCTTTGCATTCTGTTACATGTGAGGTTGTGGTAGATTAGTGTCAGTATTCACTCTGGTCATAGTATTGAGTCCTTCCTACTTCCATTTGAACGTGGGAAAATTCAAAATTGACAGTGCAAATTAATAAAGTAGAAAATTTTATTTGAGTAAATTATATTTCTATCTCATGATAGATGCTTAAATTACATTGTCATCCCCTTTGTTTCAAAAATTTGCACTCCTATCTTCAAAGAGATGAAAACGAGATACACTTTTATGACTTGTTTGGCAAATGGAGCTGAGCATGGAATTGGGGTTTGGAATTTGAATTAAATGGTTTAATTCCAATTTTCTTATTTGGAGTAACATATAGAATTGGAATTGTAAATCCATAATTCAATTTCATAGAATTAAAAAATAATTAAAATGGACTCTTTTTAATTTTCAACTTATATCTTATGAATTGTCAATTTCAAAACTTATTAAATATCACTTTCCTCATTAAAGTCTATATAATTCTTTCTCTTTCTCATTTATTTTCTAATTATGGTGCAATTCTTTAGAAAACCTAAATATAAAATTTAAGATTCTAAATCAATTATATTTCTAAAATAATTAAAATTGAAATGAAAATTCCATGTCACAATTCCAATTTCAACGTCCAAAATCCTTTTTAATATAAACTAACTTCTTGATGACAGTGAACTAATATTACTTTACTACTGATTTTGGGACTCTAAAGATTAAAATAAAGTTTTGAATTCTCAATTATCGACTTGGGATGTTACTGAAAGTTCTTATTTCATCTTCAAAACTAACCATAGGTGATGCTTAAGGAGTTATACCTATAGGGAGACAAAAAAAGGGATCATTATCTTTTTTTTAGTCAAAAAGGGGTTAATTTTAAGAGTTTGTTTCTAGTTGTTTGGCATTGTAATGAGAATATAAATTTTCAAATGTGGACTTACTTTCTTTTTGGATCAATTTCATTTATAACATGAAGCCCAAAATGCACGGTAGGTGAAAAGGAAGCCATGTTCAAAATGACCAATATTCTTGGGACCAAAAGTCCTAGTACTTGTTGGGACCAAAAGTCCCAGTACTTGTTCCCTAAAGAAAAATGAGTTGAAGAGTGATTTTTAACGAATTTTATGAAATCCTTAAGTACTCCGTTTTTACTTTACAAATTTATAAAATCGTAAGATTTTGGAATTTAAACTAAAACTCAAGAATTAAATTTTGATTTGTTAGGATTTTGATTTTTCTAATATTTTATTTGAATCCAAATGGGGGGTATTCTCTTATTTACATTTATGTTTTAAAATTAATCACTTAATTCTTCCCATTAACTTAAAGTTAAGAAATGTAAATAAGTGGGGAATGAATACAGTTCAATACATACCAGTATTAGAGCTTCTAGAGCATTCTAAAGACTGCGGGGTCGAGAGAGCAAAGTCATGTTCTGAAACTTCTGGAGACCGGTTGGTCAAGAGAGAGTTGGTGCTGAAACTTCTAGAGAGCTTCTGGAGACCACCCAATCATATAACCGCCTAGGCGGTCAACAGAGATAAAAACCCCATTTCGGGTCCACAACACTTCAAAATGGTTCTCTCCCTCTCTCACCCAAAATCTCAGTTCCTAACCTATTTTCACCCTTCAAACTCCATTTTCTTCCATTTCTTCAAGTTTACTTCCAAATCTCATCCGAAGACTTAAAGGTATGTTGTTTTCTTGGTTCTACTTCATTTCCTTCAAGTTCTCTGGGGTTATAGGTGGTTCCCATGCTCCTCAAGGGAAAGAAGCTTTCCACCTTGTTAGAAAGGGGTTCTTGAGGTTTTAGAGGTTAATCTAGAGTTTTGTTGCTTCCATGATAGATAGAGGTATCATTTTCACTTCCCAGAGATCTGTTAGTGTGGTTTTTGCCTTTTCTACCCTCCAAGTGAGTAGGTTCACATTTGTGACTTCTATATTATGCATTAGAGTTATTTTCATGAAAACTATGATTTCCTGCTTGATTTAGAGAATTACTACAAGGATTTGGGATTATTGTTGGTTGGTATGTTTTGCACTACCTGGTTTTGGAGCATGAATTTGTATTTTGATAAAACTTTGTTGAACTGATTCTATGTAGAATTGATTATATGTATAACTATTAGAGAATTTTATAATTGTTTTACTGGATTCTGGAACTAGTTTATGTTTATGCTATAGTTTTATACTTAGATACGAGGTTTAGAGAAAAAGGACTGAAATGATGGTTTAGACTCTATGATTTCAGAATATGATATTGAGTTTTCCTAGTTTATGGTTGGAACTATGTTTAACAAGTTAATAGTTTGAATTTAAAGGGTTTTGATGACTGAATGATGTTTTTGATAATCAATAAAAGAGTTTTAGAGCGTGAATTTCCATGAGATTCAGAACTTGGCGACTACATACTCTATGGAGGTTTGGAATCTCAATGTCCACAAAGGGTGATCCCTTGGACATGGTTCCATAGCCAAGTTATGCCAAGGTTAGACTTTTAGAATAGAATGGATTCAAGTTTCAGAATATAACAAGTTTATTGTTAATACGAAATGATATAGAGATTCAGACATAAAAGGACTTTAGAGCATGAATCTTAGTGTGACTCAAGATTGGCGGATACATATTCTGTGACTTGAAATTACTAAGTATGATTTCATAGTCACAGTTATGTTAAGGTAAACTGTTAGAGTTATAGAGATTTAGAGCTTTAGAGAATAAAATGGTTTTAAGAAGTTTTAGATTAATTTACAGGAGCTGGAGAGAACAGACTGCATTTTAACGCAGTAAATCCGTTAACCTTGGTACCAAATATGCCTTGGGCCAGAGAATTCAGAGAAGGGACCTAGTTAGGTGCCCATTATTGTCACACTGGGACGGTGATACGTAACGCAGATGTGACAGAGATTTCAAAGAATTGATTGGCACACTGGGATGGCGATATAATGCCCAGATGTGTCCAGAGATTTCGTTCTCTAGAAGCTATGTTATTATGAGTTGATCTAATAATAGATACGAAAGTTAACTAGTGGAATGACTTTTGAATTGATAAGGTAGTCATTAGAAAGTATGAAAGAGTTTATGGTTTTAAGCTTATATGATTTTAGAATGAAAGTGAATAAAGGAAATCACTTTTGAATTGGTGAAAGTATATAAATATGTAAAAGGGGAAAGGTGATTGTAGACAAGAAAATGAATTAAAGAAATTGCTTTTATTGATTTCATGAAAGGATGATTTGAAAATATATTTATATAGAGACATGTAATTGCATAATATTTTCAAGTACTTTTAATATTATTATGATTTATTTTACCTATTGCTCTTTGATATCCCATGAAGGGGGTTTCAGGTGAGGGCTCATTCATTAGTTTTGGTATCAAAACTCACCCCTCTCATTTCTCTCATTTTTACAGATAAGAACAATGACAGTCAATCTACACATCTACGGAAAGTGTCAGATGGTAAGCTTCACCAGAGTGAAACATTCTGACTTACCTGAGCGCTCCAGGAGATGTAGGCAGGGTTCCTGACCTAGGGTATGGGTTGTTGCATTCAACATATCATGATAAAACTTTGAAGTGTATTTCGATTGTATTTCAATGATATGAACGAATTTGAAATTTTGGATTGAACAGGCTTTATGAGATTTTAGGTGTGATTCTTTTGATTTTAGAAAATAAACTATTGATCTAGAGAAAGTGAAATTATGTTTTAAACAGACTTTTATAAACAGAGTATGAGTTTTCAGACACAATTATTTTGATTCAGAGAAAAAGTGATTTGCATGTAGACTTTTCTATTTTTCATGGTTTTGAGAAAGAGCATGCATACAAAAGGCGGTATAGGTCAAGGTTGACGTGAGAATGAGTTTCTCACATGCGGTCACGTGCAGATCGGATCATGACAATATGATTAAGGTTTCAGGGGTTAAACTGATTTTCATAGTATGATTGAGATATTTTCAAAGTTTTGTGCATTAAATATCTCAGTTTTATGAATTTGAATATCGTGTTTTAATTAGAGAAAATGATAATGATTTAGAAGTAAATCTATTTTAAGTATGAAATTATGTTGTTTTATGCATTTAGACAAACACGTCACCCAATAGACTTACGTGGGGTTAGATTTCACATGCCCACGTTCCCAAATTAGGTCGTGATAGGCGTCCTATCAAATTCCTTCATTATTAATATTTGGACAAGCTAGACGCATTGATAATGTCATAGCTAGAGGAGGAGCTAGGGAGACGAGGTTGCCATGGTCCTCCCAAACTTTGCACTTTTGTTATATATATAATGTATTATGGTCCTCTTAAGAAAATTAGGCACTTCTATACATAGTATACATAACAAATAATGAAAGCCTCTCGAAGTAATTAATAGCATATATAATATAGAAGCATAAAATATATAAATGTTTCTAGAATTTGTTTTAAGATTTTGTTATTAACTCTTTTTGTTCACTTAGTGAAGTTGCCACTTACTAATTAATTATTTATGATTATCTATTTTGATGTTAAATAATACATTGATACACATTTTTTTAGGTTGCATTGTGCTTAAGAAAAAAACTATTGACTCATTTTTTAAGAGAAAAGAGAATATAGATGATGAAATAAACTTCAATTTATCAATAATTTAAATAAAAAAACTATTGACTCATTTTATATTTTCTATATAATATAATATTTAATTTAATTTTATATTATATATGTTAATTAATTCGGTTCTGCCAAGAAAATTTTGAGTCCGCCCCTGGTCATAGCCAATTATGAATTAACCATTACCTTCACTCTACAAACCCTTGTTTTTCAGATAAAAAATGATGACTTGAAGTCAATGCATTTTGGAAGAATTTAGAACTAGCTTGTGTCAAGGAAGTGATCTGGTCGAAGCTTAAGCGTGGTAGGCGATGTGTCTAATAAAACGTGACAATTGAAGTTGGAGTAGTTGTTGAAAACTCTTCATTTCTTTTTCGTTTCATTTAGACTCGCATAGCATCTTCAACCATCATCAAGTATTTGTTTTTTTAAGTTTTTTTCTTACAAATATTTTTTTATTAGAAACAATCTTATTTGAAACAGTCAAATGCTAAATGTAAATACCTCTCTTAACTGAAATTCACATCGAGATTAACTTTGTTGTAAAGAATTAACTCCTACTAAAACTCTATTGCCGTTGGTCTCTTTTTCATGATTAACCAAGCCAATTTTTTGACAAATGGGTCATGCCAACTCTTCAAAGAAAGAAAATGAAAAATGAAAAGCAAAAGAAAGAAAACGCTTTCAATTGTCAAAATCTATAACTTTAAAGTATATTTGTGAGTTTGGATTTTGAAAGGGGATGAAGAGGAATGAAGAACTTATAGTATAATATTATAAAATTTTATATTATAAGTCCTCTTTTTCTCCCTTTCTTTCCAAAATTAAAACTCACAAACATACTCTTAAATTCAATGCAATTGGAATTAGATGTCACGAGGATGGAACTTTTTTGGGTAACATAGAAGATGTAATTTGAGAGTAAAATGTTCTCCAAAAACTAATACAAAGATATGGAGTATTTACTAAAATATAAAGTATTTCCTGTTTTATAAATTCAATTTTTGATTAAATAGGTGTCATATTTTATTGATTAACTAATACTCGTTCAAACCAAAAAAAAAAAAAAGTCTTTCTTAAAAAATGAATTTTCACTGAAATGGATGTACATGAACCCCTTATTTTATTATTTTTTGGCGAGGCATGACACATGATAACTTGTATACATAATCACTTCCAAAAAGAAAAAAAGAAGTATACATAATCATATAACACAGTGACAGCGTCACGGATGGAAGGCCGACATACGATCTGATTCTGGCAAATTGAATCGGAATAAAAAAGTAGAATGAGAATTTTTTTTCTAAGCTTAATTTCTACACATAGATTATGTGAAATTATTTTTACATTGTCATTTAATTTATATAACCTTTTAAATAATAGATGTAAAATTTAATCGTTTTTACTAATATGACAATATATGATTGGACAGGATAAAAAAAATTATATGATCAGGACATAGAAATTAAACTAATTTTTTTTATAGAAAAATTTAGTCAAGAGAAAATCTCACTTGAATCCAGGGTCAAGATATCTTGCCACGCTTATTGAACACTTATAAAAATATTTATGAACCATCCACTTAAAAGAAAAAACTTAAAATTGAACTCAAATCATGAAATTAGGTATTTATTTATTCAATCATCCATTGATGTGATCGTGAAAGAAGGAATGAAAGCAATAGCGGTTGGATAGTTTTTGCAAGTTGTTCACAATGCAAAATTCTGTGGGTTGTCAATCGACACTTTTTAATCAAATCAAGATATATACGTAATCAAGAATTTAACTTAAATTTATCATTTTCATATTTTCATATATTACATTACCACAAACAATTTGATTAAAATTAATTTTAATACACAATAAATAGATATATTTTTACATAATTATTTAATAAATACTCCAAAACTTAGGTAAAAAATAGATACGTACAACTAATTAAAGTGTATTTTTTTTTAATTGCTCCAGAAGTGTCCACTATGGACAACATCAATTAATCCCTTTTAAGATATAAAGATCATCGTGAAAATTGCTTATTCTGACAAAGTCTTTTTCATAAACATGACCATGAATCAAACTTAAAACATCGTGAATATTTATCAATTGTGTCGGATTTTGTTAGCAATGTGTAAAATATTTTTAATTTTTAATACTGGATAATCAAAATTTTAATTTTTAATACCATTATGCCGCTAATGATAAATTAATTTTTAATTTTTAGTACTGGATAATTAAAATTTCATCGTCCCACTTGCAGTATCTTAATGACGTGCTTCTCGTTGTTGTAAAATCCTGTTGGCGCCAAACGTTTAAGTCCTTGTTTATAACTTGTCTGTGGCCCCTACAATGTGACACGGAGGATAAAGCGTTGGTTCTATCCATTCACTTCCACACACTGCATTTCAGTACCACACCTTACCTCTTAGTGGCGCTTCCCCATCTCTTGTTCTCCTTTCCTCTCACAAAATTCCACCTATATAGATTCTCATGCACTGTGATTTCGCCCTTTCCTTAAGGTAATCCATAACTACACCTTCCCTTTTGCTTCTTTCATTTCTTTTCTCCTGCCACCAAACACAATTCAAGTAAGTTAAGTTCTTGCTTTCTAATTTAGATATTCACTCTTTTTTGTTTTCTGACACTGCAAAACAGCACCATTATATGCATATAGTATATGTCACTTGATTACATAGAATGCAATTAGTGTAACTTAACACAGAAATAGTGGCTGATTTTTTCACCAGTAACCATTGCTAATTTGATTTCTGGCAAAATTGGTCTGATGTGTGCTAAACATGATTTGTATGTTGTTATTCAGAGTTAATGGAAGTTGTAGAGGCAAAATCTTCATCTGGGTATGGTAAGCCTCCATGGGTATTTAGAGGCAGGCAAGTGTGAAAAAGTGTAACAACCTTTCTGACTGTCTCTAGCTGTTATATATGTTGTGCTCTGTGGTTGATGCTGGTGTGGGGAATTTGGCTAATTTGGGTCAGTCTCTGTGCTTTTTATCAGTGCCTGGTATCAACTCCATCTCGTGAAAGCAGAGAAAGCTAGAGCATGCATCCCAAAAGAGTTCAAATTAGTTGAAGCTTTTGGGTAGGTTTATTTTTCCTAATTTAATTTTATTTTTATTGCCTCTAAAATATGTGGAACAATTCATTTAATTGATTTTGTGTCTAAGGGCTCAATTCATTTACAACTGATTTAATTTCATGTGCAAGTTTCATTTACTTCTTTTTTTTTTCCGAAGAAACCATTTTGCATAGAGTTTGATTTTGTAGCATTTAATTTGCTGCGTTTAATCATTACTTACAGATACACTTTGGGTGGCTTCTTTCTTGCCAGCTATGAGGACAGTCCTGCTGGTGTCTTCGATGAGGTTGTGTTATATTGTTCTTCTGTTCTTCTCACTTCTGCTTCAGATGTTTCTTGAATCAGTTTTTCATAGTTAAATTAATAATAAGGACTTTGGGAATTCAGCCATTTTTATTTTTGGTTAGTTCAAATATGTTATTGTTGTATCTTTGACCAAATTGATCTGTTGTTTAACATTAGAACGTTGTCATGTGTAGCAGCTTGTGGTGATTGCAGGACTTGTATGGAACCGCCCAACTTCCTGTGCGTATGTTCCAACTCTTTCATTTCGATTGTCAGTTGTCACTATATTGTTGAATATAAAAATATATATTTAAAAAACTTACTACTTTCAATTATTGACGATTGTCCTTAATATTTAAGGCATTCATTAAAAAAATAAACATTATATATATATATATATATATATATATATATATATCACTTTTGAAAATAAAACATTGATCGAAAGTATATCTCACTTATTATTTCAATTCATATTTGAAAAAAAAAAAAACATCTCAACATCAATTGAAAAGTGTTCAAAAAAGAACACAAGTAGGCGGAGAAAAAAGGTTGAATACAAGAAATTATTAGGAGCTCCTAAAATACTAAGTTGAATTATATTTTGATTATTTGAAAAGTGATGATTCAGATAAGTATGTATGTATATATTATTTTATTAATCATATCACTACTTTAAGTTGCATAACTCAATCTGGTACTTCATATGTGCCTGGCGATTTCTCGCCGAATAGGCCTGAAATTGGAACATGGTTCTAGTTCCAAAGTGACAGAAAATTGCTTCCAAAATATGTCACCAAAGTCGTTGGAGTTTCCCACGTGAGCTGCTGATGTTACCTATCAGTTGCGCAATCAAAATTGGCTGTCAGAAGGAAATTGAGTTAATATTTATTTTAATTTTTTATTTTTTATTTATGGATCATTTTAATTTTTAATTTTTAAAATGAATCAAATTAATTTTTAATATTGTAAAATATGAGTTATGTTAGTTACTCAATCTACTCTTATTTAATATTATATCAATTAAATGATAATAGGTAATCTTAAGTAATATCTTGATATACCATATATTATCTAAAATAGAATAAAGTTTAAAATAACTCATTTTGATATCTAAAATTATATAAAATAAGTCATTTAAACATTCATTCTAAGTAAGAATGATTTATTTTATATAATTTTAGATATCAAAATAAATTATTTTAAATTTTATTTTATTTCAAATAACACGTGATGTGATAAGGTATCACTTAATATTATATATTATTATTTAATTAATATAATATTAAATAAAAATAAAATAAAAGATTAACTTGACTCATATTTTATAATATCTAAAACTAATTTAATTTATTTTTAATATAAAAAATTAAAATTACTCATGAATGAAAATTCGGGTAATCTCCTATCAAGCCTGGCAGCTTGCAAATCTCTTCACCTCAATGTTTCTCCAGGGTCGTCACATTAGCATACCAGCTGCCCAATCAAAATTGCATCTTTGACGCGGATGAGATAAGGTCCAAGTAGCCTAGGGATGGAGGAATTTTCAAATAATTAGTGTTGATACTTGATTGTAGTGTGCCACTTTTGTTCAGGTTATATTATCTGTAGACATTGTATTGACTCATATCATATTTATTATTAGATGAGATGTGAATTTCATTTAAATGTAATACACATCTCATCAAATAATGAATAAGATTTGAGTTGATATGATGTTTTACACTTTATGAGTGTAAATAATATTATTCTTTTTCTTCACATAATTAAAAGAAAAATGTTATTTATACTCATAATATATGAGATATTGTGTACTCACGTTCTATCCATATACTTGTGAAAAAAATATAGAAAATTATATGTTAATAATTAAATATTTTATTTACCTTAATAGCAAATCTAGTGTAAGGGTATCACATCTCTTATAAGTTATCTGATCAAATTTGCTATATTGATTAGAAATGGAGTAATTGAAATCCCTAATTTTCTTACACATCTATCCCGATTGTTTAGAGGGTTATAAAATCATGGGTTCCACAAATATTTCTATGTGTTAATAATAAGCCATTCTATTATATAATATATCACGTGAAAAAAATAAATAAAATATGAAACAAATTCATTAATATAAAAATATGAAACATGTACAGATTAGCTTCATGATACTTTGTTGGCACAAATAATTTCTTTTTAGCAGAACTTCATAATACTTTATCATAGTTTATAAAAAAAATACTTTATAATAAAATCTAGACGCTTGCGAGAGCACATGAGGTACTGAGACATTATACTTTAGCCAGCCATTGTGCCATAAACACAGTTGAGGTAAGGCATGAAGCCCCTGATTAACGAATTGATTATATTACATTTTTTGGATTTATTTACTATAGTTTTCAAAATTCTTGCATAGATGCTGTTTGTTGAATGAGGTGATATGTTCAAATAGCAATGAGTTCGGAAAATTCAGCTAATAGAAATAAAGATAATACATGAATATATCAAAAAGTCTCACATAAATTTAATCTTGATGCAAAATAATTGAGACAAAAGATGTATATTCTTATGTATTTTTAAAAAAATTTCTCCAATTTTAATGGGGGTATGTGCTCCCAGTGTTCATAAAGGGGTTCTGTTCTGGGTTCAAATCTGGTTGCTTTTAAAATTTTGATGCATCAAAAGTTGTAGTTACAGAATAGTGACATGAATCTAAACAATTTCCAATTTTTGTCAACAGATGGGCCACAAGGGTGTATGTGAACAGTGATGAAGCTTGTTATCATGGAAGAAAGGTAGCAGAAGAAAATTCGTAGATGCATACTAAATAAAATTCTATCATAATCTATTGAATTTTACCCTGCCCCAAAGAGGGAAAACCAAATTTTGTGAGTTCTGCAAAGTATATAATTCACGGATAATGGTACAATGACAATTGCAAAGTAAGGATTTTAAATTTAAAATATCTTATAATCAAAATCTTTTGAAACAACGTCAGAACAAAAGTAAGATTTTTCTAAAATGAAAAGTTGCCATACACTCCCTGATCACCATAATTTGAGATCAAAATTTTGTTCTTGATGTTGTTATCATGTTGTCATTAGTGTTACTTTTCACTTCTTCCCCAGGAGGTGGGGCTTCCAAGTCGGATAGCAAGGTTTTCCAAGGTAGGATATGTTTTGACAAAGTACATCATTGTTGTTCAATCTTTTTAGGTTGACATATATCTCAGAATGCTTTAGCGATCTGATTTATACATTTCACTATGACGGTAAGCTCTTATGCAAACTAAACCCTATGAAGTTGTATGCATATCAGCATCTGAAAATAAAAGTTTAGACTTTAGACTAACATTTGGGAGCATAATTGTATAATACTGTGAAGTATTAAAAAGAGGAAAGATCTGAATTCTGTAAGTTTAGACCATATTGGATATGCATACATCATACATCATTTGCTCATTGTCCAAACAGAGAACTACAGCAATTTCAGGACAACCAAGGGGCAGAACGAGTGAGTTTTTGAACATGGTTGGAATTGGTTCTATGTTCTCCTATCCGAAGTATCATCATCTGAATGTTCAAGTAACAAACATCAAATGTCTTGATGCAGAAGATACTTGTAACTTCAGTCTCACAAGTGCTGGTGAGTGAGATTTTGTGATTTGATTCCACTAGCCTCCAAGAGGCTTCCTCCATTATGTTTATATGGGAGGTACATCTCTGGTTATAGTGCATAAGCCAATGTCAATTGTTGGTTTGGTTTCTTTCAGAATAGTTCATTTTATACATTTGCTTCAACTTCACACTAAAATGATTAATGAGTACATTAACAATGGACTAATGTAATACACATTTGCCACACAGACGGTGATACTGCTTATCGAATTGCTCAAGTTTTTTCTCATAGTATTAGTAGTTTCAACTATGGAAAATATGCCAGAGAACATGTGATCGACTGAGGGAAGAAATCTGACATGCTCCATTATAGTTTTTAATTGGGTTCTAATTTTTGTAATTTCCCCTTTAATTGTAATTGACTTTATCAGTAAGGTTTTAACTGATTTACGAGCATGTTGATAGCAGTACCTCCATTAGGCATTGACAGCTGGATGGGGCCGCCAATCAGAATGTCGCTTCCAAGTTTTAGGTAAACAAGCACACTACAACCCCAAATTTGTTCTAAAAGAAATTGAGGCATCAATTTGGTCTTCAAGATACTTGTGACGTCAATTTGATTCTCGAAAAATTTGTTAGACACCAAGTTGATATAAAAAGTTTTTTGTGTTTCAAATCAACGTCCCACAATTCATTCGAGGTCCAATTTGGAGTTTTACTCTAAACAAGTTTGAAAAGCCAGTTTCTCCACATTCTACTACTTGAGATTTCAGTTTTCCACAGCCAATGATCATCACTTTGTTCTGAAATTGCAGTGGCGGTACGGAGTATAATCCTAATCTCCTTAAGTACTCCTGCCAGATTGAATGCAGGTTTTCTCCTTTATTTCAGAGGCTAAAAAGAAATTAAACAATACTATGATTTTTCTTGCATGGCATAATATTCACACGTTTTGCATTTTCACACATTAGCTTGTCACCAATCTAAGACAACCTCTCTTTGGAAATGTTGGCATAGGATGCAAGCAGTGCAGCCTTTGAAGGTTTTAAGGGAATCCCCTTTAACAAATGATGACAGAGGACAGGACATAGACTATGAAGGCAATAGCCATGTGGCTGAAGATCATAAAAATGATAGGCTGAATTTCAGCACCTCTGTGATGTTATCAAAACCCATATTTGCACTTAAGTTTAATCGAATGAAGATGCAGGTTGAAGCTCCCGTTGTGCTTTCCCACTTGTCAAATTCTGTAGGAACTACTGCCAGTTCTGTTCCATAAGAAGTACAGTTTTACAATTACCAAAATGCATAATTGTTGAGTTTTTGCACAATTAACACTCGCTCATGCATGCAATTCCCCTTGCCTACGGACAAAAAATTTAATATCACATATTATCAGGATGGTCTCTTGACATTTGCATAAAAACATGAGCATGATGTGAATTGAAGTGAAGTCTCACTTTCACGTTAGTTCAAAATCGGTTCAAAATGGACTATGTGAATTGAGTGGTTGTCACTAGAGAAAAAGCTATCGTGCCTTCACAAAATTGAGCCTCTCATCCAACTTATTTGGGTATTGCTAAGGCAAAATATTGGCCTACAAACATCCTCGTCCCACAGCACTTGCAAACTATCATGTATCGACACACTATTTGGATGTTGTAGACATGAGTCTATATTGAACATCTTTGGTCTCAAATATTACATAATACAATGCTATAAATCTGCCCCTTTCAATTAACAATTATTTAGCTTCTTAAAATACCTTTATTTTTCTTTCCTTATTAAAATGATAGTCAAATGTTGATTATTTATCATCAACTATGGTTTTATCTAAAATCTTTTTTTAATATAAAAAATTCATTAAAAATAGTTATTTTTTAAAAAAATTTAAATTTTTTCTTAATTTTATTTTTACGTGACCGCTAAATTTGTTAAATATTTGCAATTAAGTTATTTAATACTTATATATATAACTGTTAAATTATTTTTATCAAAATTTTCTTAAGATGATAATTACCTAAATAATATAACAGTGGGCATTAAAAAATTCCGTTTCAATTTGTACGAGAATACTCTTACTTTTCACAATGTCAAATCGAAAACTAGCACGGAGTTTAATTGACTCTTGTACCAATTTGATATATATCACATACAGGGTGGCCTCATACTGGTAAATATTTTAATAAAACAATGGATAAAGACAGGTATACTAGAAGCCCATTTGATTTAGATTTTAATAGAATTATTTTTAAAATAATTGATGTGAGATGAAAAAGTAAAAGCTAGGGCTGTTGCTTGACAGTTTCCAATTTTTCAGATTTTGAAGTTAAAACTAAAAACTGAAAACTGAAAACTATCAAGCAACAGGCCATAATATTTTTCATTTCTATTAGAATCAATTCTTATAAAAGTGAATTATTTTTATCAAAAATAAAAATTCAAAACCAATACATTTACTTTTTCTCATCCCATTTTTTTTCAAGGCAATGCTGAAAAATTGAGTAACCAAACATGGTGTAAATGATTCAAGGAGGCAATAAATGTTGGCAGTGAAATTATTGAAAGTGGTTGCCACAGGCTGGATGTCTCTATTTGCAACTTTGTGCGTTGTGTAGATGGTGCAACAAATATGTAGAGATGTGCACTAAATATTGAGACTTGTGAATGTATTTACATATAAATATTAATTATTTTTATATTTTTATGTGACATCTTTGAAGGAATATACATCCTGTCATGTCTTCTAAATATTAGCTAAAAATGACTTTCAACTTTTTTTAACTAATGTTTTGTTCTTACCTAGAAATGCAGCAAGAGTGCGAGTAGCCTTAATGTCCATGCAAGCAGTGGATGGGGTACATGTAAAGACACTCCAACACTTAATTTAGTGAATGAATGAGGCAGAGTGGTAAAAAAATAGCATGTAATAAGCTTGTGATGTTTGGGAGCATTGAACCCCTTATATAGTATAAACTGACCCCTTAATAAGTTAGTTGATAATCTACCCTGAATGGAAAAGATATTCCTGATTTAGTAGATATTAAATATATTCCGTATTTACAAGAGATATGACATAATATATGAGATATGATGTAATAATGATAAGATATAGTGAGATATAAAGAGATCTTATATGGGATTTAGGAGATATCCTTAACTAAATCTGGATAAATCCACTTAATACTATGCCATGTAGGCAAGTTGTAGAACCCTTGGGAGAGTTCTCCAAGATTGGGCCAAAGTCTGGGACTCATATTTTTAGTCCAGTACATGTTTATAAAACATCCAAAGGCATTCCTTTATATATGTTGCTAAAAGTCATACAAATAACACTGCTTATTTTAAAAACTACTTAACAATTTTGTTGATACTTTAGTAATATATATTGTTGGGAATTTCAAAACAAGAGATGACAATTAAAAGTTACACTTGAAATTGAATCAACTATTTTTTCTTTTGTCTAGCTTGTGATTTAATTAGTTAAATTGCTAATTGTCCTATAATTAAATCATAATTTAAAAAAAAATTTAAACAGTAAACTATGATCACTAATTCACAATTTTATCAATTTAGGGATTGAATCCAATTTCAATACATCATATGTAAGTAAGGTGAGTAAATGTCACTTTGATCCCTAAATTATAAGCGTACTTCACTTGAGTCTATCAAATTTCGAAATTAACTATTTAGTTCTTGAAATTGCATTCCGTAGGTCACTTTAGTCCTTAGTTAAACGATCGTCAATCTACGTTACATTTGCGTGGCATGTTAACCTAGCTCAGTCACCTCTTGTCTAAGCTCCATTGCCATTCTAATTGACCTCATCACCTAACAGCCAAGCTTATTCTCCTCTTAGCCGAGTTTGATTGCCATCTCTGGTTATCCTCACCACCTATCAGAGTTCAGCTTGCTCAGGCAAACTTCGCCTCCTTCTGCCTGAGCTATATTTCCTTTCGAGCAAGTTTCACTTTCTTTCAACCAGCTCCTTTTCATCTTTGCCACCTCGCAGCCTTGACACATGCCGGTAAACCTCTACCTCCTCCAAGATGAACTCTATTTCCCCTCGAGAGATCTCTACCTCCTCCGCTTAGTTCCTTTGCCATCTCTAACAGTTGACTGATGATTATATGACCAGGGACTAAAGTGACCTACGGATTGCAATTTTAGGGATGAAAGAATTAATTTCGAAATTTCAAAAACTAAAGTAAAACACACTTACAATTTCAATGACCAAAGTGATACTTTACTCAATGTGCAAATGAAGAAATCACCTACTAGGTTGAAAAATAATAAAGATATAAATATACTTTTAGTTTGTTTAAATGAAGAAATCACCTATAGTGTTTAAGTTTTTGTTTTGGTTTCTGGATCTATAAATATTTAAACATATGCATTTAGTTGTTATAAATTTTGGATTTTATCTTTATAACTATTTTAAGAGTATCCTTTTTTGGTTTTAATAAATACTACCACTTAATAGTTAGATTAAATGATTAATACAACAAGGGTCAAAGCCAAATATTTAAAAAAAAAGGATCAAAATCAAAAAGGTATTTTATATATATTTTGATTGAAAGTTATTCTATATATGGAATAATAAAAGACTTTTGTTTCAGGAAAGCTTGACTGTCTAAGTAATTTGGTTTCAATTTGAATACCGATCGGTACGCCTATCAAATGGTTCACAAATTTGTCTTCAAATTGGGCAAGTCACCTCAAACGAAAAAATCAAGCCATTTCCTCTCACAACCTCCACAGGGGCATAGACACATCCCGTATTGCAAAGGATGTTTATTAAGCAAAGGACTATTGGCTCCGTACCTATTACATTGAGAACATAACACAAGGACAAATACTGAAGCCTTGGAAGACATCAAGAACCCATCTGGGATTTCTCTTCTGGTACCATCAGTTCAAGAATTGGCCAAACAAAATTTGTCTGCTGTTCCAGCCAGATACATTCAGCCTCAAAATGAAGATTTGGTCATCTCTGAAGCTGACCATGCCCTTGAGATTCCAGTTATTGACATGCAGAGATTGCTTTCTATTGAATCTGGGACCTCTGAATTGGCCAAGCTTCACCTTGCTTGCAAAGAGTGGGGATTCTTTCAGGTCTCTTTTCTCCTCTTATCCTTCATTTCCCTAACTATATCTAGAAGTGCCTTTTTTTGGCTTTTCCACTCTAGGAATTTTATGGTACATTTGTTTCCATCTATTTCTGACAAAATTGAAATTAATCAGGTCAATTTTTACTCCAAAAATTTAAAGACAGAAATCTGTGTTTATCTTTTAAATAGAAGCAAAATTGCAAAAATAATTACTCTTCTAGAAAGCACTAAAGAAATTATTTTTGAGGAAACAATATTTTTTATCCTACTATTTTTAATTTGATATTCAATTAGATCATAATAAAATTTTTTACATTAATTTAACCCTAATTTTTGCCTCAACATCAATTCAGCCCAAATATTTTTAGTTTTGATATTAATCAAATCATTCCATCAAAGTACATATCCAACCAAATAATTACATTGATATCGAAATTAAAAATTTTAGGAGTCTATTGATGTCAAACATTTTGGTATGACCAAATTGAAGTCAAATTGAAACTGTTACAAATTAAAAAAAGGATATTTACTCATTATTATTTGGTCGGAAAAAAAATTCAAACAAACACACCTTTAGTTATATATGACGAAAATACTTAATTCAAGTCAGCATGCATGTGCTTAATTGGAATTCAATTAATTTGTTCTTGTAGCTGGTAAACCATGGAGTTAGCTCTTCCTTGGTAGAGGAATTGAAGTTGGAGACTCATGATTTCTTCAACCTTCCAATGTCAGAGAAGGGAAAGTTTTGGCAGAGTCCACAGCATATGGAGGGGTTTGGACAAGCATTTGTTCAGAGTGAAGAGCAGAAACTTGATTGGGCTGATATGTTCTATTTGATCACACTTCCAACGCACATGAGAATGCCCCACTTATTTCCACAGCTCCCTCTTCCTCTCAGGTGTTCTCTCTGTCTCTCTTTGCGTGTATATGTGTGAAGAATTGTGTAATCGAGTGCACCCACGCCAAGATTGCTCTTTAGTATAGTATTATTCAACGCTAAACACACTAATTGTTGCATAATAAATATTGTTAAAATGGGAGATAAAAATGGATTAAAATCTCCTGTCTCAGTTACGTGTTCCGCACCTTCTCCCCTGAATCAAAGCAAAATTTACGCGTCATTTATTTAATAAATTCATTAACACACCTCATCCTGTTATGAAATTATGAAATTATATAGATGTTACCTAGAACATAAAAGTTGAAATTAGGTCGTTCAACTCCAATTCCAAAATAAACTTTATACTCAATTTTAGGCGCCAAATGGGATGTTAAGTCGTTCTTGATATTCTTATACATTTCAAATTATATCAGTATCATTTAGTTATTTGTGGTTTAAATTAGTCATGTTTCTCATTAATTTAAGTTAATAAGATTATATCACTTATGATTAAATCATAGCTGTAAAATATAAAAGGGTATAATAAAATAAAAGGTATCAATACCCTGAAGTTACTGTGGAAGAAAAACCCCTTTATTTTAACATGTTTCTAGAGTATTCAAGAATTTTCAGTGTGAACGTTTTACATGCCTATTCAATCTCTGTGTCATGCAGAGACACTCTAGAGCGTTACTCGCAAGAAGTGAAAATTTTAGCTATGACTATTGTTACCCAAATGGGTAAGGCTCTGAAGATGGAAGAAATGGAAATGAGAGAATTATTTGATGATGGTATACAAATGATGAGGATGAACTACTACCCCCCATGTCCTCAACCACACAAGGTTATTGGAATCTCACCCCATTCCGATCCAGTTGGCCTCACTGTATTCTTACAAGTCAATGAAGTGGAAGGGCTGCAGATAAGGAAAGATGGCATTTGGGTTCCTGTCAAACCACTGCCTAATGCTTTTGTCATCAACATTGGCGACATATCCGAGGTAATAGATACCATATCTCAATTTTATAATATCAAGTTATCTACTAATCGAAGACTATACTTGAAATTACATTTCTATAAGTCACATCATGTTGACTTCTATAACAATGTGTTATCTTAGAATGTTACTCCTTGCATTTTATTATATTATCCTTTCAACTTTAAATAAATTTAATTTTAATGTACGGAGAGTATAATTAAATTCTTTTATATATATAATATTTTTAAATAATGGATCTAAAAGTTAATTATATTTGTTAATGTTATAATAAATAATTAAAAATAATAGTGTAAAATTTGTTTATATTATATATCAAAATTAAATTTATTTTGAATTTAAATTTGGATTTTTTTTATAAAACTTCTCTATATGCATAAAAATTCAAGTAGAATTTATATATCATTATTAGAGTTACATTTTAAATATTTTTATTTCCTTTAAATTAACATAAGAAAGATAGTATAATTATAGATTTCAATTAAAAATATAAATTATATACTTTTAGTCATTTTTATTATAATTCGTTCAAAAACATGTATTCAAAGAATTTTAATTCATTGAATTACTAAATTAAACTTTACAATTTAATTATACATATTGTCTTTTTTATTAATTTGGTTCGTAGTAGGGGCTGCATTCACCTAACCTCAGCACATACTAACATTTTACACGTTTTGAATGCATGTTTGATGTTTCATATGGCAGATTATAACTAATGGAATATATCGAAGCATTGAGCATCGAGCAATAGTGAATAATGAGAAAGAGATGCTTTCAATTGCTACATTCTGCAGCCCGGGAGAAAATGCTATGGTAGGGCCTGCATCAAGCTTGGTCACTGAACAAACACCTGCACGGTTCAAAAAAATCGGAGTGAAGGAGTATTTTAGGGGCGTATTTGCCCGTAAACTTGAAGGAAAGTCTTACCTAGATGTCATGAGAATAGAGCATCAAGATTGAAAGTTCACTAAATATACTCTTAAAGTACCCTCATATGAGAATGCCACATTGTTTGTGGCCCAATCTGTGCATGCATAGTTTACTAGCGACAGAATAAAGGGTTGGAGTAATCATAAGGAGCATGACCCGGGTAGTGTGGCTTCTTTGTTTATTATATGTTTATGTACTTAAGCAATAAGGTCGTTTATTTTGAGAGTGAAAGCAAAAAATTTGGATTATATAATTATATAAGAAAAAAATAAAAATTAATTAATAATAATTAATATTTATATATATTTATTTTTAAAAAAATCATATAATTTGAATTACATTTAATTTTTGTCATTGATCTAAAATTTAAAGGTCGATATTTACTCCTCTATTATCTCAACCACCTCTCTCACTTTTTGAATAAATCATTATTTAATCATTTTCTTTGAATCTTGACGAGTTCTAATTTTAAGTAACAGTACTCAATATTCCTCGTACCACAAGACTCTACGATTAAGAGCGCTGCTAAATAGCACAGAATTTTTTTTCGTGAATCCATATGAGTAAAAGTAGGTAGAGGTGACTGGAAGTGAGAGAAATATTAATGAGAGAAAAATCAAAGAAAGATAAATTATCAGACTTAAAAACACGGTGATGAGCTTTTGTATCACTTTTACAAAAACACTTTCGAGCCAAATATCTTTACTCTTAAAATAAGAAAGCAACTTTTTTCTACAACCTTTAGATAATTTTTTTTCCAATAATATCATGGATTTATTGAAGAGGATAAAATCTCTGTGAATTTATCAAATACCTGTATATTTGGATCCATCAACGTATGAAATGTATTAGAACTATCGAGTATATGCTTATTTAAAAAAAAAAAGATTCGGCTATGTGTGTGAACGGTTTGGGGTATTTTGGTGTGTTTGTGTGGTTTGATTTTGAAATTGATTTGGTTTTTGTTCTTTGGATGGCTTACGGGGGTTAGTTTTTTATTCTTGGTGGCACTGTGTATCTTATCTCTCGTTGTAGATTTTGTATGTGGTAAATTTGGGATTCATTACCATAAGCCCATCTTTCTCGGTCTCCTTTGATGGCCTTGATGGCAATGCCAAATGGACTAGCTTGGAGGTTTGTTTTTTTGTGCTTGTGGTCTATGATATAGGTGTTGTGATGCTTCAGCCTAGCTTGCGAACTTGCTGGTTTGAGGGTGTTCAATAGTTTGTCATAATTCTTGGAATCTCATTATGAGGGGTTGTGGATGAGTTCTCCCCATGATAGGTTTGATTTTTGCAACAGTATAGTATTTGCCTTTATCTCTTGGAGTTTCTTTCTTGTGATGTTCTTGCATTTGGTGATTGGCCCAGTGCTCGTTTGTCTTCTGTTGTTGCTGCAAGTTGCTATAGTTGCAGTGAGGAGTTGTTATTGTAGGTTTTGTCAAGGCTTATTGATGTTTATTGGGTTTATATTTGATACTGGTGTTCAAATTGGTTAATGTTGTGGTATTGTGTTGGTTTATGGATCCTAAATGTGGTGACAAACATTTGTATGAACCTTTTACTTCGTATGTTAAAGTGTTTCATATCTTAACTTCAAAGGAAATAACACAAACAAATGTCTCCTATAAGAGTTGGAGATTTTGGAAGCAGTTTGCCTTGGGCACATTAAAGAATATCCATAAGCAAACGTGGCGGCTATACGTTGGAATGGGAAACAAACGATATAATCTGAGAAGAATATCCTATTTATAGAAATATCAAATCATGCGTACGAGGAATGATATTCTTGATAGCTTTTTCTTTATGAAGTAAGAGAAAATCACATAAAAGGATAAAAAGTGAGGACAAAATTAAAATATGCACAAGCTTGTGACAGCTCCGCTAAAGAGGCTAGAAGCATCCTTTTTTCCAACCTGCAACAGTCTAAAATGTATCCATATGAGAAGTGGTAGCTGCAACTATACAAAAATGAGAAAAAGAGAGCTCACCATTGCATATCATTATATTCTAGAAGACTACACTCATACTCTTTTTCTCTCCATCTACTATGTTTTTTATATACCCCTTTAGAGGGTTGTTTTTTCTTGTATTTAAGTGATTATATTATTATGAAAGAAACATAAAATAATTGTAAAAGGCAATTCTAGTTATGAGGCTTTTGTAAGTGATAAAAATCATAATTTGGGATAGCCTTTGTTAAGTGTTGGTTTATGTATCTTATATGATGACAAAACACCATGTGTGTAACAAAAATTAATTAGCTTTTGTGTGGTTAATTGTTTGCTGAACTTTCTAATCTTTTTGTTAAGTGTTTCAGCCTTTCTAATTAACTTATGCTAATGGCTTTGCTTTATAAGCAAACCAACTAAGCTGGCACAGGAATAGATTGATGCAAGAAGCAGAACACGAAGACCAAGAGCAAAAAAGTTTTTGCCAAAAATGGAAAACTTTGAAGCTAGAAAAACATTGCTTGTGAAGTATCTAATATATGTGTGCTGCTACTGTCCTATCAAGGTTGAAAAACAAAGCTATGAAAGACCTCTTTTCCATGTCAAACGTTCATTTCCTTTCTTATTACATCACTGGACTGAACACCACAGAAGAAAAAGCAGCAATAGAAGCCTCCTTCATAAGAAAGGGAAAACTTTATCAGAAGCTATGTGCAGCTCCTTCCAAGCTTCCAACGATCATATACTCCCACCTTCCTATAAAAGTGAGCTTGGAAGACATTCAAAGATAAGAGGAAAGAACCAAACTGATATACACACTTCTGCCAATATTCAAATTCAAAATTCAAGCCAAGCTATTTTCCTCTTCTCTCAAGACTGTTGTAGTTGCTAATATACTTATTTGAGAGTGTTTAGAAAGACCGTTGTATTGAGTGTTACATTTCTTTTGAGAGAAAAACAACAAAACAAAAATCAAACATTGTTGTTGTGAAGCTTTATCTTGTGAGATATAAGCTAGGTTGATTGAGTTTGGAGAGACTCATTGAAAGTACTACTTGGGTAGAGCTTGGAGAGGCTCTTAGAAAAGACTACTTGGTTGAGAGCTTGGAGAAGCTTGAGAAAAGAATACTCACTGGTTTACCATTGTACAAGGATTATAGTGGATATACTCACCTGGAGGGTGGAATGGATATAGGATCTAAGTTGAAAGATCGAAACAGGATAAATACTTGTGTCAAATTTCTTATCTCTACCTTATTTTGATTACATACACTGTTATATATCCTTTGCATACATTTTATGATAATCTAAAAAGGAAGTTTCAATCAAGTTTTGTCATAACCAAATCATTCATTAAAACAATTTGATTTGCTGAATTTGCTCTATACTCTCTTGCTCCATAAAATACAGATTTTGTTATAGTGCATTGAGATATAAAAAGTCGTTTTAATACACAACCTCAGTCTCATCATAAGCAAAAATCGTTTTCTGGTTTACATATTGAACTTAGTTTTTATAGGATTCACTGAAAGCACTCAAGGCTCAATTGTCAAAAAATCTCTGAGACAATAGGCCTAGGAGACATTCAACTAACGTGTGCTAATTGTGTAGGAAATTTTTAAAGGAGTACTTAATTCAACCCCCTTCTTAAGTACTCTGATACCATCATTAAGGAACTAGGTTCCTTTTGTTCTTGAGTGAAAATTCACATTTGAAAAAGGCTTGAGAGCTGGTGAGTGAAATAGAATATCATTGCAAAAGGTGTTTATTTTGTGAGGCTTTTGTGAATGATAAAAGCCGTACTTGTGTGAGTTCGAAAAAGTTCTTGTTAAATACTACCCTTTGTGTGAGATTGGAAAAAATCTTGCCAAAGACTACTCTTGGTGTAAACTTGAAGACGTTTTTGTCAAAGACTAATCTTGTTGTAAGCTTGGAAACCTTTGTTGTGTTTACACTTCAGATTTGTGTGAAGCTATGTTTTGGTTTGTAATAGTCATTGTAAGACTTATGTTTTAGCAGAAATCTCATCTTGGATAGGGTCCAAATGTAGATTCCAAGTTAAGAATCAAACTAGTATAAACACTGTGTGCAAGCTTATTTTCCTTTATCTTCACTTATTTATATTCACTTTCATTATCCTTTATATAATCTCAACAAGCTTTTCTCTCACTCTAATTTACATTAATTTTCAAATTGATGTAACAAGTATTGAAAATCTATGTTTTGAAATTAGCCTTCCAAATTCGTTTTCTAAAAATGCTAGGAGACATTCTCTTAAATATCACCTACAACAACAAGAGACTTTACTTGAAATCTCTAATTTGTTTGCTAAGTATGCAGGAACTTTTAAAAAAGGCACTTTATGAATAGGTGTTTGTTTGGTTTGGAGATGAAAATTGCCTATTGGTGTTGGTTTTAAGTAGCTTTGAGATATGGTATAAGAGGCTAAGTTTGTTCTTTCTTTGGTGTTGTTTACTGCTGCATTTATTTCTCTAGGCAATGGGACTGTGACAAATTTGTGCCATTGAATAAAAATCCAAAAATTTGCATTTTTATGATATCTAATTTCTCTTGAAAAAAATGTGAAAAAAAATAAGTTTTCTGTTGACTTTTTTTATTTATCTCAAAAATTAAACAAAAAGAGTTCAATTCATTTGATACCCAAAAATTCATTTTGCAGCCTGTTTGTGTTTCAACCCAATCCAATCAATTTTTTTTTTTTAAAGCACACAATTTGCTCGTCTATGAGTTCAGATTCAAACATAAAAAAAAACCACCGATTTTAGTTTTGTCCTATCCATTTGTTTATAAATAATAATAATAAAAGAACAAAAAGAAGACAAAAGAAGTATCACGGGCTCCCTTGTCCGTGTTCCCTGCACACGTGAAGTGAGATGAGGGGAAGAGAGGTGGTGAACACCATGATGGTATTTCTCCCCATTTGGTGCAAGATGTTGAGGTTCTTTCGGTGAATGAGCTGGAAGGGTGCACACACCGAGAGAGAACCGTGAACCTCAGCCCCTCCTTTTTTTCAATATATACACCTAGGGCCATCCATGAGGAGGGGGGAGCCCATCCATCATCATCATGTTCATCTAGCCTATGACCAACCACTGCCAACACAGCCTTCCTCCATCATCATTCTTATCACTTGCAATATCAAAACCAACCAAATAAACCATCCCCATTTTCTCAAATAAAAAAAAACCGAATCACAACAAATATCCACATATCAAAAACCCACTAACAGAGACAAGGAAAATTAGCAACACAACTCAGCAATACAACTCAGCAATAATAGAATAAAATCAGAGGCGGTAGTAGCATAGAGGATTCCCATTTCATCATAATAAAAAATAATAAAGGTATAAAGAAGGAAAAAGGGGAGGCCGTGAACTGCTCAGCCATGCCGCCACCATTGGTGGCCTACCCTTCACCGGTTGGTTCCGACCGCCCCGAGCTGCGGCCCTTACTCCCTCATTAGCTTCTCGCACCATCAACCCCCGCTCGCGCCGCTTCTCTTTTTGCTTCCATTCCACCGTGCGAGCTCCCTTCATTGCTCCACCATGCAACACCACCACCTTCATCTTTCGCCGGTCCTAGCCTTCCTTTCCCTCTCATCGCCGCCAGATCCGCATTACCCGCCGCTGCTCACCCCGAAGCCTTCCTTTCCTCAGATCTGTCCAAGGGCTCTCTTTCTCTTCTCCCCATCTCTCGCCGGCGGGTCAATTTTCCCTCCGCCATCCCTGTCTCTACGGTGCCTTTCTGAGAGCTGCCGATGCCGCGCCTTTTCTCCACACCGCTGTGTACGGCGGACCGACTACCAGTCGCGGCGGAGCATCCCCTCACCGTGCAGTTGCTGACGGTTCACTCCTTCCCTCCTTTTAGCCGCCGATCTTCTTCAACTTTCCCTCACTCTGTATTTCTATCTCATTTTTCCTTTCTCTCTCTTGCTCTCTCTCTCTCTCTCCATATATGTCTCTAATCCTTTCTCTCATTCTCTCTCTCCGTTTCTTTATTTCCTCACAGCATGAGTGTTTAATTGTATCTGTCACAGCATGAGTGTTTGATTGTATATGTGGAATGTGTAACATGAGTATGAGTGGGGGAGACTGTGTGAGAGAGTGTTGTGTTAGTGAGGGTGCGTGTGTGCATATGTAAAAAAGAGAGAAAGTTGTGTGTCAGCGTGTATGTGATGATGGTGAGAGAGTCTTTGGTTTATTATTATTATTATTATTATTATTATTGTGGTTAAACTTATTTTTATCTCATTGGATCAAAAATAGATTTTGATTGTTCGAGTTTATTTGCATGATTTGTGTTTATTTTGTTCTTAGTTTGAAGTTTGCTTGATTTAAGTTTGAGTTATTATGTTTTAAAATGAACAAAAAAATAAAATGGCTTAATTTAGTTTGGTTCAAAATAAATATTTGATTATGTTGATTTACTAAAAGAGAAGAGTTTGTAATATATTTTTCCTAGCAATCTTTTCATTATTTGAGTGGGTTTAAATAAATTAGTTTAGGAAGTGATTTAATTATTTTTAAATACTTGATGAATTTTGTGTTAAAAGCTTTTAATAAAAAATTAAAAAAAATAGTAATTTGGGTCTTTGATTTGCTTTAAATTTTTAATCATTTTATGTTTTCACTGGAGTTAATAGTTTGTCTTTGAATTAATTTTGTTAGTTCATGATTGAAATTAGTGTTCATTAAAATAAATAAAAAATGGTTTTCTTTCCAATAAACAATAAAAAGGAATTTTTAAGAAAATGTTTAATCCGTGCAATGATCAATAACGATGGTTGAGTAGCAAATGTTACCTTTATTGTTATTCGAATCATAAGAGTTCATTAAGTATCTTAATGCTAACTTGAATTCTGTAAAAATGGATATCATACTCCTTAATATAAAATTGTTCTTTATAAATAAAATTAACCAACACACAAATATTTTCTAAGCACTACGTGACTTTGAGTTCCCCATTGCACAGAGGATACGTAGATTAATTTCTCTCTGTCAAGTCAAAATCTAATGTTTATAATTTTTGTCTTAATTGTAAATTTTTTTTATGAGTTTTTTTATGAGATATTTTATTTAATTTTCATTTCTTTAGGAAATATTTATTTCAAATAAAAAGGGTTAATTTAGACAGCTTGTTAACTCAGTATTTTTGGACACCTGAGTTGTGACAGTGTTCCTAAATTTCTTTCTTTTGTAATTTTCTTGTAAATAAAAAATATAATAAAATGAATATTTTGAAAGATTATTAATAATTTGCACAAATCAATTAAGGTCCGTAGGCCTGTGTAGGTGCGTAGGATTATATCTCTACCATTCCCTATGCATAACCAACTAAAATTTGGTTTCAAAGATCATTCCTTTTAAAATAAAATGAGTTTTTCCATGTTTTTCCCAATTAAAATAAACTTGGTGGCGACTCCAAATTTTTAATAATTCTTTTCGTCCTCGCGATCCGGCGAGGGACGTTGTTGATTTGTTGTTTTTCCTCTCGAGGAAGGATAAAGGAGTACATTGTGGTGCTGTTTTGATATTTTCTATGTTAGGAAATAATTCTCTTCTCCTCTCAAAGCTATCAAATCAATAAAGTAAAAATAATAATAAAATTACTGTAATTTGGCCTTGATTGTTTGTATCCATGACTTCATAAATTAATCTACTAATTCAATAATAAAATTACAATGTTACCAATCTCAACTCTCAACAAATCTCATAAATTCCAAATAAAAATTTACTACTATTCACGAAATATGTCACCTAACAACATATTATTAGGAATACTTTCAATACAAGCTATCATCATTTGCATAGCTTCTGCTAGAATATACCATCTTCAATGATTCACAAGACATGCTGCCAAAAATGACATCACGAAGAAGATTTTTTATATAAGCTATCATCACTTGTACCGTTAATACTCCCTTAACATCAATTCAACTTTTGCGAACAAAGTTGAATTGCAAACCCTTTTATCAAAATCTTCATCCTCACTACCTTCCACATTTAATCACTCAATTCTATTCTCCTAACATATCTAGACAATTCTCAAAACTATTATTTATAATAGTTACACAATCAATAAATTTCACACACAATCCTAATTATTAATAACCAATTTTAGAAAAAATCCTGACAAATCTCCATCACAATTTTCTTTTCAAATCTTTCTATTTTTCACACTGATATTATTTTCAAATTTCATTCAAATCTTACTCTATTTTTGTTCAAGACTTTCAAAAACATAAAATTACCAAAATAATATTAATTAAATTTTGGATAAACTCAACATTCTGATATGCTCCACCAGCTTTTTTTTATTCAATATATGGCTGGTTTTCAACGTCCTGTTCCTGGGTATTCACACAATTTTAGGTGCTGCTTAGTGCTTCTGTCTGATGGATGGTACATTTTGGGAGAATTGCTATAGGGGTATATTTATTTTGTATGCTAGTTGGTGGGTTCATTTCCATGTTTGTTTGTATCTTATATTTCTTGAATTGTATCATCTGCTTTATCATTCTTCTGGGATATTGAGTTTTTTTAATCTTTATTAGTTATCTTAAAAAACTAAAAAGTAAAAAAGAAGAAATATCGAGTATATTTTACAATCAATGTGTGTAAAAGGTAACTATGTGTCATGTGATAAATTCACCTCCTGTCCTTACCCTCTCTTTTTTCCGTGGACCACCTGTCTTTACCTTGATAACCTGATTTTTATTGTAAATATCTTAAGGATTGTCGGATAGTTTAGGGACGGTATTATACGACACTGTTATATGAAATCATTGCGGCACAACATTCTTAAGGAGAGAATTTTTTCATAAATACAAGTGCAATCCTTTATTTTTACATACATTTATAAAATAAGTTTGTTTCATTAATTTTATTTAAAATACATTTATTTATTTATAGATTTCATTAGCTTTATCATGAGTAAATATAAAGATGAGACATTAGCTTTGTGCTCACCTAAATTTTTTTTTTTTTTATTTTAGGTGTGTTCACAATCAAAAATAAAATATGTTCCCTCGTTTTTCATATTTTTTATTGAAATTCTTTACATTCAATTATGACATTATTGTGGTAATATAGGATGATAGACTTTGTTAATAGATAAATTTGTAATAACTTTTTAATAATAAATAAATGAAAACGTGGTAGTTGGATGATAATCATTGTTAATGAAACAAGGGTGTTCATAACTCGGTCCAACTCATCAACCTAACAACGAAGTTTGAATTTTGAAATTTAAACCTAGTGCACTTTTTAGATCAAATTCAAGTCATACCTGCAAGTTGACTTATTTTGAAATTAGATAATTGCTTTAAAGATATATATCTTTTATAATAATTAGTGAAAATTTATAAGATTTTATATTTTAATTTATATATTTTACATAATTTGTTGTTTTTTTTATATTGATATGGTTTGCTTTAAAATATATTTTGTAAAATATCTCTTAAATTTTATTTTTTAATTATAAAATTTTATAACTTTACTTGTATAATATTCAAATTTTCATATGTTATTTAAATGTTGAGTTGATTCGATTTTATTTGGTTACTAATCGGGTCATTATTGGGTTAAAGTTCTTAATATTGATCTAATTTAAAAATTGGACTAAGTTTAGATTTATTCAATCCGTATTTTATACACCCCTGTAGAACAACAATTTCTTCAATAGTGATAGGGACCAAAAGAAAGGTAGGAAGTTTTTGTCTGATTAGTAAACATTATTATTTGAGTGTCGTTATTTAAACAAGAAAATCGAAAAGTTAATACCATTAACTCACAACTTCCTTTGGATTGGTAATCACTTTTTCATGATATGTTTCAGCAAAATCAAGTAACCTATTTCTACATCTATCTATCTATCTATATCTATGTCTATATACACTATAAAGGAAGAGTAGTTTCTCATCCCGCTCTAACTTTCTTGTTCATGGGCAAGTGTCAAGTTTTGCAGATTTGACTCATACAAATATTTAAAAAAATGTCATCAACTTTTCGTAATAGTGTTACAATTTTAAAATCATACATATTATGTGTAGTATAGCAATAGGTGCTCATTATATTAAATGTAGGTAGGAGGACATTAGATGAAGAGTATTACAAAACACTCCCACAATATCAAATCCTAAAATTAAAGCACAAAACAATCTGTAACGAAAATAAACTTAACCCAAACAACTAATCAAACTAGAAATAACCCCGAAGACAAAGCAAAAGAAGACTATATAACCATCTGCAGCCACTTGTGAGTTTAAAAACAATAGGGGAGGCCCACTTGCTTAGTCCCAATGCATATCCTATGCCTAAAAAAGACAATAGTAGGAGGCCCACTTGCTCCCACCCCATGCATAGCCCATGTCTATACTAGAACATTATTGTGGCTATGTAATGAAAGAAACATAGCATTGAGAAAGATTTTCTTTCCCTGCTGTGCACACTCATAATTTCTTTAAGCAATAAGTTTACTTTTTAATTTTAGTTTTATTAAAAAAGATTATATTTCAAGTTTATATTTATAAATAATTTTTCATTTGTCATTTTTTATTTTTGAAGTATTGGATTTTAGGTTAAAATCTTGCCGATTAGAAATAATGTGATTGGATAAAAAAAATCTTTATACATACATACATATATATATATATATATATATATATATATATATATATAGTCATCCTTAACCACACTTTGCATTTAATATTATCACTAATCAACTTATAATTATTACATGACTTACTATATTTTAATCAATTTATTTTAAGTTACAACTATTATATGATTCTAATAATATTGTAATTTGTAGTTAAAACTCATTTTAATTTATTATAATTTAGTTACATATGAATATCTGTGTTATATTTTTTATAAGTTAATTAGATTAAAATTTAAATAACTATATTAATCTTTCAGGTCATTATATAATAATTTTTATAATTTAATTTTAAAAATTTAGAAAAAGGCAATTTGATTTATTTCAAAAATAAAAATATTTTTAATTTTAATTTTTAATTTATTTAGTGATCAATCTTAAATAAAAAAAAGTGACTATAATATCCTATAGAAAGTTAATTTCATGTAATACTTTATTTAGTTGCATACAAAGATATTAGTTTTTTTATCATCCAATTTTATGAGGTTAGAGTCTTAATTGTTACCTTAATTTGATAGCTCATAATAATATAACTTTTGTGATTTTAATCTTGAGAGTTAAGCCTTAAAATTTCAAAAAAATGCAAAACTAAACTTATTTTTAAAGAAAGAAATAAAATATTCTTTAGGAAGACAGCATTTTTTCCCTCTAAATTAGAAGTCATATATATATATATGTTATCCTTATAATATCCAATTAATCATATGTATATATAATGGTTAAAAATTGTATTAAATACTCTACCATAAAATTATAATAAGTAACATACAATTCAATTAAAATACAATGGATTTGAATTTCACCTAGAGGGTTATATTATTAAATACTTTGAGGGAATATGTACAATATGAAAGTAAAACATTTATCAATGATAATATTTCCATTTCTATATATTATTAATGAAAATAATACATAATTAAAAAAGATTAGAGTATTATGCTGCACATAAACTAAAGTTTATGGACATTATGTACTTATTTTCCACAACAAGATATGAAAATTTAACAAAAAGACTAAACTGAACATTTCTTAATTGTATGTTTTAAAAATTGTGAAGCTAAAGTGCATGTACCCTATATATATTTATAGAGGGTAACATGCATTTTTTCCTTTCTTATTTTTAACATTTAATAAGTTAAGATTATAATACATTTTGTTAGTAAATAATGTGTAACATTTAAATGGCCATAACTAATATTAAGTAATTTAACTTGATCTTAACAAGTATAGACTTAAAATAAGAAATAATTTTAGAACCTCTAGATATAATTGAATTTATCATATATTGGTTATATTTATGAGGAATAAATATTTAAGGTTTTCAGTTTAATATTCAAGGCTGACTAAGGTTTCAGAGATGAGGTGAGCACATCTTTGTCATTTTGAATAAATGTCAATAATATTTTTGAAAACATATATAATTGACCTAATATTTTATGCAAAATTTTCACTCTCTTGCAATGCGTTTGATTAAAATAAATAAATAACTGCACATGATTGAGTACTCAAAAGAAGCAAAAACATTTTTTTTTCACTTCAACTTTTTTTAGAAGCGTGCAAACAAATAAGTGAATTTTTTTAAGTACTTATTATTAAAATAATTAAAGTATTATTTCTCTCCTAATAATCACATTATATTGAAACGAGTTTGTTGTAAAGAATAACCAAAAAAAAAATTAATAAATTCTTATTCCATTTAGTTTTTATTATTATCACATCTTTCTTAAAAAATATTTTCATTGAAAATAATTACCACAAAATATTAACAAACCCTTGATGCAAACGGATAGTATTTTTAGTAAGAATACACCGAACCTTTATTCCATCACATATTATAAGAAATTCGTAGGTGCTTTTATGACAAAATAAAGTATTTAGTCTGCTTCATTTATTAATTAACAAATCAATTATTGCATTAAAAATATACAAGAAGTGTGAAATAATAATGACTCATAAAATTTATATATCAATTAATAAATATATCAAAGTAACTATTTTTTCTTACTCTTGGTATGCTTTTAGATGGAGTATTTCCAAAATACAATCAAATGTTTTAAGATATCAGAAAATTAAAATGCTTTAATTAAATTCCTTTCAATTTTTAAATCTTTTGTTTGGATAGATAATTACATTTCCTTCATTTATAAAATACTTTATTTGGGTGACATAATTACATTACCTTGATTTTAATATATTTTATTTGAAAAATATAATATATTTTTAAAAAAATATTCTTTTATTAATAATTAAAATTTAATCGATCTAAAATCAATTAGAATAAGTTCATATTTTATAAATTATTTTAAATTTTATTCATAAAATATTTTAATTTAAATTATAAAATTTACTTGTTATATAAATAAAATGGAATGATACAATATAACATCATGTAATATAAACAGAATATTGAAAAATTTAAAATGTAACAAAATAAATTAAAAATAACATTAAACAAAAATCTCATAAATATAAAGAAATTGTAATGAAATATAATAAAAGTGAGACTTATCAAAATGAGAAAAATGTATATTTATGTGTATAGGGATTTCTAAAATTTCCTCTCTATAGATAGAAATTAAAATCCTCTATTTTAGGTAGATAAAATCCATCTTTAAAATTTCTTGAATTCTACAATTTTTTCTAAGTGGATATCCAAACATGATATTTTATCATGATAAATTTTAAATCATTCTAAAAATTATATTTTCTCTATAATTATTCTATCCAAATGCACACTTAGTGTACCTAAGTATTTTTCCACATATTATACGTGGTTTAAACCAATCAGACCCGACAAACACCATATTGAACCCATTTCATCCTTCGAAATCAAGATAATAAAAATCAAAAGATTTTTGGTAGTAGTCATTTTCTGTGGTTGGCAAGTTGCCTTGGTGTCACTGTGAGTGAGAAGAAAACTATTGGGCTACTTTGCTTGTTATATTGAAGAATTGAGAGTAACAAAACGAGAAGTAATTGAACCATGGATGAGATCAACAACACATGTGGGACTTCTATTTTGGTGCCCTCAGTTCAAGAGTTGGCTAAAGAGAAGATTTCAACTGTTCCACCCAGATACATTCAGCCTGAACAAGAAGATTTGGTCATCTCTGAACCTGATGGCGTCGCTGAGATTCCCGTTATTGACTTGCAGAGATTGATTTCTATGGAATCTGGGAACTCTGAATTGGCTCAGCTTCACCTTGCATGCAAAGAGTGGGGATTCTTCCAGGTCTATTTTCTATTCTTATACTTCATTTCCTCAACTATTTAATTTAATTAGGACAATGTTAAATAACCAGAAATTGTCAAAATTTTGTTGCTAGAATGATGTGGCATGATTATTAGCTTTTGGATAAATAAGTGGGTCGTATCACTTTATTGTATTCAATTATCACAATGAATTCTGTAAAAAATTACGACAATAGTTTTCTAATTATGTAGCATTATTCCTAAATTTAACATATATTTGGTTTTGTTGGTTTATCGAATCTAGAAATTTTAGCCATATAATAGTGAGAGCACCGAGACTCGGGTCAATTTATGCTAAATTGAGATTGTCAATTAATTTGTTATTGTAGCTGGTAAACCATGGAGTTAGCTCTTCCTTGCTAGAGAAAGTGAAGCTGGAGATTCAAGTTGATAGCAGTACCTCCATTAGGCATTGACAGCTGGATGAGGCCGCCAATCAGAATGTCGCTTCCAAGTTTTAGGTAAACAAGCACACTACAACCCCAAATTTGTTCTAAAAGAAATTGAGACATCAATTTGGTCTTCAAGATACTTGTGACATCAATTTGATTCTCAAAAAATTTGTGAGACACCAAGTTAATATAAAAAGTTTTTCGTGTTTCAAATTAACGTCCCACAATTCATTCGGGGTTCAATTTGGAGTTCTACTCTAAACAAGTTTGAAAAGCCAGTTTCTCCACATTCTACTACTTGAGATTTCAGTTTTCCACAGCCAATGATCATCACTTTGTTCTGAAATTGCAGTGGCGGTACGGAGTATAATCCTAATCTCCTTAAGTACTCCTGCCAGATTGAATGCAGGTTTTCTCCTTTATTTCAGAAGCTAAAAAGAAATTAAACAATACTATGATTTTTCTTGCATGGCATAATATTCACACGTTTTGCTTTTTCACACATTAGCTTGTCACCAATCTAAGACAACCTCTCTTTGGAAATGTTGGCATAGGATGCAAGCAGTGCAGCCTTTGAAGGTTTAGGGACAGGACAGGACATAGACTATGAAGGCAATAGCCATGTGGTAGAAGATCATAAAAATGATAGGCTGAATTTCAGCACCTCTGTGATGTTATCAAAACCCATATTTGCACTTAAGTTTAATCAAATGAAGATGCAGGTTGAAGCTCCCGTTGTGCTTTCCCACTTGTCAAAATCTGTCGGAACTACTGCCAGTTCTGTTACATAAGAAGTAAAGTTTTACAATTACCAAAATGCTAATTGTTTTGAGTTTTTGCTTATGAATGCAATTCCCCTTGCCTACGGAATAAAAATTTAATATCACATATTATCAAAATTAATGGTCTCTTGACATTTGCATTAAAACATGGGCATGATGTGAGTTGAAGTCTCACTTTCACATTAGTTCAAACTCAGTTCAAGATGGATTAAGTGAAAAATATATAAATTAGAGAAACTCATGAATTTATTGTATAAAGGTTTTTGGTTAAAATGTTATGTCTAGTTCACTATTTTAGTTTTGAGATTTTCTCACTTAGCCCATCGATATATGGGTGTATTTCATTTAGATTTAAAAAAAAAAGTGATCATAAAGCTTAAATTTTATATATAATTAATAAATTAAAAACTGATTTTTTTGAGATTTTAATAATTTTTAAAAAATTATTCAAATATATGAAAAGTGATTATTTGAGTAAAAAATGTATATTTTCCCCATATTGGTGGTCCATGGTGGGATCGGATCCCTTATCTCGAAAATATTCCGCCTAAAAATGGTAAATACCATCCTAAACTAACCAACCCGTCCAACACACTAGTTACAACGTTCCATTATCTTGCTGCTGTACCAGCTGAAAAGCTTAGCCCATGTGAGGAGGAAGGGAATGGCCATGTTGATATTGTTGGAAAATTTTGTGGACTAACATAAATCAATGATGAATTTAATTTTAAAACCAAATTAATTTGATGTTAGACAATTATAATTTATTATTTAAGCTCAATTATTTGTGACCATTGTTGCTATTGAGCTAATTATTGTTAAGCACTATTTGTTGTGGTTATGTTTATGGGCCCTTGTGCATGGCTTCAATGATGGGTGGCTTAGAACACTTCCTAACACAAGGAGAGACCCTCCCATATATAGGGTGCTTGGTTGCCATGAACACCACGAACAGAAAACCTATTATGGAATATGAGGAGTAAATCTCCTAATATTCTCTATTGGATTTCTCTCTAAGTTTTGCATTTTGTGTTTTGTATGTCAGGTTAGGAGATATCTATGAATTTGTTGTCTTCTACCTCAAACCTTTCCAAGTAACTCTGATCCAATCTTCCAATTATATTGCACATGTCATATTTAAGATTAAATTGATCTTTGGGATATAGGAATTTCACTTTGTTATGGATGCACGCAAGAGAAACTTAACAGGAAATTGCAATATCAGAGGACAAGAGAGAAGGGAAGAAGATCACACACTGATATATGTGGTTCACTCACAATGCATGTGAGCTACATCCATGGGAAGAGCATAAGGACCTTTTTCTCTATGAATCATGAATGATTACAAGTGTTTGATGTATCTCTCTCTTTTCAATAATGATGTTGATCTGTCTTTACATACATAGGCTTGGAAACTATTTATGCTAGCTAGCTACAAGAGGCAAAGCCAATATACAAAGAGAGAATCTGATGTAATTCAGGATTTCAGCACCCAACTAACTAACTGAATTAACAAAGAGATTAAGCCACAAACACTCATAACAAATAACTGAATTTGTTGGTTGGAGTTCTCAATCCAGAAGTTAATAGATCTCCACCTTGGATTGAGGAAACTCCATCAGTTTCAAGATCACATACTCTCTTCTCCTGCCATTTCAGAACTGTTATTTCCAACATCAACATTGAGCAAATCCAAACAATGCATGAATTTGCTTCTAGGGACAGGCTTAGTGAACATGTTTGCGGGTTCTCCTTTGTATCTATCTTTGGACTTTCACCCTTGTTTCAGTTCGGATAAAGTGGTACCTTACATCTACGTGTTTAGTCCTCTCATGATGGACTTGATCCTTGGCCAGAAAAATGGCACTTAAGTTGTCATAGAAAATCAAGCCTTGTCTTGAGGGAATCCAAGGTCAATGATTAAGCCTTTCAACCAAATTCCTTCCTTGGCAGCTTCAATAAGTGCCATGTATTCATTTTAAGTTGTGGATAAGGTTACTATTGGTTGTAGAGTGGCCTTCTAGCTGACAAGACACTTTCCAATTGTGAAAGCATATCCTGCACATTTCCTTGTGTCCAGATCAGTGGCATAATCTGAATCTGAGTAACCTGTTAAGTGAGGTCTTGACTTGTCCCATATATGAGGCCAACATCAATGGTACCCTTTAGGTACCTGAATATCCTTTTGACTGCTTGCCAATGTTCCTTTCCTGGTCTTCCCATGTATCTGCTAACCACGCTCACTACTTGAGCTAAATCTGGCCTTGTTCACACCATGGCATACATTAGGCTTCCAATAGCATTTGCATATAGTACTTTGGCCATATACTCAGCTTCAGATTCTGATTGAGGTGCACAAGCTTCAGAAATTCGTATGCTGGGTTAAGTGTATGCAGAGATTTTACAGTGGTCATTCCAAACCTTGTTAGAATTTTCTGAACATAGTCTCTTTGGCTTAGAAATAGCTTCTTCTGATTTTTGTCTCTATATATTTCCATGCCTAGAATTCTTCTTGATGCCCCTAAGTCCTTCATATCGAATTCAGAATGGAGAAGAGATTTCAGTTTGAATTTTGGTTTTATCTTGAGATGCAATGAGCATGTCATCTACATAAAGCGCAAATAAATATTTGATTCATTCCCCACCTTGCTTGATAAACACGAGTCATAAGGGCTTCTGAGTAGCCATTTGAGGTCATAAACTGATTAAATCTCTTACACCATTGCCTTGGAGATTGTTTCAAACCATAGAGATATTTCTTCAACTTACAAACAGATTTTCCTTGCCTTGTTCTTCAAATCCTTCAGGTTGTTTCATGAAAATTTCCTCCTCAAAGTCTCCATGGAGGAATGCTGTCTTGACATCTAATTGCTCTAGTTCCATGTCTAGACTAGCAACCAAAGCAAGAAGAACTCGAATTGAGGTGTGTATCACTCCTGGGAGAAAATTTCATTATAATCAAGCCCTTCCTTCTAACTGTAACCCTTGGCAACAAGCATTGCCTTAAACTTGACCTGTTCCATATCTGTTATACTTGGTTTCTTCTTATAAATCCATTTACATCCCACTGTTCTTCTTCCTTCAGGTTTGACAAGCTGCCAGGTTATATTTTTATGTAGTGATTCCATTTCCTCATGCATGGCAGTGACCCATTTGCTAGATTTGAACAAGTGACAGCTTCATGGTAGCTAGGAGGCTCCACTAGATCAATTTCCTCAGCCACTTGAAGAGCATATGAGGTCATGTCTTTGAAACCATATCTCTCAGGTGGTCTTGTATTCGTCAAAGGTCTTTTGGTAATAGTTTTAGTTTGAGGAGTAAGATCAAATTCTATTTCTGTGGTATCTTCAGCTTGATCATATAATTCAACTTGGTTATCAACATTGGGATTTAAGGGCTCCACCTCTTTGGAATTTCAGAATCATCCATTCCTTTTTGTACTTCAGATTTGGATGATAGTAGAGATGCTTCATGGAAAGTAACATCTCTACTTAGAATCACCTTTCTTTCTGATGGTGAATAAATCCTAAACCTTTTACACCCTCTCCATATCCTATAAAAATTCCCTTTCTAGCTCTAGGTTCTAATTTTTCTTCATTTACATGGTAATATGCAGGACATCCAAAAACTTTTAGCATAAAGTAATCAACTGGTTTGTTTGACCATACCTTAATGGGAGTCCTCCAATCAATGGCAGATGAAGGGGTCCTGTTGTCAAGTAACATGTTGTATTTATTGCTTCAGCCCAAAAGTTCTTGCCCAAACCAGAATTTGACAGCATACACCTAGCTTTCTCTAACAAAGTTCTATTCGTCCTTTCAGCAATACCATTTTGTTGAGGGGTGTTTCTAACTGTACTGTCTTGCTATTCCTTCATTTGCACAATAATTCTTGAACTCTTCTAAACAGAATTCTAACCCATTATCAATTCTGAGTCTCTTGATTTTCCTCCCAACTTGATTTTCAATTAAGATCTTCCAATGTTTAAAGCACTTGAATGCTTCAGATTTGTGTTTCATCATGAACACCCAAGTCATCCTTGAGTAATCATCAATTATAAAAAGGAAATATCTAGCTCCTCCTAATGATGGAACCTTTGAGGGTCCCTAGCAATTGAATGTATATAGTTTAGAGTAGCTTTGGTATTGTGTTGAGCCTTTGGAAAGCTTAGTTTGTGTTGTTTTCCAAAGACACAATGTTCACAAAATTTGATTGGCTCCAGGTTCTCATTTCCAAGTAAGCCTTGTTTGCTGAATATTAACATGCCCTTATCACCTATGTGGCCTCATATGCCAGGGAATTACTAACAGAAGTGTCGTTCTCAATGCCTGTGATGGCTCCAGAGAGTCTATCACAGTGGAACCTTGCAAGATGTACAAATTTCTATGCTTGGTTCCTTGCATAAACACAGTTAGCATTTCTTTTGATTTGCATGATCCCACCTTCAACACTAGGTATAACCCTTTGAGTCTAATGCTCCCATAGAAATTAAATTTCTTTTCAGCTCTTGGACATGTCTCACATTGGTTAAGGTTCACACAACATTATCATGCATTTTAATTTTGATTGAACCAGTACCAATGGCCTTGCAAGGTGCATCATTTTCCATGAGGACATTTCCTTTAGACTTCTCTTCATAGGTGGTGAACCTATCCTTGTGAAGACACATATGGTGAGAACATCCCGATTAAGAACCCAATGTTCAAAATCTTCTTTGACATCAGTGACATTGAGAGCTAAGTCAGAATCGATTTATTTATCATCTTGGATGTTGGCTACAACAGAATCTTGGATTCTTTTCTTCTTAGGACGGTCCTTTTCCATGGCCTCTTTACAATAGTTGTAGGTGTCCTTAGGATTAACAGTGGCCTTCTTCTTCCATTTCCCCTTGGTCTTGTTTTTATGTTTAGGGGGATTGGTTACCATTAAGCCAATGAAGAATCTTCTTCAACATTTACAGAAGCTTTAATCCTAAGTTCTCTAAAATATAGGCTGGATTTGACTTCTTCTAAAGTGATGCTATCTTTCCCAACACTTAAAGAATTAACAAAATTCTCATAAGAGGGAGGTAAAGAAGTTAGAGAATCATAGCTATATCCTCATCATCCATTTTGACATCAATATCATGGAGTCTCAAAAGAATTTCATTCAATTCATCAAGGTGTTCTTGCAATTTCATACCTTCTTTCATGCGAAGACCAAATAACTTTTCGTTAGCGCTTGTTGCATAGTGATTTGGTCATATAGAGTTTCTCCAATTTGAGCCACAAACCCGAGCGGTTGATTCATCAGCAACCTCATAAAGGACTTCATCAGAAAGAGAGAGAAGAATTAAAGAGTGAGCTTTCTCTTCTTGTTATGCAGCAGCCTCTTCCAGCCTTCCGAATTGACCAAAGTGAGTCCAAACCCCTTGTTCCTTCAATAGAGCACGCATCTTAATGCACCAAAGATTGAAGCTGTTCTTGCCATTGAACTTTTCAATCTTGATCGAGTTTGTCATCCTTCTTGACTGGATAAGCAGAGATCTCTATATTTGCAGAACTGAGTGGTGAATCTTTAAAGATCACCTTGGCAGGAGCAGAAATTGATTGGCGGATTGAACCATGCTCTGGATATCAGTTTGTTATGGATGCACACAGAAACTTAACAGGAAATTCCAATATCAGAGGACAAGAGAGAAGGGAAGAAGATCACACAATATACGTGGTTCAATCACAATGCATGTGAGCTACATCCAGGCAGAAGAGCATGAGGACCTTTTTCTCTATGAATCATGAATGATTACAAGTGTTTGCTTGTATATCTCTCTTTTCAGTGATGATGCTTGTAATACCCTAGGTTAAATAAAAAGGGTTAGAAATTTTTTCGAATTAAATAGGGGTGCTAGTTACCCTGGTGGTCAATATGGGTCCTGAATTTCACTAAGTCTAGACACACGCCTTTGGAGGGCTATATAGTAGAACCATTTTCCTCGAATCAAAAGTCCCGGTAATTGTTCTTTGGAGGTAGACAAATTGAAGAATGATTTTTAACGAATTTTACGAACCTCTAGACATTTCGTTTTTAGCCCAAAAGTTTATAAATTGTCGAAATTCCTGAATTTGAACTAAAACCCAAAAATTAGATTTTGATTTGTTGGGATTTTGATTTTTTTTATATTTTATTTGAATCCAAATGAGGGTGTTTTCTTATTTACAAAAAAATTAAGAAATGTAAGAAATGTAAATAAGTGAGTAGTGGGATAGTAAATCCAATACATACTAGTATTGGAGCATCTGGAGCTTCTGGAGACCGCCCAGGCGGTCCTATGACCGCCCAGGCGGTTAACAGAGAGTAAAGCCGTGTCTGGAGCTTTGGAGACGCCTAGGCGGTCATGTGACCGCTCAGGTGGTAAAAGAGAGTAAGTCGTTGCGATGGGCGGGACGCCTAGGCGGTCATATGATCGCCCAGGCGGTAAACAACAAGCATAAAAACGTCATTTCGGGTCCAGAACACCCAAAACGCATTTTCTCCCCCCAACCTCCAGAACCTTCACTTTCTCTCTTTCTTTCACCCCAAACTTCATTTCCAACCCCATTTCTTCCATTATCTTTCAATTCTAACTTCAATCCTTCAATCCTAAGGCTTTAAGGTATGTAGTTCTCTCAATTTTGCTCTATTTTCTTCAGTTCTTCCTTGTCTTAGAGGGGTTTCTGTGCCTATGAGGGTAAAGGGAGGTTTTCCTCCATGTTAGAGATAAACTTAAGGTTTTTTAGTGATTCTAGAGATTAATCAAAGGTTCTATCACTCCTATGATAGATCCTGGTGTCATCTCCACTCCAAGGAACCCTGTATCCTGAGCCTTCAACTTCTACCACTCAGGTAAGTGGGTTCACATCTGCAATCTCTATTTCATGCATTAAAGTTATTTTCATCGAAATATAGCCTAAACAATGAACTTTAGAGGCTTTCTTAGAAGTTGTAAGAATTCTATTGTGTTCTATATCTTGAACCAGGTTTTATCATGAAAACATGTTTTAATAACTCCATGTGGATGAAAGGTACTTTTGATAAAGCTAGAATGTGAAAACATAACTTGTTGAGCTATTACAATGGTGATCTGATTTGTGGAATCATGGATTTTACTGGATTGGGTTTGAACCCTAGGGTAGATGCCATTGTTTTCAAAGTTTGGAAATGATACTATATTCTTTGATTGACTGAGCGGAGCTATAGAGAAACAGCTGTGTGTTAGCCAGTTAATCCGCTAACCTTGGTACCAAGTAACCCAGGGCCAGAGTATTAAGAAGGGACCTAGTTAGGTACCCATTATTGTCACACTGGGGACGCACGTAACGCCCAGATGTGACCGAGATATTGTTATGCTATGCATAACTAGAGCAGAGATTACGTTTCTCTATTGAGATACCTGTGAAGTGTTTTACATGATACAATGTTTTAGTACTCTTGCATATAATTACATTCTTATAACTATACTGATTGGTTGAACGGTATTTATATCATTGTGATTTTATACATGCCCTTTAATGCTTTATGGGAGGGGTTCCAGGTGAGGACTCACTCACTGGGTTTTGGTAACAAAACTCACCCCTCCTCTCCTTTCTTTATTTAGATATAGCAGCGCCGGATTCTTCCACGCCATCTTCCTCCCAGTAGCACTAGATTACAGTTGTCGTGCCTATTAGGTGAGGAGTTTGGGATTTTTGCTCTAGACATGCTCCAGTGTGACAGGTAGGATTCCGGATCTTAGAGCATGTTATCTTTTGCATAATCATGTATATTAGAATGTTATTTTGGGCAGGATAAGTCTTTGACTTTTCGTAGGCACTTTGTATAATAAGGACTTTCTATATATTTTGCGTTAATATAGTGTTATATTTTGGAATGGATTATAAAAGCTTGTTTTTATAATTATGATGTTGGAAAAGGTGAATGATATTTAGAAAAGAATAAAAACTATATCATGGATTTTTGTGCATATAGAAATGATACATGTCTGAAGGCTTACGTGAGAATGAGATTTCTCACGTGCCCACGTGCCTGAGTCGAGTCGTGACAATGCTGATCTATCTTTACATACATAGGCTTGGAAACTATTTATGCTAGCTAGCTACAAGAGGCAAAGCCAATATACATAGAGAGCATATGATGTAATTCAGTATTTTAGCACCCAACTAACTAACTGAATTAACAAAGAGATTAAGCCACAAACACTCATAACAAAAATAATGAATTTGTTAGTTGGAGTTCTCAAGCCAGAAGTTAACACACCTATTATTTATATCTTTCGATATGAAATTCCTTCAAGTGGTATCAGAACCAATTTTATTCTTTTTTATGGCTGTGTGTACGATTTGTTGCGATTTTTTTATTTTTTGGGATCAATCGATTTTATGTGTTTGTGCCTCGATCTGATGCCTTTTAATTGTGCTTGTTGGTAATTAAGCCCGTGCGGTGTGGGAATGACGAAATGTCATGCTCTCAACTAGATCTTAACTTTTCTTCCATGACGACCTCTTTTTTTTTTCAAGTAACATTTGAGCTGGTTGGTTTTTTTTCAAAAGGAGGTTTTGATGGTTTAACGTTAGCATCAATGCTGTTGTTGAGCTTAGGTTGTTGTGTGATTGTTGATTACTGATTGGTCAGGACTAAGGGCTCAATAATTTTCCTTTAAAATTTTTGACAATCACTGAAGCTATAATGTGTCTTCTATTTAACGACGATTACTACGTTGGCACGTTGGAGAAGGAAGTTGTGGCATTTCCTATTACATGACATGGGAGTGTGGATTGTGGAATTAGTTATAGATTCCCACATGGTAGCTTTTTAGTCCATATGGGAACCCGTAACCTCTTTATTTTACAAGGGAAAATTTAAACTACATGTGGGAATCCATGTGGGAAATTACACTTTGTTCACACTTTGACATGCCATTTTGTTGTGCTTTCACATGTATCCATATTCTACTATGTTGTTGGGTCACAAGATATAAGTGTCTTACAATGTATGATATCACTATTCCTTTGAGTATGATTTTCTGAATTGTTAAGATACTTATAGTTCCATTCTGGACCTTTTCGTAGTTAATATTGGTTTATTTTAGTATTTTGTTGTGGCCATATATTATTGATTAATCTGGTATATCATGATGTTTTTTATTTATGCTATCCAAGTGGGAGAATATTGTATATTTTATATGTATGGACTGGCATAAATCATATTTGTTATAGTTTTAATTTTGTCCTTCTAGATTTTATAATATTAAAAGGTGTGGAGCACTCTTAAATCTAGAGTACAACATTTTGTGAATATTTGAAAATATCTAGCATATCATATTTTATGTACTCTAGAGTTAATTTATTCTGTCTATATATTGGAAAGATTTTGTGCCTCCTTTGAGCATATATATTAATATAAATTTTGATTAAGTGAAAGGCTCATGAACCTACTTGATTTATACTATTGTTGGGAGAAGGCTGGCTTGATGATTGAGCACAATAGGTGCATGGGTTCCTAAGTTAGGCCAGATATATTTTGTGTATAGTTATGATATTATTTGGCACATTATTAAATTTATACTCTTAGACTTGATATAGCTTATATATATTGTGTTGGCTATTTTTTTTATATAATTGTGATATCATATTCTAAGAGCAATTGTGATAAATGATATTTTTGTTGATAATGTCGTATAATTTATTCTGAGGATTCGTTATGAAAATTCTGAAATGTTCCATTTAAGCATTGTATTATGCTATGTGCCAAAATAAATTTTTATTATTATTACTTCAGCATCTTGGAATTATTTAATTTGAATTTCAAGATTTTATGATGTTAAAATTTGAGACATTATTGAATTTCAATATGGAAAATTCATAGATAAAAGTGAGACACTCTAGATTTAATTTATTTTGGCTATTAAAGTATTGTTTATGCCTCTTTTATACATTTTGGAGCATTGCAATTATGTAGTTTATGCAATATTGTTCTAGAGTTGTTATTCAAAATATTTTCACACTTTTATGAATATTTTATGTTTTGTATACTCTCAAAGTTAAAATATTGTGCATATTAATTATGAAATAATTATTGAATTTTGCACAATATTATGCGAGAGTCCTACTACAACATTTTGAAACTATTTTTGGGCAACTTTCATAATTTTGAGGTCGCCTTAAGCTGGATCGATTGTAATAAAGTGCTATTTGTGAAACTTGTGTATTATGTAATTTTGAAAATTATCGTTATCTTATCCAATATTTTATATCATGTTTCATATGGGAAAAATATAATTGTGTATTGTAGTTTTATGGGAAACTAAAATTGTTTGATTTGGTTTAATATTGTTTTGAATTTTTCTTATATATAAAGTTTAGGAGCATGATTATACTCTTTTCTCGTATTATATGGAATAATCCTTTTGTAAAAATTTTGTCATCTAATTTATGCAATCCAAGTGAGAGAATATTTGATTTTATATGGATTGTATGGACTTGCATAAATTAGTATTGGATTTAATTTGAAAATCTAAAATTATTATGTGTGAAAATATTATAACACATTGTGATTTTGAAAATATTGAGTTTTGGTTGTTTCCGCTTTGCGTAAAATTTGTTATAGTCATAATGTTATTTGATTTTGGCTAAAATTGCACTTGACATAAAGAGAAAGTTGTTTTGAGGTGTCGTTATACACCATTATGAAATAAGAAAATAATTATGAGTTTGAAAATCTCTTTATGTTTTGTTTTCCAGCCAATATTGTTTTATTTTTAGGGGATTTAGCTCATAATCTTATACTTGTTATTTATTGTGTCCTCTTTTAAATATTGTGAGTATTTTCTTAGATATATTTAAATTTTTTATTTTCCTCTCATTTTGGCTGTATTGTTTTACTTGTAATGGCTAATTTAAGATTATTGCCTTTTGAATAATATTGTAACTATTGTGGCATTAAGAGTTATATTGATAATGAACTTATCCTTTGATTTGTCTTTCCTGATATAATTCTTAATGAGTTGATAATTCTGGTTTTAGAGTTTCAGTATCCTCTCGGACTAGCTCTAATAACATGATTTTGTTGTGTATGAGCAGGAGCTCCTGAATAATATTAGGAGTAATTACTTGAATGTTGGGCAATTTTGTAGCAATCCAATATTTATAAGTCTTTTACAAATATTGTTGGATTATATAGACAGTGGACATACCCTTCGGTGTGACATTATCTGATATAATTTCGTGTTGAATTGCAAATATTATTGGGTTATGCAAATAATGGACATACCCTTCAGTGTGACGTTATTTGGCATAATCATTGGATGATAAAGAAAATAATTTTGAATTAAATTATTTAAGAATTTTATATTATTATTATTATTTTTCTCTGTCACATTAGAGTCTTGTATATTGTGATTCGGGACCTTCGGATTGCAATGAAACAAGGACTCTAGTTCAATTAATCATCCAATTAATTGAACGTGAGAAAACCAAATTAATTTTATGCTCATTATAATATTCTGTTGTATGGTTTTTTCTTACCCTTGTTGTTTTATCATCGCTGTAGTGTGTAAGACCTATATAAAAGACATTGTTGAGTCTCTTGGATTGTCTCATGATGTTGCTCCCATTAATGTTAAAATTTTGGTCCAGTAGGAGTTAGAAACTTGTTTTGTTATGTCCTTATTTTTGGTTTGTAGGTCTAAAATGCTTCTCCTGACAACTGTGCTCAAATGAGCATTTGATTATTAGTTTGTGATGACAAAGAGGACATATTTGTTGTACAATGTCAATTGGAAATTGATGATCTCCTTAGATTGTTTTGGAAGTATGCTAAACAATTTTGTGAAATTATGTTATAAACAGAAATGACTTTGCACTCTTATGTCTCTCTATTTTGTCCTTTTGTTGTTAAGAGAAATATGATAAGTCCAAACTTACATTGAGTAATCTACTATAAAGTTATCACTGATCCCACTACTATTTATTGTATCATTAGAGTATTTTGAAATTTTGTGACCTCTAATAGGAATGTTTATGATATTTTGATATATTGGATTAGTGGGAGAAGTGTGCACTATTATTATCATTATGTTGTTGCCTTGAGATTTGACAAGTTGTGATAAACTATTCTCAAATTATTGCAGAACGTATTGTTATTGACCCTAACCAAAGGCTAGCCATTAAAGTTTATTATCAGTTACATAACCCGTATGGGTGTATTGAGGTCTCTTTGGTGTTTTGGGTTAGTGGGAGCTAGTTCTGTATATTTATTGTGACCTCATATGTTATTGTCATTTAAGCCTACGCAAAGAATTATTGATATAATTAGTATAATGGCAATATTGTCATCCTAAGATATTTATTGAATCTTAGAGAGCATCTTGGCTAGATGCTTATATTGCCATATTTTGTTATTGTTGCTATTGATGATGTTGTTGTTGCTGTTGTGTTGTTATGATTTGTAGTTGTTGGTGTTGTGCACACTCTTATGTTAATATAGCACATTATAAGACATTTTGGACCCAAGTCTCATTTTGTTATTGTGTTGAGATTTGTTAGATCTTATTTAGCATTTTGGGCGGATGTTAGGCCATTTTGTTGGGAATTATTTTTTAATCACATATTGATGTATAATTTTGTTGTGCATTCCCATTTATCTATATACCACATTTTTTGGGTCACGGGAAATGGGCATCTTGCATGTATGATATCAGTACTCCTTCGAGTATAATTTTCTACATTGTTGAGATGTTTGTTATCCTATTCTAGGTCATTTGGTTGGAAGTGCTTATTTGGTTATGACATCTTGTTACTCCCACATACTGAATTAGTTTGGGTATTATTTTAGAATGTTTTGATTTATGTTGTCCAAGTGGGAGATTGTTGGAAAATTTTGTAGACAAACATAAATCAATGATGAATTTAATTTTGGACCCAAATTAATTTGATGTAAGACAATTATAATTTATTATTTAAGCCCAATGAATTGTGACCATTGTTGCTATTAGGCTAATTATTGTTAAGCATGTTTATTGGGGATATGTTTATGGGTCCTTATGCGTGGTCTTTGCTGTGATTGGTGGCTTAGCCCAACACTTTACTAACACAAGGAGAGGCCCTCCTCCTAGTCAATATATAGAGTGCTTGGTTGCCTCATGAACACAGACACAAAAACCTATAAGGGAATAGGAGGAGTAAATCTCCTAACATTCTCTATTGGATTTCTCTGAACTATTTTGCATTTTGTGTTTTGTATGTCAGGTTAGGAGATGTCAATAATTGTCTTCTACCTCAAACCCTTCCAGGTAACTCTAATCTAATCTTCCAATTATATTGCACATGTCATATTCAAGATTAAACTAATCTTTGGGATATAGGAATTTCACCTGTTATTTATATATTTCGATATCTGAAATTCCTTCAGATGTAACACGTTCAATATGGGGAGTGGGGACACTATACAAAGTGGGAAGTTTGGTTCTTGTCTTTTTCCTTTTTTTTTGTGTTATTGAAAATATACTATAAAATAATGTTGTTTTTTTATAAATTTAAAAAAATGTAAAAGTGAGGTAGCATCATAAATTTCTAAAAACTCTCATCTTACCCACTAACTAGAAGCTCCACCACCATTCTTGGCATAATCCATTCAATAGCCATCTCATATCCTTGCTTAGCCAGATTTGGGCATATATTTGACTTTTTCCTAAGTCATAGATTTGCTCCATCATTATCATCAAGAGCACTCTGATCGTGTATGGTTCCAAATAGTTCATTTCCAAATTTCCATGGAACTTGTGAAAGCTTTTGAGTGTTTATTGTGAACCAGAAAAAAAATTGCATCTTGGAGTTGACAAAAGGATCTAACTTGTTTTGTGGGGTTTGTGAGTGGTTCTTTGTGATGTGGAGGTGGCAGAGTTTGTGATTCCTATGCATATATGATTCTGAAACTTTTACCTAGATTTGGAATGTTGGATGTTAGGTTTTCAATCATTGTTTTTAGACTCTCGGTGATTGACCAAGCAGACATGGGTCACTAGTCCAACGATAATCCTGGTTCAACGATTAATTCAAATTTAAATAAATAATTATATAAAAATATATTAAATATGTAATATATATTATTTTTTAGACAAAAAGACACAACAACACAACTAGCCTAGTGATTAGGTGCGTGTTGTCCAGCATTGACTAAGACATATGTATTAGGTCCAACTGAAGAAATTTTTTTTTTTTTGTTTAGTAGATTTTGACCAATTTAAACCTTTTTAACCGGTTTTTCAAAAGCAGTTTTTATATTTTAACGGATCAACATTAGAATCGATTCCTGGTATAATCGATTGAATAACCAGTTGATTCATTTGATTTTCTTAACAATGCTCTCATCTAAAAGTGAAATTAAATGGCTTGGAAACAAATGCGGGAATATTAATTTGGAGGGAGCAAGTGTTGCATCTATTGGATTGGATTGAGTGGTTGTCACTAGAGAAAAAGCTATCATGTCTTCACAGAATTGAGGCTCCTATTTTCATCTATCTTATTTGGGCATTGCTAAGGCAAAATATTGGCGTACAAATATCCTTGTCCCATAGCACTTGCAAACTATGATTTATGTACACGCCATCAGGATGTTGTGTTTATAGGCGGATTCTATAGTGGGGATGAATATGTTTGGGACCATATGGTCCAAGTTAATATTATATTTAAAAACTGAAATAAATTTACTTTTCTACCCTTATATTATTTCTCCTCCAACCATCTTCTCTATCTACGCGAACCAAAAGACATGAATGCAGGCAATGAAGATCTCCAACAGCCACCCTAGTCCCTTATCTCCATCAACAATATCTCCTTCTTCATCCTCTCACAAACCCATCACAACAACACAAAACCAAAGAAACCCAACCTTACACCAACCAGCCAAACCCCACAAAATTTGTCTCTGCTTCAAGGTCCCTCTTCTTTCCCTGTTTTCTCCTTCCTCTTCATTTCCTACCCCTACCCTATCATCTTCATCCTCTTATTTTGTTCTTCCTTCAGATGTTTTCTATCAACTAACCCAACATAAAAATAAATAAATAAATAAACATACAAAAATAATAGATTCCCAGATAAATGCACACGAAACACAACAAAAGCTAACAAGAAGATAGAAAATTTGTGAAAAAGATCACCTGTGCACGAACAGAAAGGTGAAAAAAAAGGATTTCTTCTAGAAACATTGACTTAGGTTGGGGAAATCCAGCTTTTGGGTCTAGAAGAGGAAGAAGGGAAAGCCTGAAAGGGTACCTTGAGAGATGCCAAAGCTTCCATTTTTCCTAATAGAACGACAGCAAGAATGAAACAGAGGAGCAGGATATATTCCACCAAGCTCCTCCGCACCTCTGCCATGTCCTCCACGTAACCCTTTCTTGCGGCCAAGCTTCTCAGGTCCGCATGCCATGACCGAACCCTTGGTGTCGCCGCCTCAACTGAGGGGCATAAAAGGTGGATGGGCGAAGAGAGACTATGCAAGGGAAGTGGAAAATCTTGGAGCTCTATGTTTTTGCTCTATTTGGTTTTGATGGGGAAGGTGAGTCGTGGTCCGTATAGGTGGTGAATTGGCGGTTGGCAGGGTGGCGGCACCACCAGATTTGGGAGCGGTGGTGGGGTAGGTGTGGAAAGAATAAGAGGGTAAAATAGACAAATTCTTTATTACAATGATTTTCATAAATATTAAACTATATATATATATACATATATTTAATTAAATTTAATTTTAATCATTAGATTCAATTTTTGAGATTTTGGGACCATATGGTCCCAAACTCATTTATCCCCACAGCACAACTTACTTGTGTTTATATACCAATCATGAGTCTATATTGAACATCTTTGGTCTCATATATTTCATACTCCCCCTTTCAATTAACAATTATTTAGTTTCTTAAAATACCTTTATTTTTCTTTTCTTATTAAAATGATAGTCAAATATTGATTATTTATCACGAACTATGGTTTTATTTAAACTGTTTTTTTAATAAAAAATGATTAAAAATAGTTTTTTTTAAAGTCTTAAATATTTTCTTATTTTTATTTTTACGTGACCACTAAATTTGTTAAATACTTGTAATTAAGTTATTTAATACTTATATATATATAATTGTTAAATTATTTTTATCAAAATTTTCTTATTATAATAATTACCTAAATAATATAACAGTGGGTATTAAAAAATTCCATTTCAATTTATCCGTCATGTTTTTAACATTTTTTTTAGAATATTTATTCATTTCTAATACTAAGATAGGATTAATTTTTTTCTACCAATAATACACTCAGTCTAATTAATTGTATTGAATGAAGTGATATACTAATGGAACAGTATATTAATTACATTAATGGAACTAGGCGTGGTTGATTTTATCTAATTACATAATTCTATTCATCATCTATCAGTTTCTACACCAAATGTTTCATCTATACCTTTTTTTATATACCCTACTGCAATTTAAATTTCGATGACTTATCTAAATAAGACAACTTCGTAAGATCCATGCTTCTTGAATTTGGATATTTTGGCATCGACAATTTTGTCAAATATCAAATAATCTACACTTCCATGATTTTGTGATAGCACTGCCGGTTGATTTCTCATTTAAACAGTTCTATATGGTCCTTGTTAAGTATACGCCTAGTCCAACAAGCTACACATGTCTTGACCTTTTGGGCAAATAGACATTATGGTTGCACAATATATAATTATAATTAATTTTGTCGTCTAACTTTGGGGGCTTGATTAGTAATTGTTGGTTCGAGAATACTTTTACTTTTCAGATCGAAAACTAGCACGGAGTTTACCCGACTCTTATACCAATTTGATATCATAAGCAAGGCGGCCTTATGCAGGTAAATATTTTAATAAAACAAAGGAAAAAGACAGGCGTACTAAATTTCAATTTGATTTAGATTTTAGTAGAATAATTTTTGAAATAATTGATCTTAAAGGAATGAATTTTAAAAGAATTGATTTTGAAATAATTAATTTGTTTTTGGAAAAAATATTAAAAAAGTGAGTTTAATTGATGTGAAATAAAAAAGAAAAAACTAATTTTTTTTACTTCAATTAAAATCAATTCTTATAAAAATTAATTATTTTTATCAAAAATAAAAGTACAAAATAAACATATCTACTTTTTCTCAACCCAATTTTTTTCATCGCAACGTTGAAAAATTGAGTTACCAAACATGCTGCAAATGATTCAAGGAGCAATAAATTAAATGTTCTATTGGCAAGTTTGTGCGTAGTGTAGTGTGGTGCAACAAATATGTAGAAATATTGAGACTTGTGAGTGTATTTAAATATAAATATTAATTATTTTAAATTTTATGTGACATCTTTGAAGGAAGAGTCATGTTATTTGAACACACTAAATGAACGCACTACACGATGCATATGTCCAACGTCCTTAACGTGATAAAATAGAGGTATTATGCATCTCATCTATAGTTCCACAGGATAGGTCTTTAAGGGCCATTATGAAGAGATGAAAAGAGCTCTGGGAGAAGTTGAAGCTCATTTGAGAGGAAATAGAGCTCAGCAGACTAGGCTTCGCTACAAGTGACCGAGATGACAAGCATGTGACGGAGCTAGCCACTTGTCATCCAAGTTCCTCCTCCTCACTGAAGCTCTGCCTCCTCTCTATCGAGCTCTATTTCTTCTTAGACAAGTTCCATCTTCTTCCAGAGCCCTTTTTTCATCTCGCCTCTCGGAGAGCCTTGACAGAGGAAGTTGAGCTCTACCTCCTCCTAGCCGAGCTCTATTTCCTCTCAGACAAGCTCTACTTATTTCAGCTATTTTTTCATCTCTACCTCTCGGTAGAGCCTTAACACAAGAAGCTTGCTCTACCTCATCAGGCCAGTTCCATCGCAGCATCTGGTCGAACTTCGACTTTGCCTTTGGCTGAGTTACCTCATCATCCATCACCGACTAGCACACCGTATGGACTTAAAAGGACTGTGCACACTAATCTTACACCATATGCGTCCGTCAATGCGTTGCATGAGTGCGTCAAAATAACATTATTATACATCCTAACATGTCTTCTAAATATTAGTTAAAAATGAGTTTCAACTTTTTTTTAACTAATGTTCATAAAACATCTCAGGCATTCCTTTATATATGTTGCTAACAGTCGTACAAATAACACTTTTCATTTTAAAAACTACCTAACAATTTTGTTGACGCTTTAGTAATATTGTTGGGAATTTCAAAAGAAGAATGACTTAAACAGGAGATTGAATCAACTATTTTTTCTTTTGTCTAGTTTATGATTTAATTAGTTAAATTTCTAATTGTCTTATAATTAAATCATAATTTTAAAAAAATATTTAAACTGTAAAATGTGATCACCAGTTCACAATTTTATCAATTGAGGGATTGGATCTAATTTCTATACATATGTAAGTAATGTGTAAATGAAGAAATCACCTATTGGGTTGAAAAATATTAAAGATATAAATATACTTTTAGTTTGTTTAAATGAAGAAATCACCTATAGTGTTTAAGTTTTTGTTTTGGTTTCTGATGTTTAAATTTTGGCATCTATAAATATTTAAACGCATGCACTTGGTAGTTATAAATTTTGGATTTTATCTTTATAACTATTTTAAGAGTATCCTTTTTGGTTTTAATAAATACTACCACTTAATAATTAGATTAAATGATTAATACAACAAGGATCAAAGCCAAATATTTCAACAACAAAAAAAGGATCAAAATCAAAAAGGTATTTTTATATATATTTTGATTGAAAGTTATTCTATACTTGGAATAATAAAAGACTTTTGTTGACGGAAAGCTTGACTGTCTAAGTAATTTGGTTTCAATTTGAATACCGATCGGTAATGCCTATCAAATGGTTCACAAATTTGTCTTCAAATTGGGCAAGTCGCCTCAAACATAAAAATCAAGCCATCAACTCTGAAAACCTCCATAGGGGCATAGACACTTCCCGTGCTACAAAAGATATTTATTAAGCAAAGGACTATTGGCTCCGTACTTATTACATTGAGACTAGAGACAATACCGTCCTTTGCACGTAATGTATTTGTAAGAAAATTGGTTAATAATTAAAAATTAAATATAATATAATAATAGAATCTTTTAAATTATTCTATGTAATGTCACTTATGGAGTTCATGAAAAATTTTATTATTGACAACATTTAACATAGTTATGTATTTCTAGCATAATTATATAAATTTAACAAAAATTATATATTTAATCATCAATATATAGTAATATTATCCATTCTCAAGTGTAATTTAATAATCAATAGTCAAATAGTCAATGTATCATGTTGTGTAAATTTTATGTGACGCAACTAAACACATATAATTAAACACTATAAAAAATACACATAATTTTTTGGTACCTTTGGTTAATAATTTTTAACTCAATTTTATAATTTGACAATTATTCTTTTAATATTTTCATTAAGCCCACTTAAAATTATACGTACACATAACTCATATATAAGTCATTTAATCTCAATACATTCAAATTTTGATAGTTATAACTAAATAACATATCTTAATATAAAATTTTATTCATTTTATTTACATAAGAAACACAATTTAACAATCAATTATAAATGATAAAATATTAAATTAATTTAATTTTTTAAATTTTGTATTATTTTATTTATATAAAAGAACCAATATAATTTTTTTATCTTTCATTACTAAGTTTTCTAAATAATATATCTTAATTTTTTTCTCTATTTAATTAATATATTTTTGGGTCAATTAATATAAAAAATGTTGAAGTAATGTATTCAATAATTACAATTTGACTTCTAGTAATTTTATAGTGGATTTAAACACATGTATGAGGTGAGATCACTTATTTATTGATAGGCAATGTATAAAATAATATATTAGGAGTTTCATACGACTTAAGCTCAATAAATGAAATAGGATAAATAATATTTTTTCAAACAATAATTTCCTTCTAATATTAGTGAAGTAATTTTCACTACGTACTATAGGATTTAACTTCACATCATTCTCTTTTGGATTATCTAAAATAATAATGATATTGAGCATGTGACCATTATATATTAAGTAAGGTCAAAGTCTTTAAATTTGTAAAGTAAATTTCATCCAACCTTATTAAAATCAATTTGAGAAAGTTTCTTCATTAATTAAAGATTCTTTTGAAACACCAAAACAATATCAAAATTAAAGAAATAACATATCATTATCTCCAAGATTGTAAAGAGAATGATCTTGAAAAAGTACCTAGTTAAGGAGTGTGAAACATGAAGTTTTAGAACTTGTAGGTCCAAGTAAAGCCAAAAAACTTCTAAATGAAAGATTTATTGTTCTTTGATGCAATCATCTTCCTTTAAGCATTAGTTTAATTGAAAAAATAGAAACTTAGAAAGAGAAAATAGAGCACACCTAAAAAATAATCTTGAACTCAAAAATTGACAAATGGGTAGGAAGAAATTTTCTAGTTCTAAAATATTATTGGCCACGAATTTTGCATAGATGCCCTTTAGATTCCAAGCATCAAAACAAATGAATGATCAATGGGTTAATTATTGCATTTATTCTAGCTACTATTGTGTCTATTGTGTGCCTAGTTTGAGCACCTAATAATTTTTAGCATTACAACAATCATTGAAAGCAAATAAAATTCTACTTTAAATTTAATCATTATGAAGGTAATTTATTGCATTTCAGTTTTAAAATTAATAAATTACTGTAGGTCATAAATTATAGACCTCTATGTGAATACTTTTAATTTTCTAAACGACTAAAAAGTCTCATTTAATTTTGACATAAAAACATATTTTGAAGGAAAAGTTAGTAAAAAAATATTTATTAGTGTAAGTGTGATTGCTATTTGTGGTTAATTCGAAAATTGTAATGACTAATAATTTTTTGGGTTGAAGAAAAATAATATAAATTAATGAGTTAAGTTTTATTATGACACATTTAATTGTAAAATTATTTAATAATTTCATAAAATAAAAGGTTTAGTACAAACATTCACTTGCTAGCTTTTGTGTACTAATTGTATAATAGAGTCTATTTTATATACACACATATATTATTTAAATAAAATAAATGAAAGTATTATTAATTATACAAAAGAAGGTTAAATTAAATAACATAATTCATATAAGAATATAAATCATTTAAACATGATATTAATTAAGTGAAAGAATAAATTTTAAATGTTAAAATACTTATATTTATTATTTGCATTAAAAATATTATATATATTGTGTAAACTAAATAGATTTTATTTCTAAAAATAATTATTGACCATTGAGTTGTCCCTATATATGCAAAAGATAACATTACAAATTGTATAATATAAATATAATACATTTTTTTTTTATAAATACACTTTAAACGATCTTCATTTTAAAGTTTAAGGTTTATAAAATATGTATAACATATCTATAAAAAAAGTGTTATAGCATTGTAAACTTTTTTTTAATAAATTTAAATATAGGTTGTGGTTAATTTTACACACACAAACACCCCCCCGCACACACACACACACACACATATATATATATATATATATATATATATATATATATATGTATGTATCAATTTATTTATTTTTATTTTAAGTGGATTAAATCTAAAATTAAGATTAAAAAATATATTATCATGAGTTAATATATCAATAAAAATTATACTATATAAAGTTTCGTCTATTTAAATTTAAAAATAAAAATATTTACATATAGAACTAAAGTATCACAAATGAGAGTGTTTAAGCTCTACATTGTATTATTTGAGAATCACCTAATACTTGGAAATCAAAATATATTTTAATTACAAAATATAGATAAGCATGCACTAATTGTAGTGTAAGCATTAAATGTGCAATGGAGTGAATTTTACTATATATATGGATATAGATTGAGAGCATAACATAAGGACAAATAGCGGAGCCATGGAAGACATCAAGAACCCATCTGGGACCTCTCTTCTGGTACCATCAGTTCAAGAGTTGGCCAAACAAAATTTGTCTGCTGTTCCAGCCAGGTACATTCTGCCTCAAAATGAAGATTTGGTCATCTCTGAAGCTGATCATGCCCTTGAGATTCCAGTTATTGACATGCGGAGATTGCTTTCTATTGAATCTGGGGCCTCTGAATTGGCCAAGCTTCACCATGCTTGCAAAGAGTGGGGATTCTTTCAGGTCTCTTTTCTCCTCTTATCCTTCATTTCCCTAACTATATCCAGAAGTGCTTTTTTTGCTTTTGCACTCTTGAAATTTTATGGTACATTTGTTTCCATCTATTTCTGACAAAATATAAATTAATCAGGTCAATTTTTACTCAAAAATTTAAAGACATTGATCTGTTTTTATCTTTTGAATAGAAGCAAAATTGCAAAAATAATTAACTCTTCTAGAAAGTACTAGAATGTACTAGAGAAATTATTTTTGAGTAATCAATATTTTTTATCCTAATGTTTTTAATTTGACATTCAATTTCATCATAACAAAATTTTTTACATCAATATAGTCCAAATTTTAGCCTCAACATCAATTCAGTCCAAATATTTTTAGTTTTGATATTAATTAAATCACTCCATCAAAGTAAAGATCTGATCAAATAATTAAATTGATATTGAAATTAAAAATTTTAGGACTAAATTGATGTCAAACATTTTGGTATGAACAAATTGATGGCAAATCGAAAACGTTATAAAAAAAGGATATTTACTCATTATTTTTTGGTCAAAAAATTTTTTAAACAAACACAACTTTAGTTTTATATGACGAAAATACTTAATTCAAGTCAGCATGTATGTGCTTAATTGGAATTCAATTGATTTGTTCTTGTAGCTGGTAAACCATGGAGTTAGCTCTTCCTTGGTAGAGGAATTGAAGTTGGAGACTCATGATTTCTTCAACCTTCCAATGTCAGAGAAGAGAAAGTTTTGGCAGAGTCCACAGCATATGGAGGGGTTTGGACAAGCATTTGTTCAGAGCGAAGAGCAGAAACTTGATTGGGCTGATATGTTCTATTTGATCACACTTCCAACGCACATGAGAATGCCCCACTATTTCCACAGCTCCCTCTTCCTCTCAGGTGTTCTCTCTGTCTCTCTTTGCGTGTGTATGTGTGAAGAATTGTGTAATCGAGTGCACCCACGGCAAGATTGCTCTTTAGTACGGTATTATTCAACGTTAAACACACTAATTGTTGCATAATAAATATTGTTAAAATGGGAGATAAAAATGGATTAAAATCTCCTGTCTCAGTTACGTGTCCCGCACCTTCTCCCCTGAATCAAAGCAAAATTCACATGTCATTTATTTAATAAATTCATTAACACACCTCATCCTGTTATGAAATTATAAACATGTTACCTAGAACATAAAAGTTGAAATTAGGGCGTTCAATTCCAATTCCAAAATAAACTTTATACTCAATTTTAGGTGTTAAACGGAATGCTAAGTAGTTCTTGATATTCCTATACATTTCAAATGATATCATTATCATTTAGTTATTTGTGATTTAAATTAGTCATATTTCTCACTAATTTAAATTAATAAGATTATATCACTTATGATAAAATCATAGCTGTAAAATATAAAAGGGTATAATAAAATAAAACGTATCAATACCCTAAAGTTACTGTGGAAGAAAAACCCCTTTATTTTAATATATTTCTAGAGTATTCAAGAATTTTCTGTGTGAACGTTTTGCATGCCTATTCAATCTCTCTGTCATGCAGAGACACTTTAGAGCGTTACTCGCAAGAAGTGAAAAATTTAGCTATGACTATTGTTACCCAAATGGGTAAGGCTCTGAAGATGGAAGAAAGGGAAATGAGAGAATTATTTGATGATGGGATACAAATGATGAGGATGAACTACTACCCTCCATGTCCTCAACCAAACAAAGTTATTGGAATCTCACCCCATTCTGATTCAGTTGGCCTCACTGTATTCTTACAAGTCAATGAAGTGGAAGGGCTGCAGATAAGGAAAGATGGCATGTGGGTTCCGGTCAAACCACTGCCTACTGCTTTTGTCATCAACATTGGCGACATATCCGAGGTAATAGATACCAAATCTCAATTTTAAAATATCAGGTTATCTACTAATTGAAGACTATACTTGAGGACCAATACATCCACCGTCACACTTACACCATACACTTATATCAAGTTAAAAATTATAAATCAGTGTATAAAAGTTATAAATCAATATGCAAAAAATTATAAATTAATATATAAAAAGTTATAAAAAAGTATATAAAAAATTTTTACATATTAGTTTACAACTTTTTACATTTGATTTATAACTTTTTATATGTTAATTTATAACTTTTAACTTGATATAAGTGTATAGTATAAGTGTGGTGATGGTCATTTATCATTTCTCTACTTGAAATTACATTTCTATAAGTCACAACATGTTGACTTGTATAGCAATGTGTTACCTTAGAATGTTACTCCTTGCATTTTATTATATTATCCTTTCAACTTTAAATGAATTTAGTTTTAACGTACGGCAAATATAATTAAATCTTTTTATGTATATGATTTTTTTAAATAATGAATCTAAAAGTTAATTATATTTGTTAATATTATAATAAAGAATTAAAAATAATAGTGTAAAACTTATTTATATTATATATCAAAATTAAATTTATTTTGAATTTAAATTTGGATTTTTTTAAATAAAACTTCTCTGTATGCATAAAAATTCAAGTAGAATTTATATATCAGTATTAGAGTTACATTTTAAATATTTTTATTTCCTTTAAATTAACATAAAAAAGATAGTATAATTATAGAATACAATTAAAAATATAAATTTTATACTTTTAGTCATTTTTTATTATAATTCGTTCAAAAACATGTGTTCAAACATTTCTGAATTTTAATTCATTGGATTACTAAATTAAACTTTACAATTTAATTATACATATTGTCTTTTTTATTAATTTGGTTCGTGGTAGGGGCTGCATTCACCTAGCCTCAGCACCCTGGACCATACTAACATTTTACACGTTTTGAATGCATGTTTGATGTTTCATATGGCAGATTATAACTAATGGAATATATCGAAGCATTGAGCATCGAGCAATAGTGAATAATGAGAAAGAGAGGCTTTCAATTGCTACATTCTGCAGCCCGGGAGAAAATGCTATGGTAGGCCCTGCACCAAGCTTGGTCACTGAACAAACACCTGCGCGGTTCAAAAAAATCGGACTGAAGGAGTATTTTAAGGGCGTATTTGCTCGTAAACTTGAAGGAAAGTCTTACCTAGATGTCATGAGAATAGAGCATCAAGATTGAAAGTTGACTAAGTATACTCTTAAGTACCCTCATATGAGAATGCCACATTATTTGTGGCCCAATCAGTGCATGCATAGTTTCTAGCTACAGAATAAAGGGTTGTAGTAACCCATAAGGAACATGACCCAACCGGGTAGTCTGGTTTCTTTGTTTATTACATGTTTATGTATCTAAGCAATAAGAGGGTGATTATTATGAGAGTGAAAGCAATAAATTTTGGTTGTATAATTATATGCGGAAGAGAAAAATAAAAATGAGTTGATGATAACTAATGTTCATATGCACTCATTTTTAAAAAGTCATATAATTTTAATTACATTTAATTTTTATCATTAATCTAAAATTTAAAGGTCAATATTTACTCTTATTATCTCAATTGACCACCACGCTCACTTTTTGAATAAATCATTATTTAATCATATTCTTTGAATCTTGACGAGTTCTAATTTTAAGTAACATTACTCAATCCTCGTACCACAAGACTCTACGATTAAGAGCGCTGCTGCTAAAATGCAGAGAGTTTTTTTTTCTTTCGTGAATCCATATGAACACAAGTAGGTAGAGGTGATTGGAAGTGAGAGAAGTATTAATGAGAGAAAAATCAAAGAGAGAGAAATTATCAAACTTAAAAACACGGTGATGAGCTTTTGTATCACTTTCACAAAAACACTTTCGAGCCAAATATGTTTACTCTTAAAATAAGTATGCAACTTTTTTCTGCAACATCTAGATAATTTTTTTTCCAATAATATCATGGATTTATTGAAGAGGATAAAATCTTTGTGAACTTATCAAATACCAATATATTTGGATCCATAAACGTATGAAATGTATTAAAACTATCAAGTATATGCTTATTAAAAAAAAAGAAAAAAAAGATTCGGCTATGTGTGTGAGCGTTTTTTTGTTCTTTGGATGTCTTACGGGTGTTAGTTTTTTATTCTTGGTGGCACTGTGTATCTTATTCGTTGTAGATTTTTTACGTGGTAAATTTGGGATTCATTACCATGAGCCCATCTTTCTCGGTCTACTTTGATGGCCTTGATGGCAATTCCAAATGGACTAGCTTGGAGGGCTTTTTTTTTTTTTTTTTTTGTGCTTGTGGTCTATCATATAGGTGTTGTGATGCTTCAGCCTAGCTTGCGAACTTGCTGGTTTGAGGGTGTTCAATAGTTTGTCATAATTCTTGGAATCTCATTATGAGGGGCTGTGGATGAGTTCTCCCCATGACAGGTTTGATTTTTGCAGCAGTATAGTATTCGCCTTTATCTCTTGGAGTTTCTTGCTTGTGATGTATGTTCTTGCATTTTGGTGATTGCCCCTGTGCTCGTTTGTCTTCTGTTGTTGCTGCAAGTTACTATAGTTGCAATGAGGAGTTGTTATTGTGAGTTTTGTCAAGGCTTATTGATGGTTATTGGGTACATATTTGATACTGGTGTCTAAATTGGTTAATGTTGTGGTATTGTGTTGGTTGATGGATCCTAAATATGGTGACAAACATTTTTATGAACCTTTTGCTTCGTATGTTAAAGTGTTTCATATCTTAACTCCAAAGAAAATAACACAAAAACAAATGTCTCCTATAAGAGTTGGAAATTTTGGAAGCTGTCTGCATTGGGCACGTTAAAGAATATTCATAAGCAAACATGGTGGCTATAAGTTGGAATGAGAAACAAATTAATGACATTATCTGAGAAGAATTTTGGAAATATCAAATCATGTACTAGGAATGATATACTTGATAGCTCATTCTTTTTGAAGAAAGAGAAAACTACGGGCATAAAAGGACAAAAAATGTGGACAAATTTAAAATATGCACAAGTTTGTGACAGCTCACCTAAGAGGGCTAGAAGCATCCCCTTCTCCGGCCTGCAACGGTCTAAAATTTATCCTTATAAGAAGTGGTAGTTGCAACAGAAAAAAAAAAGAAAAAGAGAGCTCACCATTACATATCATTATATTCTTGGAGACTAGATCATACTCTTTTTCTCTCCATCTACTATGTTTTTTATATACCAATTTAGGGGGTTGTTTTCTCTTGTATTTGAGTGATTATATTATTCTAAGAGAAATAGGAAATTATTGTAACAGGCAATTCTAGTTGTAAGACTTTTGCAAGTTATAAAAATCGTACTTTGTGAAAGTCTTTATTAAGGAACTAGGTTTCGGAATTTTTACGCGAATAAAATATAAAAAAATATTATATACGCGAATAAACGGAAAAATTATTAATTACGGATATAAACCGTTTTTGGTTGACATGAATACGTAAGAATCTTGCGTATTCAAAAAGAGGATGAATACGCAAGGGTCCAGGCGTATTGAAACATATAGTGAATACGCATGGACCCTTGCGTATTCATGCTCTTTGAATACGCAGGATCCTTATGTATTCATCACCTATATATATGAATACGCAACGAGGTCCATTTGCACGTCCCTTTCACTATTCTGGCTTTCATCTCTTAGTCCCTTTCACTATTCTAACTTTCATCTCTTAGCAAATATTGTGTTCTTAGCCTACTAAACGATGACAGACTTCCTATATCGATTAGATGAGGATCATATTAGCGCCAGGCGATCGGGTATTTATTTTTTTATTATTTAATTTTCATTATTATTCTTTATTTCAAAGGTCTATTAAATTAGTTTTAGATATATATGTTTTATTTGAAATAGGATACTGTTAGTTTGACTTAGTTTAGTTATTAGGATACTTTGAGTTCAACAAAGTTAAGTGATTATAGTTTAGATATTATATGTTTTATTTGAAATGATACTGTTAGTTTAACTAAATAATTAGTTTAGTTATTAGGATACTTAGAAACCAAAATGTAACTAATATAACTAGTTTCTTATTATCTATTTATTTATGTTGTCTCGTAATTAGTTTAGTTTAACAATTTATTGTATGTTTTATTTGAAATGATACTATTAGTTTAACTAAATAATTAGTTTAGTTATTAGGATACTTAAAAACTAAAATATAACTAATATAACTAGTTTCTTATTATCTATTTATTTATATTGTCTCGTAATTAGTTTAGTTTAACAATTTATTATATGTTTTATTTGAAATGATAATGTTAATTTAACTAAATAATTAGTTTAGTTATTAGGATACTTAGAAACTAAAATGTAACTAATATAACTAGTTTCTTATTATCTATTTATTTATGATGTCTCGTAATTAGTTTAGTTTAACAATTTATTGTACATAGTGATTGATTTAGTTGAATAATCTATATTAACAAGTAATTAGTTTAGTTGAATTATTTATTTTATCTAAAAATTACTCTAGGGTTAATATTTATTTTACCTAGCAATTAGTTAGCATAATAAGTTGTTTCATGTGTATGTTTATTTCTAATTAACAAGTATTTAGTAATAATGTAGTAGTTACTTAGTAATTTAAAACAAAATTACTTAGTTGATACCGTTTATTTTTTGATTTACAAATTGTGATTTATTTAGTCTAGGTTTATATTAATTATCATGTTAATTAAAATTTGTGCAGGCCGATAGAGTGTTACACCCTAGGCGGTGTGGCGCACCAGCTCAGCATTCCAGAATGGAGTACTACCTCGGGCAGGCTGGATTTTGGGAAGTTGCCCAATTTGGCAACTTCTATTACTCCGCTCATTAGCGCTCTTGTGGAGAGATGGAGCCAGAGAGCCATACTTTTCATCTGCCGTATGAAGAGTGTACTATCACTCTCCAAGACATGGCCATGCAGCTTGGATTGCGGGTCGAAGGGCTCCTGTTAGTGGGAACATAGGAGCATGGGAGAGATGGCGACATCAGAGTGTCTGGGATATATGCTTGGACTTGCTTGGTGTAGTGCCAGAGCCCAGCACAGACATGGGTCATATGTTAAGTTGACTTGGCTCACCAGCACTTTCAGGAACTTTATTTTCCCGCTAACACATCAGAGATCGTTGTTAGCGTTGAACGGGCATATTTGTTTATATTGATTAGCAGTTTCTATGCCCGGACAAGTCATCATCGCGTGTCCACTTGAAGTGGCTACCCCTTCTACGAGATCTTGGCGAGGCAAGGAGTTATAGCTGGGATCGGTGTACTCGCATGTTTATACCGTAGTCTCTCGAGGTGTGAAACACCCCGTTGTTGACTTTGTGGGATGTGCAGCACTTTTGCTATCCTGGGCCTACTATTGGATCCCCAGCATACACCCTGGACATGACAGTGGATCACATTTCCTCTAGGCTCGAGGTATACATTTTACAATGATAATGTGTTATTTATTCATATATAAGTTTGTTTGTACTTGTTTTAGCGCAATGAATTTGTTATATGACTTTATTAATTTCAGGTGGGCTGAGGATTTCATTCGGGGATGCCCATCATTGGTGGACTTCAGGCACAGTTGGATGCCATACCCATTGATGGGGTAAGTGGCATTAACATCATAATTAACTAAGTTCTACCCAATTTGATGATGTTTAGAGCTTAACTTAACTTTTCATTAATTGCAGTTTCAGTGGACTCCGTACGAGGATGCGAGCGTGGTTGCTGCACCCTACACATGTATATACAGGTGCTTGCCTGGGCCTCGTTATTGCCCTACTCTGCTTTGAGATCGTGGAGTGGCACCAGCCCATCGTGTTATGCAAGGTTTCAGATGCTAGCCCATTCCACGTGCGCGGTCAACATCGATAGACTACATGCCATTGATGGTCGTGGGAACGACAAGGTTTGGTGGCCCGAGTACCATGCGTAGTGGCACGTCTTCTGGGATGCATGCCTAGAGCGATCTGAGGGCTCACAGTGCGGATAGTCGCCATTAGCGAGTACCTAGCATGGTATGGTGGTGTTGCACGGAGGTTTTTATCTCCCGACACCCAGTGCAGGATCCCGACTGTCGGAGGTGCCACAGGAGCTATCGGTGGATCAGGGCTAGCACCTTTATGGCCCAGCCCTTGGGTGCTCCAGACAGGCGACGCAGTGGCGTCGTTCTCAGCCGCACTGGTCATCCCAGCGACGACGAGCAGCGGAGAAAGGACGTGGCGGAGGTGATGAGTTCGATAGAGATGATGATGCTGGTGGTGGAGGTGGTGGGGATGGTGGAGGTGGTGGGGATGGTGGACGTGGCGGAGGTGATGCAGTCGCTTCAACCATTGCAAAGATACTTGTACAAATAATATTACTATCCAACTGTCGGTGTTGTTCAAGAACTGAATCAAACTCACACGTGTGTCTTCCGTTATACTTTCGGACTTCCCATACCTGCCTCTTCTCGAAATGTAACACGTATGCTCCAATTACATTCATTGCCAAACTTCACACATTTGCATTGGTATTTTGTTTGACTAGACTCATAAACCTTGAATTGAACTTTTCTTCTAATACTGTAATTCTTGATTGCAAACAACACAGCCCCTTGTCCTGAAATTGTTGCCCGACCTCAAACTCATCTTCACCTCTAACCACTCTCAGGAGGCCCCGCAAAGCTATTTTCAGGCATCGCATTCATATTTATCGAAGAATAGTGACTAGGATATTCTTGTGATAATGAACTAGATGGATATACGTATCATGTGTATCCTCATCACTATACTCATTACCTTCCTGTCGATACAACCCCATCTCTTCCTCCTCTTCTTCTTCATCCCTGATCTACGTGAAAGTCGAAACCCCCAACACCCACATGTCTAGTTGATGACCCTGCATCTTGCACAACCAGATCTGCAAAGCTTGGACTACGACTAGTGGATCCTGGACCACCACAAGGTGCGTACACCCATGTTGCTCCTGTGTTTCATTAACTGATGTATGAGGAGTAGAACCACAGAGCTCACATCACAATCATCTAGAATGACAAAAATTTCCATTATTCGAACCTCTGGAAACTGACTTGGAATTTAAACATGAGGTTCATTTCATTGTCGCCATAGATGGGAAACTGCTATACTTAGTCACACCACCCCCAAATGATATAGGTAATCTATAAAACATCTGGCTAACTCGTTGTAAGGACCTATTTGCTCAAGTATTTTGTTTTGCAACTCTAAAAAACTTATATACGGACTAACAATGATACCAACTGGTCTCTCACTATAAAATCCCACTCCCTCATTTACTGTGTTTTCTATTTTTCCATTATAATGATCAAGAATAAAACACTCCGCCATTTTCTCACACTCAACAACACTTCTATTCACATGCCTTAATGAACGCACGACGGGTTAAATAGAAGAGGCCAACTGAATACGTAAGGGGCGAAATGTGAACACAAAGAATACGTAGGAAACCCTAGCGTATGTAATATGACCATGAATACGCAAGGGCCCCTTGCGTATTCGCACGCATAATTTTGACCCATTTTCGTAACTAGTCTTTTTTCTGTTTATTTACGTAAATAATGTTTTTTTTTTTTGGTTTATTCGGTAAAAGAGCGACTAGGTTTCTCCCGTTCTTAAGTGAAAATACCCATTTGAAAAAGGCTTGAGAACTTGTGAGTGAAATAGAATATCATTGCAAAAGGTCTTTGTTTTGTGAAGCTTTTGTGAATGATAAAAGTCATATTTGTGCAAGCTTAAAAAGATTTTTGTTAAATGCTACTCTTAGTGTAAGATTGGAAAAACTCTTGTCAAAGACTCTTGGTGTAAGCTTGAAGATATATACCTTTGTCAAAGACTAATCTTGTTGTAAGTTTGGAAACCTTTGTCGGGTGTTTACACTTGGAATTTGTGTGAAGCTCTGTTTTGGTTTGTAACTCTCAATACCCAATTTTTTATTAGTTTTTTTAAAAATAATATTTAATTTAGCTTTATTTCATCTTTTGAGTTAATTTTAAAGGTCATGCTTTTTTGTCTTACATCATCTCCTTTCCAGATGTTATGTTTTATTTTATCTTTGATTTCTCTTTTATATTAATCAAAAAATGAAAAAAAATAAAGTTCCTCTTCTTTACTACTGTATCAGCCTGATTTCTTGGTCTAACAGCAGCCCATCTATGTCAACCCATTTTCTCATTTTAACCCAAAAGAAATAAAAAAAATAATATTAATAATAAAAAATAAAAATAAAAAAAGAGAGGAAAAGTGGCAGACAGTGCGAATGGGCTCCCTCAATTGCTAGGCTATGCGAAGATGGACAATGGAAAAATCGATAAAAAATTTTCATTGCTTACCACCATTTAAGGGCCATCAACAGCAACAGACCAAAGGGGGACGGGGGACAATTCCTCATCAGAAAGGAGGCACTGATCGAGGACACGGAGAAGAACAGGGGAGGAAAAGTTGGAGTCTGATAAGGAGGATTCATCATGTTCACATTCATACAAACCATTCATAGATTCCTTGGAAACTCAAACCCAAAACATGATGCCCCTCTTTGAACCTCCGTAAGATCAAATCCATCACCATTTCCATATAACATAACAGCAACCCATCATCATCAAGATTCCATTCCAACCCCAACAAAAATGAATTAAAGCCATAGCCAAGCCTCATCAAAACTTCACCATCACCACAACCTCCGTCCAAACCCACCACACAACCACCATTCCATCTGCCATTAAAACAGCATCCTAGATCATTGTAGCAACATCTTCACCATCATCCTTTTCACCCAATAGACCCCAAAGTCATAGCACCCCAAGACCACCACAACTCACCCATCGTCATCATCGTAACAGTTCGCCACCCACCACCTAACCCATCGTCACCTCTCTAAACACAGAACAACCACCACCATTGCCATCATTTTTTTTCACAACCAACAGCAAGACCACAACCACACACTGCTGCCAACTCCTCCGTAAAGCCCAGTAACAGAACCAGTCACAGTCGTAGCGCTGCGACCTCGTCAATCACCGCCACTTAGCAGCCCAGCTTAACCTCAAAGCTCCGTTCAGAAACCCAGTGGCGTCGTCAAACCCGTCGACTCGTCAAGCTCCATTATGACATTATTGTGGTAATATGATGATAGAGTTTGTTAATAGATAAATTTTTAATAACCTTTTAATAATAAATAAATAAAAATGTGGTAGTTGGATGATAAATCTTGTTAATGGAACAAGGGGTATTTATAGCTCAGCGCAACTTATCAACCCGACCTGACATGATCCGAGTTTGAATTATGAAATTTAATCTAGTACATTTTTTAAATTAGATTTAAGCTATACTTCAGGTTAGGTCCACTTGGCCTAAAATTAAATAATTCTTTTAAAGATGTTTATTTTTTTAATAATTAGTGAAAATTTATAAGATTTTATAATTTAATTAATATATTTCACATAAGTTGTTATTATTTTCAGATTGATATGATTTATTTTACAACATTTATTATAAAATATCTCTTAAATTTTATTTATCAATTATAAAATTTTATAATTTGACTTGATTAATAGCCGGATCATTATTAGATTTGGGTTTAAATATTGACTCAATTTAAAAATTGAATCAAATTTGGGTTTGGTCAAATCTGTACTTTATACACCCTAGATGAAGCAACAATTTCTTCAATAGTAGTGGGGACCAAAAGAAAAAGTAGGAAGTTTTAGTCTGTTTAGTAAACATTATTATTTGAGTGTCGGTGATTTAAACAAGAAAATCGAAAAGCTAATACCAGTAATTCACAACTTCCTTTTTTTTGGTAATCACTTTTTCAGGATATGTTTCAACAAAATCAAGTAACCTATATCTATATCTATTCTATATACACTATAAAGGAAGAGTAGTTTCTTATCCCACTGTATCTTTCCTGTTCATGGGCAAGTGTCAAGTTTTGCAGATTTTACTCATACAAATATTTAAAAAAAATGTCTTTAACTTTTCGTAATAGTGTGTTACAATTTTAAAATCATATATATTATGTGTACTATAGCATTAGGTGCTCATTATATTAAATGTAGTTAGGAGGACATTAGATGAAGAATATTACAAAACACTCCCAAAATATCAAATCCTAAAATTACAGCACAAAACAGTCTGTAACGAAATTAAACTTAAACCAAACAACTAATCAAAATAGAAATAACCCCAAAGACAAAGCAAAAGAAGACTATATAACCATCTGCAGCCACTTGAGTTTAAAAACAATAGGGGAGGCCCACTTGCTTACTCCCAATGCATAGCCTATGTCTAAACTAGAACATTAGTGTGGCTATGAAATTAATGAAATCAAACATAGCATTGAGAAAGAGTTTCTTTCCCTGCTATGCATCCCACACTCACGTAATTTCTTTAAGCAAAATTCAAAGCCTCTAAATTGTCAGTTGAAGCCGACTTGCTCACTCCCAATGCATAGCCCATATCTATACTAGAACATTAGTGTGTGGCTAAACATAGCATTGAGAAAGAGTTTCTTTCCCTAGCTACTATGCATCCCACCCTCTCGTAATTTCTTTAAGCAAAATTCACAGCCTCTAAAAAGACAATATCACACCCGATGCATAGCCCATGTCTATACTAGAACATTATTGTGGCTATGCAATGAAAGAAAACATAGCATTGAGAAAGAGTTTCTTTCCCTGCTGTGCTTACCACACTCATAATTTATTTAAGCAATAAGTTTACTTTTTAATTTTAGTTTTATTAAAAAATTATATTTCAAGTTTATGTTTATAAATAATTTTTCATTTGTCTTTTTTTATTTTTGAAGTATTGGATTTTAGGTTAAAATCTTGCCGATTAGAAATAATATGATTGGATACAAAACATCTTAATATATATATATAGTCATCCTTAACCACACTTTGCATTTAATATTATCACTAATCAACTTATAATTATTACATGACTTACTATATTTTAATCAATTTATTTTAAGTTACAACTATTATATGATTCTAATAATATTGTAATTTGTAGTTAAAACTCATTTTAATTTATTATAATTTAGTTACATATGAATATCTATGTTATATTTTTATAAGTTAATTAGATTAAAATTTAAATAAATATATTAATCTTTCAGGTCATCATATAATAATTTTTATAATTTAATTTTAAAAATTTAGAAAAAGGTAATTTGAATTATTTCAAAAATAAAAATATTTTTATTTTTAATTTTTAATTTATTTAGTGATCAATCTTAAATAAAAAAAAAGTGACTATAATATCCTATAGAAAGTTAATTTCATGTAATACTTTATTTAGTTGCATACAAAGGTATTAGTCTTTTTATCATCCAATTTTATGAGGTTAGAGTCTTAATTATTACCTTAATTTGATAGCTCATAATAATATAACTTTTGTGATTTTAATCTTGAGATTTAAGCCTTAAAATTTCTTAAAAAAATGCAAAACTAAACTTATTTTTAAAGAAAGAAATAAAATATTCTTTGGGAAGATAGCATTTTTCCCCTCTAAATTAGAAGTGACATATATATATATATTGTCCTTATAATATCAAATTAATCATATGTATTTATAATGGTTAAAAATTGTATTAAATACTCTATAACATAAAATTATAATAAGTAACATCCAATTCAATTAAAATACAATGTATTTGAATTTCACCTGGAGGGTTATATTATTAAATACTTTGAATATGTCCAATATGAAAATTAAAACATTTATCAATGATAATATTTCCATTTCCATTTCCATATATTATCAATGGAAATAATACATAATTAAAAAAGATTAGAGTATCACACTGCACATAAACTAAAGTTTAGGGGCATAGTGTACTCATTTTCCACAAACAAGATATGAAAATTTAACAAAAAGACTAAATTGAACATTTCTTAATTGTATTTTTTAAAAATTGTGAAGCTAAAATGCACATCGCCTATATATATTTATAGAGGGCAACGTACATTTTTTTCCTTTCTTATTTTTAATATTTAATAACTTAAGATTATAATACATTTTGTTAGTAAATAATGTGTAACATTAAAATGGTCATAACTAATATTAAGTAATTTAACTTGATCTTAACAAGTATAAACTTAAAATAAATAATTTTAGAACCTCCAGATATAATTGAATTTATCATATATTGGCTATATTTATAAGGAATAAATATTTAAGGTTTTCAGTTTAATATTCAAGACTGACTAAGGTTTTAGAGATGAGGTGAGCACATCTTTGTCATTTTGAGTAAATGTCAGTAATATTTTTGAAAACATATATAATTGATCTAATATTTTATGCAAAATTTTCACGCTCTTGTAATACCTTTGATTAAAGTAAATAAATAATTGCACATGATTGAGTACTCAAAAGAAGCAAAAACATTTTTTTTTTCACTTCAACTTTTTTTAGAAGCATGCAAACAAATAAGTGAATTTTTTTAAGTACTTATTATTAAAATAATTAAAGTATTATTTCTCTCCTAATAATCACATTATATTGAAACGAGTTTATTGTAAAGAATAACCAAAAAAAATTAATAAATTCTTATTTCATTTAATTTTTTTAATTATTATCACATCTTTTTTAAAAAATATTTTCATTGAAAATAATTACCACAAAATATTAACAAACCCTTGATGCAAACGGATACTATTTTTAGTAAGTATACACTGAACCCATTATTCCATCACATATTATAAGAAATTCTTAGGTGCTCTTATGACAAGATAAAACATTTAGTCTGCTTCATTTATTAATTAATAAATTAACTATTGTATTAAAATATAGGAGAAATGTGAGACAATAATGACCCACAAAACTTATATATCAATTAATAAATAGATTAGAGTAATTATTTTCTCTTACTCTTAGTGTGCTTTTAGATGGAGTATTTCTAAAATACAATAAATTTTTTTAAAATATTAAGAAATTAAAATGCTTCAATTAAATTCCTTTCAATTTTTAAATCTTTACATTTCCTTCATTTGTAAAATATTTTGTTTGGGTGAGATAATTACATTACCTTGATTTTAACATATTTTATTTGAAAAATATAATGTATTTTTTAAAAATATTTTTTATTAATAATTAAAATTTAATAGATCTAAAATCAATTATAATGAGTTCATATTTCATAAATTATCTTAAATTTCATTCATAAAATATTTTAAATTTGAATTATAAAATTTATTTGTTATATAAGTAAAATGGATGATATAATATAACATTATGTAATATAAACTGAATATTAAAAAATAAAAAAATGTAACAAAATAAATTAAAAAAAACATTAAACAAAAATCTCATAAATATAAAGAAATTATAATGGAATATAATAAAAGTGAGACTTATCAAAATGAGAAAAATTTATACTTATGCATATAGGGATTTCTAAAATTCTCTCTCTATAGATGAAAATTAAAATCCTTTATTTTAGTTAAATAAAATTCCTTTTTAAAATCTTTTGAATTCTACAATTTTTTCTAAGTGGATATCCAAACATAATATTTTATCCTAATAAATTTTAAATCCTTCAAAAAATTATATTTCCTCTATAATTACTCCATTCAAACGCACACTTAGTGCACCTACGTATTTTTTCACATATTATACGTGGTTTACACTAATCAGACCCGACAAACACCATATTGTACCCATTTCATCCTTCGAAATCAAGATAATAAAAATCAAAAGACTTTTGGTAGTAGTCATTTTCATGCGGTTGGCAAGTTGCCTTGGTGTCACTGTGAGTGAGAAGAAAACTATTGGGCTACTTTGCTTGTTATATTGAACAATTGAGAGTAACAAAACGAGAAGTAATTGAGCCATGGATGAGATCAAGAACACATATGGGACTTCTATTTTGGTGCCCTCAGTTCAAGAGTTAGCTAAAGAGAAGATTTCAACTATTCCACCCAGATACATTCAGCCTGAACAAGAAGATTTGGTCATCTCGGAACCTGATGGTGTCGCTGAGATTCCCGTTATTGACTTGCAGAGATTGATTTCTATGGAATCTGGGAGCCCTGAATTGGCTAAGCTTCACCTTGCATGCAAAGAGTGGGGATTCTTCCAGGTCTATTTTCTATTCTTATCCTTCATTTCCTCAACTATTTAATTTAATTAGGACAATGTTAAATATCCAGAAATTTTGTCAAAATTTTGTTGCCAGAATGATGTGGTATTATTATTAGCTTTGGGATAAATAAGTGGTCGTATCACTTTATTGTATTCAATTATCACAATGAATTCTGTAAAAAATTCTGACAATATTTTTCTAATTACGTAGCATTATTCCTAAATTTAACATATGGTTTTGTTGGTTTATCGAATCTAGAAATTTTAGCCATATAATAGTGAGAGCACTGAGACTCAGGTCAATTTATGCTTAATAGAGATTGTCAATTAATTTGTTATTGTAGCTGGTAAACCATGGAGTTAGCTCTTCCTTGGTAGAGAAAGTGAAGCTTGAGATTCAAGAATTTTTCAACCTTCCAATGCTAGAGAAGAGAAAGTTTTGGCAGACACCAGAACATGTGGAGGGGTTTGGACAAGCATTTGTTGTCAGTGAAGAGCAGAAACTTGATTGGGCTGATATTTTCTTTATGACCACACTTCCAAAACACATGAGACTGCCCCACTTATTTACACAACTCCCTCTTCCTTTCAGGTTCTCCCTCTCTTTCTCTACATGTATGTTTGCGATGTTTGTATGCCTTTTTTTTATAGCTATTTACTGGTCTTTGTCATGCAGAGACACTCTAGAGTTTTACTCACAGGAAATAAACAATTTAGCCATGGTTATTATTTACCAACTGGGCAAGGCTCTAAGGATGGAAGAAATGGAAATGAGAGAATTTTTTGAAGATGGGTTACAATCTATGAGGATGAACTATTACCCTCCATGTCCTCAACCAGAGAGGGTTATTGGTCTAACACCGCATTCAGATGCAGCTGGTCTGACAATACTCCTACAAGTCAATGAAGTAGAAGGGCTGCAGATAAGGAAAGATGGCCGGTGGGTTCCTGTTAAGCCCCTACCTAATGCCTTCATTGTCAACATTGGGGACGTAATGGAGGTATTGTATATTTGAAAAGTTCTTGTACACTCCCAATTTCAATAACTCATTTTCACACATTAAAAAAAATATCTTCACACATACTCATAATTAAAGTTCAGCTCATTATCTTTATTTATGATACACTTATCATCTATATCACAAATTTTATAGTATCATCATCTGGTTTAAGGAGATTCTTGAAACGAGAACAATATTTGAACCTGTGTTTTCAGACACCTTAAGTAGCTGAGAGAGAAAAGAGGGAATTGAAGAAAAAAGTTGGAGAAAAAAATAAATAAATTGTGGATCTCATGTGTTTATATATATGTCTCGAATGTTAGGTGTCTTGAATTTTAGGAGTTTTAAATAACATTATTTTTCTTGAAACTCCATTGTCATAATTATGACTTATGAGCATGTTGAATGGATAGGCTCAATTCAGATAAATGTAAGACTTGGTTACTAACTTTAATAAATTACTATTTGTGGTATATAAGACTTATAAGTAAATTCAAATTTAGGAGACAGAAATTATTTTACTTCCTCTATTTGATATTATTTGTGACTTTAGAAGAAAAAGGAATTGATTCATAATATTTAGGTTCAATTATACCGCAAACCCCTATAGTTTCACTCAATTTTTAATTAGGTCCATATTGTTTAAAAGTTCCTAAGTAGGTCCCTATAGTGTATAAGATTTTCAATAGGTCCCTTGTCTCCTTCTTCACATAATGATAGGAACCTGAATTGAAAATTCTCATACACTATAAGAACTTAATTGAAAGTTGAGTGAAATTATAGGGACCTGAAGAGTAATTAAACCTTCAAAACATGCATTTGTCTTTCAATTGATGAATGCTTCAGTTTCAAGAGATGTGCAATTTTTGTTTCTTAGTGGAGTACAAATTTTTTATTGTATATTTTACATTACTTTTGGTATTGGATCTGTTGTCCTCTATACATTGAGTTTTAAAAATCATTATTTTACCATTCTCTAAGTTTATAATATCATTACACTGCTTTTTCCATTATTAACTATAGAACAGATAAATTCCACAAGGGGTTACACAAGGAAAAGATGGTACCTTCAAAATCTAAATTTCAAAAGGGGTTAATAATAGAAAAGACAGCAACTTCAAAAAACATAGTCTTTATCATGTATCAAGTTCTTGAGGAAATCTTACACAATGTACACAATAAATAAACGGCACAAATTATCACTACAAAGAAGGACTAGGTTGTAAAAAAGTAATGAAGATGACTGAAATTTAATAATATAAAACTTAGCTAATTTTAATTTAATAGTAAGTGGAAGACAATAGACACATAAGGAAAAGATTGGGTGATATGATAAAAAACTAGCATAATATAATCTCACAATTGCAAAAGTAATAATTAGAATGAGATTAGACATTTACTAAAATTAAACAAATATAATAAACTAAAAAACATAATTCTAAAGGAACAAATAGATCCAATACCAAAAGTAATATAAAATATACAAAAAAAAATTTGTACTCTACCAAGAAACTAAAATTGCATCTCTCTTGAAATTGAGGTATCAAGTTGAAAGACAAATACATATTTTGAAAGTTTAATTATTTTTAAGGTCCTTATAATTTCATTCAATTTTCAATTAAGTCCCTATAGTGTATGAGAATTTTTAATCAAGTCCCTGTTAGTATGTGAGGAGGGAGATTGAAATGGAATATTGTTTTTTAATAATGGCTGGACATGATTGAAAAATCTCATGCACTATGAGGACCTACTTAGAAATTTTTAAACTATAAAGACCTAATTGAAAATTGAGTGAAATTTTAGAGACCTATAGTATAATTAAACCTAATATTTATCATTTTTACATATTAATAAAAAATTATTGTTAATTTTCTAACTTTACCCTTTATAATATTCTAAACATACCAATAATTGAAAAATATAACATTAATAGAATGAATTAATTAGAAAACTAAATAAGAGTATGGCATATTTTATAATCAAGTCTTGATTTTGGATTGGTTTAATTACAAATGGGTTCTCAATAGTTTCATTGAATTTTTAATTAGGTACCCATAGTTTAAAAGTTTATAATCAAGTTCTAATACTATATAAAAATTTTCAATTAGGTCCCTAAAATTTAAAATTTGTAATCAAGTTTCTATAGTATACAAAAAATTTTAGTTAGATCCTTATATTACGCAAAAAGAAAATCAATTAAGTACCTATACTATACAAAATTATAGGGACTAAATCATAGAAATTTTAATCTATAGGGATTTAATTAAAATTTTCTTATAGTATAGGCAGTTGATCACAGATTATTAAATTAACTGACTAAAAATTTTGGTAAAGCATAAGGACTTGATTATAAATTTTTAAAATATAGGAATATAATAAAATTGTATAAAACTATAAGGTTCTCCAAAATAATTAAACCTTTTGGATTCCTTACGTGTATTTGGTTTCAAAGAATAGTTTTCATTTTTTAGTTTTCATGTTTTCAAAATTTTGTAAAGGAAACAGTGAAGACTAGAAGCAAAATGAATATTTTAGTTTTCAGTTTTCTTCATAAAATTCTGAAAGACAAAAAATTTTAAAAGAAAATTGAAAACTATTTTATGAAATTAAATGTTCGCTTAGTTCTTGGATAAACGACAAAAGTGATGACAAATAATATGCAACAAATGACATTTAAGGTGGATTTGGTAATACTCTTTTACTGGATGCTCTATCTTATGAAAAGTATAAGCTAATATTTTTTATTTGATAAACCAAAAAGCTGAGGTGCTTTTTAGAGTACTTCATGAGGTGCTTCATGGGGTGCTTCTTAGAGTTGGCTTATGTTCTCTGAAATTAAATTTTTTTTCAAAAGACTAATATAACCCTTAAATTTTAACAAAAATCCAATTTTATCCTTCCATTAATAGAGGCCTCATCATAGTCATTTTGTATTTCAAGAACAACTCTATAATATATTTACCAAATATTACTTTAATAGCTTCTGCATATTAAGAGCAATTTTTACATTATTTTACCAAAAAGATTTTAGAGCGATATTTTAAGAGTTCAAACAATAGCTTTTTGAGAGCAACAATAATATCAAATCAAGCCTTACGGTTGACGGTTGGTTTTGGTTCTATTGTTTACTACACAACAGATTGTAACAAATGGGGTATACCGAAGTATAGAGCATCGAGCTATAGTAAACTCTGGAAATGAAAGGCTTTCAATTGCAACATTCCACAACGGGAGACATGATGGTATGGTAGGTCCTGCACCAAGCTTGATAACTGAACAAACACCAGCACGGTTCAAAAGAATAGGATTCCAAGAGTACTTAAGGGGTTTATTTTCTCGCAAGCTTGATGGAAAGTCTTACCTAGATGTCATGAGAACAGAGCATCAAGATTGAAGTTGACGAGAATCATTGGCTTTATAGCTCCATGTTCCGCTGCCAAACTGCAGCCCAATTTCGTGCATTTGGTACTGTCAATGGAATGAAAACTTGAAATCCTTAAGGAATAAGGCCTAGCTAGACTGGTCACATTTTCTTTGTTGGAGGATAGTTGTGAGCTAGCAATAAAAAGAAAATAAGAGCAGAGTTTTGCACTTCTAGGGCTTCTTAATTTGCATAGTACAACATAATGGAAAAGCTCATTTAGTTTTGTGACTTATAGTTTGTGCTTTGTCACTGTACGTTGTAATACAGATAGAGCTGGAAGAATGCAAAAACAAAGCATGATATGATGATGAACCTAACCTTTCTTTTAGAGTTGTATTATTTATACTAATTTAGCATGGGGTATCATGTTAATATCACGACCCGACTAGGCACGTGGCTGACACGTGAGAAATCCCATTCTCACGTAAGCCCTACCCTATCATTTCTATATGCACAAAAATCCATAATATAGTTTTATTCTTTCATATATATATATATATATATATATATATAAATCACCTTTTCCAACATCATAATTATAAAAACAAGCTTCTATAGTCCGTTCCAAATTATAAAGTTATATTAACACAAAATATAGAAAAGTCCTTGTTATACAAAGTGTCTATGAAAAGTAAAAGGCTTATACTCCAAAATAACATTCTAGTATACAGGATTATGCAAAAGACAACATGCTCTAAAATCTGAAATCCTGCCTACATCACACTGAGCACGTCTAGAGCAAAAATTCCAAACTCCTCACCTAATAGGCGCGGCAACTTAATCTAATGCTGGGAGGAAGATAGCGTGGAAAATCCGCAGCGGCTATATATCTTAAATAGAGAAATGAAAGGAGGGATGAGTTTTGTTACCAAAACTCAATGAGTGAGTCCTCACCTGGAACCCCCTTCCATAGAACATAAAAGGGCGTGAGAAAATCACAATGATATAAATCCTCAACCAATTAGTATAGTTATAGGAATGTAAGTATATGCAAGAGTACTAAATCACTTTATCTTGTAAACACTAACAGTCTCTCAATAGAGAAACATTAATCTCTACTCTAGTTATGCAAGCATAACAATATCTCTGGTCACATCTAAGTGTTACGTATCGGTCCCTAGTGTGACAATAATGGGTGCCTAACTAGATCCCTTCTCTAAATACTCAAGCCCTGAGCTACTTGGTACCAATGTTAGCGAATTAACTGCCGCTAACACATAGCCTGTTTTTCTATAATTCCTGATTCAGCCAAGAATAGTATCATTTCCAAACTTTGAAAACAAAGGCATCTACACTAGGGTTTAAATTCAATCAAGAGAAATCCATGATTTGAATAAGGTTATCATTGTAATAATTCAACAACTCATGTTCTCACATTCAGCTTCATCAAAAATACCTTTCATCAACAATGGTCCCATAGATTTATTAAAACATATTTTCATGTTAAAACTTGTAGTTCAAAATATAGAACACAGAGAGTTCTCACAACTTCTAAGAAAACCTCTAAAATTCATTGTTTAGGCTATATTTAGATGAAAATAACTTTAATGCATAGAATAGAGATTATAGATGTGAGCCCACTCACCTGGAGTGGTAGAAGTTGAAGGCTTAGCACAGACAGGGTTCCTTGGATTGGAGATGGTACCATATCTATCATGGGAGTGATAGAACTTTTGATTTGTCTCTAGAATTGTAACACCCTAAAAAATTATTTAAAAATTAATTTGAGTTTTGTTAGTCATAATTTTAAAAATATAACAGTTTAACAACGATGAAGGTGGCCCAACGGATGTTTAAAAAACAAAATTTTAAGGATGAATAGTAACCTTCAGGCCCCATAGGCTGCGAAAGCTAAACCCTAGATTCGGGCCAAGATACCCAAAATTAGGAAAACATAGGAATAAGGTTAGAAATAGGTGGGAATGATAATTTTATACTTAAAATTAATTTTCGAGCAATATCGGTTCAATCGATACCTATTCGGTAAAATTTAAATGTGCGATTTTTAACACGAAAGATATTTTAATCATTACAAATGGATAATGTATATCCATTCTAAATAAGTGGAAGGCCAAGATTCAATTTTGAATTACAAGATTGAATCCTAGCCATTCATTTTACTTTCTTGAATTAAGAATTTACTAACCATGTAATGTGTCATCCATACATTAAATATAAGATAAACACAAACTCAACTTCTCCATCAAGCTTTCATCCTCGGCCATTTTCCAGCATACACTACCAGCCTCCATTTTTCATTTTTCACAAGCTCAAAACTTGTTTCAAACCTCCATTTTCATAGCCTAGACTTGATGAAACCACAAACTCTCTTCACCAAACTTATTCTACTCATCATAACCTACAAATCTAACCGATTATAATTTGAATCCATCACCTTTCCAACTTTGAGGGCACACAATCTGAGGTTAAAGGAAGGGTTTGGGGTTGTTGGAGAAGCTTTGAAGTGAAGCAAAAGCATTCTAGGGCATCCTTTGGACTTAAGAGCCACAAATCTCTAAAAGTAGGGTTTTCTTGCCTTTTCTTTTTCAAATTTATTCTAGTGTGATTTGATTGAGGTAGGTCCGAAATTTCTTATTATATTGGTTGATATTATATTGATATTGATGTATGAATTTTGGTGGAGTGTTTGGATGATATTAAAATTCATTTTTGTCAAAAGGAAATTTGGTCTATGCTGCTGGATTTTCGGTTTTTACATAGGCAGCCATTGAACTTGAATTTTCTGATATATTTGTGGGTATTTTCATGAGCTATAAAAAATATATGTTGAAGCCAACATCCTAGGATAGTTTCAAAAATTTTCTTGGGCTCTGATTGTGACTCCTAATACTCTAAAAAAATCAAGAACCGAAGTAGTTTCTGTGCTGTCTGGATTAGTGGAACTGAAGCTGTGAATTTGTATAATTTTATTAATATAGCAAATGATTGAATTATCCTTTGAAATTTTTACAGGATATTGTCAACATCTCAAAGTATACCCATGATTTTTATTTTGAACTGATTCAATCATTTGCTAGGGTGAAAAATTGTGAGAATCTAGTTCTGAACTGAGTATGAGGGGTCTTTGACCACTAAAATTGTTGAATTTTATTATCATAGTTAGAGAACTCTTTACCCTGAAATTTTTATGGAGCCTTGTGGACATATTGATGTATCTCAGGGAATTTTCATAGCCTTTAAATTGATTGTTTAATTTGTGAAATAAATCATGCTCCATAAGTCTGAATTCTGCCAAATGCTGTCTTTGTCCTGGAAATGAATTAAACTCTTGATTTAGAAGTCAAATGATCTTTGGTTCAAGTATGATGTACATGAATGCATGCTAGTGACATTAAAGATTGGTTTATGAGAAATGAATGAGAATTACTTGTGATTGATTGTATATATGAGCTTTAAGTTTGCGTGGTAAAAAGAAACGTGATAAATGAATGATATGTATATTGGAAACATTATGACATTCAGAAACTATGCTAACGCATATGGTAATGTGAGCTTGAGGATGATGTATGTACTAAGTAAAGAATGAAGTCCCCTTTAGTTCAAAAAGGGCACGCAAAGGTCCCCTGAATGTGCATAGGGCACGGGAAAGGTCCCCTGAATGTGTAAGGGGACGGGAGGTCCCCTTTAGTTCAAAAAGGGCAAGAAAAGGTCCCTTCGATGTATGGAAGGCACGTAAAGTTGAAAATGAATTATTATGATGTTGAGTAGTATGACATATGTATACTGAGTGATGGAGTAATTAAAATAAATCCACTTCGGAAGAATGACTTTTGAACTTTAAAATGAACCTTTGATATATTGTTGCATGCTCACAATTTTACTAATAAATCGAAGTGGCTTGATAAACGATAGCATGAGTTTCGTTATATGTTTTGGGGATGCCTCCTGAGAATTTTAGAATTCTCACCTCTATGTGTTTATTTCCGTGTCGTCTAGGTCAATTCCAGAGAACGTGAAGCCCTACAAGAAAGACTGAATTGGAATTTCTGGAGCTTATAGTGGAGACTTGTATATGTTGTACTTAGATATGTACATGTGTCTAAATGTAGTAAAGAACATATGTGTACTAAAGCTCATAGAAGAGCTTCCTTTTGTACTTGACTGGTACTAAATAAATACTTTGTTTCTTGCTATATATATTGATAGAACTACGAGTTAGTTAATACACGATTCGCAGATTCTTACTATAGATAATTAAGAAAGATCCGCAAACCTATAAGTAACAACTCTTAGGTACGATGCCATGACTTAAGGAGGAGGTTGTACTTGGGAGGATGTTACAAGAATCACTAAAAAAAACCTTAAGTTTATCTCTAATATGGAGGAAGAGCTCCCTCTACCCTCATAGGCATAGAAATCACTCTAAGACAAGAAGGAACTGAAGAAAATAGAGCAAAACTGAGAAAACTACATACCTTAAAGCCTTAGGAATGAAGGATTGAAGTTAGAATTGAAAGATAATGGAGGAAAATGGAGTTGGAAATGGAGTTTGGGGGTGAAAGGGAGTGGGAGAATGAAGGTTCTAGAGGTTGGGGAGGATGGAGTGTGTTTTTGGGGTGTTCTGGACCCTAAAATGAGATTTTTATATTCGTTGTTTACCGCCTGGGCCCCCCACTTTGGCGCACCGACTCTCTCTCTTTATCTCCTGGGTAATCACATGGCCGCCTGGGCGGTCTCCAGAAGCTCCAGACACCGACTTCACTCTCTCTAACGCCTGGGCGGTCATAGGACCACCTGGGCGTCTCCAAAGCTCAGGTGCTCTAATACTACTATGTATTGCATACTATCTCACTGTCACTTATTTACATTATTTTACTTCCATTAACTTTAAAACATAAATGTAAATAAGGCAACATCTCCCATTTGGATTCAAATAAAATATCAAAAAAATTAAAATCCCCATCAATCAAAACCCAATTTTTGGATTTTAGTTCAAACTTGGGGATTTTCGAGGTTTTATAAACTTTTGGGTTAAAAACGAAGTGTCTAGAAGTTCCATAAAATTCATTAAAAATCACTCTTCAATTTGTCTATCTCCAAAAAATAATTACCGGGACTTTTAATCCCAGGAAAATAGTTCTATTATATAGCCCTCCAAGGGCGTATAGGTCCAGACTTAGTGAAATTAAGAACCTTATTTCTGATTAGGGTAACTAGCACCCTCTTTAATTCAAAAAAATTCTAACCCTTTTTATTTAACTTAGGGTATTACAGTTAACTCACATCTCATTTACCATTAAAAAAGATAGATCTCATTCAAGTAGAGTTTACAACCTATCCAATAATGGATAGGTAGTAAGTACAAGTCATGACAAATCCAGAAAGTAATTGGGGCAAAGATGATTATATTCATAAACATAAGATGAAATTTTGCTTAATTTTTATACTAGAGTGAGGTTAAACTTAATATCATAGTGAGGGTAAAATATAGATATACTTATGTACTTGTAAAATATTTCTCAAATTTACATATGCTCCCACTTCTACATGAGTAGATTTGTCCTTGAACATGGCATTCTGTATAATTAGTATAAATAACATTTTTTTTCTTTTATGATCTTTTTCCTTTGTTTTTCTTTGAGGACGTGTTTACAATAGTCTAGGATGAGAAATGTTTGGTGTTCAATAATTTACAACAACATTTCTCCTCTAGCATATAGGAGTACATGGATCCCATACTTGTTTGACATACCAGTGTTCCATGATTTAACTACTTAGTGCCCAATTTTTACAGGAAAAAATTACAAAAAGACAATTTAAGCCCGCTTCTTAGCACTTTTTTCTCAACTTCAACGCCCTCTTGTTTGGCTCTTCCTTCTTCCCATATGGTAAACTTCTCTTCTTTATGCCAGATCACAAGTACTACTACTAATACTTTATTATTATTATTATTATTTTGTAAAATCTATAAAGATAGCATAATCCACCTATAATGCAAAAAAAAAAAAAACATTGTGAGTGTTCATATAATATTGTTACACAATATTACTGTACACCAAATATTATTCATAAAGCTTATATCACAAGATTGACATTGTTCTACTTACTCATATTTTATTAAGTACAATCAAAATATATCATTTAAATGTATTTATAATTTATGATTTTATATCATTATTAACATTTGTATATTAATTTTGTAGAAACAAATGTCTTATTTTTATTTAGAGTTTAATTTTGATAATTGGCAATGTAATATAATTTTTTAACATAAACATTTAATCACATATTGCAATATCAACAGAATAAGTTTTACTTGCATCCATCACTTTAAAAGCCGCACACATAAAAGAATTTAATTGGATAATAATATAGCTTTTCTTTACACAATGTCAGTTTTAAATTAAAATCCTTATTAATATACTTATATATTGCTGTAAATAATTTGAATTTAATTTAAATGCATTGAGCATGTAAAAATTTTCACTCCAAAATTTTCTCCCCAATAATATACAAAACGTGTTTATACCAAAGTTAATATACAATACCACTTAAAACTATTGGGGTTTTTAAATAGTATACTCACTAACCTAAGTCACACTAGCAAAATAAATAACTCATAATATAGCATTTAATGCTATTATTAAAATGACGAAAACAAAAAAATCTGTTCTTATGAAAAACTGAAAAAAAATATTAAACTTTAATATGCACCGACAAAATTAGACTCTCCTATTTAACTACTTAAACACTTTTTTGGTTTGGTAACAAAGTTTTGACTATCTTTTATCCTTTTTTTTTTGGCAGGGAGGGAGGTGTTCATTATCCACAGCCAGCTTTGCTGGCTCAAACCCAGGGTGCATAGGTTTAGAGGTGGTTAGATTGTCCACTAGTTCAACGGCTCAAGTGCTTATCCCTTTTTCAACTAAATGCTTTTTTACCAAAAAGAGAACATATCAAGGCCAAGTGACACAAGTCATACTATACTAAAAAAATATGCTTATATCCAACCAATAAAATGCTAAGTGACAATGAATGGTTTTATATATATATATATATATATATATATATATATATATATAGAAAGGGTGTCACCACCACTATGGAGGAGATCCCTCCATGAGATGGCCCCCCTTGTACCGTGAAGGTGGCGACTTCAAGCTGCATAGGAAAGGACAGCTATGAAACACAAACACTAACAGACATAAGACACGACACAACATGAACAGAGACACGAGGAATACACTAAATTTAAAAAATTATAGGACACGAATATGATATTTATATAACTAAAAATTTAAAGAAAATGATATATTATTCAAAATATTATTTATATAAACTTCACTTATACTTTATTTTCGTATAAACTCAAAATATTATGTATTATTTTTTTTATAACCTTGTTTATACTGTGTTTTTCTATGTTAGATTAAGAAAAAAGTAAATTTAAAAAACAAGATCCGACATGGACACATATTCGACAAGTAGACACGGCACCCAAGTGGTGTATCTGTGCTTCATAAAAGGAAAGTGGTGATTAGGGTTGATGTAGTGGGGTGTTGCCTACAACAAACGAGAATGATGAGTTGAGCTTAAGCTCTCCAGCTTTTTTTTTTTTGTTTTGTTTTCTAGTCCAGAGCTCTTAAGAGCATTTGTTTCTCTCTTTTCTTGTTTCTTTCTTTTTTTTTGTACTTTTTTGTGGTGCTTTTTTTAACAAAACTCTCATTTTATTCTCTTTAAAATTTTAAATTGGACAAATTAGTCCTTATAAAAAAAAAACTCAAAAATTGGTCCTTATATAAAAAACTCCCAAATTATTCACTGTAAAAATAAATTGTAGGATAAGTTATTCCCTCAAATCCAACTTAACAGAGAACTAACTTATCTGATTATTTAATTTTAAAAGGATTAATTTGTCCATTATTCAATTTTATAAGGACCAATTTTGGAGTCTTTTTCAGGGACCAATTTGTATGATGATTGAATTTTCAGGGACTAATTTGAGAGTTTTTTTTATAAGGACTAATTTGTCCTACTTTAAATTTTAGAGGGGCTAAAATAAGGGTTTTGTCTTTCTTTTTTTTAGTCTCACTTTCTCATTACATGAGATTTGATTTATTTCCTTTCTAGCAAGTTTATGCAGCAGTGTTTCAATCATAAAAATGGAAGAAAACTAGCTCATATCTTGGGATTTCTCAATTGCTTATGTAACACCCTTCCAACACTACTAGGAGTCCACGGATACCGCGGATGTTTTGACGGATAGGATTTGTACCAAAGGGTATCCTAGGTCAGGGCATCGATTTTTGTCGATGAAGATATTCCGATGGGTAAATAATGCTAGTCGGTAATTATTGACACATTTACCGACGGAAATAAAAATAATTAGCAATCGGTACAATTATATGGAAACCCGTCATAGAGGGTCAGAGATATATTATTACCGACCATTTTGTTTTTTTACCGACGGGTTATTTAATAAAGTAGAATGTATTTTTACGATATTACCGACGGATTTTTTTAATATAATTTATTACCGATTATTAACCCGTTGGTACAATTATTAAATATTTGTTAAATTTCTTTGTTTATAAATAATAACGTAATTATCAATAAACTGATATTAAATAAGAAAAATAATAAAATGAATAAATTAAATTGAATAAATATAATAGTAAATTATAACAATAAAATATATACAAATTACAATAAATGTAAAAAATATCCGAAATGTAAAAATGAAAAAGCTAGATAAAAACTAGCTAAAGTCCTGGGTGTCAGTATCATCACGGCGTGATCATCATCTGCACCATCATCGACATTCATGCCGTCCGACTGAGCTGGCCCTCAGAGATTGAGGGAGTGCGATATGGGGAGCGTCTTCAGAAGCTGGAGGATCCAAAAGCCTGCATGTCTCGAAAGAACGTCATGACATCTGGTGATCTTCTGCGCATCCTCTGGAGCTCAGCCTTCACCTTCGTTGCTTCTCCTGCTCCTTCTTCGCGTTCTCCTCCTCCCGCTCCAGGAGAGCTTAAGCTCTCGGATCTCTCGGATCTCTCAGCTCCTCCTCAACGGCGCTCGCCCTCCTGCTGCTCCTCCTCCTCGGATCAACTGGGCCCTGCTGCCCAGCTCATGGTTGAGGGCATGGACACGCTCCCTCAAGGCATCATCCCCAATAGCTGACCTAGTGGCGGAGGATGGGGACATACTCTCAGGATGGTACCCCATCCCATATATGCGGCCCTTGTAAGGGCCATCAACCACCTGGGCACACACATCCTCCTCATTGGGAAGAGGAGGAATGTGAGCATTGGGCCCATCCTCAGCCATCTGGGTTTGATATTGGGTCTGGGCCTCTCCTAGAGGTCTGTAAACTCGGGAAGTAAAGGAAAAAAGAAAAAACAAGTTGTAAGTAATATTTATGACAAATGAAAATAATAATAGAAATTAAGTAAAGATATGTCTAAATTTAAACTTACATAGGTCACCTCGGAGCGAGAATCTATCCAGACCTCTCCAGGCTGCCCTGCTCCCCTTTCAGGTGTGAGTCTCCAAATAGCTCGCCCTATGTCGGAGGGCGGCTCAACTCCTCGCCTGCATAAATACGCATAATAAAGTCATCAAAATATAGTATTTGTCACAATTCAAATATAGTAAATGTTATTATAAAACGTGGAAACGGTAAAGAATTACCAAGCGCTTCAGGTCCCCCTGGGTGCTCAACCCACCAGTGTGCAGTGACTCGCCTTCTGCAAGGCTTGGTTTGTCTTCCTCTTGCCGACCTATCCTTGAAGGTCGGTCATGGCCCAGTGGCGCTGCAACTCAGCCAAGGTGGCGTTGTTCAGCCACGAGTTGTTCATGTGTCCCTTACGGACATCATGAAATATATCCGCATTCGCTTGGAGGACCTAATCCTCTAAGCCTTCTTTAGTGCGGGCTTGTGCTTGGGCTCAATATAGAATGTTTTCTGCATAAACAAATTCACAACACATTAGTGATTATATATCAAGCATATAATTAAATAATGTAAACATATTTTTTAACAAAAGTGAAACAATCATATAATTACCTTTCACTCCTTCCACCACAACTCCTTGACATCGCGGGATGTCATTCATGTGGGCCACGGATGGTTATACCGACTCTGTATAACCTCCGTGATCCTATGGTAAGCCGCAAATGGGAGAAAACCATTACATAAATAATAAAAAACCAATCAAAATTACTCAAATTTCATAAGCAATTTAATTTTAAAATATAATAACAAACATGTTTCAACTTACCTGTCTTTACCGTCCGGCCTAATCTGGAGCGGTCTATCAAGCCCAAGTGGCCTGGCCTGAGAGGCCTCCCATCGGCATCCGTGCCTGTGACCCCATCGAGGAAGGAGGAGTCTGGTCAAATGCGAGGCTGGGAGTCGGGGCAGTGTTAGGGTTAGGGGAGGGGTCGGTAATGCGAGTGGGCTGTGAGTGTGAATATGGGAGGGGTGGGGCCGGCACACCAGGAGTCGACATCATCCAAAAGCCTGGGATGCTAATATCGGGACTGAGGTAGAGGTAGTGGAAGGGGAGGTGATGGAGGTGGTGGAAGGGACAATGGCTGAGGTGATGGGAGGGATGATGGCTGAGGTGGTGGAAGTGGTGGGAGGGGCAGTGGCTAGAGGTGGTGGAAGTGGTGGGAGGGGTGGCTGAAGTGGTGGGTACACGACCTTCAGAGGTCAGCCTCTGCCTCTACCAGCCACACTGAAACAATTAAAAAATAATCCACAACAAAACATTAATTAAATCAGGAAATTTCAAATAATTGCATAATAATATTGCATATAATATTGAACACCTTAGTTAATCTGAAAATGTTGGATTTTTCATCATCACTCTGTTGTTAATTACTAAGTGACTCATCAGCAGTACTATCACTTGTTTCATCTTTGTGATTTCTGATTGGGTGGTTACTTGTGCATTCGATTAAGTCAACTTCCCCAGTAGTCAATGAAAGGGGTTTTCAGGGTTGTCTGCATCGAGTACTGCCCTTGAAGGATGTGGATCATCCACTTGATACGCATCTTCAACAGTTTCTTCCTCTATCTCAATCATACCTCTTGGTTTGATCTTATTCACAACCCTCCACTATGACCTACTTTTCCAGGATAACACATATAATATACTTCTTTGGCATTTTGGGCTATAATAAATGGATCATAACTTCTATATCTTCTGGTGTGATTGATTTCAATAATTTTGTAATTGTTGTGTTGACGTGTCCAGTTAGTCGGGTTGGGTCATACAATTCACATTTGAATAAGACACATTTATTTGTGAGGTTACCTACGTACTTAAACTCAAGGATTTCCTTAACAACACCATACCAATCACAGTCTCCGTCCCAGGTATCGCCTTTAACACAAACACCAGTATTGTCGATTTTTCCCGCACCCAATCAGCTGTGTGAAACTTGTACCCATTAACGTAGTACATGGGCCAGCTCACAACTTTATTTTTTGGGCCCCAAGCTAGATTGAACAAATGGGGACATGTTACACCATTATTTTTGTTATGAACCTACGTACATAAAGTTTGAAATGTCAAACTTACTTGTATCAAACAAAATTAACAGATAATATTTTGGGTTTCATAATCTTAAACAAACGGACTTACATGTAATCTAAACCAATCCGAAAATTGTTGAAGAGAATCTTGACCGTAAGTTGCTCAAAGTATCTGTTGTTGAAAATATATTTTACGTTATATTTCATATATGCATAACATCACACTTACTCCTACGCAAAAAAATGTCGTAAAAAAAATAGACTTACAATCTAAATGGTTGCACTTTGTCACAATTTAGCAAAATATATAAGTGTGCGGAATTCCACTCCTCAGAAGTCAGCCATCGAGGCACGCTCTTTCCACGCTTGACCAGGTTGATTGAATATAGACAACGTAGGTGGAGTAGAACACTCCCCTCCGTCGTCATTACGACCAACCCGAGTTCTCCTAGATTGAACATGTGGCTGAAAGTAAAATGAATAGAAATTTAAAGTCTCCTTTGCTAGATAAGCTTGGCATATTGATCCTTCCACTTGAGACCTATTCTTCACGGTTCTTTTAAACCCTCCTATTTCCTTTTCAAATGGATACACCCACCTGTATTGAACCGGTCCACACACTCTTGCTTCATATACCAAATGTATAGGCAAGTGTTCCATTGAGTCAAAGAACCCAGGAGGAAAAATTCTCTCTAATTTCCAGAGAATTTTGGGAATATTTTTTTCCATGACAAGCAGATCATTACACCGAAGAGTAGAAGAGCATAAATCCTTGAAATACTGACTTAGCTCTAGCGCTTCAACAATATCAGGTAGCTCTCTGAATGTAATTGGAAGCAAACACTCCATGAACACGTGACAATCATGGCTTTTCATGCCAACAAACTTACCCTGTGCAACATTGACACACCTACTTAAGTTTGAAGTATAACCATCAGGCATTCTTAACTCCTTAAGCCACTGACAAACTGCTATTGATTGGAACTCAGGGCATATTTGGCCTTTGGTTTATAGAAACGACCATCTCTCAATTCTTGTAAATGCAATTCAGGCCGCGTGCAATACTTAGCCAGATCATGCCTTGCCTTGTCGTTGTCTTTGGTTCGATCTGTATCCAATACAGTATTCATAATTTTGTCAAACACATTTTTCTCAATATGCATGACATCTAAACAATGATGCACCAAATTATCCTTCCAATACGGCAACTCCCAGAAAATACTTTGTTTGGTCCAATTATGGTATACTCCATAGCCTGGCTGCGCACTACCTTTCGATTTTTGTTATTTTTGGGATATCCTTAACTTGATCCCAAATTTTGTGACCACTTAGTCTAAGGAGGCTCATCATGTTCAACATAATTTCTTTTAAAACTATATTTGCTTTGCCTATAGGGATGATCAAATCTAAGGACCTTCTATGACAATCAAACCAAGAGTTCTTTCCTCCATGTTTCAGGGTGAATGCTTTAGTATCATCCATAAAAATCGGCATGCTAATTTCCCTTGGGTCATCCATCCAGACATCATTGATGGATTTTGATGGGAAATCATTGATGGTCCACATTTATGCAACTCTCATCATGAAATCTTGCTTAGTTGAAATGTCATAAGTAATAACACCCTGGCACCAAGCTCATTCAATTCATCAAGTAAGGGTTGAAGATATACATCAATCTTAGCTTTTGGATTTTCAGGGCCAGGGATTATACATGTTAAGAATAGGAAAGGATCTTTCATGCACATGTTAGGAGGGAGATTATAGGGCGTAACTACTACGGGCTAACAAGAATAGGGTTTGCTAAATTGGTTATTCGGAGTAAATCCATCTAAACGAGTCTCAATCTAACATTTCGTGGGTCACAAGAAAAATTAGGATATCGTTGATCGAACTTTTTCCATGCTTCACCGTGCGATGGATGCGTCATCACACCATCATCCCTTTGATTTTCACTGTGCCACCTCATATGAGGAGCCGAACTCATTGATGTGTAGAGTCTTGTAAGCCTAAGGATTAAGGGCAGATAGTGCATTCTTTTCTAAGGGACATCATTATACCTCCCACTTCTACGTCTCTTGGGTTTAAACCTAGTCTCTTGGCAGAATTTACACTCAGTCAATGAACTATCATGTTTATAATAAAGTATACAACTTTTCAAGCAGCAATCAGTCTTTATTTCCTTCAACCCAAGTTTAGAAACTAATTTTTTAGCTTGATAGAAATCTTTTGGAATTGCATCGGGTTTCGGACTTAGCTCACTGCAGTGCAGCCCACTAATCAAAAGAACTTTGGCTTTAATTCCCTTCGGACTTAATGGTCAACATTGAACTGCTAATGACAATTCAAGAGTGCACACAATCCTCCCATGAAGGTTGATTGATAGCTTCTAGCAGACTATAAAATCGAGCGGCATCTTTGTTGGGCTCCTAAAACTGAAAGCTACGAATAACGAGCAGCAATTCAGAACCAGCATGTAACACCATCTCATGATGCCTAGCTAAGTTATCTTCCCACAGCACATTACCCACATCGTGCTAAGTTATATGGATCCTACTAGAACTACATCCGGTTTCACACATACCCACTTGGTTCCATGTGTTAACTACCTCCCCATGCTCGGTCCAAACCCAATAGCCAGGCATGAATCCCCACTTATATAAATGAACCCTTATTGTATCGTCATCCAGATACTTCCTACATTTGCACCTATTACATGGACACCTAACTTTTGCTTCATTAATGAACTGTTGTGTTTTACATGCCACACTCATAAATTCTTCAACACCATTATAAAAGTCTGACTTAATCCCCCTCTATTAGGATGCAATCTATCATACATCCATGATCGATTTGAAGGTAACATTGCGCTTGTGATTAACTCTAGACCCTACAATTTTATATAGAAAGTTATTACTTTCAAAAATAAATTCAATTGCTATTTAAATTTTTTTAAACATAGTTACTTTTATTTAATCTATTTCTCATACAAAAAATATTAACAAAATTTTGACATCTCCCCTTAAATTAGGAGCTTCCATCGTTACATATTTCAGTCAATACAACAATTATAAATGTTATTATAAAGATTGACAACAGAATAAATATAGTGAAACGGTCATTTGGACCCACCTTTTAAAAATTATACGCCTATGGTTGTATTGGCTGAAATATATGGATGGAAGAAATTTACAAAGCGTTCTTGTTTGAAACATGGATATTTATCATTTTTTAAATATAACAGGGGCTTCTATTTTAAAATCATAGTGCATAAGCACATGGCTTAAGAGGATTATTCAAGATATAACAAAGACACTATCCAAGATTGTGAAGTTCGCAATGATGGCACTGAAAGGCATGTAGCACCTGAGGATTATGTACATTTGTTTAAGGTGCACCGTAACTTTCAAGAAATGTACATAATCCTCAGATGCTACAGGCCTTTCAATGTCATCATTGCCAACTTCATAATATTGGATAGTGTCTTCATTATATCCTGAATAAATCCTCTTTGAAGCATTGTGCTTATACACTCTGGCTTTAAAATAAAAGCCTCCTTTATATTTAAAACATAATAAATATCCATGTCTCAAACAAGAACACTTTGTAAATTTCTTCCACCCATATATTTCAACCAATACAATCATAGGCGTATAATTTTTAAAAGGTGGGCCCAAATTACTACTTTAAAACACATTGAATTGGCTTTCTTCAGGATCTCTCCTTAAATTAGGAGCTTCCATCATTAGATATTTCTTTTAATTGGTCTTTAAGTTTTTTTTAATATGGTTTATTTTAATCTTATATCCCTAAAAAGATTTTAACGAAATTTTGACAGCATCTCCCCTTAAACTAGGAGTTTCCATCATCGGATATTTCAGTAATTCAACAATTATAGATATTATTATAAAAATCAACAATAAAATAGGAACAGTTAAACGTTACATGTTAATAATTACATACAATTCAAATAATCCTAAAAACCATTCTATTGCGCATCCCCTTATAACTCCACAACATGCATTCTGCAATCTCCGCAAACACAAAGAATCTCATAAACAAATCAAACAAGTCGGGGAAGGACCTCTACGCCTTCCCCAGTCATGCAATCCCCATTTCCTACAACTCTATCCTATAAAATATAAGTCTTTATATATCATACATATATATTGAATCATTAAATGATATAAATAATAAGGAATGAGCTATTAACCTCTATCAAGAAAAAAAAGCTGAAATATAGAGCTTCCACGTTAACCTAGTCCAATCTTGAAAATCCAACATTACAAATTTCAATCACAACAATTATATACACACAAAAAAATACTAACATATATAAAAGCATGTGCAAACCGATCCGAACGTCAATAATCGTAGTGATCCTCAAGCAAAACTCCTACATCAACAAATTAATAACGCAATTAATTCCCAATGCAACACACACACAACACTATGGGCACCAAAAAATGAACGGAAAAAGTAAATCAAATCAAAAAACTAAACCGATTAAAATGCTCACCAAAGCCTCAGGATTGTAATGGTGACATCCGTTTCTCAAACGGAGCTCCTGCGCGAACGGGCAAAAACTCACGGTGGCGGTGAGAGAGAGAGAGGAGTTTCAGAGTGAGGGAGAGGGCCTCGGTGAAGATGAAGTACACGGATTACCGATGGGTTTCCTGATAAGCCTTTTAATGAAACGGTGTGTTCCACTATCAAATCGTTACGACATTACGACGGGTGTTGATAATTTAATAAATAAAATAAAATAAACCTTCATACCCGTCGGTTAACCAATCGGTAATTTACAACACAAATAATAAATATATTTATGAAATTGCCCTATTTTCATACCGTCGGTTTAGTCAGTAACATAATTCGTAAATAATTAATTTTAAAAAATCATACATATCTGGTAATATGGTCGGTAATTGATTTAATAAATATTAAATTTGAAATACCCGTCGGTAAACCTTACATAATTCAATATATTAATAGTGAAATGTAATAGTTACCCGTCAGTTATGCAGTTGGTATATCCATCGGATATTGTTTTTTAAAATTTTACCGACTCATTTACCGGTGATTCCTAAAATCACCCTTAATTATTTCAAAAGCTCGCCATCTTGTCGTTCCTGTCAACGGGTGCGTGCCCGTCGGTTTTATGCGTCGGAATCCACGTATTTCTAGTAGTGCAAGCACAATATTATCTTTAGCCATGACATCAGACTTTAGAGTTATTACTTATAAATTTACGGACCTTTCTTCAGTATTTGTAGCAAGTTTGAGTGATTCACGTAATAACTAAATCATAATTCGTTAAACATATAACAAAGAAACAAAATATTTATTGAATACAAGGTCAAGTACAAGAGTAAGCTCTTTTATGAGCTTTAATACATATCTTCTCTATTATCTTTACATACATATACATACAACTAAGTACAATCGATACAAGACTCTGGCCCTAAACTACTACAAATCTTATTAATCAAATGTAGCAGTGTATACCCTGACGTACACGGGGAGTCAGGTTCTGCATTGTCCCAAAGTTCCCATAGGACCTAGCGGCGGGTCCTAATTTTTTACTAAGTCTGGATCTACACCTCCTTGGAGGGCTATATGATAGAACCATATTCTTGGAATTAAAAGTCCCGATAATGGTTCCTAGAGGGAAAATAAGTTGAAGAGTGATTTTTAATGAATTTTATCAAACCTTTAAGCATTTCATTCTTAACCCACAAGTTTAGAAATTCAAAGAAATTCTCGATTTGAACTAAAACCCAAATTTTGGATTCTGAGTTGTTGGGATTTTAATTTTTTAGATATTTTATTTGAATCCAAATGGGGGGTATTTCCTTATTTACATTTATGTTTTAAAGTTAATCGATTAACTTAAAATTAAGAAATGTAAATAAGTGAACCTCCTAAAACCGCCGCCCATTTCACCGCCTAGGCGGTCAGGCAAAGGCTGTCGGAGAGAAGACCTCTTGGAGACCGCCAGGCGGTCAACGAGAGAAGTGCGGTCTCAGCTGGAAAAAGGGACCGCCCAGGCGGTCATTCAGTGCCCAGGCGGTAAAAGTTTATAAAAAGCCGTGTTTCGGGCTCCAAATGTGCAGAACGCATTCCCTTCTTCTTCTTCATCAATTTTCTCTCTCAAATCCATCATTTCCAAGCTTCAAGGTGAGTATATATATGCTATTAGATTATGTCTTTATTTCTTCATAATCTTGGATTTGGACCGATCATTTCTTTCATTGTTATCAAGTGGGGGTCCTCCCCAATTTTGTTAGGATAAAGCCCTCCAGAGATTATTAGAGTTTAATCTAGAGTTATAATTGCTCTATGGCAGTTGTTGGTGTCATTCCAAGTTCTCCAGTTGGTGAGGCCCACATACACCCTTCAAACGGTGAGTGTGTTCAGATCCTATGATCCTTATGTTGATCATTAGAGTTAATTTCAGTAAATTATGATGTGGCCATATGATATTAGAAATGAAAGCATGAAATATATGTTTTTCTGAAACTCATGGGACCATTATTGTTAAAAGTGATTTTTATTAAAGAGCAAGAGTATGAATATGATTATATTTAGAGATTTATGAAATATTATGATGATTTCCAGAGTAGAGCACAAGTATATGATAGGGTTTTTAGAGAAAATAAGTATTTTTATGATACTCAGAAGTATGGAATTCAATATGATTCATAACAATTGCCAGATACATATTTCGTGGGCATGAAATCGAATGCCTACAAAGAGGTGATCCCTTGGGCATGATTTCATAGTTAGGTTATGCCAAAGTCAGATTGTTACAGTTATATGAGACCAAAGCTTTTAGAGTTTCAAGAGTTTTCATGTTTGAATAATTTTATATATATTAGAGATTTTATGATTTCAAGAATGGAGTTTTAAGAGAAATGATTAGAGATGTTGTAATAATTATATGAATTTTAGAATTATTGATTTTATATACTAGAGCTTGTGAACTCTAGGATAGAAGACTTTGAGAAAAGATTTAGATTTCTGATTGAGTTAGATAGTGGCTATAGAAACAGCGTGTGTTAACGAGTTAATCCGTTAACCTTGGTATACCAGTCGCCATAGGGCAAGAAAATAGAAATGGGACCTAGTTAGGTGCCCAGAGTTCAAAGATATTGTTATGTCACATGAATTGTGCATAACCAGAGATTTTGTTTCTCTAGTAGAGTCCTGTTATTTATGTTTTTCAGAGAGTATTGATGCTTTTAAGAGAATATTTGATTTAAAAGCGTTATGTATATATACAGAAAATGATTTCTCGATAGAGTAAGAATTTAGAGATGTTTTCTATGAATATGATTTCAAAGATATTATATTAACCAGTTTGATGATAATTTATTTTCTTGATTGTCCCATGAGCGGGTTATGGGTAGGTTACTCATGAGTTTTAGATGAAACTCACACATCTCCTTCTTCCATTACAGATACGTTAGCGCCGCCAGTCCTTCTCTTCCACCTCTCCCCAGGAGAGATTCTCAGTTGGTGAGCTTCACTTCAAAGTGAAGTTGCATGTGGTATTTTGTAAGAGATAGAGTGCTCCAGTGTACATTGCGGAGGGTCCCAGGACCATTAAAATAATGCTTGTTTTGTATTTTCAAAATTATGATTTTTATGGTTTATTTGGTATTGAGAGCAACTCAGATGTTTGTATTAGAGATATATATATATATATATATATGTATATATCTAGAGCTTGATTATGAAAGTATTTAAAATGATTTAATTTCCAAAGAGCTAGAGATTTATATCAGAGACGAAATTATGTTTTGGAACTGGATTTTATTAAATTAGGCATATAGAGAGACTCAGAGGTCACGAGGCTTACGTGGAGATGAGATTCCCCATGTGCCGGTCATGTTCCCAAGTCAGTTCGTGACAAGCAGCCTCATTGTTCTGGATCAATTTGGAGACGACATGGAAACACACACAAAGGGGTGAGAATTCTAAAATTCTAGGAGAGTATTACCAAAATGTATAGTAAAATAAATCCATGTCATCGTCCACCTACTTCACTTTATTAAGAAAATATGATCATGCATTTCATAACAATGGTTTATTCTAGAGTTTAAAATCATCCTTCCAAATTAGGTTTCTTTTAAACATTCAATCACTTACTATTCATATGTCATGATACTCAACATCATAGAAATTCATTCTAGATAAATAATTTAATAAAATATGAGTATGCATATGATAATTGCAGTGATCTTTCCTCTACTTTGGTATTTTTCTTAAATTCACGTGCCCTTGATAGACCAAAGGGGATCTCAATCTTTTATTACTTGCCCTTGACAATTTGAAGGGGATCTTATCTTTCTCTTTTTGTCTTTGACAAATCAAAGGGATCTCATCTTTCTTTATGTGCCCTTGGTACCTCGAAGGAGATCTCATATCATTCTCATCCTTCCATGCCCTTGACATACCGAATGAGATGTCAAGTTATAGTCTGAACCTTTAACTTTAGAACCCTTCAGAAAGTTTCAAGGCAATATGTTTTGAATGATAACAAAGTCAATTTAAAGAAAATATTTTGAGGAATAACTAATGTCTAGCATGAGTTTTTTTGAAATAGCAAACATGATCATTCGTCAGCATAACATAGCTCCAATAGCGAAACTAATTTCACTTCACATGTGCAAACATAATTTTTATCTTGTGTAAAGAGATGAGAACTAAATGGAAGCGATAATTACATCACAAAATGAGCATATAAATGCTTAACAGGTTGAAGAAAATCAACAAGCACAAGAAACCAAGGCTCGGTCTTCAAAAGTAGCACTAGAGTTCAGAAAGTCCACTTAAAGCAAGGATAATCAACCCATCTTTGAAGCCAATGTGTTCTACAAACTTCAATCATCTTGATCGCAATCTTGTCATCATCAACAAGCACTGATTGAAGACTAAAAGACCAAAGACTCACCAAGGAACTGATACGCACATAGAAAGTTTACTTCATAGTGAAATGTTAAACTTTACTAGAAAAGGAGGGAAAATTTGAAATTCAAATTTGAAGTTAGGCCCAGTTCAACGGCATATCATCTCTTCTGCCAACTTGGTTAACCACTCAGCTTCTATAAGAAAGTGTTTAGAAACCAATCGTTCGAAAAATAAAAAAAGTAGTTTCTAGATGTAGTCTCAAAACCATTGTCTCACAACGACTTCTGCAATAGCTCTAACACAAGACGAGCTACTTCTGTAGGTTGCATTTCCAAGATACAAATTGATGATCAACACGTGTCACTTGGACAATAGATCAAGGGCAACGGTCATAAACATAGCCCATCTATAAATAGAGATGCTGAGCCTTCAAAGAAAACATCTTCACGAAGAACAAGTGCTATTATGCTGCAAAACTTTCTCCTAATCTTTTTTGTGAAGTTTATTGCTTTTTGTAATAAGTTTTCCTTGCTTGAAAAAAATCTTCTTTCTACATTCTTATAAACAACACGTTCTTTCAAGGAATAATAGTTAGAAAGAAGTCATTCAAGTTTTTCCAGGACATTCATTGTATATTTTACGAAACTTGAGTGTAGGTTAGTTTGAGTGGCAAACCCAAACACAAACCTTTGTATTCTCAATCCAGGAGTGATCGGTGTAAGATAGCTTGGAAAGGTTATGGTAAAACTACTTACAATGCGTCAGTAAGGTGTTCTTATTGATTACAATTTAGTTTAGAGAGGCTAGTCAAAGACTACTCAAGGTTAGCTTGGAGAGGCTAGACAAGACTACTCGGGTTCGGCTTAGAGAGGAGGTGAATAACACTTGGTTTGTGATAAGAGGTCTTCCTGTTCATGGTTTAGCTTGGAGAAACTGATGAATAACTACTTGGTTTGTGACAATAGAAGTTGCTAATGGTCACAGGTAAGAGTTTAGAAAGGCTACCTGCAAAGACTATCTTATTTCTTTCTCGGTTTGAGAAAGGTTTAGTGGAACTCAACTCTTGTTGGGAATTGGATGCGGCAGGATTGGTAAAATCAGGATAAAAATATTTGTGCAGTATTTTCTCTTCCCTTAACTTTTTTATCTTTTATGCTTTGTGAATATTAATATGTGTTTACCTTTCTACTATCCTTTACGCTGATTTATCATATTGTCGATAGTTGAGAAAGTAGGTTTCTGAAGCATTAATGTAACACCCAGTGACGAGGGAGGGAGTGATCGCTGGTACAAGGAGGCACGGACAAGGAGTGGCTCCTGGCAAGGCCTCTAAGCGGAGGGGTACATGAATAAACCAATTACACACCAGGAATGAGAGGATCCTAAGACTGTGTAGGTATGAGACTATACAGTTAAGGATGACTTATATGAATTGATTGGTACTACCTATGCTAGCAAGATGCATCTTCTTCGGTAGCCCATCACGAAAGAACTCCACGGTTAAGCGTGCTTGATTTGGAGCAATTTTCGGATGGGTGACCTCGTGGGAAGTTTTCCATGAAGCGTGTGAATGAGGACAAAGTACACTGAAAAGACACGTGTTAGTTTGCGGGGACAGTCGTTAATCCATAAAGTAGCAGGGATGTTACAAATGGTATCAAAACCTGCACCTTTACCAATATGATGTGGTTCTGGGACGAACCAAGCGGAAGCTGGTAAGCATACAACGCCCTGATGGGGGCAAGAGTGATCGCTGGTGCAAGAAGGCACAGACAAGGAGTGGCTTCTGGCAAGGCCTCTAAGCGGAGGGATACATGAATGAATTGATTACACACCAGAATGAAAGGGATCCTAGACTGTGTAGGTATGGGACTATAAGTTAAGGATGACTTATATGAATTGATTGGTACTACCTATGCCAGCAAGATGCATCTTCTTTACGGTAGCCCATCACGAAAGAACTTCAGTTAAGCGTGCTTGACTTGGAGCAATTTTGGGATGAGTGACCTCCTGGGAAGTTTTCCAGGAAGCGTGTAAGTGAGGACAAAGCATGTGAAAAGACTCATGTTAGTTTGTAGGGATAGTAGTCAATCTGTAAAGTAGTAGGGAATGTTACAACTAATGCTATTTCTGCCGCACTCCAAGCTTAATGCTTAATAGTAATCTATTTAAGCTTTCAAAAACCTAAAGAAGGAAGAAAGAGTGAAGAACAATTCAACCCTCCTTCGTACGCTTTTTCACCTACACAACCTTCTTTTTCTAAAAGCATTCATTAATTACATGTGATTCTCATTCATTCCTCATAAACTAATCTTTACTTTTTCTAGCATGCATTTATATATCATAAGTTACATGCTCAAGTATTTACAATCAAGTATTCATATCATACTAGAACCAAAATATCATTATATCATTAATTCAAGGCTTTGATTCATTTCCAGCACAATGGCAGATTTTACACTTGTGTAGCAAAATTTAATTTGTATATCAAACAACCAATTTCAAGGCTACAAAAATTATCCATGACAATTCAATGAGTCAACAAGATCCTATAAAAATTTCAGAATAAGAACCATTCTCTAACTATGTTAACAAAATTCTACAAATATGGTGGTTAGAAACCACCTAATCTTAGCTCAAAGCCAGAATTTCAAAATTTTTAACCCTGCGTAAACTCAGAATAAAATTCATGGTTCAACCTTAAGATATTTTCAACACCTTGTAAAAATTTCAAGTGATAATTTAATCATTTGTTATGGTAAAAAAATTAGCAAAATTCATAGCTTAGAACTAGCAATTAAGCAAGTTTTCATAGTCATGATTCTTGATTTTTTTGAAGTAGTAAAAGTCTTTATCATGACTGAAGAAAAATCATGAGTTGCCTTAGGATGTTAGCTTCAAAATATAAAATTTTCAGCTTATAAAAATACCTGCAAATATTTTAGAAAATTCATGACTAGTTCCTGTGACAAAACCGAAAATCCAGCAACTAGCTTAAAACTTCTTTTGACAAAAATGGTTTTTTAACATCATTCAAATACTCCACCAAATTAGATAAATCAATATCTATATATTACCAACCAATGCAATAAAAAATATCAAATTAAATCAGTGATTAAATGGTAAAAACAGATTTGAAAAGAAAAAAGGTTCAAAAACCATACTTGTGAGGCTTGAAAGCTTCTAACTCCAAAGGATCTTCCAAGAATGGTTTTCCTCATTAGGCCTTACAACCAACACCAGACCCTTCCTTTAACCATAGATTGTGAGCTCTCAAAGTGGAAAAGTTTGATGGATTCAAATTCTAATCGGTTAGTTTGGTAGATTGTGTTGAGTTGTGCAAGTTTAGTAAATAAAGTTTAAGGTTTTAGCAAGTTTAAGCTATGATTTTGGGAGGTTGAAATCAAGTTTGAAGCTCTTTGAGGATGAAACAATGGTGGCTGTTTTGGTTTCCTTCTTGGCCAAGAATGTAAGGCTTCAAGGATAAGGTTTGGTGGTTTAAATGGTTTTAGATTAGGTTGTAAGAATTCTTTAATACAAAGTCCATATTCTTTCTAAAAGAAACTAAGATAGATGATTAGGATTTGATTTTATTATTCAAGATTGAATCTTAGCCATCCATTTGGTATGAATGGATAGACATTATCTTTTTATAAAGATTAAACTATCTTTCGGCAATAGAAATTGCACATCGAAATTTTACTAAATGGTGAAACACATACCTGGGTAATCAAATATTTCCCGAAATTAAATTCCAAATATAAAATCTTCATTTCTAACTATTACTAACCTTAACCCTATCTTTTCTTAGTCCAGAGCATCTCTTGATCTTGGATCTAGGGTTTTGGTTGTCCTGACGGGCTCGCAAGACCTCAATTTACTATTTACATTTTTTTACACATTCATTGGACCGTTTTCATCATTGCTAAAACTATTAGATTTTTGAAATTCTTCTAATAAAGTTTAAATTAATTTTTAAATAATTTTTAGAGTTCAGCTTATACTTTTGGTAGCTTAATTTCTCAGTTGCTCCTATGTTAGTGAAGGCTAGTCAAGCCATTTGTTTCTATATTTATTCTTGTATCTGTCTGTTTGGCACGCTGTTTTAGTGTCAAGCTTCTATAAGGATATGAAAGGTTGGAGTATGAAAGATTAATCAGGAAACAAAACTCAGAATTTCTCCAGTAGGAGTGCTTGTGTGAGTTTATCCTCTTGGAAGATGAATTTTTTGCGATTAAGGAAGCTTGTAGGTCTTATGGGAAAACCGTCTAATGTTTTAGAAGACATTTTTATAAATAGGGTTATTTTTCTAGAGTATTGTTATGTTTAGAGTTGTGTCAATGTATTTGAAAATCAATTTTGCCTGTTTTGGGCCTTATCTTTCTCAACTAAGAAACTTTTCGTTTTTGTAACTTATTACCTCCGTGTGTAGTTGATCATAGGCTTTGTTCTTTTCAATGAATATCTCATCCAACCAAAAAAAAAAATTGAACAATTTATATTTATTATTATATTATTAAATTTTCCAGCTGTGAATCACAGTTGTCTATTTATGTCATTTTCCACCGCCAAATATTTTACTTGTTTCTTTTTTCCTTACGAGCGAATGACCCGCAGCTGGATCCATCAAAGCATCTTCTATATGTACAACAACACCGTTTGCCTCCTTATAAAAATATTTGGACGACTGCAAATGGCAGCGTCTATCGAAAGTTGTCAAAGGAAATGGCAATTCACCAATCAACGATATTAGATAAACATTTTATTTCTTTGAATAATGCTAAAGCTACCAATAAACATCTCCAAGTTGCTTCAAATTAAAAATTGTTTAATTTTAGTACGTAAGCATTGATAGGCAAAAGTGGCGTTTAGCAAGCAACCATCGTAAGCACACGGAGGAGTCTTTGACCTTCCCTCTGACTCATTTGGTGTCCCTTTAGAGAGATTTCTCTCCTAGCTAGAGCAATGCCATGGATAAAGAATCGAGAGTAACAAAGGAGAAGTAGTAATTGAACCATGGATGAGAATATCAAGAACACATATGGATATGGGACTTCTATTCTGGTGCCATCAGTTCAAGAGTTGGCTAAACAGAAGATTTCAACTGTTCCACCCAGATACATTCAGCCTCAACAAAATGACTTGGTCACCTCTGAACCTGATGGTGTCGCTGAGATTCCCGTTATTGACTTGCAAAGATTGATTTCTATGGAATCTGGGAACTCTGAATTGGCTAAGCTTCACCTTGCATGCAAAGAGTGGGGATTCTTCCAGGTCTATTTTCTATTCTTATCCTTCATTTCCTCACGTATTTAATTTAATTAGAAAAATGTTAAATAACCAGAAATTTTGTCAAAACTTTGTTACCAAAATGATGTGGCTTGATTATTAGCTTTTGGATAAATAAATGGGTCATATCACTTTATTGTATTCAATTATTACAATGATTTCTGGAAAAAATTACGACATATGTAGCATTATTTCTAAATTTAACATATGGTTTTGTTGGTTTATCTAATCTAGTAATTTTAGCCATATAATAGTGAGAGCACTGAGACTCAGGTCAATTTATGCTTAATAGAGATTGTCAATTAATTTGTTGTTGTAGCTGGTAAACCATGGAGTTAGCTCTTCCTTGCTAGAGAAAGTGAAGCTGGAGATTCAAGAATTTTTCAACCTTCCAATGTTAGAGAAGAGAAAGTTTTGGCAGACACCAGAACATGTGGAGGGGTTTGGACAAGCATTTGTTGTCAGTGAAGAGCAGAAACTTGATTGGGCTGATATTTTCTTTATGACCACACTTCCAAAACACATGAGACTGCCCACTTATTTCCACAACTCCCTCTTCCTTTCAGGTTCTCCCTCTCTTTCTCTACATGTATGTTTGCGATGTTTGTATGCTTTTTTTTTATTGCTATTTACTGGTCTTTGTCATGCAGAGACACTCTAGAGTTTTACTCACAGGAAATAAACAATTTAGCCATGGTTATTATTTACCAACTGGGTAAGGCTCTAAGGATGGAAGAAATGGAAATGAGAGAATTTTTTGAAGATGGGATACAATCTATGAGGATGAACTATTACCCTCCATGTCCTCAACCAGAGAAGGTTATTGGTCTCACACCCCATTCAGATGCAGATGGTCTGACAATACTCCTACAAGTCAGTGAAGTAGAAGGGCTGCAGATAAGGAAAGATGGCCGGTGGGTTCCTGTTAAGCCCCTGCCTAATGCCTTCATTGTCAACATTGGGGACGTAATGGAGGTATTGTATATTGAAAAGTTCTTGTACACTCCCAATTTCAATAACTCATTTTCACACATTAAAAAAAAAATCTTCACACATACCCATAATTAAAGTTCAGCCCATTATCTTTATTTATGATACACTTAGTTATCATCCATATCACAAATTTTATAGTACTGAAACAAGAAGAATATCTGAACCTATGTTTTCAGGACACCTTAAGCAGCCAAGAGAGAAAATTGGGGAGTTGAAGAAAAAAGTTGGAGGAAAAATAAAATAAAATTGTGGATCTCATGTATTTATATATATGTCTCGAATGTTTCAGATGACATTATTTTTCTTGAAATTCCATTATAATAATTATGACTTTTGAGCATATTGTTGAATGGATAGGTTCAATTCAGATAAATGTAACACTTGGTTACTAACTTTAATAAATTACTATTTGTGGTATATAAGACTTATAGGTAAATTCAAATTTAGAAAAAAAACTATTTTGTGACTTTAGAAGAAAAAGAAATTGACTCATAATATTTATCATTTTCACATATTTATAAAAAATTATTGTTAATTTTTTAACTTTACCCTTTATAATATTCTAAACATACCAATAATTGAAAAAAGAACATTAATAGAATGAATTAATTAGAAAACTAAATAAGAGTATTGTAAACATATTTTACAATCAAGTCTTGAAATTGGATTGGTTTAATTACAAAAGAGATCTCTATAATTTCTCTGAATTTTTAATTAGGTACCTATAGTTTAAAAGTTTACAATCAAGTCCTTATACTATATAAAAATTTTCAATCACATCCCTAAAATTTAAAATTTGTAATCAAATCTTTATATTATACAAAATTTTTTAGTCAAGTCCTTATGTTATGCAAAAAAAAATCAATTTAGGGCCTATACTATACAAAACTATAGGGACTAGATCATAGAAATTTTAGTATATAGGGATTTATTAATTGAAATTTTCTTGTAGTATAGGGAGTTGATAACAAGTTATTAAATTATAGAGACTGAAAATTTTGGTAAAGTATAGGGACTTGATTATAAAGTTTTAAAATATAGGAACCTAATAAAATTGTGTAAAACTATGAAGGTTTCCAAAGTAATTAAACCTTTTGGATTCCTTAGGGTGTGTTTGGTTTCAACAAATAGTTTTCATTTTTTATTTTCATGTTTTTAGAATTTTGTGAAGGAAACAATAAAAACTAGAAGCAAACTAAAAACTGAATTTTTTTAGTTTTCACTGTTTTCTTCATAAAATCTTGAAAAAAAGAAAATTGAAAACTATTTTCTGAAACTAAATGTACTCTTAGTTCTTGCATAAACAACTAAAGTGACAATAGATAATATGCAACAAAAGACATTTAAAATAGGTTTGGTAATACTCTTTTGTTACGTGCTCTAACTTATGAAAAACATAATTCAATATTTTTTGTTTTGTAAATCAAAAAGCTGAGGTGCTTTTGAGAGGACTTCATGGAGTGCTTCTCAGAGTTGGCTTATGCTCTTTGAAATTAAAAAAGAAAAAAATTTAAAAAACTAATATAACTCTTGAATTTTAACAAAAATCCAACTTTATCCTTCCATTAATTGAGACCTCGTCATAACCTTTTTATATTTTTAAGTAATTTTATAATATATTTATCAAATATTATTTTAATGACTTCTACATATTAAGAGTAATTTTTGTATTATTTTATCAGATAGTACTACTATAACTTTTTTAAAGCATGTTTTTAAGAGTTCAAACAGCAGGTTTTTGAGTGCAACAACAATATGAAATCAAGCCTGACGGTCGGTTTTGGTTGTATGGTTTACTACCCAACAGATTGTAACAAATGGGATATACCGAAGTATAGAGCATCGAGCTATAGTAAACTCTGGAAATGAAAGGCTTTCAATTGCAACATTCCACAACGCGAGACATGATGGTATGGTAGGTCCTGCACCAAGTTTGATAACTGAACAAACACCAGCTCGGTTCAAAAGAATCGGATTCCAAGAGTACCGAAGGGGTTTATTTTCTCGCAAGCTTGATGGAAAGTCTTACCTAGATGTCATGAGAATAGAGCATCAAGATTGAACTTGACGAGAATCATTGGCTTTATAGCTCCATGTTCCAATGCCAAACTGCAGCCCAATTTCATGCATTTGGTACTGTCAATGGAATGAAGACTTGAAATCATTAAGGAATAAGGCCTAGCTAGACTGGTCACATTTTCTTTGTTGGAGGATAGTTGTGAGCTAGCAATAAAAAGAAAATAAGAGCAGAGTTTTGCACTTCTAGGGCTTCTTAATTTGCATAGTACAACATAATGGAAAAGCTTATTTAGTTTTGTGAATTATAGTTTGCGTTTTGTCACTGTACGTTGTAATACAGATAGAACTGGAAGAATGCAAAAATAAAGCATGATATCATGATTATGAGCCTAACCTTGATTTTATAGTTGTATTATTTATACTAATTTAGCATGGGACGTATAAACTACATCATCTATCATTAGGAGAGATATAGATCTCATTAAGTAGGTTTACCCATCCAATAATGGATAGGTAGTGAGTAAACAGTCAGTGATGTATCCAAAAGTAATTGGGGGCAATGATAATTATATTCATAAACATAAGATGAAATTTTGCATAATTTTTATATTAAAGTGTGGTTAAACTTAATAACATAGTGAGGCAAAATATAGATATACTTATATACTTGTAAAAAATTTGTCAATGTTTCATATGCCCCCACTTCTACATGAGTAGATAAGTAGATTGGCCCTGAACATGGTGTTCAGTGTATAATTAGTACAAATAATATTTTTTTTCTTTTATGATCTTTTTCCTTATTTTTCTTTGAAGACGTGTTTACAATAGTCTAGGACAAGAAAGGTTTGATGTACAATAATTTACAACAACTTTACTCCCCTAGCGTATGGGAGTACATATGGATCACAAACATGTTTATTTTCATATATCTCTGTGCTTTAAAGGGTGTAAAGTTATTGGAAAAAAAAATTATACACTAAATATTTATTGTCTAGTAACATTCCAGTGTACCACGATTTAACCGGTTAGCGCCCAATTTTTCCGTAAAAAATTACGATCGAAAAGACAATTTAAGCCCTTTTCTTAGCACTTTTTCTCAACTTGGACACACTCTTGTTTGGCTCTACCTTCTTCCCATACGGTAAACTTCTCTTCTTTGTGCCACATCACAGCTATTTATTATTATTATTATTATTATTATTATTATTATTATTTTGTAAAATCTATGAAGACAACATAATCAACCTATAATGCAATAAAAGAGAGAACATTATGAGTGTTGATATAATATTGTCACACAATATTATTATTATACATTAAATATTATTCATAAAGCTTATATCACAAGATTGACATGTTGTTCCACTTACTCATATTTTATTAAGTACAATCAAAATATATAATTTAAATGTATTTATAATTTATGATTTTATATCATTATTAACATTTGCATATTAATTTTGTAGGATCAAGCGCTTACCATTAGGCCAAAAGCTATAGTTGTTAGCAAGGGCGTAACCTTATTTCTTTAAAGGGCTAAAGGTATCTAGCTTGAGGGCTGCACCTATTACAGGCGTAATGGCTGGGATGTTAAACCTATCGAATCCTAAGGGTGATCCTGACGAATTAAAGCCAATAAATTTTGTACAAACAAATGTCTTATTTTTATTTAGAGTTTAATTTTGATAATTGACATTGTAATATAATTTTTTAACATAAACATCTAATCACATTTTGCAATATCAACAGACTAAGTTTAAATCTTATCCATTACTTCAAAAGTCATGCACATGAAATAATTTAATTGGATAACAATATAATTTTCTTTACACAACATCAGTTTTAAATTAAAATCCCTATTAATAAATTTTATATTGATGTAAATAATTTGAATTTAAATAATTTAAATGGATTGAGCATGCAAAAATTTTCGCTCCAAAATTTTCTCCCCGATAATATACAAAACGTGTTCATACTAAAGTTAATATATAATACCACTTAAAACTATTGGGTTTTTAAATACTATAATCACTAACACAAGTCACACTAGCAAAATAAATAACTGATAATATAGCATTTGATGCTTTTATTAAAATGACAAAAACAAAAAAACTGCTCTTATGAAAAACTGAAAATATATTAAACTTTAGTATGCACCAACAAAATTAGACTCTCCTATTTGGCAGATCCTGCAATACTCTTTAGAAAGCATGCAGTACCACACACCATGTTATCTCATGATAAGGATTTAATGATGTATTGATAGGCTAATTTTATATGATATATCACAATTGTAAACTAGTGTATAAAAACTTGTAAATTAATACATAAAAACTTGTACTATGAAAGAGAAAGTGGGTCTTCTATAGTGCATCGACATAAATTGATGTATGGATAATTATTCAAATCTTTACCATTAGATAACTTGGTGTGTGGTACACCATATTTTACAAGGTGCACCACAACCTTCACCCTCCTATTTAACTACTTAAGCACTTTTTTAATTTTTCCTTTTCGTTGGTAACAAAGTTTTGACAATCTTTTATCCCTTTATTTTTATTTTTTGGGAGGGAGGGAGGGGTTCATTATCCGCAACCCGCTCTCTAGCTGGAACCATGGTGCATATAGGTTTAGAGGTGGACAGATTGTCCACTAGTTCAATGCCTCAAGTGCTTATCACTTTTTCACCTAAATGCTTTTTAACTAACTAGAAAGAGAACAACACATCAAGCCCAACTGACACAAGTCATACTACACTAAAAAAATGTGCTTATATGGATGCAATGAAATGCTATGTAACATTGAACGGTTAAAAAATTGAGAAAGGGGTGTCATCACCGCTATGGAAGAGATCCCTCCATGAGATGGCTCCCCCTTTTCCTGAAGGTGGCGGCTTCAAGCTACACAAGAAAGAAGAGCTATGAAGCACTGGAACAGCAGGCGGCCTCCAGGGCTTGCGGCCTGGCTTGGTTTGTTTAGTAATTAAGTCAGGTTTAGGCTATTTAAAAAGCCTATTTAGGTAAAGAGACCAGGTTTGGCCTCTCTATGAAGCCTATTATGCTTGGTAAGCCAGGCTGTTTATACATATATACCTAAATATATGTAAAATCACAAATAGAGGTATAGAGGAATTGAACCATGATCTTAAGCATTTTATAAAGAACACAAACCACTACACTATCTCACTTGTTTGTTAATATATAACCCAACTAATATATTTATATTAATTTTTAAAATTAAAAAAATTAAATAAAATAATTTTAAAATTAATATTCAGCATTCACGAGACACATATTAGGATTGAATCTGATTCACAACTCAAGTCATAACACACACTACAATTTTACAAATCCTAAAACTATCCCTCCATCTCTCATGGCCTCACTAGTCCCCACCCCCACAAGGCTACAACAGGATGCCACCCTAAGAAGCCAAGCCTCAATACCCAATCACAGCCATTAAAGCTTCACACGCCACCCAGCCAACCACACCATCGCAGCCACGCACTAGCCACTAGCCACACCATCGTCGTCTGTCCTCACTCCCGCAGCCTGGCTGCACGTGTTGAGCATCGCAAGCATGAAGCTCGTGTGCCCATGAACTCCTCCCTGTATTCGTATAGTAAGGTCGCACAACAACTTGCTTGAAAGGTAAGCAGATCTAAATCCAGATTCCTCAAGATGAAAGGAACACTTCTAGATCCAGATCCTTGTTTAGTCCATATTCTTTTTTGTTTTTTGTTTATGATTTATTTGTTTATTCAGATCAAACGTGAAAGGTTTGAAGATTTGATTGTTTGTTGATCTGTTGGATTTATTTGAAGCTTATGATTTATTTAGTGTTGTAATATTTATCATTTTGGGTTTGCAAATGCTGCTTGAAAATTGCCAGAGTTTTTTTTCTTTAATGAATTTTAAAAACGAGCTTTGTAAACAAGGTTTAGGCCAGGCCTCCTGACAGGCTAGGCTAGGCAAAAAATAAAGCCTATAATAAGTAACAGGCCAGGTTCAGGCCTAATGTTCTTATTGCAGCCCTTTCCACCCTAGACACGGGACACAACATGATATGGACATTGACACAAGGGAACACTAAAATTGAAAATTTATAAGACACAGATATAACATATCTAACTAAAAATTTTAAAAAAATGACATATTATTTAAAATATTATTTATATAAGTTTCACTTGTACTTTATCTTCTTATAAACTCAAAATGTTATGTATTATTTTCTTTTTATAAAATTGTTTATATTGTGTTTTTCTATATTAGATTAAGAAAAAAGTAAATTTCAAATTGAATATATACAAAAATGTGTTATCAATGTGTCATACAAGATCCGATAAGGATATGTGTTTGACGTATAGACACGGCATCTAGCGGTCCTGCTGCTTCATAGAAGGAGAGTGGTGCTTAGGGTTGATGTAGTGGGGTGTTGCTTGCAACAAACGAGAATGATGAGTTAAGCTTAAGCTCTCCAGAGCTTTTTTTTTGTCACTTTTAGGAGCATTTGTTTCTCTCTTTTTTGGTTTCTTTCTTCTTCTTGTTTTTCCTGTGCCTTTTAGTGTTTTTTCAAAAACTCTCATTTCAATAATTTTTAAAATTTTAAATGGACAAATTAGTTTCTATAAATAATAAACTCAAAAAATTGATCCTTGTATAAAAAACTCTCAAATTAGTCCTTGTAAAAATAAATTGTTAGACAAGTTAGTCCCTTAAACCCAACTTAACAGGGGAACTAACTTATCTGATTATTCAATTTTACAAGGATTAATTTGTCTGATTATTCAATTTTATAGGGACCAATTTGGGAGTCTTTTTTTTTTTTGCAGGGACCAATTTTTATGATAATTGAATTTTACTAGGACTAATTTGGGAGTTTATTTTTTATAAAGACTAATATAATTTGTCCTACTTAAAATTTTAGAGGAGCTAAAATAAGGGTTTTGTCTTTTCTCTTTTTTAGTATCATTTTCTTATTACATGAGATTTGATTGATTTCCCTTCTAGCAAGTTTATGCAACAATGTTTGAGTCGTAGAAATGGAAGAAAACCTAGCTCATACATTAAGATTTAATTTCTTGATTGCTTACACTTTTGACAGCTTAATTTCTCAGTTGCTCCTATGTTAGTGATGGCTAATTGAGGTGTTTGTTTCTTTATTTGTTCTTGTATTTGTGTGTTTGGCACACTTGTTTTGTGTGTTTGGCACACTTGTTTTGTGTCAAGCTTCTATAAGGATATGAAAGGTTGGAGTATGAAAGATTAAATTAAACAAGGCACAAAACTCAGAGAGTTCTTGCAGAGTAGGAGTACTTGTGTGAGTCTATGTCTTAGAAGATGAACTTTTGGTGGTTAAGGAAGCTTGCAAGTCTCATGGGAAAATTGATTAATATTTTAGGAGATTTTTTTATGAACAGGATTATTTTTCTAGAGTAGTAGTATATTTAGAGTTATGTGTCAGTGTATTTGAAGATCGGTTTTATCTATTTTAGACCTTATCTTTTTCAACTAGGGACTTTACATCTTTGTATTTTATTATTTCCCTTGTGCAGTTGATTGTAGGCTGTGTCCCTTTTCAATAAATATTTCTTTCAACCATAAAAAAATGTGCAATATATATTTATTATTATATTATTAAATTTTCCAAGTGTGAATCATAGTCTATATTGTATGGATACGGATACGGATTAAGGTATGAAAATTTTGGAAAAAGTGGGGTATGGGTACATATATATATATATATTAAAATTTGTAAAATTCTTGTTATGAAAAATAAAATTTTAACATAAAATAGATCAAAATTATTCAATATCATATTCCAATTTTTTTCTAAAAAAAAATAAATCTGGATAGGAGAAATGTTATGGCTCAATCGAATTGAAAAAAAAAAAGAAAAGAAAGAAAAAAAAGGGGAAAAAAATACAAAATTTCATTTAAACTGACATACCCAAACTTAAGTACACATACCCCGACATACCTAACTATACCTCGCTATACTCAATTTATTTTTTTCAAAAATAAAGTCATCGAGTACGTGCCTAAGCAAATCCAACGCGTATCTTTACCCAAGAAATATCTGAGAGGTACTTTTAACAGAACGGAGTACCATGCTTCATAGATCACAGTAGTCTATTTATGTCAATTTCCACCGCTAAATATCTTGTTTGTTTTTTACTTGCAACCGAAGGACCCGCGGCTGGATCCATCAATGCATCTTCTCTACGTACAACTACACCACATTTTCTTCAATGAATCTACACCGTTTGCCCCTTTATAAAAATATTTGGACGACTGCAAATGGTTGATACACCAGAGCACCAGAAACCAGACTGGATCATTTTAAACACTTCCTTTTTTCCTACTTTCTTCAGCCAAACTCAGATATGTATGTCCTTGACCAAATGGCAGCCTATCGAAAGTTATCAAAGGAAATGGCAATTCACCAATCAACGATATTAGATAAACATTTTTATTTCTTTGAATAATGCCAATAAACATCTCCAACTTGCTTCAAATTAAAAATTGTTTAATTTTAGTAAGCATTGATAGTCAAAAGTGGCGTTTAGCAAGCAACCATTATCACACCGAGGAGTCTTTGACCTTCCCTGTGACTCATGTGGTGTCCTTTTAGAGAGAATACTCTCCTATAGTAATGCCATGGATAAGAATTGACAGTAACAAAGGAGAAGTAATTGAACCATGGATGAGAATATCAAGAACACACACTACAAGAAATTTGACCTAAAATAACACTTATTTTTTGAAAACATATGAAAAGTGTTTCTTTTTGTACATATAGACAATATTTTTTTTAAATGTATTGCCTTTGATATCTAAAAAATGTTATCTTTTCTATTAAAAAATATTACCTTAAACAATTGGTCACACTTGCTATAGCAACACTATGAAAAGTGATGCATTAGCTTATAAATGTACCCTTTTATTAAAAAATGTTGCTTTTAACAATTGGTCACATTTGATATAGTAACTCTTCAAAAAGTGATGCGTTGACTTTAAAAAGTATACCTTTATATCAAAAGCGACACATTTAAAAAAGTGTTGCCTATATGTGCATAAATAGCACTTTTTATGTGTAGCTAAAACTAAATGTTCTTTTAAACATAAAAGTAGTGACATATGGGACTTCTATCTGGTGCCATCAGTTCAAGAGTTGGCTAAACAGAAGATTTTAACTGTTCCACGCAGATACATTCAGCCTCAACAAGAAGACTTGGTCACCTTTGAACCTGATGGAGTCCTTGAGATTCCAGTTATTGACTTGCGGAGATTGATTTCTATAGAATCTGGGAGTTCTGAATTGGCTAAGCTTCACCTCGCATGCAAAGGGTGGGGATTCTTCCAGGTCTATTTTCTCTTCTTCCCTTCATTATTTTCTCAACTATTCAATTTAGAAAAAATGCTGGACAGTAACAAATTTTGTTAAAATTTTATTTCCTGAATGATGTGGTATAATTATTACTCTTTAGATAAATAAGTGAATCATGCCATTTTATTTTACTAAACTATCACCGTGGTTTTTATTAAAGATCCTGACAACTTTTATCAATTTATATTGTCATCTAATTATGTATTATCATGTTAATAAAAGTGGTTAAGTTGTTGGGTAAGAGAGTTATGAAAACGGAATAACGCAACTAAAATAGAGTTGAGAGAATGAAACTGACACAAACTATTTACGTGGAAAGCCATCTAATGATGAGGAAAAAATCACAAGAAGCTAGAAATATTTTCACTATATAGAAGATAAAATTATATTTCTCTCTAAAAATAAAAAAAATAATGACATATTTTTTTATACTAGGAGAATACACCTCTCAATAAAAATAGGAGAAATTCTTAAAAAATACTATATATATATATATATATATATATATATATATATATATATATATATATTCTTTGTGGAGTGAAGTGATAGAAATGATGGAGGACGCCTCTGTTTATAGACAAGAGCCTCCTCCTTATCCATCAATGCACCAAATTTTAGGTGCTGCAATCTTTGAATTTTGCCATTCAAAGTTTGCTTTTCGTGCTGCAAATTTTGACTATAGTTTCCTCCTCTTTTTTTTTTCTGACTTTAGTGGCTTATTTGCATAAGTTCCACGCTCATTACTATAAAAATTATATAAATAAGATAATTTAATTAGATAACAACGTATAAAAAAATTTTACATTGAAGTGTATCAAAATTAATCTTTCAAAGAAAATAACAGTAGAGTTGCACTTCTAGGGCTTCTTAATTTGTATAGTACAACATATTGGAAAAGCTTGATTACATGGATCGGAGATACAGCACAGCAATCGAGTGTAAAATGACTCTCTCTAATTTTGTCGTTTCTAGTTTGTGTTTTGTCACTACGGTTATAGAGATAGATAGGAAGAATGCAAAAGCAAAACATGCTATCATGTTTATGAACCTACTTTTCCTTTCATGATATATATTTTCCCCTTGTTTTTCAACCCAACTCAGATATGTCCTTAACGAAAAGTCAGTTGATCGATAATTATCAAAGACTACGAGGCCAGCAGAGATGGCAAGCTAAAGCCTATGCCAGAAGTGCACCTTGGGATAGCGTGGTATGGGATTTCGTTGTTCGATCCTTGGAGTGAGAACAAAAAAAAAAGTTATCAAAGGAAATTGCAATCCACCAATCAATCATATTAGATAAACATTTTATTTCTTTGAATAATGCTAAAGCTACCAATAAACATCTCCAACTTTCTTCAAATAAAAAGCTGTTTTAGCAATAATTGATAAGCAAGTGGTGTTTAGCAAGCAACAATAGTAAAGCATCTTAATTTTTTCTTAAATCGTATTATTGTTCTAGTAACATTATTGCTCCAAGCTTCATTAGCATTCTGATTAAACTTTTAAGCTTGTAGCATATCTTATAACGGAATAACTTTTGTTTTCTCAATTTCTACAAATAAATCATTGCTCCACTAAACGTAAATGAGTTTTCGAAGTATATATGATAGAGAGCATTAGCTCTGACACAAAATGTTGAATAAGAATGAAACAGAAAATTTATGAAGATTCATTGTGAAACTTGACATTTAGTTAGGCCCCTAACCCACTCAATTCTTAAGATGGAGATGAAGTTGTGAGCGGAAGATTCATGCTATTGAATGCAAAGGTTGAAGAAACTTTTCAGATGCAATACTTTTGGAATGTGATTATCAACCATCATATTCTCGATGAATGGAATCATGGAATGGTCTTGCTCATCAACTTTTGCTAAATGTGTCATGGCTGGTTCTACTTTGATCAACAATATTACATCTTGTTCTGTCCTCTTCATCTATTCATGTTTTATCTTCTGTTCGTTCTGGGTGCAAGTTTTGTGGCCTGACACGATACATGTTTGATCTTCTGGTTGTTTTTATTCATTACTACCTCTGTCAAGGAATAACTTACACTTCCGACAAAGTGATACAAACGGAGGTAATATCTCTTTTAATAACTTCCTTAATCATTGATTAAATCTAAATCCACGTTTTGGTTATCAAGAAGGATTGTCAAAATCAATGGCGCGTGGTGATCACCTCAAAGTTGTGCATATAAACAGAAACACGAATGTGCCCACAAAGTCAAAAGCTAAAAGCAAAAATAAAAATAAAAAATAAAATCGGCGTAGTTGAATGATAAACATTGTCAATGGAACAACAGTTTCTTCGATAGTAGGGAGTAGGAAGTTTTTGTCTTTTAGTAAACATTATCATTTGATTTTGAAAAAAAAAAAATCAAAACTTCTTTCGGCAAATCACGGTTGTCTTTGCTTTGGTAAGCAAATAATCACTTTTTGAATTCAACTTCTGATGTTTCAACAAAATCAGGTATACACCGAATCATTCCATCAACACTACACGTGGTGTAAACAAATCAATCCCCACAAACACCATATTTCACCCATTCCATCCTTCTAGATGAAGATAAAAGCAAAAGATTTCTGGTTAGCAGTAATTTTCATGTGATTGGAAAGCTGGTGTCACTGTGAGTGAGAAGAAAACTGTTGGGCCACTTTGCTTGCTATATTGAAGAATTGAGAATAACAAAGGAGAATTAATTGAACCATGGGGGAGATCGAGAGCACATATGGGACTTCCATTCTGGTGCCATCAGTTCAAGAGTTGGCTAAACAGAAGATTTCAACTGTTCCACCCAGATACATTCAGCCTCAACAAGAAGACTTGGTCACCTCTGAACCTGATGGTGTCCTTGAGATTCCAGTTATTAACTTGCAGAGATTGATTTCTATGGAATCTGGGAGTTCTGAATTGGCTAAGCTTCACCTTGCATGCAAAGAGTGGGGATTCTTCCAGGTCTATTTTCTCTTCTTATCCTTCATTTCCTCAACTATTTAATTTAGAAAAATACTAGAAAGCCAGCAACTTTGTCAAAATTTTAATACCAGAATTATGTAGCATAATTATTAACTTTTAGATGAATAAGTGAATAATTGATACCACTGTATTTCATCCATCTATCACCATAATTTCTATCAACAATTCTGATAATATTTTTCTGGTTATGTAATATTGCTCTTGAATTTAACATATATATGTATATATATATATATGGCTCGGTTGGTTTCTCGATTCTAGAAATTTTAGCCTTGTAAAAGTGAGATCACTTGATTCAAGTCCATTTATGCTTCATTGGGATTGTCAATTGATTTGTTATGGTAGCTGGTCAACCATGGAGTTAGCTCTTCCTTGGTGGAGAAAGTGAAGTTGGAGATTCAGGAATTTTTCAACCTTCCAACGTCCGAGAAGAGAAAGTTTTGGCAGACTCCAGAACATGTGGAGGGGTTTGGACAAGCATTTGTTGTCAGTGAAGAGCAGAAGCTTGATTGGGGTGATATTTTCTATATGATCACACTACCAAAACACATGAGACTGCCCCACTTATTTCCACAGCTCCCTCTTCCTTTCAGGTTCTACATGTTTGTGTTGTTTGTGTGTGTAATGTGTTTCTTTTATTTTTTATTTTTTTCTTCTTTTTTATGGCTATTCATTGATCTTTGTCATGCAGAGACACTTTAGAGCAATACTCACAGGAAGTAAAAAATTTAGCCATGGTTATTATTAACCAAATGGGTAAAGCTCTAAATATGGAAGAAATGGAAATGAGAGGATTTTTTGAAGATGGGCTACAAGCTATGAGGATGAACTATTACCCTCCATGTCCTCAACCAGATAAGGTTATTGGTCTCACACCCCATTCAGATTCAGTTGGTCTTACAATACTCCTACAAGTCAATGAAGTAGAAGGGCTGCAAATAAGGAAAGATGGCAAGTGGGTTCCTGTTAAGCCCCTGCCTAATGCCTTCATTGTCAACATTGGGGACCTAATGGAGGTACTACCAACTACATTCATCCATATCACAAAATTTTATAATATCAATTGGTTTAAGAAGATTCTTGAAATCCCACTTGCATAATTATGAGCATGTTGAATGAATAGGTTCAATTTAGTTATGTGTGACACTTGATTATTGACTTGAATACATTACAATGTTGTGGTACAAGACTTTTGATTTTGGCTGCATGTTTTACTACATGGCAGATTATAACCAATGGGATATACCGAAGTATCGAGCATCGAGCAACGGTGAACTCTGAAAAGCAAAGGCTTTCAATTGCAACATTCTATGACACGAGGCATGACGGTATGGTAGGTCCTGCACCAAGCTTGATCACTGAACAAACACCAGCACGGTTCAAAACAATCGCATTAAATGAGTACATGAGGGGTTTGTTTTCTCGCAAGCTTGATGGAAAGTCTTACCTAGATGTCATGAGAATGGACAATCAAGATTGAAGCTGACAAGAATCACTGGCTTTACAGTGTCAATGTTAAATTATAACCCAATTATAAAGGAATAAAGACTTGTAATCCTTAAGAAATTAGCCGTAGCTAGACTGGTCCTATTTTCTTTGTTGATTATGTTTAGCTAAAGGTGGATATTGGGACTATTGAGTATTTTATACTTTAGTATATATGAAATGCAACGTGAATGCAAAGTAACTAATAATTATTGTCATGTATTATTAAGGATACTTGGGAAAGGTACTGTGAAACATACACAGGACATTGTTAACCTGAGGTTTCCAAATATATTGATTAATTATGATAACAAATTATTGATTTTTGATGCCTACAAGTGATCTTTGTTGAGAAGCTAAATGTGCAGGTTTATGTATGAAGATTAATATATGCAGAGAAGATGAGATAAGATGCTTAGCAGCCTGGACTGCAGTACAAGGACCCTATTGTAACTTGATCTAAGGTTTCTGATGATATGTAATAAAGAGATGTGAATAGCTCTACAATACTGTGCCAGTTACTAATTACGCCAAATTTAGTAAAATTTCCTTTAACATTTTGATGTGCGTGTAGTTTGTTTAATTCCATCTAGTACAAAATCAACCTTCAAACTAAAATGAAAATCAAAAGTAAAACATGTTTAATTTGAAATTTCGAAAACAAAAAAATAACCATTAGCTTTTGTTAAAAGTCTACATATCCGGGGAAATCCTCCACATAACACTCTTCTTTTTCATACTGTACAATACTATAATTTACATGGCAGATTGATCAGCAATGGAATATACCGTATAGTGTTGAACATATCGTGCAACGTTGATGAGTTCTATGAAGGAAAAGGATCTCAGTAACCAAATTTTCATTTTTATTCCCCATATATGATGATGAACTAGGTCTTGCATCAAGAGTTTGGTCACCGAAAATACACCAGCATAGTTCCAACTGAAAGGCATTGGGTCTAGACTGAGTTAGTATCTTACTAAGTGAGGAACTACGCTTCGAATCTCAGCTGTAAGAGGTGTCTCACCGTTTATTGAACAAATAATAATAATATTAATAATAACACTTCAAGTGCTTCTTAATTGGCTTAGTGTGCTGGAAATCCTATGTGTGTGGACTGACATAAATTAATTTTGTTATAATTTAATTTAATTCCAGATTAATTAGGTACCAAAATATTAAACCATGTTATTTAGTCCAATCTTCTAATTAATTATTGTATTGGGCTTATTGTGATAATTTTATTGTTAATGAATATGGGTTCTAGTTGCTATTATTGGGCTGAGCCATAATGGGCAGGTTTAGCCCATTCCATTACTAATTAGAGAGCCACTGCTAACCTAATCATGTGTGCTATTCCCCATTGAGACAGGATTTTTGTGCAACTGAAAGGGTGATAGGAGGAGTTATCTCTCTAGTTTGATTTTCTCTCAAGAAAAGGAAGCGCTCAGTAATGGATTAATCAAACTCTTCCGTTTCAGGTAATTCTAACACCTAATTCCAATTACAGTGCATGTTTATCATTTGTCATGTTGAGAATTGGATTTTAATTTTCATCATAGTGAACTTAATGAGAAAGCTTACCTAGATTCCATGAACATAATGTTAAAGTTTTCTACTAATTTGAGCTTGTATTGATATGTGAGATTTTAATTTTATAAAACAGATTGAATAGATAGATTTAATACTTCCCGTACATGTGATCCACCTATTAAAAGCCACCACGTATTGTTAGCTTAGGTAGAATACAACCTCAATAGTTAGTTAGAAAAATATTAATTAGTTTATTAAAAATATTCCCGTATTAATTACTTATAATTAAATAGAATATTTCTACTTTTTGAAATCCACTAGTTTATTGTTAATAAGGAATTAGAGAATTTGGAGTTTTGTTCCCATATCGCAAAATGGGGCTCTATCAATATGGCAATCCATCGATCAACATATTAGATAAACATTTTATTTCTTCGAATAATGCTAAAAAGCTACCAGTAAACATCTCTAACTTGCTTCAAAATGAAAATTTTTTTTAACGGGCAAGTGGCACTTAGCATGCATTCCGTCGTAAAAGTGTCGGTTGCATCTTTCCTTTCTAAAACCACACTATATATTGTTCTAGTAACATTGCTCTAAGCTCCATTAGTATCTAAACCTTGTAGCTAGCATATACATCTTATATTGGAATAAATTTTGTTTTCTCAATTATTTCAAAGAAATCATGTATTGCTCCTTTAAAATTCAATGAGTTTTGAAAGTATATAGTTACCATTTTTTTTTTGGTAAATATATATTTGCTATGAATAAAGAGAGTGTTCTTTCACTTAGTATTTTTTCATGCCAATATGTAATCCAATATGTAATTATATACGAACTATATTTTCATTTTATAGTTTTATTGCATTCGATATCTCGTTATTATGAAGAAGAAACTATGGCATTTTTCTAATAAAAAAAATAAAAAGGCCCTAATCAGCATTATCTCAATTAATACATATTTTAAAATAAATGTAGAAAATATTATTCAAAATATTTAAATATGATAACATTTTACTATTCCTTTATATTTTCGTTATATATATAATTCTAGTTATACGTCAAAAATTAGATAGAATTTTGAACTGTTTTATCTGATAAACTGTTTTATCTAATAATATATGGATAACTATCGGCCTACGTACATAACAATACACGTTGCGATATCTCACAACCGTTGGATTAAAATAAACGATTAAAATTAAAACATTTTAAGTGGTCAAGTGACCACTTCCAACTAAGCCTCTTTCTTCCATTGTGTCTCTTATAATGCCTCTCTTTTCTCTATTTCCTGTGTTATGCAATTGGACTTCATCGAGAATTTCATCCTTCAATTTATTTATTTTTTTACTCATTTTATCCTAGAAGATAAAAATTGAGTATAAATTTTTAATAAATAAAATTTATATAAAGCTTATTCATAGAAAATTTATCTTTTTTTTATTCTTCAACCAAATAATACCACAATTATACATAAAATAGCAAAGAAATATCCCTAAGACCAAAAAGAACAACAAACATTTGCTAGACCATAGAAAGCTCCACGTTTCCTGCAGCACCAATTCCATGAACAGGAACGGCGGCAAGTGGGGCGGCAGTTATTGCGCATAATTGGGCGGAGAGATTTTAGTCACATGAGCATTTAATTAAATGTTTTAATCTTATTGGTTTATTTTAATTCTTTAGTTGTGCGAGTTTATCTCATTTCTCACAATAAATAAGTTCTCTCATATAATATTTCGTTTCTGATGAAATATTCATTGATTACTATTTTTTTTTATCTGTCCAATGGACGAGACTTTAAAAAACTAAATTAACATATATATATATATATTAAAATCATTGAAAAATATAAATTTTTAATAAATATTTAAAATGTTTAATATTTACATAATAAGATTCATATTATAATAATTTAAAATAGAAATTTTTTATATTATTATATCATTTTATACTAAACATAGTTAATTAGAATCAACTTGAATAGATAAAGAATTTATACATTAAAGTTATGAAGATATAAAAAGAATTGTACTTAGATTAAAAAAACAAACAAAAATATTATGTTGAAAAAAAAGGACAACAATATCAAGAAAACACACAACCATGTCATATCACAAAATAATATTTGGGTCTTTTTTATGCTAATTGTGTTAGAATTTTTTTATTAAGCTCCTATTAATTGGTGGGTATTTTGATTTAATAAAATGGGTTGAATAGATAGCTAGCAAACTCATGTTACTATTATGTGATCTATTATGGGTTTGGGATTTATTATGCAATATTGGCTTGGGCCCATTGGTAAGTGTGCTAAAAGGTGTAAAAACCTAGAGTAACCTAGGTTAATGATGGACATGATCTGTTACCATGATAGATTCAGAAAAATTAGGTGATGGGGGCAAAAATAATGCATAAGCATAATGAAAATATTTCACATAATTTTTATCTTGATGTGGGGTCAAAATTATAAAATAATGGAGGTAAAATGATTATACATCTAAACACTTCTAATAAAAATTTTATATCCTAGTGGGGGCATGAACCCCTTCTTCCTTGTGCATAGATCCGCCCCTGCCTGTTACTATATATTTATCACCTAAGGATCCCCACTCCACTCTGTAGAGTCTTGACAATTATTGTTCCATCGATATAACATCTAATATAATATAGGGGATAGAGAATGAGAAGACTTATGTCTGTCAGACATAATTGTGTATGTTTCTTGCCTTGCAACATAATTCATGGAGAAGAGCTATGCATTACTGTCTGAGTCGAAGAGGTACAGACTATCTGTTTTAGTGGTGTTTTAATTTCTAGTATTTTATGCGGTAAAACTTACAAATTGATCTAATTCTAGATAAAAACAAAATAGTAAATTGATTTTTGGTGATATCTATACTATATATAAAGGGAGTTCCTCCCTTTTGGTGTCCAAAATTTAAATTTCCTAAAATGCCCATAACAAAGAAGTCAAGAGAAGTTATAACAATTGAAGGAAGTTATAAAAAATTTAAAAAAAGTAATAAATCTATACTATATATAAAGGGAGTTCCTCCCTTTTGATGTCCAAAATTTAAATTTCCTAAAATGCCTATAACAAAGAAGTCAAGAGAAGTTATAACAACCGAAGGAAGTTATAAAAAGTTTAAAAAAAATAAATAAATTTAAAAAAAGATATAATAAATAAATAAAAAATAAAGATTTTTTTTTAAATGTGAATTAGTAGGCACATAAGTACCTATCAATTCACTAGCTTTTATTAAAGATATAAGAATCAAATTAAATTAAATCCAAAGTAATAGTGGAATCTTCGAACTTGTCGTATGCATGATTTGATTTGCCTTTAATGAATTCATTCAAAGTGACTTTATTAATATATTATATTTTTTTCTATAGGTATTGCTATATTGTTTGATATTTAGTATACTTGTTTCATTTCAAATGATATATTTTGTTTAATTTAAACTTAAAGTGTCATTTAATATATATTGATATTGATAAGTATAAACAATATGTTACCATGAATTTCTTATATTTATGATTTATGATTTCCAAATTACTATTTTCAATTAAAATTAGGCATGAATCCTTATACATGTAAAGCAATAAATTCTTCTCTGTGATTTTTTTAATCATAAATAGAATGCAAACATATATCTTATCAAAATAATATTCCTTTACAATATGTGGTTTTGGTTTTCATAAAAGTAGTCAAAATCAAATAAATGCAAAGTTTTTAGTTGATTTCAACCGATGGTTTTTATAATATTAATAATTAGAGTAAATGATAATTTCAAAATAAATTGATTGCAGTTATTTTTCCAGTTCAAGTCAAAGTTTGTAAAGGTCATTGTTTTTAGAAAAAAAAATAACGTTTAAATTAGTTAATATAAGAGTTTAATATATTGGGTGGTAGTTTAATATATTTTTGCATTTAAAATTTAAAATGATATATTTGATTAATCTAAACGCAAAGTGATCTAAAGGATTCAGTCACATAACCATTTAATTAAATTGCTTTAATCTTATTTGTTTATTTTAATCCATTGGTTGTGAGAGTTCATCTCATCTCTCGCAACAAACAGACCCTCTCATATAATATCTCGCATTTGAAGAGATATCTATTGATTATTTGAAAAAAATTGGAACTTCGCAAAAGAAAGAATCCATGGTGATTTACAGTTTGTTATATAATATTTCGGGATCCATAATCGATGTCTCAAAAATTAAAGGAGTCCGTTATTAAATTATATTGCAACCTTTCAAATCTTATCCACATAAATATTTGAGTATCTGCACCGCACGCATTTATTTATGCCTCACGTATATCACAGTTCAAAATTCCTTGTTTTGTATTTTTCTTTTGGGTTAAAAATTCAGATTCCTTTTGTTACTGATCTTAACAATGGAGCAAAGGAAGCTTCTTCACTATGGTTTCAATGTAGCTGCAGCCGCATGTGTATTTTTGTTGTTTGAAGTCTGTGCAGCCTACAATGTTGGTCACGATCACATGTCAGCCATCGGTGATCCAGGAATGAGAAGAGATAGCCTTAGAGTTGCCATTGAGTCATGGAATCAGTGCAATGAGGTTGGAAAAGAAGCACCAAACATGGGGAGCCCAAGAATGGCAGATTGCTTTGATGTCAAATATTCTGAACTTCATAGTAAGTGCCTATTGATAAATTAAAATAGTCTATTATTGTTACATGATTGTAATCAGTCTATAAATTTTGTTTTTTCTTGTAAATATTTTTATATGGCAATGCGCCCGCGATAGAATCAAATAAAAATTACATGCAAAGGTCAATATGGTTTGAGAGGTCAACTTAATTGGCTTTATTCTAATCAAAATTATGTGAAATTTTGTAATTGGTATAAGTAATACCAATGATAATGTAGAAATCACTTTCACCATTTTCATTTTTTTTCCCTTAATGATATATACTAATATGGATAAGACAAAAGTTCGATTTGTTGTTTTTATTTTTCTATTTTTAGTTTATTTACTGTTTTCAAGATTTTATAAAGAAAATATTAAATACAGGAGATAAAATTGCTTCGTTTTTAACTATAAACCCTGCTATATAGCCCAAAGTTATAATTAAAATGCAAACACTTACTTCAATTGTATAGCACCAGTCTGACCATCGTGCATACTCAACGGCCCAAATGCTTCATACATGATTGGAAACATTTTCTTTTCACTATTTCTTCAACAAGATTCTGTAAAGTAAGAGACTGAGAACAAGAAATAAAAGCAGAAATCAAACTGCACTTTATTTCTCCTTTGGATTTGAGCTAAAGTACCTTTTTCTGAATTTGGATTCCAAATATTTTGATGATCACTAGCAGAGGATGTGGCCTTGGTTCACAAGGTGCATGAATGGGAGAACAGGCTAGGCATATCAAACCATTCACTACGTCTGTTGAGGACTGAAAGTGCCAACATGTACGCAGCATGGAAGGAGCTATACTTGGGAAGCAAGTGTGAGGTTTTAGACACTCCAAGGCCATGGCACTTTTGGATGATAATGCTCAAGAGTGGCAACATGGACACACTAGCTGCAATGTGCCCAAAAAATGGCTTCAAAGCCAAGCCATTCCCACAGACACCTGATTTCCCTTGCTTTGGAAAAGGGTGCATGAACATGCCTTCCATGTATCACAAATATACCAAAGTGTATGGAAAGGAAAGGAAGGTCATGCAGGGGAGTTTTTATGGTTCATGGGACTTGAATGCTGATGCCAAAAAGGAATTTCCCATGAATGACACCTCTTATTACTCTGTGACTTGGCAGAAGGAATTGGGCAAAGGAAGCTGGGTGTTTCACAATGTGTTGAAGACATCATCTAAATATCCATGGCTAATGCTCTATTTGAGATCAGATGCTTCAAGAGGGTTCTCTGGTGGCTACCATTATGAAACAAGAGGCATGTCAAAAATAGTGAGTATTTTTTCTCTAATTTTAGATTTTATTAGCATTTTCATCACATGCATTTCTAAGCCTTTAATAGGTAGGATGGGCTGCATGGATCAAATCATAATTTGTGTCTATGAAGCATGCTTTCCAAGTCTTGGTATTGAAAATTATATGCATAGGTACCAAAGTCACCACATTTTAAGGTAAGGTTCACACTTGACATCAAGCAAGGAGGGGGTCCAAAGAGCCAATTCTACCTCATGGACATAGGAAGTTGTTGGAAAAACAATGGGGAGCCATGCAATGGGGATGTCACCACAGATGTTACCAGGTATAGTGAAATGATCATAAACCCGGAAATTGAAGCATGGTGTAAACCCGACCAACTTCAACAGTGTCCACCTTACCACACCTTTGCCAACGGCACCCGGGTTCACCGGACCGACTCGGGCAACTTCCCTTTTGATGCCTATCATGTCTACCGCGCTCCAGGCAATGCCAAGCACTTGGAGAAGCCAGTGAAGACCTCTGACCCTTATAGTAACCCACAGCCTCAAGAGATACTCCAGATTCTGCCCCACCCGGTTTGGGGCGAATATGGGTACCCGACAAAGAAAGGTGAAGGCTGGATTGGTAATCCAAGAACTTGGGAGCTTGATGTTGGAAGGCTCTCTCAGTCACTCTACTTTTATCAGGCAAGTTCTCACGTCACCTAGATGGCTGTTTGAAAACAACCAATAAATGAACACAGCTTAAATATATAATTTTTGGCAATGATTTATGTGTTGTTAACTGTGATGGGAATACTCAGCATTTGTTGTTTACATGTTTAATGCAGGATCCGGGAACTAAACCCGTGGAGAGACACTGGCTATCAATTAACGTGGGAACTGAAATATACATCAGTGATGTTGGCCATGTAGCAGAATGGACAGTCAGCAACTTCGACATTATTATCCCAACGCATGGTTACTGCCCTTAGGAGATAACAAAAGTCTACCTCTAGAACCCTTTCAAGAGTTTTACTCTGCAATATTGCTTATTTATAGCTAACTTGTCAGGCTTTCACATTTCCCTATGATCATCATTTGAGATGGAAAAGCAATTTATCCATTGTCATGCTAGCACTCGAGTCGTAACCCCGTTTGCAAAATTTATAGATCAAACCGTTAAAGGTAGAAATCACTTAAAAACCTCCTAAGTTCTTTTTCAGTTTCCACCTTAGATAATCTTGGAATCAAGATGAGAGAAACAATTAATTTTTTTTATTAATCAATTAAATGATGTACATATAATTACAAACGTACTCTCTAAAAGAAGAAGTGGAAAACCAATCCTAGACCCTTCTAAAAATTAAGCAACTTCCTACCCTCCAACTCCACGCAAAAAAGCATACAGCACGTCCCTAACTTGATAATCCACACTGAAACCCCCCCGAGTGCCTGTGTGCAGCAACGGCTACTGCTGCAGCACCAACTGCACCAAACTGAGATTGTGCTTGAATCAGTTTCGCATCAATAGCAGTTACGGGATCATTTAAGTGATCATTCTTCCCTTGCTGGTAGTATGGGTTGGCGTTAAGATCAATAGCTGGTCCGGCTGGTACATTACACTGCTGGGATGGAAGTTGATGATGTTTGCCTTGTGAAACATCCTTGTTCGTTTCTGATGTAGTTTTGGGATTTGTGGGGTGCACCCTTTGGAAACAGTGTGGAGAGATTGCTTGAGGAAGAGTATTTTGGTAGAAGATCCTTGGATCATAAGCATCTTTTATGTTTCTCCCCTTATCATAGTATGAAACTGGCCCTACAACTCTTCCTGGTTTAGCTGTGGCGAAAAGAAAACCCTGTTAATAAAATTATAGACACACAAGGATGTAAATATAATTCCACATTAGTACAAAATTCAGATTCAGTTTCACACCACCGAGCCATTTAGGTATTGACTGCTTTACTGAGCTAATATTTTTCGGTTTTTATTTTTCTATTTACTGTTATATTTCCCTTCACTATACTTTCCTAAATTCATTTTTTCGTCTCCGAGTATTTCTGTTTCCCAAATACCTGCCAAATGGCCCAAATCTACATGGATTCAGTTTAAGCGGTGCACCAAATCAATCTTAGAAGTGTGACTAACTGAACCGAATTTATGGAGGAAAAATGGGTTCAGTTTCAAAGCCTATTGAAAAAAATCAGGTCTTTGTAAGTTTGGTTAGGTTTGGTTATGGTGTAGTTCAAACAGTTTGTATGCCAAGCTCCATTAATTATACAGTTCATACCTGCTGGCACCCTTGGTGGAGGCCTTGAACTCCTTAATTGGCTAGTTGAGTTAGATTCTGCTACTCTTGAAATCTTAGATACCTCTTCTGTGATTTGCTTGTTCTCATACGGAGGGAAGGATGGCTGTGTACTAGGAGGAATTGTACTAGAATGTACAGTGGATCTAGGAAAATAAAGTTGCATAATTAGATAATATATCCTTCCAAAAGTAGTTGACAAATGCCATCAAACTCAACATGTGAACCAACATATGATAGCTGGAAATTATATATAGTAACTAAAAAATATGAATACTTCCACAGTTAGTGTGCCTTGTGATAATCTTACCTTGGAAGGGAAACATGCTTCCTCTCTGGAGGAATCACTGGGCCACTTTTACCATGATTTTCCTCAAGATAAGCAAACTGCCTTCTTAAATGATCTATTGCACTGCAAGGAAACATATGTTCATCAATAACATGCATTACATATATAAACATACACTAAACCTGCAAGAAAAAAGGCAATGGACATGAAGTTTAGACCTAGGATAGACAAAGTGTGTGCCTTCAGATCCTTTCATGTAATCTTTAAGCAGCTGAGGATGGTATTCCAGTATCTCCCGATATATTAGTTCCCTAACATCCTCCCTAGTCAACCGTCTCCTCTCAAACTCAAATTCCAACTTTGAAATTGGCTGACAAGAAGGTTCTCTCTCAACTTTGGCCAAACCCTTAAAGAAAGGATCAGCTAGAGCCTGCCAACCAAACATACAGAATGGTTTCTTTCAGATTTATATTGAGAAAAATAAAGACAACTTTTCATGCAAAGAATCTAAAATGAACTACAGTATATACTCCCTAATGGGGCATAACATATGCTTTCATAGATAAAGAGACACCTCTTGAGCAGTCGGCCGATCCTTTGGATCAAATGATAAAAGCCTTTGCAGTAGACGAAGTGCCAATGGATCAGCATTTGGAAATTTCTGTTCAAATGGCACTGGAGGTTTCTTCCGCATTTCCATTAAGTACTTCCTTGCCTTCTCATTTCGAACCTGCATATATTAGAATGAAGTTAATTGCCAAATACTTCTTAAATACTCCACTAAAGCACACAAGAATAAGATTAAGTGAAAACGACACAAAAAGCAGAAGTTAAGAGTCATCCGTACCCCTGCAATAACTTCAGGTGGTGGCGTCCCAAGAAGATCAGTAATCAAATCTAATTGATGCACAACACTTTTCCCAGGAAACAATGGTTTTCCTGTCAGCACCTCGGCAAAAATGCATCCGATGCCCCATATATCAATTGCTGGTGTATACTGCAAACAAATGCCAATAAAATTAGTATATTAAAGAAGAAGGACAACTACACATTCCAGCCAAACCACATCAGGGAAACAGACAAACTGACACAGTTACCTGAAGGACAGATAATTCAACTTCCAGGAGAGATCAATAGTCCTCCCTGAACAAGAATTATTATAATCTAGGCATTACTGTTTACTACAAAACACACAGAAAGCATTTCATACAGAAATAAGGGCAAAATCTTTACAAGTCAGGCAAACAAAACAGACTTTCTATTTCCCTTTTCTGGTTCAAGCACATCGACCTTGTTACATAGTGGAAAGATAATGATAAACAGCAGATTATATACCATAGTGCTGACATAAAATCATATGAACTTTCACACCATTCTATGCCTGTTTGACCAAGTATAATTTCCACCATATGCCTGCCAACAGGTCTCAGGACTCAGGTCCTCCTTAAAAAGTTTTCTTTGACAGGATTTCACTAAATGCCTATTCATCAACAATTACACACCATTTATAATCCACGCTGGACCCAACATGAACCTGCCACTCAACACCATAGCTTTAACTTGCCCCACAAAATGCAGTCGGATTTTATGGTTCAAATTAAAATTTACAGGAGAACACACGCCTGTTTATCACTATTAACTATTTACCCATAGGATGAATGCTGTGAAAAACAGCAATACTGCTATTTTAGTGACCAAACAAATACTGACATACAAGTAACATAGAAAATAGTTGGCATGACATGACGACAGAAAACATAGAATTTGAGAATCAAGCAAACATGTGAAATTGAACAAGACCATGATCCAAGAAATACCAACATGAGAGATTTTAGATAATATCATGGAAAAATTAGAATCAGATTAGTGTATTCAATCATAATTAAGTGATAGATGCTCATTCTATCAAAATAAGTGAAATCAACATCATTATATAGTTTAGTGTGCTTTTCAAAGTCTCAGAACCAAGAGGACATGGTACTTGCTAGTACATGAGAAAGGGATAAGGAAGCCAAAAATTTAAGAAAATTAAGGCACCCAATCATAATAAGAAGATAAAGCCTCAGAAAAACAGACTAGGCCGACCATGCCAGTTAAGACATATGATATGTTATGATAATGTCCAGAAAATTATTATTCATTCACACGTCTCAACAATAATTTCAATAAATAGTTTGTTGCTAAAAATGAGCATAGATGGCCCATAGCAGATAGGCTGTCACAAAAATACTACCTTATCATGTCATAACTCATAAGCAACTTAAACACAAATTTTAGCCAACTTATACCTTAGAAGAGAATGATCCACACAGCTCTGGGGCCCTGTACCACCTAGTTGCAACATAATCCTGCAATATCCAACAAAAGAAAGAATGAATGAAAAACCCTCATTGCAAATAACTGAACGTACAAAAACAGCAAAACTTCCATATGCTCTATTCTGCAATTCAACTTAAATAAAATCACATTACCGTCCAAAATATTGCTGTAGGTTCATCATTGAATGCAACTCTTGCCAGTCCAAAATCACAAATTTTAAGTTTGCAGTTTGCATTAGCCAGTATATTCTTTGGCTTAAGGTCTCTGTGATATACATTTGCTGTGACCACACATAAGATCATTTAGAAACAATTTCGCTCCATATTTCATGAAAATATAACAGAGCAACATGAATGAATATAAAGGCCAAAAGACAAGAGAAAAGATAGATGACCATATACCTGTATGCATATACTTCATCGCACGTAGCATCTGATAAAGAAAAAACTGATGGTGCTCACGGGTCAAGTCATCATTAGCCTTGATGACTTGATGGAGATCAGACTCCATGAGCTCAAAGACTACATAAATATCTTTAAAATCCCTCTTTGAAGGCGGCAACATGATCCGCTTAATCTCAACAATATCAGGATGTCTTAAAAGTCTTAGCAACTTGACCTCACGGAGGATCCTAATAGCATCAGATATATGGTCAAAAACATCATGAATCTTCTTTATTGCAACTTTTCCCCCAGTGTGTGTGTCAATTGCTGCACAAACAACTCCATAACTGCCCTTCCCTATAACTTCAAGAATCTTGTATCTGTTGGCATCCCCATACTCAGTGAAAAACTCCAATTCCTTAATATCCTGCCCATGAACAATATCATATGTAAAATTTCATACTCTCAACTCAATACCAATGACTGACAAGAAAACTATAATAAACTGAAAAGACATATATAGAGACACCAAACAAAGAAGCATATCAGGTTAATCAAATCCGTCTAGTTTTTTCTAAGAACAAGGCAGCTGAGCAGAGCATTATCCTTTCAGAACTCCAAGCATGATATCATGATTTTGAACAGATTGCTCGCATGAACCTTCTAATCATATGACCAAAAAACTATAAATAAGAAATAAAAGACTCAAATGGACTCCAAAAGATGTAAAAATTCTAACAAATACAGAATCAAATCCACAGAAAAGTTCATATCAACTAGGTGGAATATCATTAATCAAATAAAATTTTTGGCTGAATTGAATTCAATCCAACAGTGATTTTCATTCAAAAGTTAACCCTCTAAACAAAAATAGCACGAGATCCACCAGCGACAACAAAATAATAATAAAGCAGAAAACCCTCAACTTCAAACCCACAAACTGAAAGGAACAATTTTCTTTTTTATTTTTCTTTTTTGCAATAAACACCTCATCATTTCAGTGCTCAAAACCATTATATCCATCATCTTTTCTTGTATTTTTCCCTTCCTTTTTTTTTCCAACCACCACAAGTTCCCAATTTTCCATTTCCTTCAAACAAAAAAAGGTGCAATCGTGAACCAGAAAAAAGTAACAACCTTCTTGAGCTGATCTTGCTGCATCTTCGGTTCTTCTTCCTTCCTTCCTTCCTTTTCTTTCTCTCTCTTGCTTCTTTCGGGAACAGATCAAAAAACAGCAAGAAAAAAAATTCACCGCAAAAAAAGAACTGTCACTCGGTTCCACGACGCAGATCGAAGATCGAGCTCGAACTTCGAAATTGCGGTGAATTCAGCTGAAAAAAAAAGGAAAGAAAATTGACCGATTAAGCAGAAAATTTGGAAGGTTTGGAAATTGGGGATGCAATGGAGATTGGAAAACCCTAGAGCGAGAAAACGGTGAGAAAGGAGCTGAGGGTGCAACGGAAGCGTAAGACCTTCACTTCAGAGGATCTGAACTCAGAGAGCAGAGAAAGAGAGAGATCCAAAAGAGCTGGAGAGAAGGACAAGTTGCGAAGGTTGAAGAAGGTGGGTGAAATGTGAAACTTTCTAATTATGTGTACTCATTTATTTATTTATTCGTCTTTTTATGTCTCAAATAATAATATATGATTTCATTTTAATAGTGCATTGCGACTGAAACAGTTTATTCAATTTTGTATTCTCATATTGAGCTGAATAATCAGAAACATTTCTTTCGAGATATATGGGTGCGTTTGTTTCTTCTTTTTTTTTTGTAAATTCACTTTTTCATTTTAAAAAATAGCCTTTCATATGTTCAAATAATTTTAAAAAAATAATTAGAATCTTAAAAAAATTAATTTTCAACTTTTCTATAAAAATTAAAAAGAATAGCTTTTGAAAAAAAAATTAGTTTTTAATTTTTTTTCAATTAGATATAAAATTTATGTTTCATAATCACTTTTTTTAAAAATTAAAAAAAAATGCACCAATAAATAGCAAATAAAATTATATTCTCAAACAGAAAAAGTATTAAATTTTTGTTATCATTATTTTATAAATTATATAAAATATAGATAATGACATATAAAGCAATAATATAACATTCTTTAGATCCAGAATATATTAGATTAATTAGTGAACTAATAATGCAAAAATGTTTTTAAGTTGTTATCCTATCAAGTTTTATTATAAGGAAAATAATTGTTCTTTACATCTTATATATAGGTTATATGCACTTTAAATTCTAACTTTTAAAAAGTGAGCTTTAGCCCCCAAAGGATTTTGGGTGTGTAAATTAATTATTCTGTTAATTTTTTTATCAATTATTAATAAAAATATCATAAAAAAATTTACGATATTGAATTCCATATTTATAAAAGTTGAGGGAGCCAATTTGATTTTCCGCCAATTTACACTTTTTCTTAGATCCAAGCTATGGTACATAATTTGACTAAAATTTACATTTTTGAAAAATTAGAGTGACGATTTACAGATTATTAAAATTTAGGAATTATAATATATATGAGCTGTAGTTCAATGATTAAAGCACAAATTTTCCTTTATTACAAGTAAAATTTTTCAAAAAGACACATAAAAGTTAAATATGTTATTGATTTAATAATACATAATTAAATCACAAGAACCATAAGGCCTTACATTTAGTCAATGATTTGATTTTTTACGGGTGTATGAAAAGGATCATGTGGTCAAAGATTTATATAATCCGGAGAACTCTTGTTTCAAAAGGATTAGTCACTATCGATGATAGATATCTAAAAAAAAAAATTAAACCACATATGCGATTTATTTATATTTATTAGATTATTAAAATTAAATCTCTTTTATTAATAGTGTACTCAATGTATTATCAACATGGAGATAATGGTAAATAATTATTTTATCTTGATAAAATTACATCAACTTCGAGTTTTAAAAATTAAACTAAACTCCAAACTTACAGGAAAAATACACTTTTCATTATAAGTTGATTTTTTGGATGTCTTTATTCAATACAAAACTTTAAAAAGGCATTTTTTATGTTAAAATATTCCCAAGGTTTAATTTGACTGTGGCTGGATCAATTTAAAAGTTGCTATGAATTTTAGAAAATATTTAGTTTATCATGAAAAAATATAAAACTGAAAAAGTCGCATGTGGATTAAAAAAAAATGGAAAGAAAAAGGAATGCAAATCATAGAACATATTTTAACACATTTAGTGAGCAAGCAAATTTCATGTATCATGCATGCTTTACACATAATATTAAGAATATGCAGCTGGTGGGATGCTTAAATATTTAGTTAAGCGCTTAATTCTTTATTACATGTATGAAAAAGGATTTTATAATAAGAGATTTATTTTTTAAAGAAGTTCTCGTCTTAAAGAAGTTAATCTCTATTGTCAACTGTAAATACCGTAAAAACTAAAAACCTAAAAATTAAGAATATACTACTTAATTACTCATCCAAGATGGATGATTCAGGAGTAATTAACTCACCTGCTCACGTTATAAATGATTGAAACTATCAATTGACACTTTACGCAAAATAAATAAATAAACCATCAATTGACCCATTAACTAGATCGATTCATCCATCCACTCATAGCCTGCTGTGGTTGTCTCCTTTTTCTGCAAACACGTGTAGGTCAGCTAATACATGTAGTACTGTAGTAGTTCGTGGAAGCTGCAGGTCCAAGTCTATAATCTTATAAAATCTTATCTTATATTATTATTATTATTATTATTATTTATTATCAGTTTGTTTGGTTTGTAAGGGAAATAAAAAAAAATCTGATTTTAAATGCATTTTTGACAGAAAGGAAGTGTACCTTGTCCCTTCCTCCCAACCTGTGGCAGCATTAAAAAATGCAGTATTAATACTAACCAAACTAGCCTGTATAGCTTCGAACTCTTTCTTTTTTTTTTCTGGTATGGTACATAGTTCCGAACTAAAATCAAAGGATGAATTTAAGATTTTTTTATGAAAATAAGTTTTTTCTATAAAATTAAAAAGTTATATTATCTGTATTTGTAAAATATAAAATATCATATTGATTCATATCCTATTTATTATTGAATAAAATATAAACCTCATTTAAATAAAGTCTATAATCATAATAAATAAAATATAAATTAATATGATATCTCATATCCTATTAATATAAACAATATTTAAATACTATTTGCTGTTCACCATAACCTTCGTGCTGATGATGTCAATTTAGAATCTTACGCAGGCACAGGTGACATCCCAACGCCGTCCAGGCAATAGTGGATACATTGGAATGTCAAATATTCCTATATATTATTATTATTATTTTATATAGATTAACAGATTATTATTATAGACAAGTCATGGACTCTTAGTCATCGTCCATTGCTATAATATATAAAGCGTGTGATTTTTATTGAGGTGCACAATTTTCTTCAACTATTTGAAAAATATTATTTTGATTCATATTTTATGAAATATCATATCAATATATTTATATTTATTATTAAATAGGATATAAGATTCAAATTAAATGGGATCTATATCTAATTTAATGATAGATATAAGTGTATTAACATGATATCTCATAAAGTATGAATCAAAATAATATTATTCATAACTATTTTATATGATACAGTTATTTTAATTGTTATAATGAATTGTTTAATAATACGATGATATATATATATATATAAAAGAAAAAAGTACTTTCTACTACCCCACGTCATTATATAATTCAAAATTTCGACATAAATATTTAATTAGAGAAAACAAAATCTACAGTTGATTAAAATAAAAATCTTCTATTTAAAAATAATAACTATCTTTTTTATTTTATTCGTATATACTCTTTTTATTTAGAATTTATTCTCATATTTTTTTCGCATTTATTATTTTTATTTTATTTTCAAAATAATATTTTTAATTTTATATAATTGTTTTACACGCTAACTTTGGTGTGTATTACTTTTATTATTCATTTTAATCCACAAGTCAAATATATTCTTCTTCCTCTTCTTCTTTTTGTCTTGACTAGATTCCCCACACCAAATCAAAGAACTACAATCAATATTATCGGCTAGAATTTTCAGTTGGTAATAAAAAAAAAAAAAAGAAAATAAAGAAGAAGAATTTCTATGGGCGGAGACATCTTGATCGACTACGTAAACATCACAAAACTCAACAGCACAGATAATTCCAGAAATGAGAATCTCATGACCAAACACGTAAAAATTTGATTGGATTAAAATTTTCTGATATATTTTACACGTAGGTTTGATTTTTTTATTTTTTTTATAGAACACGTACGTTTGATGATGATCAATGAAATGAATTATTTTTAAGTACGAAGATGTTCCAAGCCAAGGGAAAAGAAGAGTATATGCTTTCTAGTGTCTTTGGTGGGGAGATAAAAGAATAGTATTATTTTAACACTTAAAAATAGATGTTTAAATATGACACTCATTCTATTATCATTTGGTAATAGATGGATGAAAATGGTGGAATCACCATCAATCAAATGGTAATGAAATGGGTGTCCACTTAGCACCTACTTTTGAGTGTTGAAATAATATTTTTAAAAATTTTTATGAATAAATTTTATGTGTAAATTTTACACATAAAATTTATTCATAAAATTTCCTCATCTTTTTTAACCCTCAACCAAATATACCCTAAGAAATGTGGTCATAAATATTACACCCAAAGTATTCAATTAGTTTGTTATGAGTATTAGTAGCAATCAGTTAAAAGTATTAAAGATAACAGTGGGACTATGACTTAGTTACTTATGCTATAAATAATAGAATCGACTTATTGTAAATGATATTGAGAATAATTAAATTAGTCGATTCTATAAAAATTTTGAAGTTTGGGAACTAAACTTAAATATTGTTCTATCAATTTATCAAAAAAAAAAAAAAATATTGTTCTATCAATAATGTAACATTACAAATAAGCCTTTAAGCAGGGATGTGAGATTGTGAGTGATAGCACAATTGACACAGACGGTATTGAAGTTCTTGCAGAGCTTACTATTATGGTGGGTAAACAAATTGCGCTTGGTGATGGTAATGAAAATGAGACTATTGAGACTCTGGTTGAGAAGCTCAGAACGAAGACAGATGATGGGAACCAAAGCGGGGGCAAGACGGATGTGCTACTTATGTTTGCGAGACTTAGACGTGTTTGCGAGTCAAGTTGTGCTACTTCCGAGTCAGGTGTTTGCGAGTCAGGCTATGCTACTTCATCGTAATTGTGAGTTTTCTGAGTCTGTGTTATTTGTTCATGCGCCCTCCTTTTGTTGGATTTTTCCCTGGGTGTTTGTCTTGATTGTTTCATGTTTTATTTTGTGTCTGAATCCCATAGATATCAAAAACCTAAAAATCCCAACACATAATTGATGTAGAGAATAGAATTGAAACCAAATAAAATACAATAAAGGAATTATTCTATCTTATAATCACCTATTCAGCTTCTACCAAATAAATTAAGGGAATCTCTCAATCTTAACAGCACAAAAAGTTTCCTAAAAGAAACCATAGAAATTTTATTCAAACAAAAATTAAAGAAAAGTAACTGACAAGTTTGGAGGTATTTATATTTTTTATTTAGATTAATTTTATCTCATAACCCTACTACACTACAATTAGGCCTAATAAACATTTAAAAAAAATAAAACAAGTCTTAAAATAATTTAAAATATAAATTTAATACCAAACATGGACGGAATATATTCTCAATGCAAATTTACTAATAATAATATTTTGGACTGCCCATAATTATCAATAAGTGTCTTGGCTAATTCTTGATGCATCTCTTCAATAAATGATTTAGCTAAGTTTCTAAAACTATCTTAAATCCTCTTAACTGACACCCTTATGATAGGTCTTATAAGCATGCTGCAATTTTCATATTTTTCTCCAGTGCTAAAATATCCAATTTGTCTTTTTGAGCTCGTATAATTCCCTCCTCCTCAAAAGGATTCGTCCTCAAATATGCATCCATATGAAACGAAGAAAGGTCAGAAACATTAAATGTAACGGACACATTATACTCACCAAGAAGATCAATTTTGTAAGCATTGTCATTGATCCTCTTGTCACGGCCCTATTTGGGCACGTAAGGGCACGTGGGAAATTCTTTCCAATGTAAGTCTCGTGACCTCTGAATCTCTCTATGTGCATATTTAATATTAAATCTGTTTATAAAATATCATTGTCATCTCTAATAAAACTTTGGCTCTATGAAAACATAATCATCCTCAAGTACATATTATAATCAACTCTAGCATAGTTCTTTGAAGTTAGAAAACAAATTATTTTTCAAACTCTAAACATATCTCTCGACTCAAAATATATGAGTTGTTCTCTATACAAACTATACATGAAAACTAGAATCATGTAAATACAAAATAATCATGATAAATCAATGCACTCTATGTCTATGTTCCGGACCCTGCCCGTCATGTACACTAGAGCACTCTATCTCTAATCAAAATGCAAAAAAGAGTACTTCACCCCAAAGTGAAGCCACCAACTAGAACTCTCCACTCCTGGGGAAGAGGTGGATGAGAATGACCCGGCGCGCTAACGTATCTGTAATAGAAATAGGAGATGGATAAGTTTCATCTAAAACTGATGAGTGAACTCTCATCCATCACCTGCATGGAACAACCAAGGATAATATGTATAATGCAATATACACGCACTTTCATAAACCATTTGACATTTATGTGCATATCTATATATAAAGATATCTCTGTATTTGTGAATACATAAAAATATCTCTAAATTCTTACTCTTCGAGAAATCATTTTCTACATATACATAACAGCTCTTAAATTAAATATTCTCTTAAAACAATAACAACGTACGCTAATAGAGAAATATAGATCTCCAATTATGCATTTTATAACGATATATTCTCTAACTATGCATGTCAGCCATGACATAGCAAATCCTCTATGGGTGCTAGACACGGGCCTACCCTCAAGACTTTGTTCCTTCCCCCTAGACACGGGCTAAGGGAAGAACACATATTTTCTACTCTATGAGATTGCCCCTAAGGACAACTTGATACCAAGGTTAACGATTATTTTTTCCAACCGTTAACTCATCTTTTATTTCTCTTAGCTACTATCTAGTCTTTAGATCATAATTAATCATTTCCCTAAAACTCGCTCTAGGCTCTTTCTGGGTTTAAAACTCTATCATATAGTTACTCTATTCTTGAAATCATAAGATCTCTAATATACATAAAATCATTTAAATCCAAAACTTTTGAAACTCTAAAAACTCTTGACTCATATAACTCTAATAATCTGACTTTAACATAACTCTGACTATGAAATCATGCCCAAGGGATCACCTACTTGTAGGCATTCAGATTTCAAGCCCAGAATATGTATCTGGCAGTTGCTACGAATCATCCTGAATTTCATACTTTCGAGTATGGTAAAAACTGAATTTCTAAAATCTCTTTTTTTAGCCAACATCTTTTCATACTCAATAACTCTAATATCATACTTTGAAATAGAAAAGTTCATAACCATAAAATCTCTGACATTATAATAACATCACAGTCCATGAAACTAAATCATACTCCGTTTGACATTCTTGCCAAACATCTTAATGATATTCTAAAATCATATTTGGAATCTCAAGTCTTGTAGCACATTTGATAAAATAGCAACTTATTAAATCATATATATATATATATATATATATATATATATATATATATATATATATATCTTGCATTGAATCTTTTAGAGTTGCACATAAAACATTTCCATAATATGCAATCTATCAATCATGGTCTCATGGTTTTCTGAAATACATTTTTGATGTTGTTGTCAAAAATCAGGCTTTTGTCTAGCTTGTCATACTTGCAAAATCATATATATAGTCATACTTTCATCTCTAATTTCATATTTAACAATCATCATGCATAAACATACTCATAATGCTTAAAAGTAAGACCATGAGTTTGAACCCACTTACCGTTTGAAGTCGAGAGTATGTGGCCATCACCAACTTGACATTGGGAGTTTGGAATGACACCAACAACTGCCATAGAACAACATTAACCCAAGATCAAAATTTATTAATCTCTAGAGAATCTCTAAAATAACTCTAACAACATTAGGGAAGCACCTTCACTTGACAACAATGGGAAAAACAATAAGTCCAAACCATGAAACATGAAAGAGAGAGGAAGGAGATGACAAAACCAACATAAACCCTTACCTTTGATCTTTGGAGAAGGAGGATTTTATGGAAGACGAGAAGGAGGAGGAAGGAGAGCTCCTTTGAGGGGTTAGGGTTCCGTTTCTACCAAAAGAGCCCGAGCTTGGGTGTTTTATAAGAATAGAGATCCTACTTATCAAACTCCGTCATTTTCTCCTATCCTGACATCAGACATGTTCGTTGCTAGGCCTGGAGAAGCAATCACTCGCTCCAAGCAAATATATCTCGCTCAGCGAGACTCCTACCTTGCTTACTAGCTCAGCGAGCATAACTCAAATCCAGGACTCAATTTTGGATTTTAGTTCAAATCTAAAAATCCTCACGGTTTTATAAACTTGTGGTCCAAAAATGAAATGTTTAAAGCTCTCATAAAAATCATCAAAAATCATTCTTTAATTTGTTTTTCCTCTTGGGAACAATTATTGGGACTTTTGATCCCAAGAATCTAACTCTAACATATAGCCCTCCAAGGAGGCGTAGGATCCAAGACTTACGAAAACAGACCTGGCGATGGGTCCCGGAAAGGCCCTGAGGCTGAACGAAACTTGTATCCTGACACGTGTACACTGGGTATTACACCTCTCCAGCACTTGAAAATGACCATCCTCCCTTGGACCAAGTTTAGATTTTCTTTAACGAGGAAAGCTCCTTCCTCAAATGAACCCAAACCCAATCACCAGGCTCAAAGACAACTGTCTTCGTCCCTTGTTAACTTGTTAAGCCGTCACCTTATTCTTCTTTTCAATCAATTCATGTGCTTTCAAGTGCAAACCTTCTCAGCCTTGCTTTCAGCATCTAATCTAACAAGATCATTAAGGGCAAAGGCATTAAATCCAAAATAGTTAACGGATTAAAACTATACACAAGCTCAAAAGGAGAAAGCCTTGTGGAAAAATGAATGGTCTTGTTATCAGCAAACTCAATAAAAGGCAAACAATCTTCCTAAGTTTTCAAATTCTTACCAACAATAGTACGCAATAAGGTCCCCAATGTTCTATTTACCACCTCAATCTGACCATCAGATTATGGGTGACAAGTAGTAGAATATAACAATTTAGTCCCAATTTACCCCACAATACTTTCCAAAAATGACTCAAATTTTACATCATGGTCAAAAACAATGGTTCTAGGGACACCATACAAACACATAACTTCTCAAAAGAACAAATTACCAATGTTTATTACATCATCATTTTACGCAAGGGTGTACAAGGGATTGGTTAGAAGGTTGGATTAAATCCAACCTGGTCCTATTTTTAAACTGAGTCATTTTTGAAACCCAACCTGATTCGATAATGACCTGATAAATGAGGGTCAACTGGCTTTTAAACAACCTATGAAGATTTTGATATTGCACATAGTAAAGTTATAAAATTTTATAAGTAAGAAATAATATTCAAGAGATATTTTGATATACATATTTCAAAATATCAACCCAAGCCCGACCTAATAAGCTTAAGGCCAGGATTAGTAGGTTGGGCTAGGTCTTGAACACCCTAATGTTATGGCATGCAATGAAGTGAGTCATTTTACTAAATTTGTCCACTACAACAAGAATGCTATCTTTGTCTTTCCTAGTTCTAGGCAAACCAAGAATAAAGTCCATAGATATATCAACCCATGGATAGGTAGGAACAAGCAATGGGGTCTACAAACCATATGGCATAGACTTAGATTTAGCATGCTTACATGCAATACATTTAGCACAAATCTTTTCAATATCTCTACGCATGTGTGGCCAATAAAAATGCTCATATAACACATATCCAAAGTCTTATGCACACCAAAATGACCCATTAAATCACCACTAGGTGAATTCCTGATAAGCAATTCCCTAACAGAACAAATAGACACACAAATCCTATTGCCACGAAATAGAAAACCTTTATGCCTATCAAATTTGTTAAATGCACCATGTTCACACGAGGAATAAATAACAGAAAAATCAGAATCAGTGACATACAATTCCTTAAAATGCTCAAATCCTAAGAGCTTAGATATAAGAGTAGTGATCAATGCATACCTACAGATAAAACATTAGCAACCACATTCTCTTTACTTTGCTTATATGCAATCACATAAGAAAAACTCTTAATGAACTTCACCCATTTAGCATGTCTTTTATTCAACTTTTCTTGCCCCTTGAGGTGCTTCAGAGATTCATGATCTATGTGAATCACAAACTCTTTAAGGAGCAAATAATGTTGCCAAACTCCAAAACTCAAACCAAAACATACAACTCCTTGTCATAGGTTGAATACTTGAGGTGAGCTCCATTTTAGTTCTCACTAAAGAAAGCAATGGGTTATTTTTCCTGCATCAAAACAACACATATATCAATCCTAGAGACATCACATTCAATCTCAAAAGTCTTATCAAAACTAGGCAAAACAAGAATAGGAGCGAGTACAAGTAATTTTTCAAAGTATTAAATGCAAGTTCTTACTCCTTTTCCTATTTGAACCCAACATTCTTTTCAATGATCTTTGTAAGAGGAGTAGCAATGGTAGAAAAAATTTTCACAAATTTTCAATAAAGCCCAGCTAAACCATGAAAACTCCTTACCTCAAAAGCACTTTTAGGCATTAACCATTCTCGAATAGCCTTCACCTGTTATTCATCAACCTCAATGTCACGTGCACTTACAACAAAATCAAGAAACACAACTCTATCAATGCAAAATGTGCACTTCTTAAGGTTGGCAAACAACTTATCTTTCCTTAGCCCCTTTAAATCAGTCTTAACATGCAAAATGTGATCATCTAGGCAAGTGCTATAAATGAGAATATCATCAAAATAAACAACAACAAACTTGCTTAAAAAGTCTCTCAAAACATGGTTCATCAAACGCATGAAAGTGCTAGGTGCATTTGTTAACCCAAAAGACATAACCAACCACTCATAAAATCCATATTCGTTTTAAATGAGTTTTCCATTCATCCCCTGGTTTCATTTTAATATGGTGATATCCACTTTTTAAGTCAATTTTAGTGAATTTGCATGCACCATGTAGTTCATCAAGCATGTCATCTAACCTAGGGATAGGATGATGATACTTTACAATGAATTTATTGATTGTACAACAATCAACAAACATCCTCCAACTGTCATCTTTCTTTGGAATCAACAATGCCAGCACTACAGGGATTCATGCTCTCCCTTATTTTTTTTAAAAGGAAATAAGAAATTGGAAACCAAAAGAAAATCAAACACAGATAAATAGGAATTTATCTAACACCTGAAACAAATACCAAATGATGCGGAACCCGTAGATATAAAAAACCAGAAACCTCAACGCACAATCGAGATAGAGAATAGGATTGAAACCAAATAAAATACTATAAGGGAATCACTCAACTTCATTGCACACAGAGTTACTTAAAAGAAACCACAAAAATTTCATTCAAACAAAAACTAAAGAAAAGTGGCTACCAAATTTAGAGGTATTTATACCTCTTATTTAGATTAATCTTATCTCCTAACCTCATTAGGATAGGCCCAAATTGCTACACTACCATTGGGCTTAATAAACATTAAAAAAAAAGTCTTTAAACAATTTAAAATATAAACTAAATAAATCAGACTTGCCCAACATGGCCAAAATATATTCTCAATGCAAACTAACTAATAATAATATTTTGGACTGCCCATAATTACCAACAGATGTCTTGGTTAACTCTTAATGCATTTCTTCAACAAATGATTTAGCAAGTTTCGAAAGTGTCTTAAATCCTTTTAGGTGACACCCTTGTGATAGGTCTTATGGGCATGCTACAATTCTCATCTTTTCCTCCAATACTAAAATGTCCAATTTGCATTTTTGAGCTCATATCAATGTCAGTTATAGCTTGCTCCCTTGCAGTTTTGTAATGTTGTCTTAGAAGGGTTTATCTCTTTTTTATTTTGGCAGGGATGAAAATGGATTAGATTAATCCAATAAATCTGACAATCCAAATCTAACCAATAAAATTGATTCGAGTTGGTTCAACACTACATCTTTTTTTTTTCCTTAAACAAAACTGATTTTTGGGAACATGTAAAAGGTGTTATATAAGTACGAATAGGCAATGCCTTTAAAGCTAAGGCATTACTTTTTGTAGGGTTGCTACATCAAGCCTAGTTAATTATCTAACATTTTTTAATTGGAAGTGTTTTGTGTTTTTAGATTTTAAAATTTGTTTTAAAAATTAAAAAAATAAAGAATTTGTTTGACAAAACTAATTCTTAAAACACATTTATAATGATTAAAAACAAAAAACTTTGTTTGGAAGATTTTTTTTTTAAAAAGTCAGTTTTTTGGAGAAAAAATTATGTACCCAATCCCATACAATACAGGCCATCAAACTAATTTTATTCCATTGTTGCTTAACACCCCATGATCAACGAGCATTGAATGAAGTCAAATTGAGTTGAAAGGAGGATAATATTGCAAGTTCCTATATATTAAGACCATTCTGGTAGTAATAGCATGTCAATGGACACTGCTTTATGGTTGGTTCGATGGGGGCCAAAATCGAGGGGCTGATTGTTGGCCACATAGGGTCAATTCATGGAGCTGTTGTGAATCTGAAGCCACGAATCCGCGATGGTTGACGGTACCGACGACATGGTGGCAAGTGGTTGAAGACGATGGTGGTCTTAATAGGTGCAAGTCGAGGTGGTGAGTGAAGACGGTGGCAAGTGGGTGTGCAGGTCTTGCGTTATATGAGTCGGTAGAAGATGAAGAAAATAGTGGCTGTTTGCTTCCCATTGGATTCAAAGAATATCCTATCAATATATTACAAAATAATTGCCACCGCATCTTTCTTTTGTTTTCAGAACTGAAAAACAGAAAACATTTAAACTTGTTTTTTATTTCCTGTCTTTAAAACTCAAATTTTGTTTTGTGTTTTTAAAATCAATGTCACAAAAATATGTAGCCAAACATTTTTCTTCATTTTTTTTATTTTTAAAACTGAAAACAATTTTTAAAACTCATTGCCAAACAACTCCTATAATTTTTAAGGCTAATGCATCATTTTTTAAGGGTAGCTACTATATCAAGCATGACTAATTATCTAAGACAACACTTTTGAATAAAAAAAATGTATCATTTTTTAAATATTAAAGGTAACACATTTAAAAATAATTCTGTCTATGCATACATAGGTCTAATTTTTCACATATTCCCAAAATAAGTATGGTTTTATGCCAAAAATATTGTAATGGAAGTAATTGAAAGTTTAAACCAATATAAATCAATTATTATTAATTCGGTTTCGGATTTATGAATTTTTAACCGAATTATCCAAACACCTAACCTAATCACCTATAATAAACCATATTTCTATTTATTTCTAAATTTTTAAAGTCTTGCACTTCAATTTTTAATAATAGAGTCATTTTTTATTAACTTTGTTTATTTTTAATGTTTAAAGAATTTATCTATTTAAACTATTATTAAGTATATCATAATAAAACTTTAAACTATTATTAATTTTTATAAGAATAAAAACTTAAAATATGTACAATTCTTTATTTTTCACTTTAACCCAATAATCAAAACCAAACCCATCAAATTTTTTCGATTTAATTATAATTTATTGGAAAAAATTTAAAATTAATTCAATTAAATTTAATCGGTTTGGATTTATATTTTTCACTAAAATCTGATCGAAAACACTCGTTTACATCTCTTTTTTTTTTTTTTTTTTGCTCCTTATATTGCCTTAGGAAAGTGTTGAGCCATTGTAATTATTATTTTTATAATTTTTCAGAACACTTTTCAAGAAAGTAAATAGACAAGTCACCTAAAAAGAAAAAGTAAAAAGATAAGAAATTTATTTTCACTTAATATCTAATATTTTTTATGGAATTAATATTTAATATCGTTTAAAACAAATTAAAATGCTTTTATTGAAACATCAAGTGAGGTTAATTGTTTGTTCCATTTCCATATATATAGCTATAGTATGTGCTTTGGTATTTTAAGTCTGAAGTTTGATTTGATGGTTTTCATTAACCTCTTTCACCATTACCAGATATTTTATAAATATTGATTATTATATTCAATTTTATATCTAAATAATATTATTCTTTTACTACAATACTTTCATCACTTTCTTCCTGTTCTTTTCCTTTAATTAGCTTTGCAAGGTCACCTCTTTTACCTTTGGGGTGTATGCCGAAGCCACTGCATACATGCATTATTGCCAGATCTAGCTTTACATTCATATATGAATGGAAATAATATTATGAGTTGAGGGTGTAAACTTTCGTTCATGGATATTTCTTTATGTGTCGAATGAAAGTTTTTCAATTACTGCTTGAATTCTTGTATCCTACAATTTCAGATTTTATGCGAGCGCCATATATATCAAGACTATCAAACACATTGCAATTATTAACATCTGTCCTTTTTCGCATTCTTACAACTCTAGCTTGGTTTTGAATAACGGCCCTGAAGGACAAGTATCTTCTATGAAGAAAAGTTGAGGAGTTATGGCTACAAAGTTTTCAAATAATCTACTTACATTGTGATGTCACAAAAATTATACGGAGGATATTTATATGCTATAAGTATTCTGTGCATTATTTTCACATGAAACGATTTTTCCTCCCTCCATCCCACAATATTTGCCATCTTAGAAAATGATGAGAAATTTGTATATTAAAATATTAATATATCTGACTATTAATTATAGTCAGATTCATTTACTTGTAGTTAGATACATTAACATCTTAGGACTTAATTGGCACATGATAGGATAATAGTTGATAGTATAAGATCTAATAATGTGAGGCCTAATAAAATTTTAATATTATATAATGTTTGGTGTGTAGTATTGTGTAAGATATTATATTTGATATTTTATAATATTATAATTTATTTATAAATGATTCAAATTTTATAAGCGAATATTAAATATAATAAAATAATAATAAAAAATTAGGAATTATTTAAATATAATTTTCAAATATAATATTTGTGTAAATATTCATTAATTAAAATTTAAGTTTTATATATATATATATATATATATATATATATATATATTTGTTTATTACTTATTTAAAATATTTATTTGTTACTACATATTTATTATTTTATTTTATATATATAACTAAATTGGCATATCGGTATTTATTTATTATGAAATAATTTATTAAGAATTAATTTTTATTTATATAATTTTTTATTAATGTTATTCATTTAACAATTATGTTATTTTATTAAAATATTAAAAATAAAGGTGACCTTGTACGTTAAAAGATAATAAGTCTAATACATTATCCCTACACTGTGTTAAATTATACAGTATTTGACATATAAGGAGATTATGATAGATAAACTTATGCAATACATTATCTGGATCAAACAATAGATAATAACATAACATATAGGATTAACTTATCGTAGTACACATAATACAATATACCAAGTACACCCTTAATGTACTAATTTCTCTAATTTCCCAATGTAACAAATATTGTGGGAAGAAGGGAGTATTTTTTGGTCATATAAATCATTTATATCTACTTTTATTCATAAGCTAAAAGCACCTTGTCATATAAATCATTTATATCTACTTTTATTCATAAGCTAAAAGCACCTTGAAATAAATACTCAATCAGGCTAAAACTAAACGATTGAAAGTGTATTTGGTTCGGCGTTTCGCCCTTCCAAACCCACGTTAGATTTCTTGAACACAGCATAAAAAATGTTTGGATATTTTCATGGTGACATTTTTAAACGGGTTTTTGCCTCAAAACCCAGATTTGACCAACGAAACCCAAAGCTTCTTTCCGATTAATTGTTGTCTATTTTTAATATATTTTTCACATAATACGTTGTCAATTAACGATAGGTTATATATACACCTTTTGCAGTTCAAATTTCAACCGTATACGTAATATATTTCTAATTTCTTTCATAGAGCTAAGTTGAGGATACGACTCACAAGTGATCCTTTCTATACTTATTATAGCAGACAAAATGCGGAAATTGAACCGGAGGTCAATCAAATTGACTTGTTCATACAACACAATCTCAAGACAAGTAGCTAAGTTCTGCCAAAAAAAATTGCCCTGGCCTACATTTGCCCACCAAAGTTTAACCTAATTACACTGTCCCTTTCGTCAACCTTTCAAATATTTGTAGCATCTTATTATTTGGCCTTTCTCTATCATCTCATATTTGCGCGCACACGTGCTTGTGATCCCATAAAGTTTGGGGCAACAACCACACCCTTGCCCTACGCATACGGCCTATGTCTTCCTATGGATTCAGAGCTTTTATGGTTATGATTATGATGTTTCGATGGACCACTTGATTTTGTTCTCGTATCATATGGTAGCAGAGGATGCTTCGTTGTTCACATCACTGCCTCTAGATCTGCTAAGATTTTGGTGACAACAAAACAACGGATCATTTGACCAACTTGACTGCATGGCAAATAAATCTTCTGATATGAAAATTTTATTTGATTTTATTGTGCGTAATTTTTACTATTAATTAAGAAGGTAAACTTTAGCTTCACTTCATAGAAATATCTAATCTAGGGTCGAAATTTATACGTAACAAGATTATGTGAAAATTTTGTAGGCAAAAGAATCTATTCCCAACTTGGAATATATATATCCAAGTTTAATTTATTGATTTGCAATACTTATATTATATTCACTTTACCTTCATTAGATAAACTTATTGAATTGAGTGAGTGAGAATCATATGCTTTTTGCCATTCAATTTTTTGATGTCAAAATATTGTTTTTCTTTATTCAATATTTGAGGAACTTTTTACGTTTTTTTTTTCTTTTCATAGTGGTATTATTTAGTAGAATGCATGTTACGAAAAGCTTTTAAGCTTCTTTTACAACGTTACAAAGACGATGAAACTAATTTCAGGTAAACTGTATGAAAAGCAGATAATGTGTTTGTGGAACACTTTGTACTTGAATTTCGTGTGAAAATTTAGTATTATTCATTATTTTGCTTTTTGTTTTGAAAAACACTTAAAAGTTATTGAGAATATTCTTTTAAAATAAATTTGTTTTGAAAGTGAAACAGTCGCTATATATTTCATTTTAGATGTTTGATGAATTGTAGTTAAAATATAATTTATAGATTTTATTTTGAATAGACTCTTACTTAGTCATTTTTTTTTTGAAAAAATTGTACTTTATAAAAATTTTATTTAAAATTTAAGAAATATATATTAAGAATTTAAGGAAAAAAAAGAAAAATATGTATGGTTTGATTAAGAGATTTTAATATTAAAAAAATTTAAAACGAATTCTCATTTTTAACTGAATAAAATGAAAATTAAGATATTTTCAAATAAAAGGATTTAAATTTATTAGATAGTAGTCCAACAATATCCAAAAGAATAATTTTTCTTTTTGGTCAAATAGAAAAGAATGGTTGAGAGGCCTAAATTCTACAGTGGCGAAGCCCAAATCCCAGAATAGATGAAACAACGGTTGATCAAAGCCCAAATACCACTCCAAACCAAAAAAAGCCCAAATACCCAATGGGCCACCCCAAGAGTCTAGAGTAATGCCAAAATAAAAGAAATTAGGAATTTAACCATTATCCAATTGGTCCTAACTGGTTTCCTAAAACATCAAGTCAGTGTGATTCAATTTATAATGGTGTGTGTGGAATAAGTCTTGTGGTAGAGGTTTACCTTTTAAGGGAGAAAAAGAATAATTTTTTATCTTTAATTTTCTTACTAAAAATATTTGGCAAAGTTTTTGAATTTTTATTGTAAATAAAATTTTGTTACCTACAACCTAACTATTTTGTGCAGATTGTAATTTTGAAAATGTAATAAACCATATTTAATCATGCTACATAAGGATGTATTCAGTTTATTTCAATAATTGATTACATCTATACTATTAATAAAGAGGATTAACTTTTGTAACTACTTTTTGGTATCTTCTAATTCTATTTAATTTTATTTTAAAATCCATGAATTCAAATCTTCCCTAATTTTTCTCTTTTCCCACTCACTTTTTCTTTTAGAAAAAAAAAATAACCACCTCACTTTGAACAATTTACAAACAAAAAAATATTTAGTAAAATTCAACAATTTATTATTATAGAAATATTAGATTTATTAATATTTAAAAGATAAAAAATGTGGCTTAACTGGCACTAAAAGTTTAAAATAAAAAATACCAGCTTGTAAAATGGTGCCATTTTGTTTGAATTGTATAAAAAAAAAACCACTTTTAGACAGTAAGGTATTTAAAAAAGGTTTAAATTTATTTGCTCCTATTATATACAATTTGATAATTGGAATTAACTTAGTAAAAAAAAATCACAATTTTAAATTAATTAACTTCTACTTTCAACTAAAACTTCAAAAATAATACTTTTTTAAGAAAATGTTCTTATTATAAATAAAATAATTAAGCTAAAAATCACAATAAATTTTATGTTAACTTATGAAATATACTAAAATAAAATTAATTTTAAAAAAATTTTCTATAATATGAATAGCCAAACATTAGAGTATGAAATTTTAATCTACCGACATAAATAATATCATATATCTGACTTATCAATAAGCAGAAAAGATGGTGACTTGGTGTCCATGCTTTACAAATTTCTTTCTCCTTTAAGTCAAGACAACTACGCAACATGTTCTGTTAACTTTTCTGTACCAAGTTCCAACCATAATTCAGATAATTAAGGTTTAAAATAATGTTATTTTGACTCATATTTTATGAAATATTGAGTCGACATATTTACATTCATTATTAGATGAGGTGTGAGATAAAATTAAATGGTTAATATCCACTTCATAGTAGATGTGAATGTAACAAGTGTTTTATAAAATGTGAGTTAAAATAACATTTCTCTAAGGTTTATCATTCATCAATCACAACAAAAAGGAAATATTTATCTTGAAAATCTATATTTTTAATTTTTTTCAACACATGAGACATGAGACTGATCACAAAATTTAACATCTTACTTATTTAAATATCTTTAACTAGTGCCTTTAAGGAGCACTGGTTAACAAAATCCATAATTTATAATCGACTTTTGGTCTTTCTATTTTTTATAATAAACGAGGGTGGCATATATATAATGACAATTGCTATGAAGTCTAAAGTAACCAAAACTGGGAGAATCTCATTTGGATTCCTTTTAACAGCACTTCGATTTGTTATTACCTCATTTATCATAAGGTACGCATATATTATGCTTATTAAGTGTCTGATATATTAAATGAATCAAGCAGTAGAATATGTTCGAACTTGAATGAAGAAAATGGCTTGTGGCCTGGATAGCCATGTATACCATGTAAACAGCACCAAAAAGAGCCATTAATTATTGCTACCTATGGAACTGCATGGTTCTATGTGTCACTTAGCCGCACGTTCAGTCTTCTTTGACAATCCTTTCCAGCTATACAAAAATCTGAGATACCCTACCCTATTTTTTCTAAAGGTAATAGCCGAAAAACGAATAATCAGCTTTATTTTTTTCTGCTCAAAAATCGTACAATTATGCTTTTTATGGTGTCTCTTTTTTGTCCTCCTATTTTTCACTTTTGGCTGATTATTTGGACCAATACAATCTTTGGTGAGGTGACATTAATAAAGAATTCAAATATATCGATGCCTTTTCTTTCTCTAGGGTCCCTATTATTTGGATATCAAAATCTACTTATAATATAGTATGATATATTTATTTCATCTCAGTTGTCGATACATACATATTTCAACACTCATCCACCATACTTTATGATGTCTCATATGATATTTATATATTTTTAAAAATTTTCTTTTTCATCACACTATGCAAGATGCCAAACTTGATCCATCGTGGTCAATTATAGGGAGTAGAATCACGGCTTTCCTAGCTACTTTTTTCCCTTCTATTTCCAATGTCATATCACTTTTTAATTCTGTCAACTAATGGACATATTTTATCTTGCCAGTTAATATATAGTTGAGCATGTCATTTTTATGAAATTGTGTTATTTGTAAACTCCATTTTAAAGATATTTATAGAAACACATTAAAAATGTAAATCTTCAAAATCTTATTATTTTCACATTATACTATTTTTTAATCTCTTATAATTTTAAAAATTAAAAATTCTTATAAATGTCCTTCTTCTCTTTATACATAGACAATGAAGTTCGTACCTATAAACTTATGAAATGGTTTAAATAACAAACAATATTTTTTTTCTTTATAATTCCAAAATATTGTTTGATGCAAATTTCAGAACTACTTTATTTTTCTGATATATTTCCAATCATTTGCTCTAGCTAGCCTTCACATATATGAGAATAGAGAAGGAAATGGAGAAAGTGGATATCAACATCTCTCAAGATTTGAAATAATATCGTAAGTTGTTGTTAATAGCAGCAGCCAAGTGCTATCAAATAGGACCTTTTTTCCAACACCAACCATGGAAACAGTTTCATTCAACCTCATTATTACAAAATGATTACAAATTCATGATCTGTGACTATTACATGTTCATCACTCGGTGGTGATGAAAACGGAAAGAGTAAAGGAAGGGTAGTGAGAAATTTGGGATATATCATCATTTCACCCATCATGTCTTCATATATTGCTAGCTATATGCTACCAAGTACATCACTAATATCATATCCCACTTACATCTCTATAGTACTTCAATTTAACGAGTTAGGCGTGTAGAAAGTAACGATATATGACTATTTCACACTGCTTTCTTTCTATTGATAATAGTACTCTTGATAAGTCACAAAACATTAAAAGTTCTTTGAACTTTCAAAAAGTATGTTTCAAATCAACATCACCAAATGTAGCTACATGTACTGGAAGATTCAACATGCTATGCACAAAATTATGCATATAAGCTGCCAAGACAAACAAATAATTGAGTGTGAGGTGAGCAAACTAGGTGAAGATTGAAAAGTGTCATACTAACATTCAGGGACATCTGATTAATTAATCAATTACATGAAGCAAAAGCAGCAATATTGAGAGATCAATCCTAGTGTTTCTTATGTGATACTTGGAATGAAGTCCAAAATTCAATTTCATGATCTGCTAGAGGAACTAGAATCTAACCTCCTTGCCTAACTTATTTAAGTTTCACACGTCCATGAAAATGATACCAACAATAAAGACTTGAGAAAGCTTTAACAACAACAACAATAAATCCCTTCTTCAAAATCAAATGAAATCATTACGAAAACCTGAGAAAGTACTTTTTCTAGTACTAAGACTGGGGAAAGCTTTATGTGAATAACTTAAATTAACCTCAAAATAAATCCTCCATATGGATTCATTAGTCTAACTTCAAAAACAGCATGGTTCTCATCTACTTTCATTTAACTTCATGATTACTCCATCATTTCCTTTAACTCCATGAGTACTCTATTTAACCAGTCATAACACCATCCATGGTTGATATATACACCTACACAAAATATTTATAACACCTTATAAAGGCAGATTGATGTCATTTTCCATTAGGAACAGAACAAATGGAAGATTTGATATCTTGTTCTAAGTCCTATGAAGATTAAGGTTTCAACAGATTATGAAAACAATTCACATACAATGAAAGCAGGAATAGCAAAAACTATATAGGTAGTGATAATTGACATTATATACAAAGAACTTGGGAGGGTAGGGTAACACAATACTAGTTAACGTGATGCATGAAGTTGAGATTTAGTCTCAATTTCCAAACTGCTTTTCATATATGATTCCATAAGCTAACATATAAAACATGTATAGCCAAATAAGAAGAAGGAGAAAGTAGCAATTACCAAAAATGTGAAGAGATTCTACTGTAAAACAAAAACTGGGGAAAAAAATAGCATCCAGAGGAATATTAAGGATTTCTTTTTATATCTGATTTCAACATCCACTGCGGAATGGAATTACTGATAGGATTGGGTCCTGAGTGTACTTCATGAAGTGCTTTCCTTTGCATATGATCCCTCTCAGCTCCTTTCTCTGTGTCTTGATGATGATCTGTAGCTGCTTCAGCGACCAGCTGAATCTTAGTTCTCATGGCCATGCTTGAGTATGGGAAGAAATGAGATACAAGCAGAAAGATAACAAAGCATGAAGAATAATAATTCATACTTTTGGTTTCATGAAAGAGGTTACTAGACATGCAAGGCTTAGTGAAAAAAGGATAAGCATGCTTTTGTTTAGCTGATGGCAATTTAAAGGAACACATGTTTGGAGGCATTCAAAAAAGAAGAAATTCTAATGAAGTGTGATTGTACAAGAGTTGTAAAAGACATAGCATATGGCCATACATGTCATTTGATTAAAATTACCGTGTGTTTGGATGACAGATAATGAATGAAAGAGAAAGAAATGATGGGTAAAGAACTTCTTTTCTTATTTGGGAGTTTAATAATAGGTACGAAGAGAGTGAAACACAAGAAAATAGTTTCTTTTCTTATTATTCCGTTTCATTTCGTTATTTTATAATATAACTTCTGAACATGATTAATGAATTTTCATTCTTGCGTCTTTTATTAATATTTAAAACAAGTAAAAAGATAACCTTGTTCCCTTTCTTTCCTTCCTTTTTCAATTTCATTCTATTAATTCTGATAAGATCCGTTTGTAAAAGAACATCCACACAAGATATGTTAAAAACAAAATTGCAACTGTTTACTAAAGTATATAATTGTGCTCCTGCAAAAAGGTGCTGCTTGTGTTTCGATAGTGGTAGATAACACTTGGACAAGTGTTTCTAAGTGAGAGAACATGGTTGAGAATTTTATGCCTGTTTTTTGTTAGCATTATTTCAGGTAACTTTCCTTATACATTTGTTTCATCACCACAATCAAATGGGATCAATTCTCTCCGTGTGCGACGTGGATATTTTAGACAGACTTGTATTGAAAGCAAGCTTAACACTGGCCTAATGGAACCAAGAGAGCTTTCTGCCAGAGTTAAATTCAAATAAAATGCTGCAAACCAAACAAAATGAAATCATAGAAAATGCTAGAATTTTAGTTCTAAAATGACGTGGTATAATTTTTAACTTTTAGATGGATAAGTGAGAAATGCCACCTTATTTTATCCAATAACTAAAATGATTTCTATGAAAAAAATTCTCACAATATTTTTTTTTAAATGTGTAGCATTATTTTTTTTTTGTAAAAATAAAAAGAAACTGTTGCGAAATTTGACTCAACAAATGTTCAAACTAAAGTTAATGAATTGCGGCTTACCTTTTAAAATGATTATTATGCTTTTGCTAGTGGAAATTATACAAATCAAAGGTTTAGTTGAGCATCTGATTACCTAATCATTTACAATGCCTTTTACATTTCCAATTTGAACATAAAGGCAGAATGAGGCAGGAAGATGAGATAATAATATCCAAATCATAATTATTGATACAGAGCCTTTCCACCTAAAAAATAGAATTTGTTATAATAAAAGAAAGAAGTGATAATCTAGATTATTCAAGAATCAAAAGATAAACCATCTATTATGTGCCAGCACAAGCTCAGTGCCTTGTGTTTAGAAACCGAGGCTTGTTTCACTTAAGGAGAAGTAGAAGGCCAGCAAATTCATCAGCGGTATATAAAAGTCTATGCCCTTTTTCTCTTTTTCTTGAAAATGAACATGTTTATTTATTATACTGACATTAACTGCTTTAGTCTGATTTATATTCCCTCAGCTTTATAATATTGTTTATCTTTGGTTATATGAAAAGACGAGATTAGACAATCAGTTAAATACCAACCAGTTAAGGATAAAATATTTTTAATTTTTCACCCTGCTTCTTTAGATTTTATGCTGCTAAAGTGTTAATAGTCTTCAATTCAATGATAAATCAGAAAGTATTTTAACATAGTTGCATACGTGTTACTCAAACCCCAAGAACCAAACTTTTCCTGTAACTTCTGTTGTGTCACAATAGTTATTCAGCCAAAGTATCCAGCTTAATCTTATTACAGTGAAAATAAAGAATTCAGCTGCAAAGTCCATCTTGCAAAAATGCTCCTTCGGAAAAGTTTTGCTTTCCCTGTTGCCTGTTTCAAAGATTTTTCCCTCTGTCATGCAGTTATTCTGTTACTGAACGGTGGCCTGTGACAAACCAAAATTTGCATTTGTTATGTCAATTGATACCAATTTTGTGTTTCATAATCCTCACTGATTATTATCTTTTGTTTAAATCAATTAATAACACGAAAGGAAAGATAATAAGAATATAAGATTTCTCCTATTTGAGCACTGGCTGCACCTTTTCTGTGTCTACTTAAAATATTTAAGATCTCAAAAAACCATCATTAACCTAAAGAAATTTTACAATAAATGGACTGGTATCCAGAAGTGCATCTGAATAAATATAAACAATAATTAGCCGAGAATCATGCAGAACGACGGCATGATACAGACCATTTAATTGTACCAGGAATCCAGGATCATATGAAAATCAATTCAGAATAGCATGTACATAAATTATGTTCTTGACAAAACAAGTTCAGAAGAGAAGAATCAAATTCAAGTGCGTTTGGTTCAGTTTTCAGTTTCAATTTTCAATTTTCCAATTTCTAGAATTTTGTAAAGGAAACACTGAAAACTGTGAAAACTATAAAATCTAACTTTTAGTTTTCATTTCCAATTTTCAGTTTTTTCTTCACAAAATCCTAAAAACTAAATATGAAAACTGAAACCAAACGCACTAAAATAAAACAGAGTTTATGCGAAAATTGACCTTTCGCCTGATGAAAGTATATATCCTCAATGATAATTAAGAAGATGCAGAACAGATTTCCTATCAGGCATGCTGGGAATGGCCCCTTTCACTTGAACACAAAGAGAGGCCGCAGCAGCTGTTGCATAAATTGGCACAGAATGGTTAGGACATTTTCCCAGATAGAAAATTACATAAAGAAAAGGGAAATGCGTTCGGTTAAACACATACCGGCAAATCTGAGGCAGTCCTTTTTGGATTTGCCCTCAACTAATGCAACAGCAAAAGCAGCTGTAAAAGTATCACCAGCTCCAGTTGTATCAAGGACTGTTTTAGCAAGTATGGCAGGTTGCTGAATTGGTTCTTCTCCTTCTATAAAAAGGGCCGATCCTTTCTCCCCGAGTTTCACGAGAACTTGCTTAACTCCCTGACAGTGGAGAAACATAAAGAAGACCAATGACATAAGAGCTAGAATCATCAAGATTCTGATAATGCCATGGTGACAAAAGCATTATTCAGCTATCAGCCTTCTGGAATCAACCACAACATCTGAAGAGAAGTTGACAAAATTTGAAATCTATTGCACAAACAAGTCATGTGAGGACAAGCACAATTATAGCAAAAAAGGGACAAATAGCAACTTCAACAGTTTGTTGGTCATTATTAATCCTTTTTTCTCTTCTTTTTCCCTATCAGTGCATTTAATAGTATTTGAAGGAAAGAGAAGCAAATAAAGTTTCTTTCATGCTACCAAGAACAACATGCAAAGAAATTAGCGCAAGCCCAGATAAATTCATGGGCAGTAAAGAAAGCCACAAAAGTTAATCAGCTCCATTTCTCTGCATATAAGGGACTAAAAGTTGGAAAACTTCTTGAGGAGATAAGGCCACCAAAGAAAGGCAGTGTGATCCAGAGAACTGGTGGGATTAAAATATAGCAAATCTGAAGAAAGGATCTTACTTTAAAGTACTATTAAATTTCTATGACATTATGGTCATATCTTTCTGCAATGACACTGCTTATAACATCTATGCACGAAGTTATCAGATTTCAAATTTATATTGAAAAATTGTGTGCTCTTCCTGAGAGATCTTTAGGCAATAAATATGGTACACAAGTAATATGCAAAAAGCATTTGATGATGATCCCTAAGGTACAACAGAACTCACCAATTTATGGCATTTTGCTACAGCCTGTGCAATCTCTTCAAAACTTTCAGTTGGCATTCCTGTAACACGACCAAGTTCAGTTTCATTAGGGCTCAGAATATCAACAGAATTCAGTAATTCCTTTGGAAGTGGTGTATCCATGCCCCCAGCATCGAAAATTACTGGGACACCAGCACTCCTTGCAGCCTGTATTTATAACAGCATAATACAGAATGGATAAATAGGAATCAAGTAATTTTTAACCAAAACCTCTCACTAGAAACTTAAAGAAAGGAAGAAAAAGACAAACAGAAAGACTACATAAATTTGAAAAGGTAAGAATCTTAAGGATGGAGTAGATATTCATAAGTCCACAAGAACCCATGACATGAAGAACATAAATTCAAGATACACAGAAGATGAGTCTCTCCATTATGCTTAGATGAAACAATACAGAAAATGACCTGCCGATCAATACTTTGGCATTGATATCTGAAGCATAAATACTGCAAATTTACTTATCAAGAGGTCTCACCCAGGCAAAATAATTGAAAAGGAACCGTTTGCCTTTTTTTTTCCCCTCTTTTCCCTTTTCCCCCATAAGGAGTCAAATTATGCTGATTCAAGCTTGATTGTCTTTAGATATTATATCTTTTCAATTCAAGTAGTGATTGCCAGAGGATTGAGAAGGTTATGAGACTAAGACTAGGAGATAAAACTGGGATCTTTCGGCCAGCTGGGAAATCTATTATCAGCCCAAAAAGGATGGAGGATTGGGCATTGGAATCGAAGTGTCCAATGACTGGCAAAGGGATACAATGTACTTCCCTGTCCTGCCTGATGCATGACTTGCCCTTGAAACCAATACCCTCGCTCACATGTTGCACACCTAACCCAATGTTTATCAGTGAGGAAAGATGAATTTACTAACAATATACCTTTCTAACTAATTCCTAACCACGTTTGTTGTTATATTTGACAGTTGAGCAAAATGTATGATTGTGGCAGAGTGCCGATCATATCTGGGCCAAATATTCCAGCAGAGTGTCATTCTTATCTAGGTTAAAACTATATCTTTCTGAGCACCCAAAAAACATGTCTTCCTTTATGTTTCAATTACTCTCAACTTTGCAATCGGTGGGGATTCATAACATATACTCAACAACGGTGACCAAGAAGTTGCTTATTAACAGAATCACAGCATCCAGCTTAGCATTTTAGGAAAACGAAGAAAGCACTTAAGTCATTAGAATGTTAAAAGTTTCATATCAACACTCAAGGGTAAATCATTAAATCACACACACAAGAATGCCAAATTACAAGTTCAAACGCATATCATCAGTGTAAAATCAGAAGCTCAAACACACATCAATTTTAAAATAGCATTTCAAACACACATCAATTTCAAAATAGCATTTCAAACACATCAATATCAAATTAGAAGTTCAAGCACACATGAATGTCCAATTTGGAACTTTAAAAGACATCAATGCCAAATTAGAAGTTCAAACACACAAGAATGCCAAATTATAAGTTCACACATGTAATTGCAATGCCCAAGGAGGGCAAAAGGCACAAGCACATATATACACAAGTTTCAAATTAGAAGTTCAAACATGTCATTTAAATACCCATGGTCCAAATCACACACATGATTACAAAATGTCAAACAAGAACTCCAAACATGCCATTGCAATTCTCAAGATTTAAAAACCAATAAACACAAAACCCACTTGAAAAAATAATTAAAAATTAAAAAAAAAAAAAGGTTGCAATTTTTCAAAGCCCCCAACCTTTGCCACCTGAATATTGACATAATCAGGGATCTCCCTCTGGAGCAAGACAATGCCAGCACCCCTGACAACCTCCAGGTCCTCATTTGGCAATGTCTGAGGCCAGCAGCTCAAGTTGGCACCCCCAACAAATATGATTGAGTTCTGCCCATTAGACTGGAGCATGACCACACAGTGCCCTGTTGGTGCACCCCCAACAGTGCTCAGATGGTCAAGGCACACCCCACCACTCCTCAGTGCCTCAGTCAAGAGCTTCCCATGTGCATCCTCCCCAACCTGCCCTACAAAGTATGTTGGGTAGGACAGCTTCCCCCCACATACCGCCTGGTTTGCACCTTTCCCACCTGCAAGGGTCTGTCCACTCTTTGCTGCCAATGTCTCACCTTCCTTTGGGAGCCTCTCAATCTCAACATAGATGTCTGCATTGGCTGATCCAACAACCACAAGGGGTGGTTGTTTTTTGGTTGTGGCTTGAGGGTGCTGTGATGGGTTTGTTGTCGAGAAACATAGGATTGGGAGCTTCTTGTTCTCGTTGTGCCTTGATGTGTTTTGGAATGGGAGGAATTGAATTGGGTTGGTGTTGTGCCTTTGTGATTGAATTGTGTTGGTGTTTTGTGGTGGTTGGGGCCAATGATTTGCTGGTGAAAGCGCTATTCCCTTCATCGTTGGTTGGTTTGTTTCTCTCTCTCTGTCGACAAGGTCACGGGTACGAGATGGATGGATGTCTGCACTACGCAGTTTAGCTAGTTCCTATGCAAAAGAGACTTTGTTGGACCACCTTTTTTAAAGGATTGGGATTGGGATAGGGATTGGGATTGGGTGTTGCTAGCACTGCATTGGATATTAAAATGTTTTAATTGATATTTAGCGAACAAGAACATAGATCAATCTTTTGATCTCATCTCTGAAAAAATCCTCTGATCTCATCCAGTTTCTTTTGGTCATGCGCAGGATCGCATTCTGTTTTGTTTTCTGACACTCTAGCGGGTTGCCATGCCCCGACTCGTTAGCTTTTCTTGGGCTAGGCCCTCCTTATTATTCACCACAAAATGAATGTTTAACTGATAACATTAAGCAAGACCCAAAAAATGAAACCAATGATTCAAGGCTGATTTGGTTTAAGTTTTTAATTTAGTTTTTTAATTTTTCAAATTTTATAAAGGAAATATTGAAAATTCTAAAAGTTATAAATTTCAATTTTCAATTTTCATTTTCAATTTTCAGTATTTTCTTAATAAAATTCTAAAAAGTGAAAAACCTTAAAACTAAAATCTTATCAGGAAGTGATTATCGGATTACACCATGAAGAGGTGCTAATTGGGCTGGGCAGTCGGCCACTTAAAGCTGATTGGGCCAATATTGCATTTTGAAAATTATGGTCAACATATGGGTAAAGACCAGGTCATATTTGCACTGCACGGCTTGGTATAGTGGCGGATATGTTGATCGTTGCTACAGATTCATCAATGGGACAGGGTAGCCTGTTCGACTCCAGTCTGAGACTGAGAAAGCCCCCTGGGTGCGTTCGTAGACCTAAAAGAAAAAGATCAGGAAAAAGAGAGAGAGAGAGAGACAGAGAGATACCAGGTTATAGTTTGTGTTAGTTAACTTACATTGATGTTCCTGACCCCAAAAAAAAAGAGATAAAAAAACTTACATTAATGTTGCCTACGTAAATGATAACATTTCATATTTGTCATAATCTGTTTATATACTAGAGATTATACCCGTGTGCGTTGCACGAGCTTATTAATATCTTTTATAATTATTTTTAATAAGAATTTTTTAAAGGGACAACGTGTGATAGTAATTAACAATTAGATATGGTAAGAAAACACTAATTTTTAACTATTCTATGTATACATAATTTTCATTTGTTTTAAGTATAAGAGCTCTCAACCTTTTTAGTGAGGTTATTTACCGATAATAAAATATATATTTATCCATGAGAAAATATATATTTTGGCATATATAATTGTTGTACATTATATATGTTTTATATTACATAATAATTACACATTAGAGTGAATAATGTTAATTTTAATTATATAGTCTTAACCTATTAAATAATTTAGAAGTAGAAATGTCTTCTTGAAAAATTTAAAAGTAAATTTAATTTATGTTAAAAATTTAAGCATATAATATATAAAATTTTAATCAAGATAGATATAGATAAATTTGAATTAATCATATAAATGTTTATACGTCACAAGATAAAATACACACAAATATAATTTATCTTTACACAATACACATGTTAAAAACAATTATGAAGAGTGAGTGCATATCATAATTTTAAAGTAGTAAATTCGAATTATTGCATGTCTAATGCACGTATTTTGTACATCTCATTTAATGTATATGTTCAATATCATAAATTTAATATAACTACATTATATAGGAAAATCATTCCAAGATCGAAAATATAAATTTTAATTTTTATATGATAATAAAATACATAAATTTAAATTGTTAAAATAACTTAATATTATAAGGAAAGAAGTTCACTTAGAAAAATCATAGTAGATTTACTATAATTAATGAAAATTAATTATAGTAAATCTATTATAACATTTGGCTATTCAAAAGTTTAGGTTAGAGAAGCTAGCAATCTTTTGGGATGTACTGGTTAGGCTCCTAATTACTTACTTGGGCATCTCACTTGGAGCAAACCCGGTAGGTTGAACATGCATAGAAACCAATAATTGAGAAAGTTGAGAAAAAAATTAGCACTATGGAAAGCTCACCTTCTATCAAGAGTAGGGAGGTTGGTGTTAATTAAATCAATCATGAATTGCTTGCCCATGTATTTCTTAAGCATTTTTAAAATGTCGAAAACCATTGCATCTAAGATTGTAAGCCTATAGAGGAGTTTCTCAGTCAGGAAATGCTGGAAAAAAGGCATTCCATTAAGAGAAGCGCACCAAGAGTAAGAGAAAACATTTACTTTGCTCTATTTATTAATTAACATATCAGGATTGCGAGTCATTATTGTCTCATATTTTCTTTAAATTTTTAATACAATAGCTGATTTGTCAATCAATAAATGAGTAGAGCAAATGTTTTGTCTTGCTCTAAGAGTGCCTAAGAAAATAGGAGGACTGGGAGTAGGTGATCTTGTCATCCAAAATGCTGCATTTCTATTTAAATGGTGGTGGTGTTTTTCTGATGGTACTATGCCATTATGGAAGAAGGTGGTTTGTTCTAACCTAACATCACACCCCATTCCCTAATAAGACCTACTTCAAGGGTTGAGAAGGGAAGTGTATGGAGTCAAATTTCTAACATTGAAAACTTTGGTGATGAGATTATGATAATTATCCAAATGGGTGAAAGGGAGAGTAGGGAATGGTTCTTCTACTAAATTCCTGGCATGACACGTGGGCTAGTGATTTGAGTCAATCTCACTGAGAAACATATCTACACTAAAAAATGTAGACTTCAGGAAAAGATTTTTTTTTTTTGCAATTTGGATGTTTCGAGATACCAAAAATTGTGCTAGGTTTAGCCAAGGGCACGTAGACCTGGGACATCATAGGGAACCTCCAAGAGCATTTCATAGGTATTGCATTATGCGTATTGTTGTTAATTTCCTGAGGAGATTCAAGCACCTCACTTGCACAGAATTGTCGTAAGCATGGGTATTTACACTTTACTCGTACAGCGTACTTATGTTTGTCAATTTCTTTACTTGTGAATGTGATTTCAGAAAATAGCCTTTCAAAAATATTGTCCTCTATAGGTTATTCAAGGACTGAAGTGAATTCAATAACCACTATGAGCGGATGTATCTAATGTAGCTCATCATATACAGATTGGCTTGATGAAATTAAGTATGAAATTTATTGATTTGTGAATTATTATTATTATTATTACTATTAAAAATTAGCAATATGTAGCGCTAATGTATTTAGCGTTGTTGTTGTTGTTGTTGTTGTTGTTGTTGTTATTATTATTTCAAAACTCAATTGGAAGTGATGTGAACGCATCATCATGGGTATACTGGACTATTTCAAAACTTAATTGCAAGTGTCATGTGTTTGAATTTTTTTTTTACACTCTATTTTGACGTTTTGTGAGTATACTAGACGCGGATCGCTTTACTTTTGTGCTTTTTTTCACTCCTAGTATATATTTGGCACATCATAACACTCTTAAACAATCTTCTAAGAACCCTAGTTGTCCAAGGATTTTTTTCCTAGAGAGAAAATGCGATTTCTCTCAATTTTCTCCGATTAATATCTTCCATAAGTAATCTTTATGGAATTTAGTCAGTTTCTTCATGTTTTTATCTAGTTTATGTATGAGTTAGTGCGTGATTAGCATGATTTCTCACAACTTTCTTTCTCCCTACCATCCCAAACTTAGTTTGGGTGATAAAATCAAATTATTTATGTTTTCAGGATATTGTTTGGCAGTTACCAATGTCATTCCCTCCCTAAGGTCAAGTTGTCAGTCGAAGTGCACTCCAAGCTACCAATCGGTGAGTGAGTAGTTGCTCATGACTATATTTTAGCCATTAAAAGTATTTTATAAACTGATTATTATCGCTATTATCATGAAAACCATATTTTGAAAAACTCATGGGATCATTGTTTGTTGCATGATCATCGAAAAATGTCATCGGTTCAAGTTATATCATATCTTAGGAATATGTTATTTTATTTGGCATGATATGAATCTTCTATTAAAAATAAGTTGAAAGTTATCTTGATTTCACAGCTAAAATTATTATTTAATTATCATATATGAACAACAAACAAGACATCATAGAATAATTTATACGATTATTAGAAAATATTATTATTATTTATTTAGCACAATTACCCAACTAGTTGCCATAAAGGTTAAGAAGATAAAATAGTTTATAACTACTTAGTAGTCACCATATGAATAACAGTTAGAATAGTAAGGACAATTGTATCGTTATGTAAATTTTAATTATATATATAGAGTCAAGCCTAATATTAGAACTCAATTAAACAACTAGTACATTGCCCAATTAAAATAAGAAATAGTAATGTTTAGCATGATAAGATTTAGCCAGCTAATAAAGAGTAGCTAACAACTAAGTTATACAAATATATTAGTACATACTTATTATGTATTATAGGAACAACAAACGAATAATAAGAATGGCCTAAGTAACAATTAAAGTTTAATTAATAGTTATTAGATAATATGATAGGACTTAATCAGTTAATAGAAATTAACTAATAGCTTTTGTAACCTCTTTACGATTAATTTATGAATTAATTATTAAAGCATAAGAAATATTTAGTATAGCAAGATTAGCTTCAGTTTCATAGGTATTAGTAACTATTATCAAGTTCTAAAATTAATTTATTTATATAGTATGAGAGAACCCAATATTTTCTTGGCAATAAATAAATAGGTGAATGATAATTAATAGGTAAAGAATAATTAAAGGTTCACAGTTAAATTGTCATTATTGTTATTAGTATTGTTATTCTTATTACAAGTGGATTAGTAGATAGTATGGCACAAACAATTTCTACGACGTAATACTTAACACTAAATTGTTATTTCATTAGTAGCAAGGGAATACAAGAAATAAGTTGCAATGTTTGAATTTATTATTGATTCAGTTAGTTCTGATGTTAAGATTAGTATAGTAGAATTACAACATGTTTTGGAAAAGTCGTTAACCTTGGTATACCTGGCTACCAAGGAGGCGATGTACCAAGCGTCATGGAGGACCTTATGAGATGTTAACCTTGGTATACCTAGCTGCCAAGGAGGCGGTATACCAAGAGACCATGGAGGCAATCTTATAAGACTTTAACCTTGGCATACCTGCTGCCATGGAGGCGGTATGTCAAGTGGCCATGGCGGGAGACTTTTCAAAGATTAGAGAAGTTCAGGACCTAGTGAGGTGCCCAAAGGGAAGAGAGTTATTTACGGACTATTATCATTCTTATGTATGTATATTCATCATGTTTAAAGTACTCGTTATTTATTATTCAAATAAGTAAATGTTTATGGTGCAAGTGAATGCATATTGAATATGAATTCAGTCTTAAGTTAATTTTCTTTAAGTTATATTTTATGTAATACCTGGTGTACAAGTATTAGTAGTTAAGTCTCTGGACAACCTCAGGGTTCCCTCAGACCCACCGTTGGTCCTAAACTTCATTAAGTCTTGATCCTACACTTCCTTAGAGGGCTATATGATAGAACCACATTCCTGGGATCAAAAGTCCCAGGAATTGTTCCTTGAGGGAGAATAAGTTAAAGAGTGATTTTTAATGAATTTTATGAAACTTTTAAACATTTTGTTTTTAGCCTATAAGTTTAGAAAATCTCAAAAATTTCTGATTTGAACTAAAACCCAAATTTTGGATTTTAATTTGTTGGGATTTTGATTTTTTTGATATTTTATTTGAATCTAAATGGAGTGTCACGACCTTACTTGGACACTGACCGACGTAGAAACCATATTTCCACGTAAGCCTCGTGACCTATATCATCTTTGTATGCACGTAAAAAGATACATAATATAGTTTTTTTTTTTTTCTACATAAAAATCACCCGCTTTTAATATCATAATTATGAAAATGAAATCTCATAGTTTGTTTCAAAATACAAGACCGGATTATCCTAAAATGTACATAAAGTCCCTTTTTATACAAAGTGTCTATGAAAAGTAAAATAAGTTATACATCCTAGAATAACATTCTAATATACAAAACTACGCAAAAAGTAACATGCTCTAACATCCGGAACCCGCCATCACACCGGAGCACATCTAGAACAAAACACCAAACTCCTCACCTATAAGCTCAACTGAGAGTCAACGCTTGGAAAGATGGATAAGTGTCCGCAACAGCCACTAGATCTGGAAATCGGGAAAGAAAAGAGTGGGTGAGTTTTGTTACCAAAACCCTGAGTGAGTTCTCACCCTGGAACCCCCTCCATAGGACATCAAAAGATATGCAGAAGATTGTAATAATATGAATAATACTCAACCAGTTGCATGTTCATACATATAACTCTTTAAAAGTACCAAGAACATATTGCTCTATACACAACCCAACAGGACCTCAATAGAAAACAGGAATCTCCGCTCGGTTATACCCAACGTATATACGGATAACAAAATCTCTGTCATATCTGGGCATTACGTATCGTTGTCCCTAGTGTGACAAATAATGGGCACCCAACTAGGTCTCTTCTCTGAATACTCTGGCCCTGGGCTACTTGGTACCAAAGCCGATTAACCTGCGCTAACACATAGCCGTTCTCTATAGCTACTGTCAGCTTCACGAGGATGTACAATATCACCTCTAAACTCTAAAAATCAAGGCGTCTATCTTAGGGTTTAAGTTCAATCAAGTTGAATTCATAGTTCCAGAGAGTATACAATCATAATAACACTTGTTCTCACTATTCAATGTTGGTTAGAAACACTTTTTATCAATAATGGTCCCATGGATTTGTCAAGACATATGTATGCTCTTAAATTCACAGTTCATAATATAGTATCTAGTTGTGATATCAAATACTTGTGCAAACGTTTCAAAAATCACAATATAAGTCATAGTTTCATGAAAATAATGAGGATACTCAATATTGAAGTTACAGATATGAACCCACTCACCTGGTGGCAAAAGACACAGGAACAACACCACTAGTTCTGGAGGTAAGATTGGCACCCGTATCTATCATGGGAAGGTTAGAACTTTAGATTAGTTCCTAGAATCACTAAAACCTCAAATTCCTCCTTAACTTGGAGAAAAGAGCTCTCCACCCATATGAGCATAGAAATCTCCCCAAAGACAAGAAGAAATTGAAGAAACTAGAGCAAAACTAAGAAAACAACATACCTTGAAGCCTTAGGAATGAAGGATTGAAGTTAGAATTGAAAGAAATGGAAGTAAATGGAGATTTGGGAGTGAAGAGACGTTGGGGAAGAGGTTTTGCGTCTGAGATGAAAATGGGTAATGTCTGGAGTGGTTTGAAGGTTCTAGACCCCAAATGAGGTATTTATGTTCTGCGAGCGCCAGCGCTCACTAGAGAGCGTGAAATTGTTCCCTGCACCGCCTTACTATTTTCCGACCGCTAGCGCTCACTGAGAATGGTGACTCACTTATTTTACTTAACTTTAAAACATAAATGTAAATAAAGGAATACCCCCCATTTAAATTCAAATAAAATATCAAAAAATTCAAAATCCCCACAAATCAAAATCTAATTTTTGGGTTTTAGTTCAAATTTGGGGTTTTCGATGTTTTTGAAACTTTTGAGTTAAAAACGAAGGGTTTAAGGATTTCATAAAATTCATTAAAAATCACTCTTTAACTTATTTCACTCTAGGGAACAATTACCGGGACTTTTGATCCCAAGAAAATGGTTATATTATATAGCCCTCAAAGGGCATGTAGGGTCAGACTTAGCGAAATTTAGGACCAAAATGACAAACGAGAGTATTTGGCACCTTTCCTAATTAAAAAAAAATTTCTTGCCCGTTTATTTAAACTAGGGTATTACATGGAGAGTATTTCCTTATTTACATTTATGTTTTAAAGTTAATGGAGAGTAAAATAAATTAGGATATTAAGTTAAAATTAAGAAAATTAAGAAGTTAATGGAGAATAAAATAAATGAGGATATTAAGTTAAAATTAAGAAAATTAAGAAGAAATGTAAATAAGTGAGTATTGAGACAACCAGATACCATATGATAGAAAATGTAGAGGTTGGGGTTGTTGTCACCGCTATAGCGATCCAGGACTGCCAATAGCGGTCATAGGGTTGGTTTGCACAGGTTTTGGTGGTTGAGGATAGCTATAGCGGTCATAAGTGAACAGTTTCCCAAGCGCACACGCCTTGATCGTATAATAGTCCCCCTGAGCATGAACAGTGCAAAACAGTGTCGTTTCACTTACAGACTCCTCCCTTTTTTTATAAAACCCTTCCCTCACTCCTTCCTTCCCCATTTTTAAACCAGAACCCTACCCCACCACCATTCTCTTTTCCTCTCAATTTCACTCAAATCTAGCTCCCCAAATCATCAAAGGTATGTTTCTGTTGATAGATTTTGGTCTCTTTTCTTCCCATTCTTTCCATTCTTTCATATTCTTAGTTTGGGTTGTGGTTTTTCTCCATCGTTGTTAAGTAAGGGTGCCTCCCAATGTTGCTAGAGTTAGTTTAGGGTAATCTAGAGCTACCCATAGATCTTTGATGAGTTTTATGGTTGTAATGGTAGATGTTAGTGTCATTCCTCCTCCCTGGAGCTCTATCGGAGTTAGTTATTCACTTTCTATCCCTCCAGGTGAGTGAGTTTGATCTCATGACCTTATTTTGGTCATTATACTAATATTTCTTAGTACTAAGAGTATTTAGAGATTTGGAAAAAATGGATTCTTTCATCATATGACTGTATATAAAAATGTGTTCTAGTTAGAAATATTCCATTTGAACTCATACATGAAAATGTTGATTTTAAAATATGCATGGGACCATATTTGCTCTATGAAGGTTTTATATGATTTAATTTATAACTCGAATTGATTATGAAAATTTGAATTGCTATGATTGATGAAACGAGCCTCCGGGCTTGATGTTTATATTGGAAACTGAAGACAGTGTGAATTTAGGATTGATAGGAACCTATTTTATGATTTTAGTTTGATTTAGATTAGGAAATTACTAAGAGGAACATAATTGTGAGTTACGTGTTATTCCATTAACCTTGGTATATAAGGCCCACGAGAGACATTTATCTACATGATTAAATCAGTCTACAAGGGACGTGGTTTGCAAGGAACTATTAAGATCTTAATTAGGGCTCACGTTGCGAGGGATTGAGCACCCACTATTTGGTTATGAATAGTCTGTTCTTTTAAGTAATTATTGAAAAGACAAAGATGAATTATTAACTACTATATAAATTATATAGCAATGATTTATGAGATTGCATTATTATTTTTATTAACTTCATTATTGTCCCATGCATGGTTATAAATGAGGATTCACTCATTGAGTTTTGTAGCAAAACTCACCTCTCTTCTCTTTAGTTTCTACAGAATAGGATAGTTAGGATCTTCCTTTTCCTTCCCCTCAACAGGAGATTTCTTAGCGGTGAGCTTCACATTGACGTGGAGCCATAGTATTTAGATTCTTTATAGAGTACTCTAGTGATATGACGGAACAAGGTCTCTGACCTCATGTATAGATATATGTTCATTTTTTTTTTGTACACTATGATTCTTTTGTATTAAGATGATTTAGCATTCATGGTTTACTTTGTAAATGAGTAATCAGGATTATTTATATTACCGCTATAGTTTCAGATTTTATTTATGAGAAAATATGTTATTCAGGCTTATTATGGGATTTGGTTTCTGATTTAAAATAGATTTTATGAATAAAATATGCATATAGTATAGTGACTTGATCATGAGGCTTACGTTACCTAATCCTCACTAGCCCTTACGATTCAAATTGGGTCGTGACATTTTATTTAGTTAAGACAGGAATCGAATTGAATATCTATAAATATTATTATTATTACATAATTATTTGCATGTCCTTATTGTATGTATTATTATTATGTAGTTCCTTATTGTCCTATATGAGCTTGTGGCTATCCGCTCATGGAGTTTTGATGAACTCATCACTTCTTTTCCCTCTGCCTTACAGTGACAGTCTAGAATCCATTACCATTCAACCGGCCTCAATAGCTTTGCAACTATTCTAGTGTTGATCTTCACGCTAGTGAAGTTTGAAATAGGATCCTGCGATAATAGAGTGCTCTAGGAGTGTACAGGAATGTTCTGAACATCATTTAACATGCATGATTATTTTAAGGTTATGTTATTTTGTCATAATGATATGATATGTAATTTCTCCTAGGAACAAGATTTAAGATTGTCTATTTCAGTGATGGATTTTGGAACGATTTGGAATAATTAAATATTTTATGTATTTTATGAATAAAATTTTCAAGAAGTTTTGAGGAATTTATTTATTTATTTATTTTTATGATTTATTATGAGCATTAATTTATTAATTTACTTTGCATGATTGTATGAAATTAACTCTAGAAGGCTTTCATAATGGACAATATCCCTTATGTGCCTTACGAATTTTGAGTCATGACAATTGTATCACTAAATCAGGTTCGGCTTCCAGGTTTCCAATTCTATTGTTCAACCAAATTAAATTTATTGCACCTCCACTAAAATCTAGTGGCTGGCACAAATGCCTAGTAGATATTGGCACAAATCAAGGAATGCTTTGTAGTTATTAAAGTCAATCCAATGATAGGCCGACCATTTATTAGGAGCCCTAACATAATATAAACATCTCCCAGCGATGATGTACTCCTTGCACGAAAAGTGGAAAGTATGAGTCTCAGGCCTCTTCTTCTCAACCAATGCGAGTTTAGCTTCTGATTTACCGCTATATCACCTTCCACAAGTGAAGTAAATCTGCATGCTACACATAGCCATGTATCTCATTTCTCATTGAAGGTAATTTCAAATGTCGAGCTCACATACGTCTTGTCGTCCGTTAAATTAAAAATTAAATTAATCAAATTTAAATAAATAGATTTCATAGAAAATTAAATTAATATATCCTATAAAATAACAAAATATATCAACTTAGAAAATTAATATTAATATATCCAATAATCAATCTTTTAACTAATTTGATTTTGTAAAGAAAAAAATAACTAATATATTAAAATACAACAAATTTAGCACTATTTTTTGTTTTGATTTAATCGAACAAATTTATTAAATAATTACGTACTAACAAAACATACATAAGATATATAAAATATAAATCTTAATAACAAAACAAAAAAATGAAAATATATTACATTTTGCTCTAAAACTTCAACAGCAATATGACCATATAAATCCATTGTATTATCAATTTTCATCATTTTTTCTCAATCAAATATCTCTCAATTTTTTTTAACAATCTCTATCCTTTTTCTTTACTTTTTTTTCTCTTCACTTAGTGTCATAACCCCAACCTCCTACTCCTTTTATAGCATCTCCTCCTCATCAACTCCTTCTCAATAACGCCTCACGCCTCTATTATTTTTTCCATTGTCTTTGATTGAATCATTTTCGCTTGCATGCATTCACTCCACTCAGGTATTTGATCAGAGGCATGCAATTGAACAAGAAAGCCCGTGAGTTTTTCTCGGTAAGGTGCACTTCATTTCCAGTTAGCTCCCTCCGCATGTCACCTCCCACTACGTCACATCCTATTGGTCAGCTAGCAAGGCAAGAATCCGCCATAGGCGATGTCAGATGGCAGAGATTCATCAAAGATTCCTGACCTCTAGATTTGCCATAGGCACCTTCCTTTTTGTGGAGATTCTTGACGCAATCCCTGGAGCAGCACAATGGCTACGCAGGCTCTTGTCTTATTCTTTTCCAACTAAATCTGCCACAGGTGGAGTAATTTAAATCATATTTAAGTAAATCATCTTATAATCACATATGTAAACATATCACCAATAAAAACACAATATGTAAATTATTTTTTCCTATTGTTTTCATTATATTTATCCAAAAATAAAATACAAATAAATTAAAAAATAATAAATATATCTTAATAATAATAATATATAGATAAACCATATTATTCATATTAAAATATAAATTTATATAATTATAATATTATTAAAAAATAAGTACAATTAATTACATTAAGCATAGTATTAGAAATAAAAACATTTAATTTTTTTTATATAATAAATGAACAATGTTTTGCAATAAAAAAAACTAAGAAAAATGGACAAATAGAATGAAAAGGATAATTATGTAAATAAATTTCTAACAAATATTAAAATATTTTTAATTTTAAATAAACTAAAAGCTACTTGTACATCTTACCGTAAAATTTTGTATAAAAAAAAGGGTTAGACTAAACTCCCATTTATAGCCATTCAGTTACAAATTTGCTTGAAATTCTTGAAAAATATCTAATTTCATTTTTTATTTTCTATTCCTTTTCTATTAATGCTATAAAAGTCTTTTCCTTGGGAGATCCTTTTTCAGTTTTTTCTGTGGAGAAGCCAATGGGAAAGTAGATCATGACTTCACGAGTCACACTTCCCACCCATTCTCAAATATCACGGGCGCCAGTCACACACACACAAATCATACTTCACTACACAACAAATTCACCTCCTTTCCCACACCCTAACTCTCCTTCTATTAAAACCTCACATGAATTTATATTGGAAGATAAATTAATTTTTTAAATTTAAAAAATTTTATATTAATTTTTAAATTTTATAAAAAAATAAATTAATTTCTTTATAAAATTATTATATAAATTATATTTTGTTAATTTATTTATACATATTATTAATTTATTTGTATATACCGTTAGCTTTTATAATTAATCTTAACTTATTTCATTCTTTTAAACAAATTTATTTAAACCTTTTTTTCATTTGCTGATCTTATCATAACTTTCTGCTGAAAAAAGATTTTGATTTTAAGTTTATTTATTCTGGACATAATAGTAATGCGAACAAGTGATGACTACTGGAAAAATTAACAATACACATAAATAAATTAATCGAATACATAAATATTTTTATTAACAATTAGCAATAATTTAAACAATAGACTACCTTATTTTTTTAATTAAAATTTAAAAACTAATATGAGATTTTCTAAAATCCTAAACTAATTTATCCTCCGGTTCAACTTGCCATTTTATTCTTCTCCTTCAGTTCCTTTCACCTCACCATTTTTATTTTTATTATTTATCATTTTTTCACTTAGTCACTAGCCGAGCCATTCCTAAATCATGCTCCCGATATAAAATTGAAGGGTTAACACTTAACAACCACAAACCAAAAATCAGAGAGAGAGAGAGAGTGATTGATGATGATGGAGGACGAGAGCAGTGAGAAGAGGAAGCAAGCGAGGCTCGCGATTCTTGAGCTGGCCAACATGATAAGCGTCCCCATGTCCTTAAACGCCGTCGTTCGGCTCAAGGTCGCCGACGCCATCTGGAACGGCGGCGCCAACAACCCGCTCTCCGCCGCCGAGATCCTCTCGCGCGTCCTCCGTCGGTAACGGTGACGCCGGGAACCTCCAGCGCGTCCTCCGCATGCTCTCCAGCTACGGCGTCTTCCAAGAGCATCTCGACGGCGGCGGAGGAGAGAGGAAGTACTCGCTCACTGACGTCGGCAGAACGCTCGTGACCGATGAGGAAGGGTTATCGTACGCGCCTTACGTGCTCCAGCACCACCAGGTTAGGATTTACACCATCGGATATGTTGAATTGAATGAAGTAGTATTACTAATTAAAATGCTAAATCACTTTTTTTTTTTTGTAATTTATTGTTAATAATTAATTATTTAGTTAGTTAATTTGTTTATGTGTTTTATGTTCACGTCGTAGATCAAATTTATTTTTTGATATTTAGTTAGTTAGTTAATATGTGTGTTTTATTGTTTAATTTAATATTTTTCAATGCAATTAAATATAGTTTTAGTCCCTGGAAATATGTCAAATTTTAGTTTCAACTTTTGAAAATTATTTTTATTTAGTTTTAATTGAATTTTTCTAAAATGTTTTGTATTTAATCCTTATCTTTGACAAGGGGAAAAAAAACACTTTTTAAGTGTTTCGAGGATCATTTATATTATTTTTAAAAAATGCAGACTAAATCAAATGAAATTTTATATTGACCAAAATGAAAATTTATTGTACTTCCAGATATGAAAAATATAGTTAAACTTTTAAGCATGTAATTTTAAGATAATTAAACATTAAATATTTTAAACAATATAATAAAATTTTTGCATAGTTAATATATTATAGTTCAATTTATTTTTTTAATACAGTGTCATATTTTGTCAAAGAGTTTACCTGCGTATTTTGGGGAGGGAAAAACATAGTCAAATAGAATTTGGAGACTTATGTACAAAAAAAAAAAAAGAATTTGGAGACTTTTTGAATGGTGGAAGTGATAATTATTAAGATGGGACCACTGTGTAGAATTCTGCAAATTTCTGGCTCCCGTAACTGAACAGAACTAGTCTCACGTCGAAGTGTGGTGGTACAAGCCAAATGCAAAGCTTAAGAAAAGATTTTCTCATGAGGCAATGTTTGGCCAATGTATAAAAATAAAATATAAATTTTTATGGATGAATTTTATATGTAAAATTATATATAAATTTATTTATTTATTTTTATTTCTTACTAAACATATCATAAGTTAACTCTTATTGAATAGCGCTAGCTAAATATGTGACATTGTTACATGAATTCTGTTTATATAAAAAATATTAAAAATAGAGAATAAACAAAATGAGTGATAATGACTTCGTACAAGGACACTTTATATAAAATCAGTTGTAACTGAAATGAGTAGGTAAGGAGTGTTGAATTGATGTGAGCTTCTTGAGTCAGCAACAATGACATTTTCACAAGACAGATATCGAATAAGAAAATGAGAAAGATATGGCATTATATTTAAGTATACATTTTGATTAAAAAAAAGAGGGTAAATTTATTTAGGTAAATTACACTCAACTCCCGTTTAAATACAACTCACACCCCTTTATTTGCCACTTACACTACACTCTCGCTTGTCAAATTTAAAGGATTTATATTATACTTCACTTTATTCACAGAACATTTAATAATAAACTTAAAAGAATTTATATTTTTATTATATTAACCGTTTTTAATTAATATTTAATATTATCAGTTGTCCTTGAATTGTTAGTAAAATTGGAATATAAATACTTTAAATTTGACAGCTAGAGACCTTAGCCTGGACAAATAAACCTGCAGTTGATTTCCACAACCCTCATGTAATTGATGTAATTTACCCTTTTATTTAACTTCCATCAGCCTAGGCAATACTGACAGGAACTCTACTATTTACAAATATACACTAATCATTTATGTTTTGATTGAAATATACTCTTCTTTAATAAAGTTTAATTAAATTACACTTTATATTATATGAAATGTGATACTGAACATCAAAGTTAATATAAATATAACAAATTTAGAGGTGTCATATATAATATCCGCCAATGTTCAACAGTGATTGTAATATACCCAAAATTATAGTATTAGTGTGCCTAATTGGAAAAGCATGAGCACAGGATGCATTGATGAGAGCATGGCCATTGGTACACGAGGCAGTGGTGGACCCTACGAAGGAGCCCTTCGAGAGGGCCAACGGGGAGGCGGCGTATGGGTACTACGTTAAGCAGGCTGAGATGAACGAGCTGATGGTTAAGGCCATGTCAGGGGTGTCAGTGCCCTTCATGAGGGCCATGTTGGATGGCTATGACGGCTTCCAAGGGGTGGAGAAGCTTGTTGATGTAGGTGGCAGTGGCGGTGACTGCCTCCGTATGATACTCCAGAAACACCCTACCGTTAAGGAAGGCATCAACTTTGATCTTCCCGAAGTGGTGGCCAAAGCACCACAAATTCCAGGTATAATCAAAGCAATGTTGGAGATTCACTTTCATTTGGTAAATTAGTTAAATTATGATTGAATTCAGATTTACGTTTCAATAGTAAACTATCATATTAGTAGAATTGGTTAATTCTCACATATACTCTTTAAATAATTAGATAAATAAAATGATTTAATCTAATAATAATATAAAATAATTTTATATTATTTATACATTAATTTTAGGCTTATATTATTAATTAATTGGTTAGTTGATGTGATTTTTAATGTATTCAATGCAAGCAAGTTGGTACTAGGGAGATGATAGCTTGGGACATTGGGTATTTGTACCGTTTTGTTTTGTTGTTGACCCGATTCAGATGTGTATTATTATAATATGATTTGTAGGTGTAACCCATGTGGGTGGTGACATGTTCAAATCAATTCCACAAGGGGATGCGATCTTCATGAAGGTGCGTCACCCCATTTTTCTAAAGTAGCAGCATATCTTCTTTAACTCATCTGTATAGATTTTATCGTCTAGGCTGGTAGTAAAACTTAGGCGTTAACGGATTTTGTATCAAAGCATCTCTTTATTATTTTAATTTTTAACCAAGAAATTAAAATGAAATAAAAATAAAACATAGAATCTCTTGTGTTGATTATGCTACAGCTGGTTTAGGGTGCCATTTGTCCTGTTGTTTTGATGAGCGGATATCTCGTGGAACTAAACTCTGATGGGCCGCGTCAGATTTTAGGCTATCGTCTAAAAGATGTCAAGTCATGAGAAACTTTAGTGACTATTTAAATTCAGCAACTTTGGAAATACATTTTTCTCAAATGGCGGTAGGGAGTGGCTATCATTCATTTATATTGAATTTTATCAAAATATCCTTCACATATTTTAACTAAAAGAATAACCAATTAATATTAATTATTGATTAATTAGCATAATGATATCAAATTATATTATTATTAATTAAAATAAAAATAATTTAATTAATTACAAATATTTAATATTTATCTAGACACTAAAGTATTTATCATCATCATCTTTAATATAATAATTTATATTTATATATTGAATTATTTTCTTTAAAGTTTTTGTAAGACAATAATTGCTTAAACAATATAAGAGCAAATATTTCAAAAAAATTAAGAATAAATAACTATAAAAATGAAGAAAACTGGTACTTGGCTCAAATTATTTAGTGTGAAATAGATCGCAAAATGAATAACCTAATTTGGTAGGATATTCAGTAAATAAAAAGCGAAAATCAGCCAGAGGTTTGTGTTAAAATAACTATCCTGTCATGTTCACACTTTATTTTTCGAGCCAAAAAAACATTATGCATAGATAAATTACTAAATTGAAGCATGCAATAAACATCAATATTTTATCATTCAATATTCATGTCATTTTAAAAAAATTAAATAAAGGTATGATGTTAGGATTGTTTAGCAATCACTTACTTTTTTACTATAATTTTTTAATTGTTCAACATCTCCGTTCTTAAACAATAAGACAATTCAATACATTGAATTAGTTATATACTTAATTGATATCTACTACCATTAATAGTGAATTAAAAGATACATATATACTCATCATCAGCTTTTATTTATTTATTTAGATAATAATTTATCTAACAAAAAAAAATAATTTAACCTTTATACTAATTGAGAGTCAAAAACAAGCTAATCCTTTTAAACTCTTTTTGATATGGATAAGTAATTAATTTAATGTATCAAATTATCTTAATTTTTTTATTAATAAGAAAGCTCAAAAACTAACCCAATAGGCAAATAGCAACAGCAACCATACACAAATGTCAATACTCAGACAAAAATAATGATGAAAAAAATATTATTGTCAATACAAAAGGTCATAAACACCGATGATAACTTGAGATCCAACGCATACCAGTAGCAATGCGCTTACATAGACCAAAACTTGAACGAAACAGAAAGGTAAAAGCAAGAAAACAAATCAAAAAACAGAGAAATTAAGTAATCAAGTAATGTAGCAACACAAAGGTATTGTCATTCAATCAGAAAAGTATATGGGAAGGAACCGTTTTGAATTTTTTTTTTACAAAAAAGTTAAGTATTGAAATAAGTTTAAGGACATTTCAGGAATAATGCTAATTAAGGTATTAAATATGGAGTGACAATAGACATTTGGGAATAGTAATACCTACTCTATTATATAAAATTTTTATGGTAAATAAAATCTTTTTAAAGAAAATAATATTTTTTCCTAGTCAATCACCCTGCAAATCCTCTTAAATATTAAGTAGGTTTTGATCATTTTATTTTAAATTTCAAAACATCAATGAATTCTTTACTTTATTTAATATATAGATAGATTTGTAGGTGGATTTGTAAGAGGCTCTAATATTATTCAAAATCTTGTCATCAAAAAGATTTATTGAGCATTTGGTTGAGTTCCATTCACTAGAAAAAGAAGCGATCTATAAGAGAATGGTATTTTTTTTCTTATCAATAATTGCAATTATAAGGGGGGTTTTGGCTTCTATAAAGTGAAAATATTGATAAAATGGTAAAGTGATGAGTTAATTACCATTAGATCATTTAGTAGGATTCATACATAATATATACATGATAAAAGTTATTATATACATGATAAAAGTTATTGATTCAAGAATAATTAATCTTTTATTTTTGTACTTTATCAATTTTCTTATTTTAGAGGAGCCAAATCTATTATTGGGTCTCGACTTAACTCAAACCACAAAATCTCAATTAACGTCCACATAAAAAAAATCTCAATTGTTAGTATGCTAAACAATAAACATTTTCTTGCTGCGAAAATTCTCATCCATATCAATATTGCAGTAAGTCAGCAACACATCGCTCTCATGCGGAGATATTGTTATAGTTACCTTATTTAGATAATGTTTTTTGATAATGTTTTTATTCACAAATTAGATGTCATTTTAATCTTGATACAATTCATAATTAATTTATACATGTATACTTTTTTTATTTCTTAAAAAAATTTATTATTGATGTGTATTTTCAGTATAACATCTTTTTACATAAATGATCTAATTATATATTATTATGCATTATCATATCAATTAAAATGTTTTTATTTATTATTTTTAATATGAAATATAATATAATATATAACTAAATAATAATATAAATAATGAAATTAATCATTATCAAATTAAAAATAAATTAATCTTAAGAATTTTCCAGTATTAACATCAAAATGACCTCCATATGTGAATAAACACTTTCATGACTATCTACCAAAAACATATTTTTATGACCAACGACACTTTAGTCAGTCGGAGTGAAAGAGACTGAATCCCCCTTAAGCATAAGATATTGTGTTTGCTGGTCCCTGGATTCATGTGTGTGGGAGGAATAAGGCCATAGCTTCTCTTTCATTGATCTAATCTCCCAATATTATTCGCCTCAACAGAACCACCTTTCCAACTTCTCTTTGATCCCAACAAAATTGCAGCGACTCATGTAAACACACATTTCATTGGGCATATTAAGATTGTTTTTGTTTTGCAATGTGTGGACAGTGGGTGCTGACAACATGGACAGACGAGGAGTGCAAGCAGATAATGCAAAACTGCTACAAGTCACTCCCAGAGGGAGGGAAGCTGATTGCCTGTGAGCCAGTGCTGCCAGAGCACTCCGATGACAGCCACAGAACAAGGGCATTGCTGGAAGGTGACATATTCGTGATGACAATATACAGAGCCAAGGGGAAGCACAGGACCGATGAACAGTTCAGGCAGCTTGCCCTTTCTGTTGGGTTCCCTCGTTTCAGGGCATTCCATGTTGACCACTTCTATACTGTCCTTGAGTTTCAGAAATGAAACAGGCAAATAATACTGGTACCCTCTCTGTCTGTGTCTCTGCTCTGTTACCAGGGTTTTTGTAGACTCTGAATTATGGGGTTTGTGGGGATTTGATTTGATGCTGATTCTGTTACAGAAGCATGCCATGCCCATGATATTGGGACTGAATAAATAGGAGCAGTGGGATTACCATTTATTTTGGTTAAAAAGGTGGCTTGGCCTTAGATTAGAGTCATCCATGTCAAAGTACGAAAAATTAGCAAATGAAAAATTGTTCTTCCCTTCCCTTTTATTCATTTACCTTTTTTTACCTTAGCAATTATTTATTTAATTTAAAGTCAAAAGTTAAAATTATAATAAAAATTAAGGATTTATTTGGTTTTAGTTTTTCAGATTTTATGAAAGAAATATTAAAAATTTTCATTTTTCCTTTACAAATTTTTAAAAATTAGAAAATAAAAAATAAAAATTGAAAATCAAAACCCAACAAGCTCTAATTTTTCCACATAAAAAACAATTAAGAAATAAAATTTAATTCTGTTAATATACTATTAACAATATACGGTACTTGTTTCTTTCTTTCTTTTTATTTTTTTATGGTGATGTGCTGAAAGAAAAACATAAGTCAAAAGAATTAGAACACTCTACATGTCGTCCTTCAGCGTAGAAAGTATACGTTATCTTTTTGTTGAGTTATCAACATTTTTTATCCAATCGTTTAATTATATATTAAATATTAGTTAACTCATAGAACCCGTGAATTTCGCCGGTACAAGTTGAGTTGAGACTCAACCCGTCTATTTAGTATTTTCTTAAAGAAATAATCTTAAATTTAAAAGTGTGTAAAGAAAAATTTTAAAGAATACTATCTGAAATAATTTAAAATAATTGATTATTTCAAAAGTAAATTTAAACATGAAATCATTATAATATTGAGTGAAAATATAATTTCTAAAGAAACAAAGAATTGCATCTTAAACGCGCTTTTTTAATACCGAAAAAAAGGTTGAAAGGAAATGCCTATATGAACTAATTTACAATTGAATTGACTGGCATCAAAATCAGGCTTTCCATAAAGTTATTCCGTCGGAACATGACCATTGAGTTATTTCTAGTTCCATTCCACCATTCCAGAATTTTATTTGTTGATCCACGAAAACTAACTCACAATTTCAAAAATGTATTGTTGCAAACTGAATTTAACCTCACAAATAATGCAACTTTTTGAGAGAAATACATAAAAACAATATCTTACTAATAAGTTGATAATCGGATTTTTCACTTACTAATAAGTTCATAATAACTATTTCCAGTGAATTACTAGGTACAAAATAGTCACATGGTCTTAAGCACACCAGATAAACGATATAGAGTGGGCAAAAAATATTGTAGACATGTACCACTCATAACATGTTTGCTTTAGTGTTTAGAACTCAAAACGAAAGTTTAAGCAAAAGTTATGAGACAAGTTCTTGCCCATGGCATTCCAAAAACTAAGCCAAACATACTGCTAAAAGCTTCTCTGACCTTAATTATAGAAAAATTCAACAATAGCAAAACTGAAACCTTTCTTGAAAGAGAGTAGCTTCTCTTTAAATTCTTCAAAGGCCTTCGGCTTGCCTATTCGAACAGCAGCGAAGAAACTCATCTTCTTCAGCACCAAACCATTTTCCATCATAAATTTAGCTAAACACAACTCATGGTCATGGCCCTTAACTTCTCCAAATTTCACCACCTCCAGGGTATGTTGCAAACAATCGGGCACAACAGCAGGATTCAAAAACTTTCGGTCTATTTTAGATAAGACTAGTCCCTGATGATCGGTCATCAAACAAAGCCCAAAACAAGAAGAAGTCCAAATAAGACACTCTAAATGCAAGAAGATTGTAGGAAAATTAGAAAAGCTGTTAAGTAGACACAAGAAGTTAGAAAAGGACTCTACTAGACATTGCTTGACATGCAACTAAGAAAAAAGCAGAGAAATCCGTACCTAATTTTAGAAAAAGAAAAAACATTTACTCTGTTTTATTTATTGTTCAACACCTCACCATTGTGGATCATCAATGTCTCCCACTACAACAACATTTTTTATGAGAATTTTTTTTAACCAGTGTCCTAAGAATACCAATTAAGAAGCAAGTTTTATGTTAAAAAAATGAAATTTTTAAGTTTCTAATACATATGACCCATTTAAACTTTCAATTAGAAAAACTCTTAATATAATTGCTGAAACATCAAGTATGAAACGGTTAAGAGCAAAAACTTTTTCATGCAGGGAGAGTAGCGTCACTAGCATCATTAAGTAGTTACCAACCTTGAAAATCAAAGTCTGAGAACTGGTGACTTGAGAAGCAAGCCTAACAAAACTTCATGACCAACTAAGCCAAGCTCAAGATGGTTCAACATTCCAAATGCAGGTAGAAGAGCCACTCTTGATTGTGCCAAAACCTGCATCACAAATAAGAAAAACCCAATTTGCACGACACATGGAAATATGGAATGCTGTAACAAGATGAAATGATACACTCGTGCCTGTAACAAACTTATGTACAAAAGCATAGATCTCTCCTAAATCCTAATACATGACAAGCAAGTTATCTAATCTGATAATAATAAATCGATTTTTAGATTGAATCAAAAGATTTGTGCTACTATTATCTAATAATTTGTATTGGGAATCTTCAATTGATCTTAAGAGTTAAGAAGCTTACAATTGATGCAGATTAACGCCGCAGTATGACGTAACATTAAGGGATATTTGGTTGATAGTTAAAATGAAGAAAATAATTCCATAAATGAACACAAAGTTTAAAATTATAAGTGGAACTCCTTTGTTAAATTTTTCTCTTCATTTTTACCTTCAACCAAACTAACTCTTCTTTTGTATTTGGTCATGAACGGAACACAATCTTAAGTGTTCTAGTTATGACATTCCCAATATTCCTTGTGAAAAAATCGATTTAACAAAAGCTTACCTCAGACCCCTCAAAATTGAGATATTTAACTTGGCTGAATTGTTTGAGAAGAAGAAAAGCACGGAATTCTGTTTGTGGAGCTTTATCCCAATTATGTTTGCTTAATATGATAGTGGCAGAAGCATTATGAGCTGATGATGGATCTATCAGGGTAATACACTGTGAAATATAGCCAAAACCACAATAAGTGAATTCGGTCAAACGTGAAGCAGCAAACTCGATAGGACAGTCATTTGGCTCATAAGATGGCGACTCATCGCCTTGTTCCATGTAAACCCTTTCGAGCAGAGGCACTTTGAAAGTGACACTGATTGCACCTATCCAAGTACAATTTACTGCCTCAAAATTTTGGAGTAATGGGAAACTAAGGTTCAAGACCTTGGAATGATAGTAGGAGTTAAGGGTAAATGTAACTCCCCTCAACTTCAGTGATTTGAGGTGTCCCAAATGAACAAAGCTGGTGGGAACTTTAACAGCACCCCAATGATACATAATCAGCACCAATTCTTCTAACAACTCGGAGTTGAAAAGGGAATTAGAGGTAAGAGAGGAAAAGGATAGCGCCATTTGTGAATGAATGCAAAGTTTCTTCAAACTCCTGTTCAAGACACTAGAGATCCAAGTGTTTAAAAGTGACACATCATACTTCTTACCAATAACAAGGGAGAAGCTTTCCAAGGTTGCAGATTTAGTCAATAGGAGTGCTCTATACACGAAGTTCACAAAGTGTAGTTTCCAACCCGTCTTCTTCTTTTGAGAGTACAAAACAGTGTCATCAAAGTCCAACTTGGTGATGGACCTCCACATGTGTTTCCATCTCTTTGATAACACACTTGTACGGACTGCATCTTTGGTTGGGAGAATAGATAGTATTCGACTCACAAGTGACTCGGGTAGCTTGCTGATCATGTCTTCACCTTCATTCTCTTTCTGTCTCTTCAGGGGCTTAAGCTTATGTAAACCAGAATCCATTTTTTTGTAATAACTCTCTACAAAGAATTACTTGTGGAACAATAAATCACTATATGCATATACATAGCCTCATAATGATATATGAAATGAAATGAAATGAAAGTCTACAAGTAGAATACCTCAAAGGTCACGTAGAAACTGAAGAGCTCACCCTTTGAGTAGCAACAAGGAAGATGATGAATTTCGTTTCCACACAAAGCATTACCGTCTAAACCCCACTTGGTATTGATAGAGGGAAAGATTAGTCAAAGTGGCGGTTGTCAGAGTAGCTTCAGAAGATGACCTATCATCACATCACATGGAGCTGCCAAAGCCATAATTGCTACGCGGTGACTTGTAGCAGCGAAGATAACATAAGCGAGTAGAAAATAGGAAAACTCATTCGGTAAGCATACGCAACATATTTCATTTTAGCATATATTCAAACTAAAATAGGTGAAACCTTTAAATCAAATGTGCATTATAAATGAAACGGTAAAATGTATTTTATCCTCGAGGTATCAAACAGTACAAAAACTTTGATCACACAGTATCACATTACACATAATAAAAAAATTAGGGGTAAATGCACATGATAATTCATGAACAATATGTCAAGTTATACAAATTAAAAATATTAAAGGAATTAAGTTCATATAAATCATATATTCATTAGTGGCCAAAAATATGTTGATGGATGTTTTTAACTGTTTGAATAATTTATGATATCACAATACACATGTTAAAAGTTAGGGTGCAAATTACATATAACCTAAAATTTAATGTAAAATATACAAAATATTTTACCGTATAAAATTAGTGAATTCCTTTTTTAATATTTTTATTTTGTTTCCCAAAGTATCCAACACCAATACAATGATTAATCCTTTTATATATTATAGACTCATTTAAGCTTGGAGAACGATTACCATTAGTTTTAAAGTTTTCAATTTTAAACGATAATTAAACTATTGACTGATTAAGAAATGAGAGAACTCTTACTATTTTAGCTTGATTGCATGATTAATTCATTTTTAATGAGTGTATGGAATTATAAAATATTAAACTCATGTCCACATAAAAGCTCACAAAATAATATTTCTTTTATTCTTTTTGGCTCCCTTCAAAGTATGGTTTTAAGAAAAGATTGAAAGTAAAAACTGGCCATTAGCCAAAATCTTTGAGAGGGAACAACTAGGGATGTCAAATAGGCTGGTCCAACTCATTTATGCCCACGGACTAGACAGCTTTAGACAGGTCATGCTTAAATAGAAGCCGAGAGTGAATTATGGATTTCCCTTTCATTTGGTTATCAGTGTTTCTTGGTTACTTAACATGTATTAATAATTTTATTTTTTTATCATGTAGATAGTTAGCTTATTAAATAAATTAATGATATCCAATTTTTTTTTTTACAAAACAAAGAGGCGGGGAACTATAATAATAATCCGACCCATTTAAGATTGACTTGTCAGGTTTTATTTTAAATATAAAAAAATGTGACCAATACAAAAATAAATAAAAAGGTTGATATTGAGCTCAAATATTATTGCAATTTATAAAATAGCAAGACTTAGCTTTTAAAATAAATAAATAAATAAATAGATAAATAGGTAAATAGGTCAGCTCGATGAGCTAGCCTGTTTAATCACGAGTTAGACAAGTTAGGTTAAAAACGAGTTAGTTTAAATGAATCAAGGCTTTTTGGCCAAATGCCCCTAAGTTTAGCAGATACGTGGATTGGTTTGAGGGGTTTGACTGACCTACGTTTAACATATTTGTCTTTTTCCACTAATAAAAAAAGCCTTGCACACAACTTGGCGGGTTTGATATTATTTTATTTATTTTTTCTTTTTTTTATCCGTCACCATGCGTAGCAGCTCCTTTATATACCGATTTTTATATTTTAAATAAATAATTTACATAGTTCCTCAAGAAAATTTTATAAAATTATTTAGTTCCAAAAATTAAAATTAAGTTTGCGGCCTCTCAAAATTTTAATAATAGAACACATTAATTCATTTGTATGTATTTTATCTTTAAACACTAAAAAGGTTTGCACATTGACCCTTACATTAATGGATATGTCATTTGAAATGAAAAAGAATTTAAATTGATTATTTGGTTTAAATTCACAAAATGAATCTTTCAATATTTATTATAAGCTCATAAGTGATTTTTTTTAAATTTAAAATATAAAATGAGTGTAATATGTTTCAAAATAGTTTCATTGAGTTTGCTCTTAACGTTTTAACTGCACGTCATCATTGTACTGTGCCACATATATAACTCCACCAAGAAAAACTACCAGGTAACTAATGGATCCATTATTTTCAATCTTTTGACTACAAGATTAATTTCTTTCCTTGACGATCATAGTCCGACATAAATATCTTGAAGGACTAAATTGGGTATTAACTCTTATATTTTTTATGATAAACCATTAACCTCATTTTCTTATCTCTTCTTAACTTTTAGAGTGATACTCATTTAGTCCCTCAAAATTTTCATGTTGGATTATTTTATCTTTCAAGAAAAGAAATTAATCTCGTAATCCCTCAAAATTGAAAATGATAGACACATTACTCCCTTTGTTAGTTTTTCATTAGTGAACTTACACATGACATTGTACAATGATCATGCCATTAAAACGTTAGATGCAAACTAAATGAAGCTATTTTAGAACATATTACACTTATTTTGGTGTCTAAAATTGCACAAAATGAATCACTTTAGGACTTATAATAGAGATTTAAATGACTCATTTTATAAATTTTAACCATCAAAATGAGTCATTTTAAACTATATTCAACTTCAAATGATATATATATCACTTAACATCATGTTAGCATGTTAATGTGTAATTATATTAGTGTTTAAAGAATCAAATAAATATAGAGGGACTAATGTATTCTATTATTAAAATCTTGAGGGATTGCAAGTTTAATTTTAGTTTTTAAGGGATTAAATAGTTTTGTGAAATTTTTTTGAGGGACTATATGAGTTATTTACTCTAACTTTTAAAACTGATTTGGATAAATAGCTTATTTAAATTCATATATAAAAAAAATAAAAACATGAGTTATTTTATAATTAAATATGTAATAATAAAAGTGTTTGTTTTGATTTTTATTAAAAATATTTTCTAAATGTTAAATAATTTAATTTCTCAAAAAGCGCTAAATGACTTTTTGGAAGAAATAAATTGTATAATCAAACAAAACAAAAAAAAAAATTAAAAACATTCTTTTACTTCGACATGTTAAAAAAGTATAAATAACATTATTCAAAAGGCCTTTTCATCATTTCATATATTTTTGAATTAAAAATAATATTTTGCCTTATCTTTCAGATTCTCATATATCACATATCTTATCTTTTCTCTCATTTACAAGCAATGTTGAGAATTTGAATTAGCCAACCAATTGTAATTGTCTTTTGTCATCAATGATTTTTATCATTGTCAAAAAAATTTTGTGCATAAATTTATTTTATTTGTAAATAAATATTTTTATTTAACAAAAAATTTGACTAATTCAATCGTTATTTTTACCTTTCACTATTTTCTTAATGCAAGATTACTATTCACTTCTTGTTTAAAATGGCCTTACTTGAACAAGACCTATTATAAAATAAAGGATAAAAAACCAATGGCGAAAGATGACAACTAAATTAAAGGGGCAAAGTATAATATATTTTTCTAATCATCAATTTCTTTTTAATTTTAAACTATACTCATAATGATATAAGCTCTACATTCAATGTGTAATACCTTAAGTATATGTATTCATAAACAAGTTTAGTTAGCCTTAGAGCCTCCCAGGACCTATCCGTGTTGCCCGAAGACCCCATATGCATGAAAGGCCAAGTAACGTAGAATCTAGTGTTGTTGTCACTGCTATAATGGCTTAGGACCGCTATAGCGATTAGAGTATGGGGGTTGGGGTTTGGGATTCTGTCAACCATTATAGCAATCCCATGTCTTTCAGCAAGCTGGCTGGGCCCCTAATGCAATAATCATAGATTGTTGTAGCAGTATCCCTCGGTGCATGAACAGTGTAAAATGGCATTGTTCTATTTAATGATACCCCACCCCCCTTTTAAATCCCCCAATTTTAACTCCCCCCCATTTCTCGAAAACCTAGCTTCCAAGCACCCCTCTCACTCATTTCTCAAATACTTCTTCTCCAAGTTCAAAGGTAAGAGATTGTTATTGGTTTATAATATCCTCTCTCATCCCTTCATATTCTTGGGTTGGGTGCTTTTATATTTTTAGTTATTGTCAAGTGAAGATGTTATCCTAATGTTATTAGAGTTGAGTTAAAGTTATCTAGAGAGTATTAGAGATTAATCTAGAGTTTTGTAGTTGTTATGACATACGTTGGTGTCATCTCATTTCATCTAGTCTAGTTAGTGTTGACGCCAATCCTTCCTCCCATTGAGATGAGTGAGTTTAATCATGTGATCTCTATATTGAGCATTAAAGATATTTTCTTTAGAGTGTGGCATAAATGTATGATTTTAGAGGCTATTTTAAGGAAATTACAGGTTATTGTTAATTTTGTCAAGTTTATGAGATTATAATTTTCAAAGAGCATGATATATATATATATATATATATATATATATATATATATATATATATTAAAGAAACTCATATGACCATTTGTTGCTAAAATGATTTTATGAAAAGCTACAAATATGATTATATAAGAGATTTTATGACTATTAGAATAATTTCAAGAGTAGTATATTTATGATAGAGCTTTCAAACTCAGAGTAGATCCCATAGAGTTTTAGAAAATAAGTAGTTTTCATGATTTAGAGACTAGAAAGTTATAGAGAAAAGATAGTGAGTTAATAATATGCGCACGGGTCTTTAACCAGAGAAACGTGACCTGATTAAGGAATTCCATCCCCATATAAGCCTCGTAACCTCTGAAGTCTCTCTATATGCATAAAATAATGTACTTTTTATTTTGAAATCATGGTTTCATCTAAATCTCCGTTAAACTTTATATCTAAAATTATATAATCGAAATACTTGATATATGAAGCTCTAATAACATACTAATTATACTCCGAAAATCAATTTAACTTATGAATTGAGTCATAATTTCATCTCTAGCTTACATGTATCTTTAATCAAACTCTAAAATTTCAATTTATAATTATAAACTGAAAAACATATACATGGTTATTCAAATACTGAAATTAAATGCATAATCTAAAATCTATGCATGGCTCCATCCCGCGCACATCTACTTGAGCACTCTAATCTAACAAGACTCTAAATTAAGTCTTTCCACGTAAGTCTGGAACCTCTGAGTCTCTCTATATGCATAAATAATGTACTTTTCATTCTTAAATCATGGTTTCATCCAAATCTCTGTTTAAACTTTATATCTAAAATTATATAACCGAAATACTATATGTGAAGCTCTATAACATACTAATCATACTCTTAAAATTAATTTAACTTATGAATTGAGTCATAATTTCATCTCTAGCTTACACGTATCTTTAATCAAACTCTACAATTTCAATTTATAATTATAAACTAAAACATATACATGGTTATTCAAATACTAAAATTAAATACATAATTGAAAATTTATGCATGGCTGATTCTTACATCTACCTGAGCACTCTACTCTAACAAGACTCTAAATTAAGCCTTACTCCAAAGTAAGACTCACCACTGAACAACTACATCTGCCAAATTGGAGGCTAAACAACATTTGTACCTCAATGAGAGAAATTGAGGGGTCATCACTTCTGAGTAGCTCTCACCCATCACCCATATGGACAACCAAGGAACATATATACATAATGCAATATACATGCAACAACATAAATCATTTGATAGTTATGTGCATATTGTACGTCTTTATTTTTCTGCGAATACACAAATGACCAATGCCCATGAGGTCATTTTTACCTCAATTTTAGGAAGCCGACCCGGCACTCCTCAATGGGTCAACTCGATGTTTGAAGGGGTTATAACTATTATGTTTGATATTGAGTTGAAAATCTCATTTTCCGAACTTTCTGCAAAATGACTAAAATACCCCGTGTACAGGGTAAAGGTGCCTTTTAGCTCTGAACTTTTCCAGGAAGTTTTGAATGATGTTTATGAGTGATATTTGATATTTAGTTTGCAAGGAGGTCCGAAAGTTTTAGTGTAAAATTACCATTTTGCCCCTAGAAGTGTACAGTGAGCCTAATGACGTAATTAAGCAAACCTAAGCAATATTAGGCTCTAATCAAAGATTAATTTATTTCGATAATTAATCTAGAATCAAAATAATTTATTAAGGTTAATTAGGACCTAAGATTGCTTAGTTAAACTCTAATTACATTCTTTAATTCAAGATTCCTAGTCATGGAATCTTGAATAGTATTTCTCTTCTCAATTCCTTAAATTAAGGATTGTGCCCATATTTCATTTGACTAAAAGAATGATTTTAAATTGTTAATCTAGCAAGATTACCCTCCTAATCAAGTCTTGACAACCTTAATTAGCCAATTACCTCACCTAAACACTTTCTTACAAACTCCTAACCAAAACCTTAATCAAAGAAACACCTAAACACATCATTAAACCACAATTACATGAACAAATCATCCTCCTCCCTAGGCTGAAAAGCTGGCCGAATGCATACCCTTGCATTTGTGTCACATGTTGATTTTGTTTCACTCAAAGACCATACCTCAAGCTATGCTTTGAACCATACCTAGTCATGCTTTCAACCATGCCTTTGAATGACAAATTTTTGAAGATATTTTTCCTCCCTTTGGCCAAGAGAACCGTCGGCCTCTTCCTCTTCAAATCAGCCACAAAGTTTCATTTTTCTATAAATACCAAGCTTGGAAGAACTTGGTTACACTTTAGATCATTTGTCAAGTTTAGTTTTCTTGTACTTTCTTGCATTTCCTCTAAATTTCTCTTCATCTTGTTAATCTTCTTCTTCCTTTCAAAGAATCCTTCCACCACCACAAACAACCTTAAACCACCACTCCCTCACCTCAAACCATCTTTTAAACACTCAAACTTTCCATTCCTAAGCTTGCTAACTCAAGGAAAAATCATCTTCCTTGAGCTTCCTCTTTGGACGAATACATACCCACCTCCAAGAGAAGATTTTGTCTTCTCAACTCTTCAAGAATCAAGCTTTCTTTCTTCCTTTTCAAAGACTTCCTTAGGTAGGGATTTTATTTCAAAGTTTTCACTTGTTTCTTTGAAGAAAGTTCTAGTTTTCTCTTGGTTTAAAACTCTTTTCCTCTTCCTTTTTCTTTTCGGCCATAAGGCCTTTTCATGAGAAATACTTTGGCTTGATGATGAGGTTTCAAGATAATGGCTTGTTGTTGTCATGTGAGAAACCTCTAAAGCTTGAAACAACTTGGTCTTGAACCATACATGCTTGTGTTTTCCTTTCCTTTTCTTGTTTATGTTTTCGTTTCCTTTCTTTTCTTTCTCAAAGGTTTCGGTTTTTCTCTTCCTTTTCCCTTGAATGGTTTCGGTTTCCTTTCCCTTTGTTTGAACAAAGTTTGTTAAAAATGTTAAGTAAATCACAAAAGTTTTGTTAAGAAAATTAATCACATGTTTTCAAAGAGCTCTAAGCTTACCCTAGCCAACCTTAAAGTTGGTCGGCCGTTCTAAGAGTTTTACTCTAGATTGAAGCCCATGAGCAATAAAATAAAGAATATGACTTAGTTCTTTGTATGTTTGTTTAGACAAAGTGTTGAGCTTTGTGTCCATTTTCTTGAGCTTGATGATGAAGTTCATAACCAAAGGCTTCTTTGAAGTCTTGGTGCTAAGAACTCTAAAGTTCACTTTATGTTGTTAAGATACATATTGGGTTAAGGTTATGATGTTCCTTTAAAGTCTTGTAAGAGCTCTAGTTAAGATAAAATGAGTTGCATTCATGTTTATGTTTATGCCTTGCATAGCATGTTTATTTTGATGTCATCACTAACTCTCAAGAATAACTAAATGAACTTGCATTATCATGTTTAAATTTCCAAGCTTGCATTTCATGTTTATATTTCAAGTCATCACTTAAACTTAAAGATAATAATGAGGTTGCATCTCATATTTATTTTATGCACTCACTTTATTTTCTAATGAAGAGTAAAATAAGTGCATAACATGTTTAAGTTTATGTCATCACTTAAATAATCCTAGAGCTCAAAGGCTTGTCCAAGTATCTTATATAAAGTTTTAGAAAATGGAGGCATTTCAAGAATGTCATTTTGGCCTTGTGATGATGATGATGGACTTGGATGAGTTCATCTAATCATAAGTGCCTTTAGCCTATGTCTTAGAATTTTTCTAAGCTTAGGAGTAATTAAAAAACCTTATGAACAAAGTTCTATGTTTTAAATCTATTCCTTGAGTTAAATGATTTAGCTACTGACCTTACCCATTTTTATATGATTTCAACAAGATTAATTGGTTTCTAAAAGAGTTTTGAGTTCCTAAAATGATTCCAAGAGAAACTAGCAACTTATATGCATTTAAATTATGAGCTTGTGTGATTATTTGATGCTTATGTTTTCTTTGTGCAATTGGCCACTGTGTAAATTCTGTTTTATGGTGTTAAAATGTGTAAAATTATGTTTGAGTGAAGCAAGGAACGATTTAGGGAAGTTAGGAAAGAACAAGTAACTAAAAAGGATTTAAAATGTGAATTCTAGAACACTTAGATGCACAAATTATAAATTCTGTTCCAGCATAATTGGACTTAAGAATAATAGTTCATAATTAGTAGATATGTGTAGGAATCCCTCATAATTGGTTTAGGATTTGATTATAGAGCCTTAGGCGAAGACGGAACTTAGAAGGGTCAAAGACGATTCTAGGACCCGTAATCATAAGATAAAATTCTGTCCAAAAGATGTAGAGCTGTTTGGCTAGGTTATAAAGGATAAACATTAGAGAAAATTATAGGTAATGATCCCTTAGGTGTAACAAAGATCCATAATGAAAGATTGAATCATTAGAACTTAAGTTTAAGACCCGTAAGGGCCAAAGCATAAGACACTATGAGATATGGGGTATGATGTGAGCTTGAGGCGAGTGGGTATGCTCGTGATGATGTGAATATGCTATTACTACGAAGATGAGACTATATGTGTATTTGTGGCATGTTATTGTGATGACGTGGTATGCTATGCTTGAGATGCTTGAGAATGCGGAATATGAATGAGCTAGGAGGGTATGCTCCCGTGAATTATAGATTTATTTGATTGAGAAAGTTCATGAGAACAATATGTGTAATTAAGTTATGTGGCATGACTCAAATTTGAGGAAATTCAGAGTGTAATCGTTATGCTCCGAATTTCCATCAAATTTGAGGGACTTGAGAAAATTTTGAAAAGAAAGATTTTATATGTGACATGCCGAGACGCATTTCTCCTGCTATAGTAAGGAGAAAGGAAACCCGTGGAGGGTATGGTCGTGGGTCATTACCGAAGCGGATGTCATTGGTCTTAACCAGATGATGCGTTTCGCAGACTGAGATGTACTTTTCCTGGTGAGAAGAAGGTAAAACCGTGAGGGTATCGACATCAGCCTCCAAAGCGGACAAAGTCACTAGTCTTAATCAGTTGATGCGTTTCTGAGAAGGAAGAAAGTCCCATGATGGGTGATTCCTTAGGTCTCCTGCCAACTCTGGAGTCGAGATTGTTATTTTTATGATTATGATTCGCTTATCAAGAGGATAAGTAAGAACTAGTGACGACTAGTTAAGGTATGAGCTCATAGCCTAGTATCAGATGTCGGTTACTATTGTTTTTAAAGATCATGATGTCACAAGTTTAAGAAATGAGAAAAGATGAGAAGTATCTTGCTTATGAAAGCGAAAGGTTGACCATGAAAAGTTACATGTCACTTATATGTGATTTAATTGTTGATGATATGTTTTATTGTTTGCGAGTATTGCCATGCATTCATGTTCTGTTATGCTGCATCCATGCATTAAAGATTCATCATAAAAGACACGAACCTTGGATAATTATCTTTTATGAAACCTCATAATGAACCTTTGCATGTTTAACCCTTTTTTTAATAAACCCAAGGTTCCTGGGGATGTAAATGATGACACTAGGATAGGAGGTTTCCCTAGTGATTCTTTAGCAAGATTCTCACCCCCTCTTTGTTTCTCTTTCCGTTACATCTCCACCACGATGACATCATTCATGATCTTCGTTGACACTCCGATATGGGAGGTGCACTACGACCCGATCATCAGTCCTACCACTTCGAGGGTCATTGTGCCGTACATATTTTTGCATACATGGGATGCCCGTTTGCTTTTCCGGATCTAGCTTTCGCTTCACCCTGACCTCTCCTTACGGTGATAATTTGATTTTTGAGAGGACGCGACCCGAGACGAAGACGTCGTGTCCAACCCTCATCTTCAGCGATGCGCGGCTACCTCGAGTACGTTCCTCGCCCGAGGCATTCGGAGACCAATCCGTCGGAGGATCCCCTTCTCATCCTTTTCGAGGGTCTGAGTTTCCCATGGACATCGTGGGTAGCGAGGATACGTGACGCAACGGAGGCTGGCTCGACGTCCGAGATGCGCCCACGCCGAGGAAGTCATGTCCGTCCACTTTTCCATTTACACGCACCCGAGAAGCTAGCACAATTCATTGGGTATGTACCTTCGAGGCACGAGGAGCAGCATTAGGAGTTTGAGGGAGGGGACCATAGCTTGGGGATCGATCTTTTGGGGGCTTTCCAATGTATTCGCTGTTGTGTTTCTTATTTCCTTTCTTGTACTTTATGTTTCATGTACTGCAACTCTGCCCATTCTTATATGGGTATGACTTTATGTTATTATTTCAGTTATGTACTAAACTATGGTGATTAATATTATGATGAATGTTTTTATGATTGAGGTGTTCTTTATTGCTTTTATTTTGTATGATTTATTTACTCTTCTGCTTTACATTTCGTTTATGTTATACGCGATGTCTCGCACTTTGTTTTACGTATTTCATTTCAAAAAAAAATTTACCCGTATTTTTTAAGTAATTTTACAAACAAGGTCTAAAGGGGAGTAATAGCTAATAATTAATCTTAATACGTCCTAGGCGTGTTGGGTTAAATATTAGGGTGTTACATATCTATATAGAAAGATATCTCTATATTTATAAATTTGTAGAAAAACATCTCTAAATTCTTACTTTATTGAGAAATCATTTTCTGGACATATACATCAGCTTAGCATCAATACTTTCTGAAAACATAAATAACAGGACTCTAATAGAGAAACAAGAATCTCTACTCTATGGTTCTCTAAGAATTGAAAATGTTATGCTCTATGATCCATCAGGAATCTAATGTGGACACCTAACTAGGTTCCTTTGCTCTCGCTCTATGAGATTGTCCTCTCAGGACAACTTGGTACCAAGGTTAACGATCGGGTTTAGCCATTAACTCACTGCGTTTCTCTTTTGCTACCGTCTAGTCTCTAGATTATAAATTAATCATTTCTCCAAAACTCTCTTTAGGCTCTTTTCTCGATTTAAAACTTTATCATATAATTGCTCTATTCTTGAAATCATAAGATCTCTAATATAAATAAAATCATTTTAATCTGAAACTTTTGAAACTTTAAAAGCTCTAGACTCATATAACTCTAACAATTTGACTTTAGCATAATTGTGACTATGAAATCATGCCCAAGGGATCACCCGCTTGTAGGCATTCCGATTTAAATCCACAGAACATGTATCTAACCGTTACGAATCATACTGAATTCCATACTTCTAGATCATAAAAACTGAATTTCTAAAATTTCATCTCTCAAGCTAATATCTTTCATAATCTAATAACTCTAATATCATACTTTGAAATGGAAACGTTTGTAATTGTAAAAGCTTGACATTATAATAGCGTCTCTATTCATGAAATTAAGTCATACTCTGTTTGATATTCTTGCCAAAATATCTTAACTAATACTCTAAAATTATATTTGAAATCTCAAGTTTTGAAGCACTTTTGATAAAATAACAACTTATTAAATCACGTATTCTTGCATTGAATTTCTTAGAGTTGCACATAAAACACTTTTATAACATGCAATCTATCAATCATGGTCTCATAGTTTTCTAAAATACATTTTTCATGCTATCGTCAAAATATGCTCTTTGTCTAGCTTGCCATCCTTACAAAATCATATATATATATACTCATCCTTTTATCTGTAATTTCATATTTAAAAATAATTATGCACAAATATACTTATAATGCTTAAAGGTAAGGCCATGAGTTTGAACCCACTCACCGTTAGAAGCCGGGAGTATGTGGGCACCACCAACTTGACCTTGAGAGCTTGGAATGGCACCAACAACTGCCATAGAATAACATTGACCCAAGATCAAACTCTATTAATCTCTAGACAATCTCAAAAACAACTCTAACAATATTAGGGGAATACCCTCACTTGACAACAATGGAGGACAACAAAGCCCATACACTAGAACATAGAAAAAAAGGAGAGAAAGGAGACATAAACCAACAACCAAACTCACCTTGGAGGAGATGGATTTGATGGAGGATGAGAGTGGAGGGAGGAAGAGCTCCTTGGCAAGGCTAGGGCTCCCTTCTGCCAAGAGAGCCCAAGCTTGGGTGTTTTATAGGGTGGGGATCCCACTTATCAAAGTTGCGTCGTTTTGCACTGTTGGTATCAGATACGTTCGCAGCGAGTAAAGCTCACTGATGAAACTGGAGAACAACCACTCGCTACAGCGAACATATCCGCTCAGCGAGCCTCTTGGCTCGCGCCGTTGTATTTATTTTACTTCCCATTAACTTTAAAACATAAATGTAAATAAGGAAATACCATTTGGATTCAAATAAAATATAAAAAAAATCAAAACCCCAACCAATCAAAATCCCAATTTTGGGTTTTAGTTCAAATCCGAAAATTCTCACGGTTTTCTAAACTTGTCGTCCAAAAACGAAACATTAAAAGGCTTCATAAAAATCATTAAAAATCACTCTTCAACTTATTTTCCCTCTAGGAACAATTACCAGGACTTTTGATCCCAAGAACGTGACTCTAACATATAGCCCTTCAAGGAGGTGTAGGATCCAGACTTAGAGCTAGGACCTTGACGAGTCTGGAACCTTGAGACCGTCCAGAACTCGTCTCCTCACGTGTACGCCGAGTATTACAAATCGTTAACCTTGGTACCAAGTTACCTTTCAGACGACAATCTCAGAAATGGAACCTAATTAGGTGTCCAATTCAGGTCTTTCAAGAAATCCATAGAGTTTAGAGAAAATCCAGAGAATTATATTGTTATGTTATATTTATTATGCATAACCAGATAATTATATTGTTATGCCACATATTTTGTGCATAACCAAATGTCCTTATTTCTCTATTAAAGTATTGTTATTTAGGTTTTTCATAGATGATCGATTTTGAGCTATTATGTATGTACATATGAAAATAGATTTTTTTAGAGATGTTGCATTGATTATTTTTTATGATTATATATGTATCCTTGTTATTGTCCCATGAGAGGATTTTGAGTGAGGCCTACTCACTAAATTTTAGATAAAATTCCCCCATCTCTCTTTTTTCCTTGCAGAATATAATAGCGCTGGATCCTTCTCAACCACCTCCTCACTAGTAGTAGTAGAGATATTAGTGGTAAGCTTCATTTCGAAATGAAGTGACTTTTTGTTATTGTTATAGAGTGCTCTATTGATAGTGCAGCCAGGTCCTAGACCATAGAGGATTTTGCATGTTTTATACCATGATTCAGAGTTATATTGTATTTACATGAACTGTGGCTAAGTACCCGAAATGTGACGCACGGGTGGTGCGCGCGGTGAACCACAGGCAGAACATAAAAATAGAGCAACTAAAACAATTGCATGATCAACTATGCATATGGTTAAGTATGATGTGTGGTACACTATTTACCTCAAATTTTAAACAATACTTAAAAAAAATAATATCAAATTCAATAAAAATTTTTAGTATTATGAAAAATACAATTACCTTTGACACAAAGGATTGAACAATATGCGATTGAGTATACAGTCTAGTGGTTGTCTCATGCACAAAACATAAAAAAGGCCATTAAGATATATACACAAAGTAAAAGACTAAATAAACATAAATCTCTATATAAAACCAAAAGAATTACAAAGAAAAAAGGTAGAAATAAATTGGATATAAACAATGAAAATGAAAAGGATAAATAAATTGGTTTACTTTAAGAGAATTTAAAAAAATCAAATTTTTATTTCATTGAGGAAAAATTTAAATATAGAAAATATATAAAGAAATAAAAAATACTAAACAAACATAAAAAAATGTTGTACAAAAAAAAAATCTCATAAAGAATAAAAGAGTTTCGAAGAAGAATGGTGGAACATTTGAATTTTCTAACCAATAAATTCTTATTCCTTAATATAAACCATAAAGAAGAAAATTAAAAGATGAAGTAAATTAATATATTTTGAAATAACTAAAACATAATGAATGAAGAGAAATTAAAAATATGAAAATATGAGAGGAAGAATAGAAGAGAAAGAAAGTTGTGGAATAGAGGGGAGAAATGAAATGAAATGTTAGCATTTCACACTAAAGCTCTAGGCAATAAAGATTGCAGGAACAAACTGATATTGTAGATTCTAAGATAAATTAAGGGTTTTAATTTCGATTAGTATAAGTAATCATCTTTTATAGCAATGAATATGCTATAGATTCTAGGAGTAATTTAAGGGGTTTATATTTCAATTATAGCGAACCTTTCTTGGTAGCAATAACTTTTATTTCCATTTTTGTTTTTGCACTAATCTGATTAGATTCTGGTTTGTTGTGGAATAAAAATTAAGTAGTCTATTGAATCCAAAATTCAAAATATCAAGGTGGTTTCAAAATTTGAAATTTTGTAATTAATATGGAAAAACATGTGTTTAATTAAAAAAATAAAAAATATTATAAAGAAAATAAAAAAAAAGATATGTATCACGTAAATATCCATTTTAATTTTAATGATAAATAATTTAGATTAACATATTTTGATCAGTTATATAATTTAAATTAAGAATTTTAATAGTTTGAAATCAAATATTTAATGTGAAATATTTATATTGTATTAATGAAATAGATATGAAGTTGATTTTTATAACAAAATAATTAATAATCAAGGTTATAAAAATCGTGGGTCATAAGTTGCTCTATGAATGACACATATAAAACTTTCCCTAAAATGAGTCTTTATAGATAGATTAATCATTGAAGCGATAATTTCATGAACTTCAATTAAAAGAAATTCGAATAAATAAATGAGAAGATCATTCATACATGGAGCGCGCTAGGATTATAGCTCGCTTTAGGGGCTGTGCTTGATATTAGGATAAGGGTGCCTACTTTTTCTTTGATCCATATTGCTTGGATGCCGCCACCCATCAACTGGATTAAACTTAATACCGATGGCTCGTTCTGGATGGCCTAGGCGTGTGGGGGCATTTTGCGCGACCATAGAGGGTGCTTCATTAGAAGTTATAGCGTACGATCTGGAGTATCACTTCAGCTGCTTGGGCATTTTGCACCTTCAGGTGGCGTGGGACATGGGCTTCCTGCCGTATGGTGGAGAGAGATTCGAGATGTGCGTTGGAGTTTTGTCAAGGGCTGGACCTCGCTACCCACTCTGCCTTAATTTGCTATCAAAAGTCTCCTGAGTAGGAACGAGATGTGCGTTGGAGTTTGCTTCATGGGGTCCGCATCCCACCGAAAGATAACGAATAATTCTCTACATCCATGAAGGTCCCATGTGGTGTGAGAGTGATGAGAGAGAATAAGATGAAAGAAAAAGTAAGTGATGAGACCTATATTATTTATGAATAGGATATTTGAATGTCTGAAAAATTGTGTGTTAAAATAATAAAGTTGAAATATATGAGAGGCACTATAAAGTGAATGCCCTGAATGTTTGAGTCAACAAGGAAAGAGTTGATGCACTAATTGAGAGAGAGAGAAAAAATAAAAGAGGCTGTCAGAAAATTACTGATGGTGAATTGATTTATCTTTTCATCTATAGAATGGTTGGGTTGGGCAAGAGAGTGGGAACGCAGAGTGAGCTGCACCGCTTTTCATTTATAGAATGGTGGGACAGAATGTGTTGTTTTGGTTGATTCAAAATCCATTTAATCTATCAAATTCGGTTTCTCAGGTGAAAGTAATTAATTGAACTATAGATATGAAAGTAATTTACTTATAAACATATGATAATAATACTATTTTACTCGAATGAATTAAATTAAAAATTATTAAAATGAAAATAAATAAAAAGAGAAAAATATAATTGTATGATTAAATTTCTTGATTTATATTTATATAAAATAAAATAATTGAACAATAAATCATATATGGCGTATAGTCAGGGAAATATGTTTTTAACTCCTGAGACTTGCTTTCCTATTTTAATGCTGTAACTTCCTTCGCTATTTTAGTGTAACATTGTTGAGCAAGGGAAGGAGAGTAATTAGTGCTTAATGGATCGATGTTTTAAGCAAGATGGAATAGAGATGGTGTAGAATAAATAAAATGATCATCATGATTTCAAGAAATATGTGTATTTGCATGTCTATGTTGCTTACCATGCGTGGGCAGGCTTCACGTTAGGCCAGCATCTCTCCTCACCAACGACAGCTGATGTAGAGCCAACGGTAAAGACGTTCTGTAAAATATAATAAACTGCAGTATACTGAACCACTTTTAGACGGTATTTTTTTTCAAAGTGATTCTCATAGGTGGTCTTATAAAACTATCTACTAATGGCAAAATTGAAAATTGATTTACCTATATTCTATAGAATGATGGGACAGAATATTTTGGTTGATTCAAAACTCAATTAATCAATTTCGCTTCTCAACTCCGAGGGCTAATGAAGAGTTGGAATCCTTCTCATAGCGGGCATCATAACCAAACTAAACGACAAAAGAACCCAAAAACACCACAAGGGGACAATTACAGCTGTAAAGTCCTCATAGAGATTCCCACTAACCTATTATTAACTAATAGCAAAGCAAAGCATATATTGAACAACGTTAAATATTCATTTGGTTCCTTTTTGATAGATTCCCGGATGGTGCATGAGAAAAGCAGTGAGCTTCTTGGAGAACCTTTTTCCTAGTCCATATCCATATTGCTATTATATAAAGCATTTGGTGACTTTTATTGCCCGCCTCCTCCTACAACCAGATAGATAGCTATTGAGTACTGATATCCAGTAATTTCCAACACCTCCTTTCTTTCTTGCAACCAACCCGCTCTTTGTTTTCATCGTTCCCTTTTTTCATTTGAGGGATGGCTGAACAAATTCCCTATGGTGTTGCTGCTAGCCTCATCAACAAACTGGCTTCACTGGCTTTCGCTGAAATTGGACGCATTTATGGAGTCTCTGATAAGTTGGAAGATCTTAAGAAAACTCTTGAGTCTATCCATATTGTGCTCTCAGATGCTGAGCAGAGGCAAAGTGAAGATCCTGTAATCAAGCACTGGATAAGCAGGTTCAAACAAGTACTACATGATGCTGATGACTTACTTGATGGCTTGGCTATCAAAGACTTGCGATGCAAAGTTGACGGTGGCAGCAAAGTTGCCAGTAAGGTGCGCAGCTTCTTTTCATCCGAAAATCCACTTATTTTTCGTGATAAGTTAGCTCGTAAGATTGAGAAGATTCAAAAGAGTTTTAATGATGTAGCTGAAGATATGTCTAAGTTGAAACTGAACCCAAGTCTGATAGTTCTTAGAGAAAATGAGAATGACTGGAGGGAAACAAGTTCTTTTGTTTTACAATCAGACATAATTGGAAGGGAAAAAGACAAAAGTGACATTGTTGACTTGCTGAAGCAAACTCATTCCAGCGAAAATGTTTCCCTGGTTGCTATTGTTGGTATTGGGGGCTTAGGAAAGACCACTCTTGCTCAATTAGTGTACAATGATGCTGATGTGCAGAAGCTTTTCCATAAAAAAATGTGGGTGTGTGTGTCCGAGGATTTTGAAGTAAAGTTATTGTTGAAAAAAATGTTACAATCCTTAAAAAACACAGATGTTGGTGACTTAGAATTAGACCAGCTACAAAAGATGCTTCAAGAAGAATTAAAAGGGCGTAGGTATATCCTTGTCCTTGATGACATGTGGAATGAAAATGAACACGAGTGGAGTAAATTAAGAACTTATTTGATGTGTGGAGGTCAAGGTAGCAAAATATTAGTGACAACTCGTAGTAAAAAGGTATCACAAACTATGGAATAAATGATCCCTATGTTTTAAATGGTTTGACAGAAGAGCAATCATGGACTTTTCTTAAAAAGGTGACATTTGGTAATGATACCAGCAGAATGAGCCAAAGTCGTCAATTAAGTGGTGAAAGAATTGCAGAAAAGTGCGGTGGAGTACCGCTGGCAATCAAAACCATGGGAGGCTTCTTACGAGATACAGATTTAGAGTGGTCAGATATTTCAAATGATGATGATATTTGGAGATCGTGTAAAGGAAGAGGGATATTATGCCTGTGTTGAATCTTAGTTACAAAAACTTGTCACTTGAATTAAGACAATGTTTTGCATATTGTTCTTTATATCCAAAAGATTGGAGAATTCCAAAGGATAAATTGATTCAATTATGGATGGCTCAAGGTTACCTGTCAAGTTCAACTGGAACGCAATCTATGGAAGATGTGGGCAATCAATATGTCAAGACTTTGTTGATGAGATCATTTTTCCAGGATGCATCTACGGATGGATATGGTGAAATAATAGGTTTCAAATTGCATGATTTGATGCATGATCTTGCAATGTTGGCAGCTGGAAGTGATTGTTACTTGGATCCCGAGGGAAAAGGAATCGTTGGAAGACCCATGCACGTCGCATTTGACGACTCAAAAACTATATGTTCATTGGATATGTTAGATGCAAGCAGACTAAGGACACTTATTTTCCACTTTGCAGCGGCTACATTAATGACCAACCCATCTTTAATACCAAAGTTGAAGTACTTGCGTGCTTTAGATTTATCATATTCTTCTATAACCCAATTGCCCGAGTCCATCGACAAAATCAAGCATTTAAGATATCTTGATCTGTCAAGTTGTGATAAACTGATTAGTCTGCCCAAGTCCATTGGCAATCTTGTTTGCTTACAAACACTAAAATTAAGAGGGTGTTCCAAGCTTGTTTTTTCTACTGAAGTTATCATGAAGTTGATCAATTTGAGACACCTTGACATCGGTTATCGTAAAGAAATGCCAGCTGGATGGGAAAAATTGACGTCATTGCAGTACTTACCATATTTTACGGTGGGAGACAGTGCGGAGAGAAAAAGTGGCAAACTGAATCAATTGAAGGAGCTTAATAATATAAGACGTGATCTGGAAATCTCTGGATTAGATTTAGTAGAAGAAGTGGCTTCAGAAGCCCAAGAAGCAAATTTAAAAGCAAAGAGACACCTTCAACGCCTAGTGTTGAATTGGTCAAGACGAGCAATAAACAAAAACAGTGACAGCTTGCAATTATTGGATCACCTTTGTCCTCATCCAAATTTGAAAGAGCTGAAAGTTTGGGGTTATCCAGGAGCGAGGTTTTCAAGTTGGCTTTCTACACTCACCAATATTGTTAAAATCGATCTCTCTCGTTTTCATAGTTGCCAACGTGTCCCACCGTTAGAAAGACTCCCTTGCCTTAAGACGCTCAAGATTGTGGACATGGAAGAACTGCAGTGCATCCATTGCGACGAGATTTCTGATGTGTTCTTCCCGTCTTTGGAGACACTCACCCTTGAACGCTGCAAGAATCTGAGGGGATGGCAGAGGCTGGGAGATGATACTTGCAACCATCTTTCGCTGCCCGCTTTTCCTCATCTTTCTTTTTTACAGATTAGGTCTTGTCCAAATTTGACTTGCATGCCTACTTTCCCGCACTTCATTGAGAAGTTGGGGTTGTTTTCTTGTAGCATGAAGCCGTTGATTGAAACATGTTCAGTTCAGCTTGAGCCTTCCTCCTTGTCTCCTCTTCATGCGCTCAGAGACTTGAACATTGGTGAAGAAGTTACAGACATAGAAGCAATGGCAGAAGACTGGATGCAAAACCTCACATCTCTCGAGAGTCTCTCTTTTTGTGGATCGTCAATTATTCAGCATATGTCAGGGCACTTGCAATATCTACCTGCTCAACTTCAGGAACTACATATTAGAGATATAAAAGATGACAAGCTTTGTCTGTGGGAATATGAGGAGAATAACATGCAATGCCAAACCCCCTTTCACTGCCTCCGTTCTCTGAAGAAAATCTCTTTCAGCAATTGCAAAAATATGAAGGCACTACCAGAGCAGATCAGTGACCTCCAATCCCTCACGCATATTTCGATCTTCTATTGCCCTGAATTAGAGTCATTGCCTGAAGCCATGTGTCGCCTTCCCAATTTACAGTCACGGACTATCATGGGTTGTCCCCTTCTACAAGATCAGCCCAAGATTGCTCACATCCCAGATAGAGACATACAGTTATATTGATTCCCCCAAAGGTAATTTTCCAACATTGATGCTATTAATAATATATAATTGTTTTCTACTGTTTGATTTTCTTCATTCTGATTACAACACTTCAATCGTGAAATGTGGAATAAAAAAAAGTGTAACATCTAGTAAAAAATCTAAATTCATATGTAAGTGTAGTATTCCACAAAAGCAGTAGTGTCTTTTTAATTCTTTTCGATTTCCTAATTTTAACCTCATGGCTGATTTTTAAATTGCATCAGGGTGGAAGTCACAGTTTGAACAATGACAGTTGAAATGGGAGGATTTGCTATGTTGGCTTTGCAATTCCTCTGATCACATCAATTCATCTTGCAAAAAGTTAAATGCTGAAGATCTTCATAAAATTTTCTCAATTTCGAAATATGTGTGCAATACTTATTCAGGTGTTCTTCATTTTTTTTTTTGAAAATTCTCAATATTTTGATGCAAATGGTTAGCTAGCACACAGAAAGTTGCTAGCCAGTAGTTATTGTCAGATATCAGTTTATAAATATGTTTCATTCACTACTTTAACCCTCTTTTGTGAAGATAAGAAATTTTTTATCTGGTTTAGATCATTACCAAAGGGGTATATAACAATTCCTCAATTCAACGAAGATGTATATAATAATATCTCTTACTTCCCAAAACTTGGTATTAATTGAATTAAATCCCCTTGTCAACATACTAGCTAACTTGTCTTGCTAACCATGAAAGTGATAACTGAAGCAAACAAAGAAGGATTATTTGCTTTGCATTCACTTTAGAAAGATGGAAGTGACAGAACTTGTATGAGCTATTTGTGTTTTAAAAACATACCACAAAAACAATGGGTTATTTGATTGCGGTTTTCTTTTCCCTTTTGCATAGGAAAAATTACTCTATTACAAATGCATTCCCACAAACAAATATACCTTTATATTGTGTAAAATGCGATGAATTAGCCATCAAGATTTCAACATATACTTTACTAGCGACAATGTAGTTTTATTGATAAGAAACTCAATCTGCTTGTTTAGTTGCTTAGTTTGAGGCAGAGAATATTAGCTCACAATTGTATATTTGTCATACCATTGATTGTGTTATTTATCCATATTCTGCAGAAGTTGTAATCCATTAGCAAATATGAGGGAGTGTTTTTCTTCAGTTGAATTGTGTAAATAGATGCATGGGCATAGTCTATCATTCATATTTTTCCTACTGACATTATGGAAAAGGAAGAAGAGTATTTTACTTAAAAAGCAACAAGCTGAACTCACGATGAACATTTACATCAAGGTAAGGATACAATTCATATCTGAATTGCTTAATGACTAAAGCAAGATAAAGCATACTAAACGAGCCTCGTCCTTTTTTTTTTTTTCCTTAAGTTTTAGTAACTATTATGATACCATATATTTCTTATAGGAAAAAACTTTAAAATTGGTTTTATGATGCATGTATTCAATTAACTAATGTTTTTAACATTCAATATTTATGGTGTATTTGATTGAGGGGTAAAAATTAAGGGTAGAATTTACATGAACAAGTTTCCTGTATAAAATAACATATAAAACTCATTAATCTAATTTTTAGCCAAATTTTTATGCTTAAACGAAACACACCCTTAGGGTTAGGGAAGACTCACTCCAATCCAAGACAGAACATGTAAGACGTTCATCAAGTATTTTTGAGGATGATCAAGAATCAAATCCAAGTTATAACAAATATGAGTGGAATGCTTGTAAAGTAATCCAACTCCAATTTGTTTCCAAGTTGTTAAATATTGTGAAGAGAAAGATGCATCTCAAGTGCAAGATTCTAGAAACAATTGTGTACAAGAAATAATTATTGGCAGCATTGTACACATTTCATATTTAATGTTGTTTCTGATAGAAAAAAAAATTATTGAAAGAGAATAAAGGAGTAGAATTTCAATTGCACGGGGAAGATGTGTATCTCAATTGCAATTTACAATAGTGAAGTTCTAGCTGTTCAAAAATCAAACAATATTAACAATTGCAGAACAACCACTAGAAGGCTACCTGATATAGAAAAGGGCACTGTTGCATTCATGTCATAATAATCACAAGACTTATTATGCTTATTTGTAGGTTGCTTCCGACTAATGCCCCGATGTCAAGGATGAAGGAAAATGACAAATATAAAAGCTTCAATTAATAGTATTATTAGTAAAAAGGAGAAAGAATAGAAGACAAGTGAAACCACACGTAAACTTTTCTTTTTATTGATTTGTACTTTTTAATATACAGAATATAAGCCCAAGTAAAGATAGTAGATTAGATAGAAAGTAATTTGATAGCTGAAGGTAGAGGAAATATTAGGAAAACTAGAAGTGAAACTATTAACAGCGATTTGGTTTTTAATTAACATTTTGAATGTAAGCATGATTTATGACATGATTCTATGGCAGTATCTAATCCATGTTGTCTTATTTGTTGTTGTTGATTTGTAATATAGAAGAATCTTCAACTATTGGATATTGTCTATTTTAATTAGAAATTTAGAAGACTACAAACCTTAATATGTAAAAACTTGTTAATTTTGCTAGCAACTTCATAGGTCAATATTGGTAAATTGAAAGACTTTTACGATTCTTTCAAGTCTTTGACAAAACATACAACTACTTAAGACTATCCCTAATTTCTTATGTTGCATAAGCATTCCTCTTCTGTACATGTAGATGTAGTTACTTCATGGTTAATTGTATTTGCTTAGGCATGAAAGCTTCTTAATGCTGTCATTCATATGCATCTTTCATATATGTCAACAAATAAAAAATATTAAGGTGTCGTTGATGTTTGTTGTTGTCTTCCACAAAAGCATTAATTCCTTACATTTTTTCTGAGTTTCACATTTTTTAACTTCATGATAAAAGGAAATTCACGGATTGAATATCAAACAGCTTTAACGGGAAGATTCACTCTGTTGTGTCCAAACCTTCAGATAATATTGGAACAAGTGAAATGCTGGAGAATGACGGAAAGTGCCTGAGCTCTAGATTCTTGTGCAACACTGATTCATAAAAGCATGATTACTGGCCTTCATGTGGTTCATAAAAGAATGTCAAATATTGCTCGAGTTCTGGATTATGATTTCTGGCATCCAAGTCCTCTTCCTATTCTATATAGAACCAAACAGGACCAGCAACCAGATGAAGGTAATCGAGATGAAATAGGATCACTTCCAGTGATTATCATCAACCTAGTTTTGAAAGCAAGTACAACAGTACAACCCACCACCAAGACAATGGTTGCATTAGATTCGAAACACTAGTTGATTAACATAAATGACACAAAGTTCTGAGAACGAGTAGAACTTTTGCAGGGAAGCCAATTTAGATATGCTGGATGAACTGTATTGTGCAAGGCAAGGGAGGATGCCTTGTGATTATTAGTATGTGGTGTCAAAACCATACTTTGGCTAATTGATTCTTCATATGCTTTTGGTGTTGACTGTTTCCATATTCACTATTCAATCAAACTGATGATTTTATTGATTGTATTTGCATCTAAGATAATGTTAATATTCAGTTATCCACCAATAGTTATACCATCTGATGCTGTTTGTCAAGAAACACGATTTGAGATCCTATCATTGATTGCATTATGGAAAGCCTATAAACCTGCCAAATGTTTTACTTGCGTCCAGCTTTATTAATGAATGATGACGTGAAGACACAAAAATGTGACTTTTTCTATTTTAATTTGAGAAAGCTATAAGATTAAGGAAGCTTAAATGGTGCATGTTGATGTATATGATTCCATGTTAGATGCCAATACTCGGATTCCGTAGAAAATTGAATAAACTTGAAGAGGGTGTTTGGTTAAATAATCTAAATTTTGTTTGACTACTAATGCCTATCTTATTAATGCATACTCCATAGAAGTAAAGGAATTTTAATATGTGCGTGACAAGTTGTTCTCTTGTCATGGGGTTCAGATTTGGATACTATCAAATAAAACTTATGGTTAGTGATTTTATTGATTTATACCATAGGGCTTAAATCAGTTATATATGCCACACGATTTGAATGCCTTGAAATCAATTTAGCTTTTAGAGTTGTGGAGGAAAAATTAACATACTGACATTGGAGCTAAATAATGTAGTGTCTCAAACAATGAAAAAACATAAATGAAAGTGTCTCTCACAACTTTAGTCCTTTAAGTGCTTGAAATTTTGCAACCAAATGAAGAACAAATGTTAAAGAGTAATGCGTTTCTGCAAGGTTATGAATCAGATTTATCAGAGCTTCAACGTAGCAATTCTACATTTTTTTTAACTAAAATATTAAATGATGAAGAATAGATATGAGAGTCAAATTTATAACATTTCATATATCATTGAGCTATGCAGAAATCTACCATTAGACAGTAAGCTTACTTGCACATAGTAATTCTACTTATTTTCTTTTTCTTTTATGAAAAAAAGCCTAAAATAAATTGCTTATATTTGCTTTTGTTTTGTTGGTCCCAATTTCAATTGTATACCGGTTGTATGAAGTGATCACTTCATGTCCAAAAAAGAAAATATTATAAATCACAAATGTAATTCTTATAAATTCTAGTTATTTACCTGAGAGTAAAGAATGGACAACATAGTACACAAGACATACACTGTTAAAGCCTCACTCTTATACAAGTTATAAGTTATTTTACAACAGATCAAGAATCTTTATAAATTAGGACGACATTCAACCTTGCAAATAAAATTCTCACATGAAACACAAAATTAATTGAGTAATTATTCTTTGAAATTTCAACTCTATTTGCAAGGTATAAATTGAAGCATGTATTGAAAAAGAAAGCCTGCCTACATATAATTCATCTCTTTATTGTTTTCCCAATTGTGAGGAGCAACACACACTAAACTACAACTTAGAGTACCAAAAACAAGTGCCCTTTTACCAAAAGGGAGCTACGGTCCTTCAAGTGCATTTTACTTTGCAAGCTGCCACCTTCATGGCAATCAATGAAGCTCCATCCAAGTATACTTTGCAGCGCTTTACTGGATGACAGACCCTATGCCCTGTCCAATAAGCAAACAGAAGATGTCAAGTTATAGCCTTATATAACACACACACAAAATCACGGGAAATTATTTCAATGCACCACTAGAGTAAGCTGTAAGGGAATTTGCACAGTTAGTTCCACCTTAATAGCCCAATCAAACAAGACTTCAGCTCTTAGACACGAAAATAGTGTCAATATCATCACACTATCATTTTAGGATGTTGAAATTCTTTATGCATCTGCTGCATTATGACTGTTGTGGCATGAGAGGATACTTGAAGAAAGATAGTCGAAAAAATAAGAACACGGAAAAAGCTCAAGAAGCAACAGCCTCTCAAGTATGTAAGGAAATAACTATGTATGTATGAATGTAAGCGCAAAGGTTGAAGTTTTTATGCCCAGAAAGAAACGTGTTCATCTAAAATGTGGCTAAAAGGATTATCACAATGTAAGATCTATGTTTTGTGCATTCCAGACACCATTAAACATGCCCATACGGGATTCAAAGTGGACCTAGTTTGTGGTACCCCTTCAACTGGTCAAGAAAATTTAAGTATCATCTATAAAGACTTCTTCTGATAAGACACATGAACTAGTTCATTTGTCCCCTTCCACTGAAGGACAATCAACTAGGACTACAGATCAAACTAGTTCATTTGAAAAATAAATAAAAGCAATTGTTCGATAACATGACTGATTATTCAGCACATTTTCTTTACTTTACTCCATCTTTGAGTGAAAGGGATGAAGAAGAGAAAAGGAGGGTTGTGGGAGAAAGCAGCACCCTTCATGGGTTCAAACCTATACGGCCTTAGAAAGTGGGGCCTCATTACCACTGGGCTCACACCCTGATGACCATTCACAAACTTTATTCATCCTCTTAGTGTATGCCACGCTCAACAATTCCCTTATTCACTCATTTTCAGGACCTAAAAATCTTAAACCAAATAATATTTTGCTTCTCTGCCCCCAATTTCTTTGAGGACAACCACTCATTCTCTGTTATAAAGCTACCAACTCCAAATCAACTCAAATCTCGTTCCTCCCTAAACAGATATTTCCACATTCCAGTACCTTGACAGGTATGCACATGAATTAAGCTTGCAATGTCAACCTTCTCATATCAAGCCATATAGGAGAAAAAATTTATAAAAAAATTGAAAAAATATTGACAGGAGATGTTGTCACACCAAATTTCATAATCCAAACCAACTCAGTCTACAAGTCCTTTGTGAGAATGCTCTACCTTAGAACATGAGAAGAGAGTGACATCATAGAAAATTGACCATTTGCATTCACAGGGGAAAAAAAAAAAAGAAGATATGTCAACCCAGCAGATATAATTAAGCAGAAACTCAAATAAAAGGATTAATTCTCAATAGTCAAGGTTGCAATGTCTACTTCAAGAAACAAGAGACAAAAGCATACATCTCAAACAGAAACAACTGAAAGTTCTGTACCTTCTTGAAAACATCATTGACCTAGCAGTCCAAAGCTATCAAGTGGGCAAACCTAATAACAATATTCGAAATACCATAAGCACATAATCATAACAATCAAATAGAACAATTGTGCACTTTCCAACACATGGTTAATTAACACGCAATTTTTAAATAAGCAAAATAAGACTAGTAAAGCATGAAAAGGTAGACCTAATTAACCATAAGTATCAATTTCCATGTAGATAATGAAGTCTTTACTATATATATATATATATATATATATATATATATATATCATATAAAAACTATTATGGTATGTGAGACTTCTAGATCCACAACAATTACTGCAATTGCCTGCATTAGAGTTACAACAACAGAAATAGTGCATGCTTCCGAAGAAGTATTAGAAAGAGAAAAACTTAGAAGAAGAACGTATTTGCCTGGTAATACCATATGACCATTACAATCCATTGTCGATCTTAAATTCTTAATAAAATAATATTGAACCACATGTGACTTAGAGAAAAAGGCAATGCAATATAAATCCCTGAGGACCTCAAAATAAAGAAGAACATAGTATAGGGTTCAACACTTACCCTAAAAAACACTTTTCCTTGTATAAGGCCATAAGGAACAGGACCAAAATGCCGTGAATCATGTGATGCATAAATGTTATCTCCTTGAATCCAAACATGCCCCTTTGGCACCTGTGGAAAAAAAGAGATTATAAATTGAGCAACAAACTGACACAAGTTCAAAGAATAATAGAATAATTAACAGTAGCAAAGCAAAGAACCTGTAAACCATAAATTTAAAGTAGAGAAAGAAGAAAAAAGATGATGGGAAACAAATAGTATAGTTGTGGCTGCTGTGTAACAAGTTCATAATTAATTCCTTATTAAAAAACTAATGATTAAGGTGCATTAGGACTTAGGACTTGAAAAGGGAGTTCGATTGAAATGTTACTTTAATCAAAATGACATAGATCATAGTGAAAATAAACACAAGCAGATTAGTATCAGATTCTAATAATTACATTTGAACTAAAAAAATCATCTCAGCCAAAAGCATAGTGAAATTTTAAGTAACATACCCAGTCATCAGACTAAAAGCACACCATCAAGACTCATATCAACTGTCAAGTAACATACACAATGTATTTCTCTCTCTATCTATGCAAGAAACAGTAGTAAAACGCTCCAACCAGTCTCTAAGTCAGTTGAGTGAGCAGCTCAAAAACTCATCTAAATGGTACATATAAGAAAAAGCATTATTTAAGTTGATAAAAACATAAAATTAAACAAATTACACAATGGTTCTCAATCTCATGACCAAACCTAAAGTTAAAAAGAAAAAAGCGCACTTCTCCTACTCCCTATTGAGAAATTCTCACACCTGCTTCTGCTCACTACATTCACCCGAATGAGTGAAAAAAATTAAAAAAATTTTTTTTTGACAATAACAGCAAATCTCATGTCAGGTTATTTAGTCAAAACCTCCTCAACATTGTCCATAAAGTGAGAAATTAAAGGATTATTCACCTTTAAATCATTAGGCAGATCATGAAAAACATGCACTTCAATAAATAGAATCTTGCTTTCTCACTTCAAACAAACTCAATTCTGAGTACAATAACCTTCTCATCTAACATGACAAAGCTATCTATCAACTAAGTACATTTTCACAACCATACACTACAAAAAATTCACAAGACATAGTTAATAAAAAAAATCTAATTTGAAAGCGTAAAAAGGTTTTACTATTTTACAACACTGTAACCAAATCATGTGCTGCAATATACAAGACTTTCAAGACATTGGGAGTAAAATATTTTTACCCATGCTATAGTACGTTATCATTGCATCAAAATTAATCTAAAAAACAAAATCACAAATGAACCATGCAAATAACACCCAAATAAAAAATATATATAAAGTAAAAACATAAAATCAGACACACACACCACTGCTATTTGAGTGGCATCATCACGCATAAGATCAAAGTAAGTGACAGTGTCTCCTTCCATGGCCACAATCGGCTTCGTGAGGCACCGGTTAGGGTCGGAGGGTGACCGAACCAGAACCAAGTCACCATGCCTTACCCTCCCAAGCCGCTGAGACACGTGGTCCTACAAAACGACGTCACCAGCGAGGTTTAGGGTTGGGAGCATGCTCCGCCCGTACACCTGCAAGAGGTTAATTAGGTAATTCCAAGGTGCAATTGAGTCAAATGGGTATATGAAAATCACATAAAGTTTTTTCTTTTTCTTTTTTTTTTCGGAGTTGGGGAGGAAATAGGTTACGTGTGTTGGGGAGCAGAGGTAGTTGTCGGTGAAGTGAAGCCAGTAGAGGAACTTGGCTGTGATGGCTGTGCGTTCCGGTGCTTCCTTTGCGAGGCTTCTACATTGTGACATGTAACTCATCCCTTTCAGTTTCATCTCTGTTTGTTGATTGTCTCACTACGCTATTATGTCTCTGTTTGTGACCTGTTTGTTTGGGGGTCATTTTGAGGTGGTCCATTTGGACCTTGTGATGGTCCATCACTTATAACTATTAGATGAAATTTTAATAGTTTAGATTTAAAGATGTAATAACTATATATAATAATAAAATAAAATAATAACTTTAAAAGTTAAAAATATATTGTTCAAAAGACATAACTACCACTCATCTTCCTTTAATTTTCATCACTCCTCTCTGCTCCTTCTCAATGCTACTCCACCTTTTCAGACCCTTCACCTTTCTCTTACATCCCACCTCACCACCAACCACCACCACTATCCAGAGCCCCTATTTCCGCCGACAGCTACCAAGGTACACATACTCACAAGCCAACTAAACCTGCATGAGAACGATAATTTGTCAGGGGTTGGCATTTTCCTAGGGGCTGGCAAAGCAAAAATAAAGAAAATGCTCATAAATTATAAACCTTATACTCAAAACCAAAATTTGTTAGGCATTGTGAACATTTTGTTATTATTATAGAGGTGGGAAAAAATGATTAATTAATGGATCATTTATCAAACGTCCACCTTTTCTCTTTTATTACACTTCCAGAAAATTGCTTTTCAAATGGTTTATTGTTTGGATCTTTGAAATTAAATTCCTTTATTCCTTAGTGGACGCTCTAAGTCTTAATCATGATAACCTTCGTTTCATCTTGAGTGTTACCTGTTGCAAACTATGCTTAGGACCACTACCCAATTCATGCTTCATCCTACTAAGAACTTGAAACAAAAATGGAGGTAGCATCAAAGATGGAGGCCTGTGCGGGTGAGACTGAGATGGAGGTCGATGGGAGAGGCATAATTAACCAACTGCGGGTAGCAGTGGTTTGCAGTAGAGGTGAAGGTGACCTCAATGACAGCAAGCTGGGTAGTTGACAACTGCTCTTTGGAAGGAGAGAGAGAGGCCTTAGTGGCTGGATGTGAAAATTGAAAGGTAAAATAAGGTCAATTTGATAAATTAGTAGTTAAAATTGAAGGACCATACAATGATCCAGAGCACATGATGGACCAACTTAACTTAAAATGACCCTTGTTTGAGGCGTGTAATACTGTGATTACGTTGTTTGATTGGAAGTTGGAACATCCTCTAAATAATCTTCTTTTTGTTTTTTTTAATTGCCAAATAATCTAATGATGGAGTGCAGCTTAAGGCTTTTTTCCACATATAATTAGAAAACAAAATTATATACCAAACTCTCACCTTTCTAAGCTTAAGTTAATCGACTTTAAATCAATAACTTTCATCATATATACATCATGTGAATTCCACTAAATAATTCAAGATGAATTAATCTATCTCTTGCACTTTACCAACATCTTCATTTTAGAATAGTCAAATTATAAATACACATTCATTCTTTTTTTTATATATATAGACAAAATCAATCAACTAACATATTAGATTTCAAATGACCAAAACACAAAATTGTTGGTCAATAATAATAAGTTTTCCCTTCGTTATTTTGTGATTGGAATCGGTTAACAAGATATAGATTTTCTATGTATTTTATTTGTTCTTGGAAATCGATTACGAACAACTAGATTTCTTTTCTTTTTTTTCATTTTTTCTCTTTCTAGAATCAATTAGATATAAGTGCATTTGTGTTTGATTATTTGGGCAAATAATCACTTTTTTAGCCCAAAAAAATCATTTTTCATATATTTGGATAATTTTTAAAAAATAATCAAAATTTCAAAAAAATCAGTTTTTAGCTTTTTTGTAGAAGCTAAAATTAGTAGCTTTAAAATCAGCTTTTAGCTTTTATTATATATAAAATTTAGCCTATATAATCACTTTTTTCAAAATCTAAAACAAACGCACAATAAGATTTTCTTTTATTTTTGTAGTATTTGGAATCAGTCAACAAGAAGCATATTTCCAAGTTTATTGTGTGGCTGGATTGATGTTAACATTCCGCCATGTGCATGCAGTGGGAGATGTTACCAACTAATTCCAATGCCTATATAAATACAAATCACTCTTCATTCTTTATGTTTGTATGCATGACAGTAAACACTATAAGCATGTTTAGTAAATAATATATTTTAATTATATTTATAAACATGTTTAGGTAATAATACATTTTAATTAGATTAGTAAATCTCTTAGTTAAATTAATATATTGTAAACCTATTTATTTAAACTAATATTTTTAATTTTAGATTAGCAAATAAGTTTTTTATAATTAGATTAGTTAGTTGTTTTAGTTAGACTATTACACGTTAATCTATTTATTAAAATTAGTTTTGTAATTTCGTTGTTCAGTCCTACTCGTGTGTTGCGTGGTAGACAGACCATATGAACATGCCACATCGTCAAATGAAGCCATACTTGGAATAGGCCGATTTTTGGCATGCTACATAGATTCATTTCTTTGAGTACGATAATGCTTTACTATCTGCATTTGTGGAGTAGTGCGCATCGAGACTCACACTTTCCACTTGCCCTACAGAGAGTGCACCACGACGTTCCAGGATGTTGCGTTTTAGTTGGGCGTATGAGTGGATAGGGATATCGCCAGTGGGTGCATAAGTGGATGGGAGAGGTTCTAATTCTATAATCAGAATATTTGGGAGGCACGAGTTGCTGGTGCTACCCGAGGATGAGCGCAAGAGAAATGGCAGGACAATGACATTGACTTGGCTTAAGAACAACTTTCCACCTCTGAAGATAATGCGATTGTGCCACAACCCGACTTGGATCGTGACACACATCTCATCCATAAGTCTCATGATCGCTTAGTCATACTATATGTATACTTTATTCATAAAATTCCTTTCAAATCTTAAAACAATTTGTATAACTAAGTCATAATAACCATAATTAATCCTTCTTCCATAAATCATGCTAAAACTGTAACTATGATACAACTAATGAGTTGCTCTTTTACAAAAGAATCATGAATGCTATATCATTTTTAATTACAAGACAAATCATGGAAATCAAAAAGCAAAACATATATGTATGCATGTGGTCCGGACACCTATATCACTGGAGCACTCCACAAAAAGATAAGTACTTCACAGGAACGTGAAGCTCACCCAAACTGAAATAAACTAATGCTGAGGGGATGGAGATGGAGGATCCAAAGTAGCACATATATATATGTGAGGAAAAAGGAAAAAGGGATGAGTTTTATCATAAAACTCAGTAGGATCCTTACCCATAACCATATATAACAGAAAGAAGATACATATAATAGTAATGCAGCAACCATAAAACACTTAATTTAAATTACCTAATAGCTATAAAATCATAATTTACGGAAAACATGAAAACATCTTTATTTTCTTAAGAATTACTAAAAGAGAATAGACTATCCATTCCTAGCTGAGATTTTACGGTCGCGAACCACGTCCCTCGTGGACTGATCTAACATGTGGATAATTGCCACTTGCGGGCCTTGATATACCAAGGTTAATGGAATAACTACCGTTAACTTACAGCTCTATTCCTCTAGGAATTTCCTATTCTAAATCCATACTAAGTTATAAAAAAAAAAAGGGATTCTATACATTCTAAGTTTAAGCATTCTTGCTCATTATAAATAAAACATAACATTTCCTCATAGTAATTCAAATTAGAATCATGGCATAAATTATACTATGGCAATTACACATCAAGTATGGTCCCTTGCATTTTGGAAATCATAGGTTTTCATGAGTAGTTCAAGAAAACATTTTCTAGTTCTTGCATATTTTGCATAATATCATATCATGTGAAAACTTGATTTCTAATCTCTAAATATTTTATATTGCTAGAAAATAATAATATAACGACCAACATAATCTCTAAATACTTTATATTGCTAGAAAATAATAATATAATGACCAACATAAAGCCATGAAATCAAACTCACTCACTTGGAGGGGTGGAACTAGAAGGGCTAACACTATGGGAGTTTCAGGAGGAGGAATGACACCAAAGTCCTGTCATTACAACCATAAAAATCATATGTAATCTATGGTACTCCTAGGTTACTCTAGATCGAATCTAACAACATTGGGGGAGCACCCCAATTGACAACAATGAGAGAAAATAACAAAGGCTAACCCTAGATCATGAAAGAATGGAGAGGAAGAAAACATAAATCAACCATAAACACATACCTTTGAAGCTTGGGGATGATGGATTTGGGTGAGATGTAGAGAAAAAAGAGAAAATTGGGGTTGGGGTTTTGGTTTCGGTTTCTGGAATAAAACCCAAAGGGGGAAGAGTTTATAGGGTTAGAGCTCTTTAAAAACAATGTCATTTCTGATACTATGTTGACATCGGGGTGCTCTTAAGAGTAAAGTTGCAATAGGCCTGGAAATACTCTCACTCCTAGTGAGCCTATGCAGTGAAAGATGCATAAAAAGGCTTGCTTGTTTACTACAACGAGTCAAACTCGTTGCAACGAACCTATTCTGCATAATTCCTGAGAAATGGAAGCTCAACATGATTATGAAATCTAGGGCCTTCCAGGCTACATAGGTGGGTCCTGGAACCATAGGGCCATACGAAAATTGTCTATGGACACATGTACCTAAGGTATTACAGATTGAGATTGAGGTTGAGGTCACGCAAGCAACCTAGAAATACATGTTGCTGAGATTTGGGGGATGTTGTTTGTGGACAAGTCAACATATAGAGTTCACTTGAAATGGTTACCTCTTCTATGTGATTTTCAAGAGTGTGGAGGCTTGGCTAGGGATTCGCAGTGTTATCTACATTGTACTACGGTTTGTGTGCAGTTAACATCATAGTAGGAGATTTGGCTAGGTGTCTTGTCCTACTCCTGAGTCATGGATATGGTATAGAGTGTCATTGCTTAGTCCTATAGTTGATTGCTTCAATATTAGGTCCATTGGCCATGAGGTATATGATAAACGGCGTTCACGCCATATATTTAACTTCTAAACCTTAGGTTTTTGCATGGATTTTTAATGTGTTATTGAGGAAATTAATGGTGTTTTATGAATTGAACCTCAATGCACGATTTTGAGAAATCAATGTCAATTGCTCCATTTTTCTTTTGTGAATAGTTAAACTTGTCTCCGTGAGTTAGGTTTTTGTGCACATGAGCATTATATTGAGTGCAAGCATCAAGAGCAGGAGCTGAAATTGAAAGAAGCAAAAACCCACCATTCGGGTGAGCGCTGCTCTAAGAGCGCTGAGCACTCAACAGAGAGCACAGATAATTCATCTTGAAGGCGACCTCTGGTGAGCGCTGAGCGCTCCTGCGATAACTTGATTTTGTTGCTGTTTTATTTGGGCCAATCTCTGGGGCCCCTTGGAGGGGAAAAGAACGAAAAATGAGAAGGAAGGACAGGAGGCGGCATCTAGGTTTAGTTTTAGGAAGATTAGAACTCTCTCTCTCTGCTCTCTCTACATCTCTTTTTCTTCTCTTTTCTCTCTCTAAGGGTTCCATTGGTGAAGGTGCCTTATCTTGGGGATTGTAGCAACGATTGTTGCTATTATTTTCAGGTTCTTTCTTATCTTCATTGTTGTAATCTTTAGATGGAGGTGTAGATTTCTTTACTAGTGTAGGGATTTCCGGATGGATTGGGATGACATTTGAGACCCTGTTAATATTGAATGCATTGGTTTTCTTAATGTTCTGAGTTTCTATTCCTTTAATTATTGTGGTGATTGCTATAATCTTTATTGGGATAACTAAATTGGTGATCGTCATTTAGGGAAACCCTTTAGGCATAAATTGATAGATCTATTGGTTTATGTTTGAGGGAGAACATTAGAATTAACTTTCCGATTGGCGGTTAGACTATAGCAATTGGCTCATCAAATTGATGTGATTTCTAAATAAATTGGCGATTGTCGTTTATTAGTTATTTGCATTGATCAAATTCTAGAGGTTGATGATCACTAGTAGAATTGCCGTAATTTATTACCAATAGCTACCAATGAGTTTAATATTTAGTCAATGATAATTGATTTCCAATCCTAGGAATACCTTACACTAGTGCCTTTTCTATTGTTGCTATTATCCTTAAATTTAAATTACTTGCTATAATCTCAAAAACCCCAAATTTCTAATTAGCTAGTAACACTTCCTTGTGAGATGACCTTAGTTGTGCCCTTTACTACATTTTTTGTGCAACTTGGCACTTTATAAATTTTTAATTTGTTATGAGTCGCGACAACTCGCATGGTATATACCTGACCAAAATTCGCAATCGTATGAAAGTTATGATGTTTATTATTGCAATGCCTTAAATTATCGACTTATGTAAATTTTTCAAGTGGATTGAATTTGTTGTGTTATGCACATGATAGCTACATGTCAATTCTTAGGCACAGATTGATCAACTCCATTATACGGATGTAAGTTTTTGTATATTATTTTACAAATTTATTTTTTGTATATATACAAGTAGGAAATCTAATCAATGTCTTGTATTTGTGTGGACACCATATGATAACCCTTAGGTCCAGCAAATTACACGGCATCGTTTACTCCAAGTCTTGATATTTGGGCACCCTTTTCATCGCTACTCGCTTCCACGTGTTGAGTGGCATCATATGGATCATTCACGATTGTAATGAACAAGAATAACCCTCGCAGCCATTTTTCTCTCAAAATCTCAGGCATTGTTGTCATTTGACATTAATGTCTCTCATAATCTCACAGTATTTGCCTCTCACATCCCTCAAAAAAGCACACTGTTAAATTGGTAGATATCGAGTTTATGTAGAGGTGCACGGAGGAGGTATGGAGCCATTGAAAAAGTCTAAAACATAATCAATTAATTAGAAATAGATTTATGTTCTGGTGAGAAATTGGTCAGATATAATAAGATTTCTGCGTTTACATGTGTCAGACATGTAGAAATCTTATTGTATCCAGCTTTATTCCAGAAAGAGAAAAATGACAAAAAACAAAAAAGAAATCTAGTTGTTCCTAACAATTCTAGGAACAAATAAAATACATAGGAAATCTATTTCTTATCAACTTATTTCAATCACAAAATAACAACGGGAAATCTTGTTATTATTGACCGATTACTTTGTGTTTTGATCATTTGAAATCTAGTCTAGTTAACCAATTTTGCCTATATACAAAAAGAATGGATATGCAAATTTAAACTTCAAGAATTGAGAGTTTGGTATATAAAGATTTTTTTTAATTTATATGAATAAAAAAGCCTGCATACAATTAATAATATTTAGCATTGATATAAGATTAACAATATTAAAACAAATTGTAATAGTGCTAGTCTTAATGCAATAATAAAATTATGGGTAAAATGCCTTTTACCCCTTAAACTTTAAATCATATGCAATTTGTACTCTAATTTTATAAAGGTATACTGTGATGCCTAAACTTTTCAAACAGTGCAAAATTTTAAGTAATAGACAAAGTTTTGGGTTGCACACAATAAAAAATTTAGGGAATTAAATTTACATGAGAATTCACAAGTAAAGTGCTAGGTTACACAAATTAGAAACAACAAGGGATTAAGTGCACATAAATCATATCTTTACCAATTGCAAGAATTATGCTAAGGGGGTGTTTTATACTATTTGAAAAGTTCAATGCGCAATGATATTTTGAAAAGTTCAGGTATAAATTACACGTGACCAAAAGTTCAATGGGTAAAACGCATTTTACGCTAACATTATTTTGTGACTAGGAGGTCACATATATAAATTCTCAAGACGTCTCTTGCAAAAATAAAACTATATATGTGTCGTTTCTCTAAATGTCCACCAAATAGGACCATTGTCACCAAAGACAAATTTATAGGTTAAGTAGTGGGTCACATGCCCCACCAAGTTGATGATTTGTTAGTAATATATCGATACATATATATTTTGTTCCTTTTATTTTTATTAAGTTTGACTTTATATTAAGATAAAAATTAAGGAAAATTACACTCACCTTTTTTGAGGTTTGGCAAAATGTAATATGCACCTTCTTATTTTTAAATTTTCATGCCAAATCCCCAAGTTTTAAAAAATCTTACATTACCTCCCCTATTAAGATTAGTTCATTAGTGGCTTTGACATAATAGTACACAGGTGTGTAGGACATGATTTTTAATGTTATTGTTGTAAATATTAAAATGATATAACTATTGAATGATCATACTATTCTTTATCAAGTTATAAAACCACACCCTCCTTTCCATGCTGTGGAAAAGGGCAAATGGGTAGATGATGTAATTTTATCACTTAGTAAAAGAATAATATGATTATTCAATAATTATAACATTTAATATTTAATACAATGCCTCTAAAAAGCATGTACTTGCTCATGTGTATTGTTCCCTTAAAGTCACTTACATACTAACATTAGTAGGGGAGGTCTGTAGTATTTTCCAAAACTCAATGACCTAGCATACAAAGTTTAAAAATAAAGGGGATGCGAAGCACATTTCACCAAATATCAGGAAAAGTGAATATAATTTTTCCTAAAAATAATCTAGAACTTATTATTATGCTTATATATTATTTTTACTCCCATTATCTAAATTTTCTGAATCCGTCATTGCTTGCTTGTGACTTGAACAATCCTTTAAAGCATCTTTTAAAAGTTGACATATTTAAAAGGTTAGTGAAGTTAACTAGTGTATTACTATGGAAACAATAAGTAAGAGAATTTAATCACTATATATCTTACAATGTTAAAAGTTCGAGATTTAAGTAATCATAGTAAGAATAAATCAAATTATGAACTAACACTTACTTTGTTTTATAGAACTCCTTTACTAATGATTTTTTTTTTCAATAATCTCTTTGCTAATGATTATGTTATAAAACAGTCTTACTCCAACTTCCAAGTGTAACAAATCTACAATTCAAACAAAACCAAAAGTGAAAATTAAAAGTATGGATAAATTATCCTAAACTCTCTTACATTTAATATGATTACAATTGGCATTTTTCTATATTGTAAAATTATCGCTAGAAGTCTAGAACACCCTAAGATTTGCTAAAATTACGTTGGCATCCCCTAGCAACAAAATAATAATAATAACATGATTTGTATATAATTCTTAGTGACAAAATTATAACATTTTGACAATATTTAATATATATATTGACTAAAATACATATTTTTATCACAAGTCATAATTATAAGTTTCATCTCCATATGATCAAAGAAACGTTTTATTCAACCAATATGTTAAATAGTCAAAATATTATAATTTTTTCATCTATAATCATGTATATGTCACATGTTATATTTTTTGCCATTGAAATTAACAAATCAATATACGGACTACAGGGGAGGTCAGAATAATTTCAGGAAACCTCAAGGATCTCTAGTAATAAGTTTGTAAAATATAAGGGTATCGAGTATAATTATACGAAATTTCAGGAGATCAATGTAATTTACTCAGAGGTGTGTTTGGTTGGAGGTAGTAATGGGATAATAATTTTTATGGTAAACTTCATGTATAATTTCACATATAAAACTCATCTATGAAATTTCAACCCCATTTTTCGCCTCTCGACCAAACATGCCATGAAAGTAATAATAGGTCAATACAATCTTGAAGCTAGATTAGGCCTAATGAAATAGAAGTTTTGCTACATAGAACTTGGTGTTTTAGAGTCATATTCACCTTTCCTCCACGGGCATATTCTTACTATTTATTAATTAAGCAAACACAACTTTCTTTTACATTAAAAAAAGATAGCATTCTAACTTGAATAAAAGGTACTCTACATGAGTGGTTTAGTAATCAAGCAAAAACAATTATGTAAGGAAGTGTTCTCTTCTTCTTCTACTACTTCTGCTTTTCCATCAAACAAATTTATCATAAATCAAAGGATTCAATTTGCATAATGAAGAGTTATGATTGCAACTGTCAAAAATTTGAAACTTATTTCTAATTTCATGATGCCATAGAGGATGGTGATGAACGAGACAAGAAGTGATGAGTTTACAAGATCAATTATATATTCTATCTTCAGAAAGTATTGAAGAAGGAACCAAAACAAAAACAATTATCATCTTTCCCTTCCCTCCCTTACTGTTTTCTAGACCCTAGAAAAGAATAATGGGAGAAAGACTATCTTGCAGACGTGCTGTGATACAACAATGGAATATATTATTTTCCTTGTGCTTTAATTTGCAGGAAGCAGCAAATATATTAAATGATGAGGACGTGTGGTTGCTTTGCCCCTTAATGTCTATATTATACCCCAAAAGTAGCTCAAAAAGTGGAAGCATTTGCAGAATTTGCTAGACATTCTTGAAATGATAAAATGTTCAAATGTCAAGGCTCTCATCCTTATATTAGCACCAAAGAATGTTCTTCTGATCTTTCTCAGTAATGTGTCCGCAGCATGCACATGCTTATGCAATCCGTTGAAGATTATATGCCACCATATCCTCAAGAGCTAAACGAAACACGCTCTGAGGAAGGCATTGAAGACTTTGAATAGCAAGATCAGCTTTCTCTTTCGCCAACTCTTGCGCCCTTTCGCTGCCCCCACAACTCTTGACCAACTTGAGGGCCTCATCAAGGGAACCAGTCTCACTAAATTCGAATTCAATGATGTCCCTCAACTTCGGTTCTTTCTCCAACGTGAAAATCACTGGTGCAGTCAGGTTACCCTTGGCCAGGTCAGTGCCAGCAGGCTTTCCCAGCTGGTCCTCCGATTGTGTAAAATCCAATATGTCATGCATTACTCGGAAGGATAGACCAAGATTCTTTCCATATTCATACATTTTCTCAGTGATTCTTCCATCGGTGTCACTAAAAATTACAGCTCCTTTTGTACTGGCAGCAATCAAGGAGGCTGTCTTATAGTAGCTCTTAATTAGAAACTCATTGAGTTCAACATCACAATCAAATAAGCTAGAAACCTGCTTTATTTCACCACTTGCGAAATCTTTGATCACCTGTCACAGCACTAAGGAGTGTTGCAAAAATTATTGCTTGTTCTTTGGAAAATGACTGGCTTCATGGGCACCAAGAACTTACGGAATCATGATTTTACGTATGCAAGTAAAAGATAAAAATATCTTAAACAGGTGTGATGATGGAACTTACCTGGCTGATGAGTTTAACGACTTCAATATTTTCAAGGTTGGCTAGATACCAAGATGACTGTGCAAACATGAAGTCTCCAGCAAATACTGCCACTCTTGTTCCAAACATTTGATGAACAGTTTTCCTCGCTATAAATAAATACATGCCAATAACATTACGTTCAAATTATGGGAAACTGAAACCAGATGAGGAGATAGAAATGAAGAAAACCAGGAAATCAGTTATTGTGGTATGAAACTGAAAAAAAATGGCTTCAACTGCTAAATATACAACACTATTAGCACCCCTTAAGAAATAAGAAGGTTATAGTTACCTTTGACCTAATATCAAACGCAGACATGTAATTACTCATACTAAGAGCATTCTCGTTCAACTCTCAGTTATGCAATATTAAAGGTTATATTATATAAGATAATACGAAATTAATGATGCGTGTAAAACCTATGTGCAACATCATGAATGTACAAGGCTGGAACTGAAAATTCTAGATCTTCAAGTTCAGTCCAATCAATGTTGTGAAGATCAATCCAATGTGAATATTTGATGAACCCATCACTTTTTGTCTTCACTTTAATTCCCTTAGAAAGGAGCATACATGATTTCATGGCACAAATGTATTGAGAAACCTATTATCGATTAGTTTCTCACTTCTATAGAGTGGCGCTAGCAAGTAATCAAAAGGGGAGATTGTACTAGAGCTTGCTTTGCCTTATGCTTTTTAGGTTTGCCTATAACTGTTTCAAGACAATCTATAGAAGCAAAGTTAATATGAACTTTTCGGTTGTCCGATTGCAGTTTTATTTTTTTATCCATTTTATTTTATTTCCATTTTTACACTGGTTGGAGGGACTCTAGCAGCTATTAGCTCATCAGATGATGGAAAACTAAAATGACACAGATTGAATTTTTTATTCTTCATTAACATGAATACCTAGCAAGTCCTTTTCATGACATCATAAAAAATGAAGCAGCTTCTACTGGTACACTTCTCTCTTTTATTTTCCCTTTGTCTCTGTCTCTCCTTCTAGAGATTTTATTTTTCCACGTCGATATGCATACATGCTCTCATCACACACAAAACAAACAATCAATAAGTAGACAAAGATCAAGTGCTTTTGACAGCAAATTCCAAGCATAATGCAGCACAAAAGGATCACTGCTTCGACACATGTGAGAGGTACAAAGTAAATAGTTGATCAAATAAATTGTAACTGGTTAGCCCATCTTAAAACCGAAACAGCCTTACTGTATGATCAAAATTGTTTCATAGCATGCATCTTGTCAAATACAGTACATAATCATAAATCTAGTGCAATGTTAGAAAAATTGTTTCATAGCATGCATCTTGTCAAATACAGTACATAATCACAGGTTTACCTCGTCATAGGTCACTCTTATCTAGTACATCATTGTGTATCAAACTTGCAGTATGAATAATTTCAATTATCTCTGATAAGCATCGATGCTTTATAGTGAGGTCCCTAGAGCCATGCACCTCAAGATTAATCTTTCAACTATTTTATTGTCGTTTGCACAGAATTTCCAGAACAGGAAAAGAATGTCTGTAACAAAAAGTTGTTGTGCTTGTGAATGTGTGTGCGCGTAGCAGGCACGTGTGCATCATTGAGAGAGAGAATTTTATACTTACTTCAAGCCAAGTAGCTCTGTTGTTGCCCTTGACGCCAAGAACACCAGAGCTGGTCTCATTCTTTTCCCACCAGCACTAAAGATCTGCTCAGCTGCAGACATTAGAACTGGATTTTCTGCTCCAAAAATCTATCAGAATCAGGGGATGTGAAGTAAAAGAAACTAAAATGCAACAATGTCTGCAGGCGATTAGAACGATCAGGACCACACTAGCCACCAATTGGCTGGATCAACTTTAAGCAGAGAAGTGGTTGAGGATACAAGCAAGCATGCAATGCAGTGAGACCTAATAAATGAGCAATGACTTCAACTATAATAAAACAAAATAGATGGTATAACTGATCCAATCTCATTAAAAAATCAATTTAGATTCAATAATGTTAATCCCAAACCATTGGAATTCATAACCATGTATCAAAGGAAAAGGAATCATAATGTTAACAAATAAAACTGAAATAATGAAAACAATGAAATTTAACAACAACAATGAGCATAGAAAGCGATATATTGAATCATTGAACAAGGAGTATCATTCAAGTGCTTATGCCCCATGCTTCATTCTATTCAAATTTCATATTTCCTTCTGGTCATGGTGAAGGCAATATCAGTCAGTATTCAACCTTATAAGACACAACACGCACAGCAAGAATCCCAAAAAGCATAAGACAATATTCGCACCAATGGCACATTGATTAGGGAGAGTCCACATTGCTTAGAATTGAGATGGAGGCGGGTTGCCAAGGCTATATATATGAGCCTAAGTTCTCCATTTCAATTCGACAGGAGAAACACTTTAAGCTTATCTTACTTCACTTCTCTCTGGACTCTTGTTTTAGAGTGTTATGAGATGTACTTTAAATATTTGCTTTAGAGAGTGTGGGTGTAATGGGGGCCGGGGTGTTTGAGAGTAAAGTCTATGTGTTGTAATAATTTTCACATGGTGTTATTCTCTTGTCATTTGACAGGGTGGTTTCTTCAGTTTTGAGTTTTCCGTTAAATTCTTGTATTGTGATTGGATTCTTATTTTATTTATTTCTCTGTTTGGGGTGGTTCAAGGAGGGAAAGTGGTTTATTTTCCCATGCTCAACTTCAGCAACTGGAAATTAAATATCTTGAAGATGACACGCTGTGTCTTTGGGAATATGAGGCGAATAACAGAACACAATTCCTCTTCTACATAACAGATGCCGGAATGAATCTGCCCAAGATTGCTCACATCTCTGACAGATACATAAGCAAATTTTGATTCCTTCAAAGGTAATATGCCAACGCAGGTGCTTGATGAATACACTTCATATCTGACATGCTTGATGAGTAAAGCAAGACAAAGCAAATCAAATTAGTTTTTCATTTTAATTTGTTGTAAGTTTCAGTAACCATACTATACATGTTTTCACAGCAAAGAACCTCGTCAACATTTCCCATTAACAACACTCATTATGCCATTCAAGATGAAGGAAAATCACACACACATACACACATAAAGCATCACTTAATTGGTATAATCAATTAGTAAATAAGATAATGCACAGAAGGCAGGTGAAGGCACACGGTAAAGTTGTTTTTATTGATTTGCTACAAATAATGATATTTTGCTTTGGCTTTTCCCTACTTTAATTAGAATGCTTCAAAGCTCAAATATGTAAAAAATTATTAAAGATTAATTTTACCTAGAGCTTCATATTTGAAAATTGATAGAAAGACTTTCCTAATTCCTTCTAGTCTTCGGCCAACACATACAACTACTGTATTTGCTTAACCATGAAAGCTTCTTACTACTTTCACAATTTTTAACTTCAGGACAAAAGGGAATTCACGGTTTGAACATTAAACAGGTTAAATGGAAAGATTCACTAAGCTATATCCAAATCTTTTGATCGCAACAATACATTTTGGAACAAGTGGAATGCTGGAGAATGTCAAAAACACTCGAGCTGTAGATTCTTGTGCAACAATGATTCATAAAAGCATAATTATTGGCCTTAATGTGGTTCATAAAAGAATGTGAAAAATTGAGTTCTGGATTCTTCTTCTGAACTATGAATGTTTGACTTGGAATCAAAACACACACACTAACAAACAAAACTGAAATAGAGTTGACACAGATTTCTGAAAAGAGTAGAGTGCACATGAAGAGAATTCATTATGATTGGGATTGCTGGAACCCACTTTCAAGTTGATGGGAAGTGCTCTCTCTTTTTGTGTTGCAATGTTCGGTTAGTTTCTCCACTAATTATGGGGAATTTGCATTTCATAACTTGAATTTTGTTCATTTATTTTGTTACAATGGCGATTTTAGTTAATCAGAGAGTTAACAAAAAAATAATTTTTAAGTCATTTTGGAATGAGCCAATGAGGTGCTCAAAAGGAGCAAAAAAAGATCAACACTTCTTGTCTCCCCCACAGAAAAAAAAATCTTTACATTTTAGCATGTTTAGAAGAATTATCAAAAATCCATCAACATAAATGTTCCCGGGGTTGTCATTAATCTCTTCTCTCATGAACTGGTTGATCTGCTTGTGGTGTGCATGCCCTCTGTTATCAATTCTTAAACCAGTTGGAGCTGCCTTCCAAAAAGGTCATTTTCTGATGCTATTGGAAACTTATTCTTACATGGTTTCACACTTAAAACTTCTCTTCCATAGTTGAGAGAATGTTTGCTTTTTTGGGCGGCAGTTATCGGCAATGGCATATATAGCTGACAGTCTAATCTAATGCGCTGGCTCTTAGCAGGATTCTTGAGTTGTGCTTTGTTTTTTTCATTCTGTCTATGTTTACCTCTCCATTTCATTGTCTATAATTGTAAGTTTATGATTTCCTAGATTTCTATCTGCATCTGATATCAAGTTGTGTTTGTTAGCTTGGTGAATTCACTTGTATTAGCTATATTTGTTTCTCAGAAATTGGCAATTCAGACAAAGAGCATTGAGTTTATGCAATTTCATTTCTCGCTTTCCACTCTTCTGATGAGTAGTTATTTCTTTCTTTACGGATTGCTCAATGATAATGCCTTCATATGCATAAGATTCCATTCTTATCTCTTTTCCCCTATTTATTTTTAAATACTCATACTGTTCGAAGTGTCCATTTTTTTTAATTTTCTCTAACTACATTCTTATGTTTTTCCATATTCAAGATGAGTTGAAATATCTGATATTTTTCCCAATTTAGACCGATTTCCTTGTTACTCCTTAGCTTCTGAGTTAGTTGCTTGCTGATGAATTGTAGATCAGCAATGCTATTTTCTCCGCCATTAAACCGAAATATTATGAGAGATTAATAAGCGTATGCGCTTAAAGTTTCCCTATTATGTGTATATTGGTTTAGGTACTGTAGTTAAGAGTTTAATAGGCAATTCCTGATTTAGATGGTGGCCTTCTGATCACCTTGTACACATCCAGATGATCCTTGTTGCATAAGGATTATTCTTGAATTAGTTATCTAAAGCTGTAATTATTATCTTATTTTGTTGGCTTACATTTTCAATACATCATGTACTTACATCTTCTACATTTTGTTGGTGCCAGATGAAATAGCAACCATTTTGGCAATCATACAGTTTATACCATGCACCTACATCTCTGCTAGAATAGGAACCATTATGCAATGCAAAATGTTATTTGTGTTATATGGAACAATGAGAATGTGAATTGCAATACCATGTATTGTGAGTATAAATAACATAACTCTTATGCAATTTATCTTGAAAGGACTCTGTAGAACCTTCGATAGTGCCATAAAGCTTCAAGTTCCACAAAGCTTCCAAATGTATTCGAGTGCAAAGTTGATTTGAAAGAAAAACTGGTGAGAAGAAATAGTCTTCTATATGGAATGAAATGTGCATGATCCATCGTGTATTCCTTTGATTTTTAAAATTTACTTAATAAACAAATATTTGATATCTCAATACGAATTCATCATCCAATGGACATCTAGTGCATTGATGTTATTTTGCTTGAGTCATCTTCCTAAAAGTAAATGGATAATATGCTTAACCACCTGATTTTATGAAACTTCCTAAAACTCTCTTACTAGTTTCAAGTTCAACCCACTTTTCCCATTTTGCTGTTAGCCTCGTCAAAAGCGAAAAATATGAGCATATGAGTAATATTTTGATTTATAGTAATTGAAATTATGAGTAAACACCCAATATTGTTGCTCATCAAAATATCGAGGAATGAAATTGTTTTTCAAGGCTTGAAAGCATGTCTGAGATCTCTCATCATTCAAAACGTGGGACATTTTAATCTTTAAACATGTAAAATATGGCACTTTAGCCTGCTACTAATTTTCATGTTTAGGGATCAAATTGTCTCATACTTTAAAAGGTAAAGATTTTAAGTAGACTTTTAAGTTCCAAATTGTTAGTTTGTTCCCCCAATATTTTGATTAGGCACCAAATTGATTTTTTTTTCCAAAAATTAACTGAACTTACGATATGATATTTGACAAAGAAACTTCAAAGTATAAAAATAATTGACTAAGATATATGTTAATGATCTTCATTTTAGCAAGCTAAAATATTAAGTATTTAAAAAATTTTCAATTATTATTTTTATTAATATTAATTAAAATATAAGATATTAAAGATGACCAAAATAATAGAAATAGGAAAGAAAATTATAGTAAACGATTAATATGCATATAGATATTTTTTGGGGTGAAAATGGCATATAGATTTATATAGGACATAATATGTTATTGAAATATTTACCTTCATAATAATATTGATAGCAGTAAAACTTAACTGTATTATAAATGAATTTATGGATGCAAATTATGTTAATATTTTTCTAATGTTACTTATTGTTTTAAAGTGTAATTTTGGTTTTTGATTTATATACAAAAACAAGTAAACTTTAAAAATAATTTTTTGTATTAAATTATGAAATATACTTTTGAGCAAAAAATTAAGAATATTAAAAATATAAATATAATAAAAAACTTGTTTTGATAATTTTATGAAAGTAATTTACTCCTAAACAATGATAATAATAATATTTTTCATCACAAAAAAATAAAAAATTAATATTTTGCTTAAATAAATAAAAATAGAAAATATGATTATACGATTAATTTCTTGATTTGTATTTATAAAATGTAATTGCACAATAAATATGATAATTAAATAATAAATATTAAAGTATTAATAGTAAAAAAATAATCATTGAAGCGATAATTTCATGAACTTCATGAAATTTAGTTCATGAAATTTGAATAAATAAATGAGAATGCCAATCATTTATCATTTATACATGGTGTATAGTAAAAAAAAATTAAAAAAAAAATCGTGTGACCTGCTTTCCTGTTTTAGTGTAACAACGAAGACTAAGTGGAGAAGAATGTATAGTGCTGACCGAATTTATCTTTTGGATTAGATGGAATAAAAATATATGCGTTGCCATGTTGCCAGCCATGGGTTGGCAAATAGAAAGTTAGCTTCACGAGAGCATCTCACCGAAAGATAACAAAGGCAGCATAACTGTAGAGTGGATGCCCTGATTGTTTAAGTCATCAAGAAAAAAGGTCATGCACTGATTGAGAGAGAGAGAGAGAGAAGGGAAGGAAAAAAAAAAAGGCTCTAAGGAAACTGCGGATGGTGAATTATCTTTTCATCGGATAGAATGGTGTGACAGAATGTTTTGTTTTGGTTGATTCAAAATTAGTTCACGTGTTTGAAAATTTTTAATAAGTTGAAATTGAATTTTTTTATTTAGAATATATCAGTAAATTAAAAAAATTTAATTTAATTTCTTAATTTAAAATAAATTTAAAAATAAATTAATTTAATTATTTTGTTTATATTATCCTTCATTAATAAGTTGAAAATAAAATATTATATTTAAATAAGATTATTTTAATATTTTTATTTATTAAAATTTAATTTTTACATAAATTATATTTATTTGAACCTGATTTTAATTATTGAGATTTTAATTCTCATAAAATTTTAATTCCTTCACTTAATTTATTATAGAAGTATGAAATTCAATTCAATTTGAAATGGGTTTTAGCATGGCTCAAACGACAATAGAACCAAAAGCAAAACCCCACAAAGGGGCCATGAGTGACACAGGTGTAAAGATTAAAAACCTTCTTATAGCAAAGCATTTGTGAAATAACGATAGATATTCATTTCAAGTTCCTATTTGATAGATTCCCGGAAGATGCCAGAGAAAAGCAGTGTGCTTTTTGGAGAACCTTTTTCCTAGTCCATATTGCTATTATTTACTGCATTTGGTGACTTCTATTGCCCACCTCCTACATCCAGATAGCCATTGAGTACTGATATCCAGCAATTTCCTACACCTCCTTTCTTTCTTGCAACCAACCCGCTCTTTGTTTTCATCGTTCCCTTTTTTCATTTGAGGGATGGCTGAACAAATTCCCTATGGTGTTGCTGCTAGCCTCATCAACAAACTGGCTTCACTGGCTTTCGCTGAAATTGGACGCATTTATGGAGTCTCTGATAAGTTGGAAGATCTTAAGAAAACTCTTGAGTCTATCCATATTGTGCTCTCAGATGCTGAGCAGAGGCAAAGTGAAGATCCTGTAATCAAGCACTGGATAAGCAGGTTCAAACAAGTGCTACATGATGCTGATGACTTACTTGATGGCTTGGCTATCAAAGACATGCGGTGCAAAGTTGACGGTGGCAGCAAAGTTGCCAGTAAGGTGCGCAGCTTCTTTTCATCTGAAAATTCACTTATTTTTCGTGCTAAGTTAGCTCGTAAGATTGAGAAGATTCAAAAGAGTTTTAAGGATGTAGCTGGAGATATGTCTAACTTGAAACTGAACCCAAGCCCGATAGTTCTTAGACAGAATGAGAATGACTGGAGGGAAACAAGTTCTTTTGTTTTACAATCAGACATAATTGGAAGGGAAAAAGACAAAAATGACATTGTTGACTTGCTGAAGCAAACACATGCCAGCCAAAATGTTTCCCTGGTTGCTATTGTTGGTATTGGGGGCTTAGGAAAGACCACTGTTGCTCAATTAGTGTACAATGATGCTGATGTGCAGAAGCTTTTCCATAAAAAAATGTGGGTGTGTGTGTCCGAGGATTTTGAAGTAAAGTTATTGTTGAAAAAAATCTTAAAATCCTTAGAAATCAAAGATGTTGCTGACTTAGAATTAGACGGGCTACAAAAGAGGCTTCGAGAAGAATTAAATGGGCATAGGTATATCCTTGTCCTTGATGACGTGTGGAATGAAGATGAACTAAAGTGGAGTGACTTAAGAACTTATTTGATGGGTGGAGGTCAAGGCAGCAGAATATTAGTGACAACTCGTAGTACAAGGTATCACAAACTATGGAATAAATGTTCCCTATGTTTTAAATGGTTTGACAAAAGAGCAATCATGGAATTTTCTAAAAAACGTGACATTTGGTGATGATACTAGCAGAATGAGCCAAAGTCTTAAATCAATTGGTGAAAGAATTGCAGAAAAGTGTGGTGGATTACCGCTGGCAATCAAAACCATGGGAGGTTTCTTACGAAATAGAAAGTTAGAGTGTGATGAATGGTCAAATGTTTTAAATGATGATATTTGGAGATTGTGTAAAGAAACACGGAGTATTATGCCTGTGCTGAATCTTAGTTATCAAAACTTGTCACTTGAATTAAGACAATGTTTTACATATTGTTCTTTATATCCAAAAGATTGGGAAATTCCAAAGGATGAATTGATTCAATTATGGATGGCTCAAGGTTACCTAGCAAGTTCAATTGGAACGCAATCTATGGAAGATGTGGGCAACCAATATGTCAAGACTTTGTTGATGAGATCATTTTTCCAGGATGCATCTATGGATGAATATGGTGAAATAACAAGTTTCAAATTGCATGATTTGATGCATGATCTTGCAATGTTGGCAGCTGGAAATGATTGTTACTTGGTTCCCGAGGGAAAAGGAATCGTTGGAAGACCCATGCATGTCGCATTTCACGACTCTGAAACTATATGTTCATTGGATATGTTAGATGCAAGCAGACTAAGGACACTTATTTTTCACTATCAAGCAGCTAGATTAATGAACAACCCATCTTTAATAAAAAACTTGAAGTACTTGCGTGCTTTAGATTTATCACGTTCTTCTCTAACCCAATTGCCCAGTCCATCGACAAAATCAAGCATTTAAGATATCTTGATCTGTCATGGTGTCGTGAACTGATTAGTCTGCCCAAGTCCATTGGCAATCTTGTTTGCTTACAAACACTAAAATTAGCAGCGTGTTCCAAGCTTGTTTTTTCTACTGAAGCTATCACTAAGTTGATCAATTTGAGACACCTTGACATCGGGGTTTGTAAATCCTTTGAAGAAATGATGCCAACTGGATTGGAAAAATTGACGTCATTGCAGTACTTATCAGATTTTACGGTGGGAGACAGTGTGGAGAGAAAAAGTGGCAAACTGAATGAATTGAAGGAGCTTAATAATCTAAGAGGTGAATTGGGAATCTCTGGATTACATTTAGTAGAAGAAGTGGCTTCAGAAGCCCAAGAAGTAAATTTAAAAGCAAAGAGACACCTTCAGCGCCTAGAGTTGAATTGGGGAGGAGGAGCAATAAACAAGAACAGTGACAGCTTGCAATTATTGGATCACCTTTGTCCTCATCCAAATTTGAAAGAGCTGGAAGTTTGGGGGTATCCAGGAGTGAGGTTTTCAAGTTGGCTTTCTACACTCACCAATATTGTTAAAATCCAGCTCTCCTTTTTTCATAGTTGCCAACGTGTCCCACCGTTGGAAAGACTCCCTTGCCTTAAGACGCTCTGGATTCAGGACATGGAAGAACTGGAGTGCATCCATTGTGACGAGATTTCTGATGTGTTCTTCCCGTCTTTGGAGACACTCATCCTTCTAGGCTGCAAGAATCTGAGGGGATGGCAGAGGTTGGGAGATGATAACAAGCCAGATGACACTTGCAACCATCTTTCGCTGCCCCCTTTTCCTCGTCTTTCTTATTTACAGATTATCTCCTGTCCAGATTTGACTTGCATGCCTCCTTTCCCGCGCCTCGTTAAGTTGTGGTTGCTTTCTAGCAGCATGAAGCCGTTGATTGAAACATGTTCAGTTCAGCTTGAGCCTTCCTCCTTGTCTCCTCTTCATGCGCTCAGGGACTTGATCATTGGTGGTGAAGTTACAGAGGTAGAAGCAATGGCAGAAGACTGGATGAAAAACCTCGCATCTCTTGATTCTCTCTCTTTTAGAGGATCGTCAATTATTCAGCATATGTTAGGGAACTTGCAATATCTACCTACTCAACTTCAGGAACTGTATATTACAGATATAGAAGATGACAAGCTTTGTCTGTGGGAATATGAGGAGAATAACAACATGCAATGCCAAACCCCCTTTCACTGCCTCCGTTCTCTGCAGAAAATCTCTTTCAGCAATTGCAAAAATATGAAGGCACTACCAGAGCAGATCAGCGACCTCCAATCCCTCACGCATATTTTGATCATCCATTGTCATGAATTAGAGTCATTGCCTGAAGCCATGTGTTGCCTTACCAATTTACATTCACTGAGAATCTACCACTGTCCCCTTCTACTTGATAGATGCCGGGATGAGTCTGGACAAGATTGGCCCAAGATTGCTCACATCCCAAACAGAGACATACAGTGATATTGATTCCTCTGAAGGTAATTTTCCAACATTGGTTCTATTAATAATATATAATTGTTTTCTACTGTTTGACTTTCTTCATTCTAATTATAACACTTTAATCGTGAAATGTGAAATTAAAAAAAAAAGTGTAACATCTGGTAAAAAAATCTAAATTCATATGTGAGTGTAGTATTCCACAAAAGTAGTAGTGTCTTTTTAATTCTTTTCGATTTCCGAATTTTAACCTCATGGCTGATTTTTAAATTGCATCAGGGTGGAAGTCACGGTTTGAACAATGACAGTTGAAATGGGAGGATTCGCTGTGTTGGCTTTGCAATTCCTCTTATCACATCAATCCATCTTGCAAAAAGTTAAATGCTGAAGATCTTCATCAAATTTTCTCGGTTTCCAAATTTTTGTGTCAATAATTATTCAGGTGTTCTTCATTTTGTATCTCATTGCTTTTTAATTACTTTTTATTGGCAATTTTTAATATTTTGATGCAAATGGTTAGCTAGCACACAGAGAAAGTTGTTAGCCCGTAGTCATTTTCAAATGTCAGTTTTTAAGTATTTTCCAATCACTAGTTTAATCCTTCTTTTGTAGATAAGAATTTTTTTTATCTGGCATAGATCAATACCAAAATTTTATATAACAGTTCCTCAATTCATCGAAGATGTATATAATAATATATCTGACTTCCCAAAACTTTTTATTAATTGAATTAATTCCCTCGTCAACATACTAGCTAGTAGCTAACTTGTCTTGCTAACCGTGAAAGTGATAAATGAAGTAAACAAAGAGGGATAATTAGATTTGCATTCACTTTACAAAGATGGAAGTAATATTACCCTTTAATTGACAGAACTTGTATGAGCTATTTGTGTTTTAAAAACATGCCACAAAAACAATGGGGTATTTGATTGAGTCTGTTTTCCCTTTTGCATAGCAAAAACTACTCCTCAAAAATGCATTTCCACAAAGAAATATACTTTTATATTGTGTAAAATGCAATGAATTAGCCATCAAGACTTCAACATATACTTTACTAGCAACAATGTAGTTTTATTTGATAAGAAACTCAATCTGCTTGTTTAGTTGCTTAGTTTGAGGCAGAGAATTTTAGCTTAAAGTTGTATATTTGTCATACCATTGATTGTGTAAATATTTATCCATATTCTACAGAAGTTGTAATGACTCCATTAGCAAATGGGAGGGAGTGTTTTCTTCACTTGAATCGTGTACATAGATGCTTGGGCATGGTCTATCATTAATATTTTCACTACTGACATTATGGAAAAGGAAAACGAGTAAACTTACAATGAAGATTTACATCAAGGTAAGGCTATAATTCATATCTAAACTGCTTAATGACTAAGCAAGATGGAGCATATTAAACAAGCCTCTTCTTTTGTCTCCCCCCTTTTTTAAGTTTTAGTAACTATTATGATACCATATATTTCTAATAGGAAACAACTTTAAAATTGGTTTTATGATACATGTATCCAATTAACTAATGTTTTTAATATTCAACATTTATGCTGTGTTTGGTTGAGGGGTAAAAAATCAAGGTAAAATTTATATGAGTAAACTTCATGTGTAAAATAATACATAAAACTCATTCATGTAATTTTTAGCTCAATTTTTATGCTCAAACCAAACACACCAAGGTTAGGCTCACTCTAATCCAAGACAGAACATGTAGGAAGGTTCATCAAGTATTTATGAGGATGATCAAAATCAAATCTAAGTTTTGACAATTTATGATTGGAATGCTTGTCAGGTAATCAAACACCCATTTATTTCCAAATTATTAAATATTATGAAGAGAAAAATGCATCTCAAGTGCAAGATTCTGGAAACAATTTTGTATAAGAAATAATTATTGGCAGCATTTTACACATTTCCCATTTACTATTGTTTCTGATAGAAAAAAAAAATTATTGAAAGAGAATAAAGGAGTATAATTTAAATTGCACGGGGAAGATGTGTATCTCAATTGCAATTTACAATAGTGAAGTTCTAGCTGCTCAAAAATCAAACGATATTAACAATTGCAGAACAACCACTAGAAGGCTACCTGATATAGAAAAGGGCACTGTTAGATTCATGTCATAATAACACAAGATTGATTATGCTTATTTGTAGGTTGCTTCCGACTAATGCCGATGTCAAGGATGAAGGAAAATGACAAATATACAAGCTTCACTTAATAGTATTATTAGTAAAAAGGAGAAAGCATAGAAGACAAGTGAAACTACAAACGTAAGCTTTTCTTTTTATTGGTTTGTATTTTGTAACATACAGAATACAAGCACCAGAGCACCAGTAAAGACAGTAGATTAGATAGAAAGTAATTTGATAGCTAGAGGTAGAGGAAATCTTAGGAAAACCAGAAGTGAAACTATTAACAGCGATTTAGTTTTTAATTAATATTTGAATGTAAGCATGATTTATGACATGATTCTATGCCATTATCTAATCCATGTTGTCTTATTTGTTGTTGTTGATTTGTAATATAGAATCTTCAACTATTGGCTATTGTCTATTTTAATTAGAAATTTAGAAGACTCCAAAGCTTAGTATGTAAAAACTTGTTAATTTTGATAGCAACTTCATAGGTCAATATTAGTAAATTGAAAGAATTTTCTGATTCTTTCAAGTCTTTGACAAAAACATGCAACTACTTAAAACTATTCCTAATTTCTTTTGTTGCATAAGCATTCCTCTTCTGTGCATGTAGATGTAGTTACTTCATGGTTAATCGTATTTGCATAGGCATGAAAGCTTCTTAATGCTGTCATTCACATGCATCTTTTCATATATGTCAACAAATAAAAAATATTAAGGTGTTGTTGATGTTTGTTGTTGTCTTCTATGAAAGCATTAATTCCTTGCATTTTTTCTGAGTTTCACATTTTTTAACTTCATGACAAAAGGAAATTCACAAATTGAATATCAAACAGGTTTAATAGGAAGATTCACTCTGCTGTGTCCAAACCTTTTGATCATATTGGAACAAGTGAAATGCTGGAGAAAGACAGAAATTGCTTGAGCTCTGGATTCTTGTGCAATGGTGATTCATAAAAGCATGATTACTGGCTTTCATATGATTCATAAAAGAATGTGAAATTTTGCTCGAGTTCTGGATTATGATTTCTGGCATTCAAGTCCTCTTCCCATTCTATATAGAGCCAAATAGGACCAGCAACCAAATGAAGGCAATTGAGATGAAATATATTGGATCACCACCAGTGATTATCATCAACTCAGTTTTGAAAGCAAGAAGTACAACAATACAACCCACCGCCAAGACAATGGCTGCATTAGATTTGAAACACTAGCTGATTAACATAAATGACACAAAGTTCTGAGAATTAAGAGTAGAACTTTTGCAGGGAAGCCAATTCAGATATGCTGGATGAACTGTATGGAGCAAGGCAAGGGAGGATGCCTTGTGATTATTAGTATCTAATGTCCAACCCATACTTTGGCTAATTGATTCTTCATACGCTTTTGGTGTTGACTGTTTTTATATTCACTATTCAATCAAACTGATGATTGTATTGATTGTATATGCATCTCAGATAATGTTAATATTCAGTTATCCACCAATAATTATACCATCTGATGCTGTTTGTCAAGAAACACGATTTGGGAACCTGTCATTGATTGCATTATGGACAACCTATAAACCTGCCAAGTACTTTACTTGTGTCAAGCTTTACTGATGAGTGATGGCATGAAGACACAAAAGTGTGACTGTTTCTATTTTAATTTGAGAAAGCTATAACATTAAGGAAGCTTAAATGCTGCACGTTGATGCATACGATTCCATTTTAGATGCCAATACTCGGATTCTGTAGAAAATTGAATAAACTTGAAAAAGGTGTTTGGTTAAACAATCTAAACTTTGTTTGACTACTAATGCCGATCTTATTGCGCACTCCATAAGGCATGGGAATTTTAATTTGCACGCAACAAGTATTTCTTGTCACTGGGTACTTTAAATTTGGATATATAACAAATTAAAGCTACGATTAGTGATTTTATTGATTTGGGTCTATCTAATGAGTGCCCTAACCACTACTCTTTAGGCACTGCTTAATGATACTAAAAGAGACAAATTTTAAAACTTTATTGTGTATCCATTGGGTCCATGACTTTGCTAACCAGTGCCCTTATTGATTTATATCATAGGGCTTAAATCTGTTAGACATGCTACCCAATTCGAGCGCTTGAAATCAAGTTAGGTTTTAAAGTTGTGAAAGAAAAATTAACATGCTAGCATTGGAGCTAAATGAAGTAGTGTCTCGGGCAATGAAAACACATAAATGAAGTAGTGTCTCTGACAATTATAGTCAGTGCTCGAAAATATGCAACCAAGTGAGGAGCAAATGGTAAAGAGGAATGCATTTCTACTAGGTTAGAAATCAGATTTATTGGAGCTTAAACATAGCAATTCTATTTTTTTTTTAACTAAAATATTTAAGGATAGAGAATAGACATGGGAGTTAAAACTTGCAAGCTCCCGTAGCTCATTAAGTCATGTAGGAGTCTACGTTAAACTACGAGCATAGTTACACATAGCAATTCTACTTATTTTCTTTTCTTTTGTCAAAAAAATGCCTAAAATCTCAACTCTATATTCAGGGTGTAAATTGAAACATCTATTGAAAATGAAAGCCTACCTACATACAATTCATCTCTTTAATGTTTTCCCAAGTGTGAGGAGCAATACACACTAAACTACAACTTGAGTACAAAAAGAAAGTGCCTTGTTACCAAAAGGGAGCTACGGTCCTTCAAGTGCATTTTACCTTGCAAGTTGCCACCTTCATGACAATCAATGAAGCTCCATCCAAGTATACTTTGTAACGAGCTCTACCAAATAAGCAAATAGACAATGTCAACTTATGGCCTATCTATAACACACATAAAATCACAGTAAATTATTACAATGCACTACTAGTGTAAGCTGTAAGGGAATCATTGCATAGTTAGTTCCACATTAATAACCTAATCGAACAAGACTTCAGCTCTTAAATAGGAAATTAGTGTCAATATCATCACACTATCATTTTAGGATGTTGAAATTCTTGATGCATCCTGCATTATGACTGTTGTGGCATGAGAGGATATTTGAAGAAAGATTATCGAAATAATAAGAAGAACATGGAAAAAGCTCAAGAAGCAACAGCCTCTCAAGTAAGTAAGGAAATAACTATGTAAGTATGAATGAGTCTAAGAGTAAAGGTTGATGTTTTTATGCTCGGCAAGAAACGTGTTCATCTAAAAAGTGACTAAAAGGATTATCACAATGTAAGATCTCGTTTTGTGCATTCCAGACACCATTAAACGTGCCCATACAGGATTCAGAGTCGATCTAGTTTTGGTACCCTTCAACTGGTCAAGAAAATTTAAGTACCATCTATAAAGACTTCTTTTAAGACACATGAACTAGCTCATTTGTCCCTTCCACTGAAGGACAATCAACTAGGACTACAGACCAAACTAGTTTATTTGAAAAATAAATAAAAGCAATTGTTCAATAACATGTCTAATTATTCAGCACATTTTCTTTACCTTACTCCATCTTTGAGAGAAGGGATGAGGAAAAGAAAATGAGGGTTGTGGGAGAAAGTAGCACCCTACCTGGGTTCAAACCTATACAACCTTAGAAGTGGGCTCATTACCACCAGGCTGACACCCTAATGGCCATTCACAAACTTTATTCATCCTCTTAATGTATGCCACGCTCAACAATTCCTTTACTCGCTCATTTTCAGAACCTAAAAATCTTAAACCAAATAATATTTTGCTTTTCTTCCCCAATTTCTTTGAGGACAGCCACTCATTCTATGTCATAAAGCTACCAACCCCACATCAGCTCAAATCTCATTCCTCCCTAAATATTTCCACATTCCAGGACCTTAAGGATGCACAAGTCAACCTTCTCATATCAAGCCATATAGGAGAAATTTTTGAAGAAAAAAAGGAAAAAATATTGACATGAGATGGTGTCACACCAAATTTCATAATCCAAACCAACTTAGTCTACTAATCCTTTGTGAGAATGCTCTACCTTAGAACATGAGAAGAGAGTGACATCATAGAAAATTGACCATTTGCATTCATAGGAAAAAAAAAAAAGCCAAGATATATCAACCTAGCAGTAATAATTAAGCAAAAACTCAAATAAAAGGATTAATTCTCAATAGTCAAGGCTACAATTTCTACTTCAAGAAACAAAAGACAAAAGCATACACCTCAAAAAGAAACAACTGAAAGTTTTGTACCTTTTTCAAAAATCGTTGACCGATGTCCAAAACTATTAAGTGGCCAAACCTAGTAACAATATTTGAAATATCATAAGCACATAATCATAACTATCAAATAAAACAAGTGTGCACTTTCCAACACGTGGTTAACTAACACGCAATTTTTAAATAAGCAAAATAAGACCAGGAAGCATGAAAAGGCAAACCTAATTAACCACAAGGACCAATTTCCATATAGATAATTAAGTCTTTATGTGATGACCTGGTAATTTAGATTAATTCATGTTATAATAATAATAATAATAATAATAATAATAATAATAATAATAATAATAATAGTAATCAATAGCATGGCAAATAAAACATAAACATGAACCTTGTAATAACTCAATAATTTAATCTTATAACTTAATCCTATTTGTGCCTTTAAAATAATTGTCAATATGGAAAATAAAACAAATGGAAACCATGTTTGGCATAGTCTAAAGTAGGTAATTTTTTTGGTACAATACTTAGTGGGTGGAACCCACTTTCTTTTTTTTTTTTATCTTTCCTTTCTTTCTTTCTTTTTTCTTTTCTTTCTTCTCCTCCTCCTTTCTTTCCCTTCCCCGTAAGTGACTTCCTCCCTCCCTTCCTCTTTGGTCTCTTTCCCTCCACCAGACAAGCCGCCGCCACACCCACCGCCTGCCGACACTGGCGTCAACGTCGATGCCTCCACTTTGCCCACCACTAGCCAATTGATTTCCCTCTTTCTCCTTGCCCTCTTGCTCACAGTTTCCCTTTCAGGAGAGGAACCAGTGATGGCCGAGAGTGTAGGAGTGTCTCCTCCTTCTATTCTTCTTCTTAAGGTAGTGGGTAAGTGTTAATGTTACTCCATTGAACTTATTGAGCTCTCTATGTAGTTATTCATGGTGGATTTGGGGTTTTTAGGAACCCTAAGTGTAAAAATTGGGGATTTTATAGTCTAGAGCTACTTCATATTAATTGATAACATTGCTAGCTCATACATGCGTTGTTGTCTTGTTTCAAGATTTAGACGAGATGGATGTCAACGGAAGATTTCAATAGCTTGAGAAGTAGTCTTCGGTTCCTTGGGAACTATTGTTGTGGGTAGATTTAGAATTTGTGGTTAATTTCTTATACTATAAATTACTTATGAATTTTATTGAAGCCTTGTTGTCTCCTATTAATTGATTTATATGATTTATGTATTTGGAAAAAATTAATTATTGTTGTTGATTGGAAAGTAAACGTGTTTCATAACCACATGAGACAAATAAATTGTTTTATACAATAAGATAAAAGATTGGTTTGGATATGATGAATATTGATTTTAGAACTGGAAATTGGTTTATGGGCTAAGCCAAGTTAAATTGATGGATGGAAAAGTGACTAGAACTTGAATAGTTCATAGGAATGCTTATATTTAGTATCCTGTATGAGAATATTTGGAAAAGGTATTGAGTAATGAAAATGGTTGATTCTTTTATAAATTGTTTTAGGAATGCCTAGATAGGAAGTGGACTAATGGCAGGTATGTTAGCCAGGGTGCATCTTGATTGATGAGAGTGTTACATGACCATATGAGAATGGTACATGCTGGATGAGTAGGTCCACGTGTTTGTGGTTCCTAATGGAAGATGGGATCACGCAAGGGAATGAGCGCCTAAGTGTGTGATCCTGATGGAATTTCCTATCTGAGGCTACTTCGCCATATGTATTATTTTGATTATGAATATGTTTTTACCATATTATGTATATAGCTTTCTAATATTATTGATTAATTTCGATATTGTCTTATGTGGGCTATGGATGCTCTATCTACTCACTCAAGTTATTCAACTCACTCCATTGTCCCTCCTCTTTTTCGATAGGTGTCGACCCTAGCTTTGTGCATTCTCCAACCTAGTGATCTCTATTTGTTGTGTGGTGAGCCACTTTTGGTCTTGTGGTTCACGTGTATAGAATTGTAGCTACAATGTGTCACAGGCGGGGTTGGAAGTTTGATATGATATAAAATTTAGTTTGTTTTTGGATTTGAATGAAATGGTTTTAAGTAATGTTATATTTGCATATGTTTTTGGTTATTTGGAAATTCATGAAAACTTAATTACTCATAATAGTAAGTTTTATATTTTGAACTTTATGGATGACTTGTTGGACCTACAAACATATTTTGAAATACTACCATGACAGGAGTCTAGGCCATGTGGATGTATACTATATTATGAACGAGTGAATTTGTAATATGGGAAAAGCCCAATTTTGAAAGGAAACTTCTTCTGTTCCTACTTGATCTTCATATAGGCTTGCTAGGGATTGAAACTCCCTATACGCCAGTGGCCCAAGATTGGGTCATGACACTTTACTACAATGATGTATATATAAAAGCTATTCTGGTATGTGAGACTTCTAGATCAGCAAATTCCTGAATTGCCTCATTAGAGTTACAATTACAAAAATAGTGCATGCTTCCAAAGAAGTATTAGAAAGAGTAAAACTTAGAAGTAGAACGTATTTGCCTAGTAATACCATATTACCATTACAATCCATTGTTGCTCTTAAATTCTTAATAAAATAATATTGAACCACATGTCACTTAGAGAAAAAGGCAATGCAATATAAATCCCTGAGGACCTCAAAATAAAGAAGAACATAGTCCAGGGTTCAACATTTACCCTAAAAAACACTTTTCCTTGTATAAGGCCATAAGGAAGAAGACCAAAATGCTGTGAATCATGTGACACATAAATGTTATCCCCTTGAATCCAAACATGCCCCTTTGGCACCTGGAAAAGAGAGATTATAAATTGAGCAACAAACTGACACAAGTTAAAAGAATAATAAAATAATTAACAACAGCAAAGCAAAGAAATCGTAAACCATGAATTTAAAGCAAGAGAGAGGAAAAAAGATGATGGGAAACAAATAGTATAGTAGTGGTTGCTGCATAACAAGTTCATAATTAATTTCTTATTAAAAAACTAATGATTAAGGTGTGTTAGGACTTGAAAAGGGAGTTCAATTTAAATGATCCTTTAATCAAAATGAAATAGATCATAGTGAAAATAAACACAAGCAGATTAGTATTAGATTCTAATTATTACATTTGAACTAAAAATATTATCTCAACCAAAAGCATAGTGAAATTTTAAGTAACATAGCCTCATCAGACAAAAAGCACACCATCAAGACTCATATCAACTGTCAAGTAACATACATAATGTATTTCTCTCTATATATGCAAGAAATAGTAGTAAAACGCTCTAACCAAGTCTACATCAATTAAGTGAGTAGCTCAAAAACTCATCTAAATGTTACATATAAGAAAAAGCATTATTTTACTTGATAAAAACATAAAATTAAACAAAGTACACAATGGTTCTCAATCTCATGGCTAAACCTAAAGTAAAAAAGAAAAAAAACAACCTTCTCCTACTCCCTTTTGAGAAATTCTCACACCTGCCTCCACTCACTACATTCACCTGAATGTGTGAAAAAGAAGAAATAAAATAATTTTGCAATAACAGCAAATCTCATGTCAGGCTATTTAGGCAAAACCTCCTCAACATTGTCCATAAAGTGAGATTAAAGGATTATTCACCTTTAAATCATTAGGCAGATCATGAAAACCATGCACTTCAATAAATAGAACCTTGCTTTCACACTTCAAACAAACTCAATTTAGAGTATCTTAACCTTCTCATCTAACATGACAAAGGTATCTAACAACTAAGTACATTTTCACAACCATACACTACAAAAAAATTCACAAAAAGTAGTTAATAAAAAAAATCTAATTTGGAAGCATAAAAGGGTTTTACTATTTTACACTGTCATGTGCTACAATATACAAGACTTTCAAGACATTAGGCGTAAAATAGTTTTACACGTGCAATAGTACATGATTAAATGGCATTATCAATTATCAAAATTAATCTAAAAAACAAAAACACAAGTGAACCATGCAGTTAACACCCAAATAAAAAAAATAAAAAATAAAATAAAATCAGATACACACACCACTACAATTTGAGTGGCATAATCACGCATAGGATCAAATTAAGTGGCAGTGTCTCCTTCCATGGCCACACTCCGCTTCGTGAGGCACCGATTAGGGTCGGAGGGTGACCGAACAAGAACCAAGTCGCCATGCCTAACCTTCCCAACCCACTGAGACACGTGCTCCGCAAAAATGACGTCGTCGGCGAGGTTTAGGGTTGGGAGTATGCTGGGCCCGTACACCTGCAAAGGGCAATTAGGTAATTCCAAGGTGCAATTTAGTCAAATGGGTATCTAAAAATCACATAAAGTTTGTATCTTTTTGGGTGTTGGGGAGGGAATAGGTTACGTGTGTTGGGCAGTAAAGGTAGTTGTCGGCGAAGTGAAGCTAGCAGAGGAACTTGGCAGGCGTTCCAATGCTTCCTTTGCGAGGCTTCTACATTGTGACATGTAACTTATCCCTTTCAGTTTCATCTCTATTTGTTGATTGTCTCACTACCCTATTATGTCGCTGTTTGTGACCTATTTGTCTGGGCGGGTAACACTGTGATTATGCTGTTTGATTTGAAGTTGGAACATCCTCTAAAAAATCTTCTTTTGGTTTTTTTAATTGCCAAATAATCTAATGTTGGAGTGCAACTTAAGGCTTTTATATATATATAATTAAAAAACAAAATTATATATCAAACTCTCACTTTTAAGCTTAAGTTACTCAACCTTAAATCAATAACTTTAATCTATGAATCATTTGTGCATTCAATAGCTTTCATATATAACTTTCATGTAACCAAAAAAAAAAAAATCAATAACTTTTCATCATATGCATCATATATGAATCCACTAAATCATCTAAGGGTGATTAATCGTTCATTATGCACTTTCCTAACATCCTCGTTTTAAAGCAAATCCTAAATACACATATTCATTCTTTTTTTATATAGATAAAATCAATCAACTAAAATTAGATTTCAAATGACCGAAACACAAAATTATCAGTCAATAATAATAAATTTTCCCTTATTTTGTGATTGGAATTGGTTGACAAGATAAAGTTTTCTATTTATTTTATTTGTTCTTGGAAATCGGTTACGAACAGCTAGATTTCTTTCTTCTTTTTTGTTTTTTCTTTTTCTAGAATCAATTAGATATAACAAGATTTTCTTTTGTTTTTGCAGTATTCGGAATCAGTCAACAAGAAGCAGATTTCCAAGTTTATTGTGTGGCTAGGATTGACTATTAATCGATTCCGCCATGTGTAGGCGGTGGATAAGATGCTACCAATTAATTCCAACGCCTATATAAATACAAGTCCCTCTTCATTCTTTATGTTTGTATGGATGACAACAAACACTACAAACATGTTTAGTAAATAATATATTTTAATTATATTTATAAACATGTTTAGGAAATAATATATTTTAATTAGATTAGTAAATATCTTAGTTAAATTAATATATTGTAAACCTCTTTATTTAAATTAATATTTTTAATTTTAGATTAGCAAATATGTTTTTTATAATTAGACTAGTTAGTTGTTTTATTTAGATTATTATATTGTTAATCTATTTATTAAAATTAGTTTTGTAATTTCATTATTCAGTCTTCTCATGTGTTGCATGATAGACGAGACCATATACACATGCCACATCGTCAAATGAAGCCATACTTGGAACAGGCCGCGTTTGGCATGCTACACAGATTCATTTCTTTGAGTATGATAACACTTTGCTATCTATATTTGTGGAGTGGTGGCATCCTAAGACTCACACCTTTCACTTGCCCTATGGAGAGTGCACCATGACGCTCCAAGATGTTGAATTTCAGTTGGGCGTACGAGTGGATAGGGATCTCATCAATGGGTGCATAAGTGGATGGGAGGTTCTAATTCTATAATCAGATATTTGGGAGGCACGAGTTGCTTGAGGTGGTGCCACTTGAGGATGAGTGCCAAGAAAATGGAGGACAATGATGTTGGCCTGGCTCAAGAACAACTTTCCACCTCTGCAAGATCATGTGATTATGTCACAACCAAACTTGGATCATGACCAACATATAAGGAACCTCGTCCCACGTAAGTCTCATGATCGTTAGTCGTATTATTTGCATATTTTATTCATAAAATTCCTTTCAAATCTTAAAACAATCTGCATAACTAAATCATAATAATAATTATTAATCCTTCTTCCATAAATCATGCCAAAATTGTAACTATGATACAACTAAACTAAGTTGCTCTTTTACAAAAAATCATGAATGCTATACCATTTTTATTTACAAGACAAATCATGGAAATCAAAAAGCAAAACATATATGTATGCATGTAGTCCTGGACCCTACTCGCAACATCAATGGAGCACTCTACAAAAAGACAAATACTTCAAGCAACGTGAAACTCACCCAAATTGGAAATAAAGTAATATTGAGGGGTGAAGGTAGAGGATCTAAAGAGCATCTTATCTGAGGAAAAAGGAAAGAAGGGTGAGTTTTATCATAAAATTCAGAGTGGATCCTATCCATAACCATAAATAGGACAAAAAGAAAATACATATAATAGTAATGCAACAACCATAAAACACTTAATTTAAATTACCTAATAGCTATAAAATCATAATTTAGAAAACATAAAAACATCTTTATTTCTTTAAGAATTACTAAAAGAGAATAGATTATCCATTTCTAGCTAAGATCTTAACGGTCCCTCGCAAACTATATTCCTCGTGAACTGATCCAACATGTGGATAATTGCCATTCGCAAGCCTTGGTATACCAAGGTTAACGGAATAACTCCGTTAACTTAGGCTCTATTCCTCTCAGGAATTCCCTATTCTAAATCCATACTAACTCATAAAAAAAAGGGATTCTATACATTCTAAGTTTAAGCATTCTTGCTCATTGTGCATAAAACATAACATTTCCTCATAGTAATTCAAATTTAGAATCATTGCATAAATCATACTATAGCAATTACACATCAAGTATGGTCCCATGTTTGGAAATCATAGGTTTCCATGAGTAGTTCAAAAACATCTTCTAGTTCTTGCATATTTTGCATAATATCATATCATGTGAAAACTTGATTTCTAATCTCTAAATACTTTATATTTCTAGAAAATAATAATATAATGACCAATATAAGGCCATGAAGTCAAACTCACTCACTTGGAGGGGTGGAACTAGAAGAGCTAACACTGCGGAAGCTCTAGGGAGGAAGGATAGCACCAAAGTATGTCATAACAACCATAAAACTCATAAGTAATCTATAGGTACTCCTAGGTCACTCTAGATCAACTCTAACAACATTGGATGAGCACCCAGTTGACAACAATGACAGAAAATAATAAATCCTAACCCTAGATCATGAAAGAATGGAGAGGAAGAAGACATAAATCAATCATAAACACACACCTTTGAAGCTTAGGGATGATGGATTTGGGTGAAATGTAGTGAAAAGAGAGAAAATGGGGGTTTGGGGTTTTGGTTTTGGTTTCAATTTCTGAATGAAACCCCAAGGGAGAAGGATTTATAATGGGGTTAGGGCTCTTTAATTTAATGAAACTGTTCATTTTTATCCTGTGTTACATCAGGGTGCTGGAGCGAGAAAGCTACAGCGGGCTTGGAAATTTCTCACTCGCTACAGAGCTTGTATAGCGAAATAGACATAGAAAGGCCTACATGTTCACTGTGAGTGAAACTCACAAAATCTGCTCTACATAATTCTACAAAATTGAAGCTGCAACATGATTTTGAAATTTGGGGCCTTCCCTATATGGGTGGGTTCTGAGGAACCCTAGGGCTGTACAAAAATTGGTTATGGACACGTATATTTACGGATTACAAATTGAGATTGAGGTCATGCAAGCAACCCAGACATACATGTTGCCTTGATTTGGGGGATGTTGTTTCTGGACAAGTCAACGTATAAAGTTCACTTGAAATGGTTGCCTCTTCTGTGATTTTCAAGAGTGTGGAGACTTGGCTAGGGATCTGTAGTGCTAACTACGTTGTACTCAGTTTGCGTTGTCCAGTTAACATCATAGTAGGGTTCTGGCTAGGTGTCTTGTCCTACTACTGAGTCATGGATATGGTATAGTGTCATTGCTTAGTTCTATAATTGATTGCCTCAATATTAGGTCCATTGGCCACGAGATATATTACTAGACCAAAATTTGCGATTGTGATGAAAGTTATGATGTTTATTATTGCAATGCCTTAAATTATCAACTTATGTAAATTTTTCTAGTGGATCGAATTTGCGTGCTACCTAATGTACATGATAGCTGCATGTCAATTCTTAGTGCATGGATTGATCAATTCCATTATCAGATGTAAGTTTTTGTATATTATTTTACAAATTTACTTTTTGTATATATACAAGTGGGAAAACTAATCAATGTCTTGTAGAGTTGTGTGGACACCATATGATAACCCTTAGGTCTAGCAAATTATACCGGCATGGGTTCACTTCAAGTCTGATATTTGGGCACCTTTTTCATTGCTACTCTGCTTCCCATGTTTTGAGTGGCATCATGTGTAACACCTCACTAAGCTCTAATTCTTCCACCTTAAGTTTTAATATTATTAGTATTTTAAACAATAATTAGATAACATAATATTATTATCTTGTAATCTGAAATTTTATGAGAACTTTTTTTTTTTTAAACTGCTATGATTATTTCTCATTTATAGTTCTATTCTGGAATAATGTATACCAACTGGAAATCATGCATCTGATAGATTCCAGGAAAGAGAGGTGGGTCACAATGGACATGCTTAAATACCAAGTCTTTCCTAGCCAGAACCTTTCCAAATCACACTTTTAGTAATACACTTTCTTCCCAATCCAAGGGTAATTTTTAAATGACAAAGAATATTTCTTTTCTAAAATATTACTATTATTTGTTAATCAGGAGTTCCACAGTAGACAACCATCATCTATAGAAATATACTTCACTACTAACATCAATCCATAGGATACAATACATATTACACATTCAAGATACATTAAGGAAAACTTTAATATAACAATATAACATAACCAAAGTCTAGTAACATAGTAAAGATTCTATCTAGCACACATAATAGAATCTATTATTTAGAAACTAAGTCCAAGGCTACATCCATTTCACTGCGATGACGATCCATGTTATCTGGAAACATCAAAGAAAGGGGTGAGAGAAGTCTCCAGGAGGGTGATGTTTCCAGGGGAGTCCCATTTCATCCCAAAAATACTAAGAATAACACTGGAGTGCAATAAGATGCAATCTTTTATATTAACTCAAATTATATTTTACTAATGTCAAGTAAGATAGAAGTGCACAATATCAATCATAATAAAAGTTCAGGAAAGAAGTGTCATAAATAATCATGAGTATACCTAAGCTCCCTTTTATAGTATTATGTTCTTTTCAAATGATTATAGTCTGCAAGGTTTACTTCATATTGGATCTGTGAAAGCTCTCATTGCTGGGCGTCCTAGTCAGTACGATGAATACCAAGTCCTTGTCCGCTAGCATGGCGGGGCCCAAGGTATCACTATAACGTACACCAAGTCCTGTGCCACAAGGCTGGAAGGTGTCGTTTAGCAACTCAAGACTAAGTGTACACCAAGTCCTTATCCGCTATAAAGCGGGCAAAGTGTCACTTATTTATGTATTCATTTTACATAGTGCATACAGTATACATAAAGAATGAAAATTACATAAAGTTTACATGATTTCTTTCATATTTACATATAGATCACAAGATTTTTCATATTTACACATAAAGTCCAAACAACATAGGATTCCTAAAATACTCATAAAACTCATATTTCTTACAATTATTATTGAAGCACCAAATCACACTATTTTTATAAATTCATTTCCTTTATAATAAAATATACTTAACTTAGTTTTTCATTATATAATAATTTATTTTCACGTAATAATATGTTACTAATTCCATAAGTCTAAATACACCCAAAATTATTTCCAATCTATCTTTAGAAAATATGTAGGTAAATTACCTTTACATGTTCAATATAAGTAAAAAATATTTTTATCAATATAAAGATATAATCATAGGGTAAATAAAAGAGCAATAAAATCTAAGAAATATTTAAAAATAAATAATTGAAATTATACCCAAACTTTAAGAAATCACTTCAAGCATGAATCTAGTTAGTTTATATGTCATATTCCTAATGAGACCTTAACTTAAATCTTTGTAAATAATATTTCTTAATGTTAATAAATTTATATTCAAGTCAAATATTTATAATCCAAGGTCCATAGTCCAAGATAAACATAACACATAAACCAAGCTAAATATTACATGCTCAAAGGTTTAAAATCCATTCATTATAATGAATTAAATACAACACTTTTTATGAACCAAAAATATTTTATGATCAAATACATAATGAGGTCAAAATCAAGCTATATTATCTTAAAATTTCACAACTTGTGCACAAAACTTTATTAAATGAAATTACATGGTTTAACAAATTTAGACAACATTGAAATATTTGAAGAAAGCATAATCAAAATTTAAATGATCTTAAATCATACTTTTCAACCATATAAGTAAATAAATAAATATACATCATATACACATAGATTAAGTATTTTATGTCACAATCTTTAAATCATTCAAACATATTAAAACCATAAACACAAACTTTGAGTATCATAACAACATCATATATAAAAATCATGCATGAAGTTTATTAGTGAAAGAAAAACCCCTACTTGTTCTTGGAGCTTTAGAACTTAGCAATACCCACGCTAGATCAGCAACTTCTTCAACTTTTATAAACCTTCTCTAAGGGTTCTAATTCATGTATAAAGGCTGGGAAGTGTTGAAGTTAGATGGTGATAAGAATAGGTGATAATTTGGAGGTGATTTGCTAAATATTTGTAAATATTTTTGTGTGAAAATAAAGAAAATGAAGAGAGAAATGATGGCTATGAGTGTTGATAGATTTTGGGCAAGAAGAATGAAGTGTGGAGTGATGTTTAGAGGGGTGCTATTTATAGAAAAAGTTTAGGATTAAAATATTACTAATTTCATAATTTATTTATCATATTTGATTAGTTAAATATTAAAACTAACACTAAATAATTTAATAAATTCTCAATTATCATTTAAAGACATACTAAAATGTTAATGAAATGATTTAAATTCATTTATTAAATTTTAATATATTTAAATATAATTTAATAATTAATTATTCAAAATAAGGTAAATTTGCTTATACTAGTTCATCTTAATTAAGTTAATTAATTAGTAAATGACTTATTTTTTTATTCAAACATCATAATAAGATTATTAGAGATATAATACAAGTATTCACGAAATTTATATAATTTTCTATAATTATTTATATTTTTTTTGATATTTTACACTATTGCTAGTTTTATTAAGAATTAATTATTAATTAACTAATAATTTATTTAACTATTATTTTTTTTTCTTCTTTGGCAGCCTATAGGTTTGAAAAACATGTCTAATAGAGTTATAGAGGGTGGAAAGTTGTCTTGAATGATTAATATATGAAAATGACAAATTTTGCATATTTATCTTAAAGTTATATATACTAAATAATTCATAAAATCATCATAAAAATTAATTTTCCTTAATCTATTGTTAAGAACATATTTTTACCTTATTTATAAGTTATCTATAATTTTCGTGAATTTTTTCTATAATTTTTAGTATTTTTAATATATATTTACCTTAATTAGGTCTAATTTGAGCTAATTAAAATAATTAATTATCTATAAATAAAATATATAAATTTTATATAGCAGCCCATGTGAATTTTGAGCTACCTAACATGATAAGGAGACAAGCTCATCTTTGTTGAAATTTTTAGTCAAAGTTTGGTTGGTTGTTGAATAATTATAATATGAAAGTTTGACCATTTAATTTTATTTTTCAAATATATTTTTTTTCTTCCATGTGGCTGATCTAGGTGTTAATTAATTGGTTTAGTATTATCAGCAAGATAAATCAAGGTTTAGGAAAATTTATCTTAAATTTTAAGTGATTATTTAGGTAATTTAAGCTTTAATTAAGTCAAAATTAATTAATTAAAGATCAATATGATTTTTAACACTATCCATAGCCTAATGGAGAGACCTATTTCATGGTCCTCATTATTTAATATCATAACTTAGTAAAAAAAATTTTACAAGACTTAGAGTTATTTTTTAGGACTTTTCAGTTTATTTTATACTCCACAATAGGTTATTTTTGTGCAATTATGCTAATATTATACAAAATTACTTAATATTTATATTTATGATCAAATTTATGTTTAAGGTATATTTGTAATTTTTTATCATTTTTTTTAATAACTTAATGACATTCTCTAAGCTTTTCTAATATTTCTATTAGCTTTTTCTACAACTAATTATGTTATAAGTTTATTTTCTATCCTCTAATGGCATCTTTTGTAATTTTAATAAAATCCAATGGAATAATTAAAATTTTACATTTTGGTGTTAAGTTCCAGATTGTACAACTATTAAGTTTTGTAATATTTTAATTATACATTTTTTTTCAATAATTATCCTTAAATATTTCTTGCCTAAACAAAATCCGCATACTATCAAAATAAAATGTTATAACAAAGTAACACTATATTAAGAAAAATTTGGGATGTTACATCATGTGGATCATTTGTGATTGTAATGAACAAGAATATAACCCCTCATAACCATTTTTCTCTCAAAATCTCATAGCATTGTTTGTCACAATTTGACATGTGTCTTCATACTCTCATAGTATTTGCCTTTCACTTCCCTCAAAACAATTACACTGTGTGAGTTTTGGCAGATATCGAGTTTATGTAAAGGTAAAGGAGATAGCTGTTGAAAAAGACTAAATCATAATTGATTAATTAGAAATAGATTTATGTTCTGGTGAGAAATTGGTCAATATATAATAATTTTCATATGTCTAACATGTGTCATGTAGAAATCTTATTGTATTAACCAATTCCAAGAAAGAGAAAAATGACAAAGAAAAAAAATAGAAAGGAAATCAAGTTGTACCTGACAATTCTAGGAACAAATAAAATACATAGAAAATCTATTTCTTGTCAATTGATTCCAATCACAAAATAACAAAGGGAAATCTTGTTATTATTGATCGATTACTTTGTGTTTTGGTCATTTGAAATCTAGTCTAGTTAACCAATTTTGCCTATATACAAAAAGAATGGATATGCAAATTTAAACCTCAAGAATTGAGAGTTTGGTATATAAAGATTGTTTTTAATTTATATAAATAAAAAAGCCTGCATACAATTAATAATATTTAGTATTGATATAAGATTAACAATATTAAAACAAATTGTAATAGTGCTAGTCTTAATGCAATAATAAAATTATGGATAAAATGCATTTTACCCTTAACTTTAAGTTATATGCAATTTATACCCTAATTTTATAAAGGTACATTGTGATGTCTTGAACTTTTCAAACAATGCAAAATTTTAAGTCATAGACAAGGTTTTGGATTGCACATAATAAAAAATTCATGGGATTAAATGCATATAAAAATTCACAAGTAAAGTGCTGGGTTACACAAATTAAAAACAACAGGGAATTAAGTACACATAAATCATATCTCTATCAATTGCAAGAATTATGCTAAGGGGTATTTTATACTATTTGAAAAGTCCAAGATATCGTAATATATATTTTGAAAAGTTGAGGTATAAATTACATGTGACCAAAAGTTCAATGAGTAAATTACATTTTACGCTAAAATTATTTTGTGACTAGGAGATCACATATATAAATTCTTAAGAAAGTCTTGGCAAAAATAAAACTATATATATGTGTCGTTTCTCTAAGTGTCCACCCAATAGGAGCCTTGTCACCAAGGACAAATTTATGGGTTAAGTAGTGGGGTCACATGCCCCCACCAAGTTGATAATTTGTTAGTAATATATCGATACATATATATTTTTTGTTCCTTTTATTTTTATTAAATCTGACTCCATATTAAGATAAAAATTAGGAAAAATTACACTCACATTTCTTGAGATTTGGTGAAATATATGCACCCCCTATTTTCAAATTTTCATGCCAAATCCCTAATTTTGAAAAATCTTACACCAATCTCTCCCCTATTAACATTTGTCTATAAGTGACTTCGACATAATAGTACAGGTGTACAACACATGATTTTTAATGACATTGTTATAAATATTAAAATGATATAACTATTGAATGATTATATTGTCCTTTTATCAAGTTATAAAACCACACCCTCTTTTCCATGCTGTAGAAAAGGGCAAATGGGTAGATGATGTAATTTTATCACTTAGTAAAAGAATAATATGATTATTCAATAGTTATAACAATCTTTAATATTTAATACAATGCCTCTAAAAAGCACATGATGGGCTCATGTGTACTGTTCCCTTAAAGTCACTTTCATGCTAATGTTAGTAGGAGAAGTTTGTGCATTTTCCAAAACTCAAAGACCTAGCAAACGAAGTTTAAAATAGAGGAATGTGAATCATATTTCACCAAATATCAGAAGAATTAATCGTAATTTTTCCTAAAAATTATCTAGAACTTATTATTATGCTTATATATTATTTTTACTCTCGTTATCTAAATTTTATGAATCCATCGTTGCTTGCATGTGACTTGAACAATCCTTTAAAGCATCTTTTAAAAGTTGACATATATGAAAGGTTAGTGAAGTTAACTAGTGTATTACTGTGGAAACAATAAGTAAGAGAATTTACTCACTGTATATCTTATAATGTTTAAAGTTCGAGATTTAAGTAATCATAGTTCAAGAATAAATCAAATTATGAACTAACACTTACTTTGTTTTATAGAACTCCTTTACAGATGATTTTTGTTTTCAATAATCTCTTTATTGGTGATTACATTATAAAACAGTCTTACTCCAACTTCCAAGTGTAACAAATCTACAATTCAAACAAAACCAAAAGTGCAAATTAAAAGTATGGATAAATTATACTAAACTTTCCTGATTTAATGTGATTACAATTGGCACTTCTTTATACTGAAAATTATTTCTAGAAGTCTAGAACACCCTAGATTTGTAAAATTACGTTAGCATCCCTAGTAACAAAAAAATAATAATAAAATGATTTGTATACGATTCTTAGTGACAAAATTATAACATTTTGACAATATTATATATATATTGACTAAAATACACATTTTTATCACAAGTCATAATTATAAGTTTCATCTCCACATGATAAAAGAAATATTTTATTCAATCAATATGTTAAATAGTCAAAATATTATCATTTTTCTTTATCTATAATCATGTATATGTCAAATGTTATATTTTTTGTCACTTAAATTAGCAAACCAATATCTACGTTGGTGAGGTCAAATGATTTCAGGAAACCTCAAGGATCTCTAGTAATAATTTTGCAAAATATAAGGGTATTGAGTGTAATTATACAAATCTTAGGGAGGTTGGTAATTTACTTAAGGGTGTATTTGGTTGGGGTAGTAATGGATGAAAATTTTTATTATAAGCTTCATGTGCAATTTCACATATAAACTCATCTATGAAATTTCAACCCCTTTGTTGCCTCTCAACCAAACATGCCATGAGGGATGGCATGGGCGGGTTTTTGGTTAACCAACTCCCCTTGGACTAGGAATATGAGCTCAACCCGCGCCCCCTACCGCATGTTTTACAAGTTTAAACCCGCACCCGCCTCTTGGTACCCCGCCCCTATTTTTTAAAAAACATGTAAAATTATCTCAAAATCTAAAAAATCAAACACAAAAATATAAAATACAACCAATGACAATGTTAATATTTATCAGTACCAAAAAAATAACAAAATATCCTTAATAGAAAAAAAAAAACTAAGTTCCAAACAAGTTTAACATATATCAAATTACAACAAGGTTGAAGAGATGATGATGAAGGTTGAAGGTCCCTTGTTGATAGGAAGAGTGGTTGACCGAGGTTGAAGACAAAGGAGGCGGGAGTGAATGTGAAATGTAAATGAGTGTACATTACTCAATAGTGTATTAGGGATTTAAGGTTAGGTAATTTTCTTTAAAAATATATATATAATTATATAATAATATTGCAAATATTAAAATATTTATATATATACATATAATATATTAATAATTATATATTTTTAAATATATATGGGGTGCAAGGCCCTGTGTTCACCCTAAACTACACTTGCCCCAACCCAGGCAAAACCGCCATAACCCGTCCCAAATGAGGAGGTTTAAAACCCGACTCAGGAGGCCGGAACCCTGGGTTGAAATTGCCATCCTTACACGTAATGAAAGTAATATTAGGTTAATACAATCTTGAAGCTAGGTTAGGCCTAATGAAATAGAAGTTTTGCTAAATAGAACTTGGTGTTTTAGAATCATATTCACCTTTCCTCCACGGGCATATTCTTACTATTCATTAATTAAGCAAACACAACTTTCTTTTGCATTAAAAAAAGATAGCATTCTAACTTGAATAAAAGGTATTCTACATGAGTGGTTTAGTAATCAAGCAAAAACAATTATGAAAGGAAGTGTTCTCTTCTTCTTCTACTACTTCTGTTTTTCCATCAAACAAATTTATCATAAATCAAAGGATTCAATTTGCATAATGAAGAGTTATGATTGCAACTGTCAAAAATTTGAAACTTATTTCTAGTTTCATGATGCCATGAGTATGGTGATGAATGAGACAAGAAGTGATGATTTTACAAGATCAATTATATATTCTATCTTCAGAAAGTATTGAAGAAGGAACCAAAACAAAAACAATTATCATCTTTTCCCTTCCCTCCCTTACTGTTTTCTAGACCCTAGAAAAGAATAATGGGAGAAAGAATGCAACGCAGACGTGCTGTGATACAACAATGGAATATATTATTTTCCTTGTACTTTAATTTGCCGGAACCTGCAAATATATTAAATGATGAGGACGTGTGGCTGCCTTGCCCCTCAATGTCTATATTATACCCCAAAAGTAGCTCAAGTGGAAGCATTTGCAGAATTTGCTAGAAATTCTTGAAATGACAAAATGTTCAAATGTCAAGGCTCTCATCCTTATATTAGCACCAAAGAATGTTCTTCTGATATTTTTCAGTAATGTGTCCTCAGCATGCACATGCTTATGCAATCCGTTGAAGATTATATGCCACCATATCCTCAAGAGCTAAACGAAACACGCTCTGAGGGAGGCATTGAAGACTTTGAATAGCAAGATCAGCTTTCTCTTTCGCCAACTCTTGTGCCCTTTCGATGCCCCCACAACTCTTGACCAACTTGAGGGCCTCATCAAGGGAACCAGTCTCACTAAATTCAGATTCAATGATGTCCCTCAACTTCGGTTCTTTCTCCAACGTGAAAATCACTGGTGCAGTCAGGTTACCTTTGGCCAGGTCAGTGCCAGCAGGCTTTCCCAACTGCTCCGCCGATTGTGTAAAATCCAATATGTCATCCACTACTTGGAAGGATAGACCAAGATTCTTTCCATATTCATACATTTTCTCAGTGATGCTTCCATCGGCGCCACTAAAAATTGCAGCTCCTTTTGTACTGGCGGCAATCAAGGAGGCGGTCTTATAGTAGCTCTTAATTAGGTACTCATCGAGTACAACATCACAATCAAATAAGCTAGAAGCCTGCTTTATTTCACCACTTGCGAAATCTTTAATCACCTGACATAGCACCAAGGAGTGTTGCAGAAAATTATTGCTTATTCTCTGGTAAATGGCTGGCTTCAAGGACACCAAGAACTTACAGAAGTACGATTTTAAGTATGCAAGTAAAAGAAAATATCTTAAACAGGTGTGATGATGAAACTTACCTGGCTGATGAGTTTGATGACTTCAATATTTTCAAGGTTGGCTAGATACCAAGATGACTGTGCAAACATGAAGTCTCCAGCCAACACTGCCACTCTTGTTCCAAACATTTGATGAACAGTTTTCCTACCTATAAATACATACCAATAACATTGAATTCAAAGTATAGGAAACTGAAACCAGATGAGGAGATATAAAAGAAGAAAACCAGGAAATCAGTTCTTGTGGTATGAAACTGATAAAAATGGCTTCAACTATTAAATATATAACAATATCACCACTCCTTAAGAAGGTAATAGTTACCTCTAACCTAATAGCAAATGCAAACATGTATTTACTCATACAAAAAGCATTCAGGTTCAATTCTCAATTATGCAATATTAAAGGTTATATTATATAAGTCAATATTAAAATTAATGTAGCATGTGAAACCTATGTGCAACAACATGAATATGTAAAGGCTGAAACTGAAAGTACAAGATCTTCAAGTTCAGTCCAAGCAATGTAGTTGAAGATCCATCCAATGTGAATATTTGAAGAACCTATCGTTTTTCATTTGTCACTTTGATTTCCTTAGAAAGAAGCATATAAGATTTCATGACACACAAATGTGTTGAGAAACCTATTATCAATTAGTTCTCACTTCTATTCTACAGAGTGGCGCTAGCAAGAAATCGTAAGGGGAAATTGTACTAGAGCTTGCTTTGTGTTATGCTATTTAGGTCTACCTATAACTGTTTGAAGACACTCCATGCTACCAATATGAAGCACAGTTAACCTAAACTTTTAAGTTGTCAGATTGCAGTTTTGTTCTTTTATCCATTTTATTTTATTTCCTTTTTTAATTGCTTGGAGAGACTCTAGCAGGTAGTAGCTCATCAGAGGATAGTAAACTAAAATGACACAGATTGAATTTATTATTCTTCATTAACATGTATACCTAGCAAGTCCTTTCCATGACATCATAAAAAATGAAGAAGCTTCAAATGGTGCAATTTTACTCTTCCAGCATCAGAATTTAGTTTAGTTCTCTCTTTTATTTTCCCTTTCTCTTTGTCTCCCCTCCTAGAGATTTTATTTTTCCACGACGACATGCATACATGCTCTTATCACATGGGAAACAAATCATCAATAAGTAGACCAAGATCAAGGACATTTCGATAGAAAATTCCAAGCATAATGCAAAACAAAAGGATCACTGCTTCAACAAATGTGAGAGGTATAGATTATAGAGTAAATAATTGATCAAATAAATTCTAATTGGTTAGCCCATCTTTAAACCAAAACAGCCTTACTGTATAGCAAAATTGTTTCATAGCATGCATCTTGTCAAATACTATAGCATGCATCTTGTCAAATACAGTACATAATCAGAAATCTAGTGCAATGATAGAAAAATTAAACGGATACTTCTAAATAGATCACAGGTTTACCTCGTCGTAGGTCACTCTCATCTAGTACATCATCATGTATCAAACTTGCAGTATGAATCATTTCGATAATCTCTGCCAAACGCCGATGCTTTACAGTAAGGTCCCTAGAGCCATGCATTTCAAGATTAATCTTTCAACTCTTTTACTGTCACAGAATTTCCAGAACAGGCAAAGAATGTGTAGCAAAAAGTGTTTGTGTGTGTGCGTGTAGCCACATGCACATGATTGAGAGAGAGAATTTTATACTTACTTCAAGCCAAGTAGCTCTGCTGTTGCCCTTGACACCAAAAACACCAGAGCTGGTCTCATCCTCTTCCCACCAGCACTAAAGATCTGCTCAGCTGCAGACATTAAAACTGGATTTTCTGCACCTACAATCTATCAGTATCATAGCATCTTCATCAGATCACTAAAAGTTAAGCATTACTTCAAACACTTACTGTTTGCGAAGTAAAAGAAACTAAAAGCAACAAGTCTGCAGCCAATCAGAATATTCACGACTACACTAGCAGCTAATTGACTGTGTCAACTTTATTATATAAAAGGTCAAGAGTTACTAGAGACAAGTAATCATGCAATGCAGTTAGACCTAATAATTAGGTAATGACTTCAGTTACAATAAAACATAACAGAATGGCATTCAGAAATTGATCCAGTCTCTTTAAAAAACATCAACTTAAATTAGAGTTAATCCAAAAACATTGTAATTTGTAAACATGTATCAAAAGAAAAAGAATCATAATGTTGGCAAATAGAGCCGAAATAATGAATTCAATTAAACTTAACAAAAATAATGAGTATAGAAAGTGAAATATTGAATAACTGACCAAGAAGTATCATTCAAGTGCTTATGCTCCATGTTTCATTCCATTCAAAGTTCACATTTCTTTCAAGTCATGGTGAAGGCAATGTCAGTCAAATGTTCAACAATCAGAAGTCAATTACAAGTCAACAGCACACACAGCATGAATCCCAAAAAGCATAACCTACCGACTGAAGATTTTTGTTGAGTGTCAAAAGGTCATCAGCAACCACTTCAAACAACTTTGATGGGGATATTGGGGTTTCTGAATAACTCTTCAGGTCCAATCCTGTTGGAAGTCCTTGAATTGCTTGAGTTCCCCTACACAAAAAAACCAAACCAAAGCTTTTCAATGCCTAGCACTTCTTCCAAATTCCAATGCTATATAACCAATTTCCTATACCAAATATGCTGCACGATACTAGTAAGAGTATCTAGTGCAACATGAGTATGATATGGGATATGATATAAATAAATTAAAAACGTGTAAATATAATTAGGAGTATCTAAAAGTTATTATTCGCTAAAATACATATCCAATACGAGGATGTCCACCGTTCTGAAGTATCCTTGCATCATATACACAAATTCATTCAAACCAGTAACTCAGCTACACACTTTATACTGATTAAAAAAAAATCTCATACCATTTACTGTAGGCTCAGCGGTCTTCATAGAAGAAACCCTGCATAGAGTTCTCCTCCTTGCAGAACACCAATTTGTTAGCTCCATGGCCACTAATAACCCACCCTTTAGAATTCACCTTTGCAAAGTTTCTCACAGAGTACCGGTCAAAGTAAGCATTGGAGGAACATCCACAAGAAACCAAGTTTTTCCCAGCAAAATCAATGCTTTTACTTGTCACAGACATCATTATGACTTCTGAGCCAAGCCCAGAATCTGAAGAATAAGCAAGTCCCCCAATACCAAAACAACACCAAAAATTCACAACACCCCAGATGGAAAATGAGCTCAAAATCCCTTCAAGCAGAGGCACACAAGCAATTATCAGCCATTTGAGGAAGAAAAAAAATGTGAAAATGAATTGGTAGTTTGATGGTTGAAAGGAAAAACAAGAAGGGAACTGAAAAGGAAGAAGAAGAAAACAAAGCGGGTGTTTCTTTATGGCTCATAAGTTTTGTAAGTGTTGGGAAAGAACAACAGAGGTTAAAAGAGTTTGAAGTGAGTGGATCCTAAGAGTCCACATAGGACTATAGTCCTATGGTCTCTTATCAGTTGGGAGAGAGAGAGAGAGAGAGAGAGTGAAATCTGTGACTCGCGCTGGTTGCTTCTTTGGACATTTGGTTTAACAGGACAATAAAACGAAATATGAAACTAGAACGGTGTTGGGTCTAATTTTATGATGTCACAATCATAATAAGCCCATGTAAGAATTGGAGTTCATTCATCTAGTGAACATATCATTTTGATCATAGTTATTTGATATGGGTTAGAATTCAAAATTTCGCTATGACAATGAAGAAATTAATTTAAATATATTGTTGGTGTAAAGGAATTTTATGTAGATATCTAATTAAGTATTTCTATCTTCTACATTAAAGATCTTGTAAATAGAAGCATATGATTTAATAATAGCATAAAAGTTATTTTATATTGTCTAAACATTAAGATTTTTCTCGATAAATAATGTATTAAAAAAATTTTCACTGTTAAGAATGATATTATGTCTGATATATAGTATAAACTTTTCATTTGATAGTTGATACACATGGCTTTTGAAGTGATAAAGGGCTAAGAGTGGGTTGGTAATAAGAGACTTAGATGCTTTGCATTAAATCATAAACTTAAATTTCAATGCTTTTGATATATATAGAATTTTTAAGTGATAATCGTAAAAGTTAAATAATTTTATTAATATGATTAAGTAATTATATAAAAGCTTTCCATACAATTGTATATAATTTATACTAAATATTATAATTATATTCATAGAGTAATTTATGATTTTACTCTAACTTTGATTGAGATTGAAAATTTATCATATCTTAAAATGGAAGGATTCTTCTTTGGGAACTTCTTCATATATTAAAACATGGTGATAAGTACAGGATATGTTATGCAAAAAAAAAAAAAAGGAATTTTTAAGTAATGATTGTAAAAGATAAATAATTTTATTAAGATGATATATATATATATATATATATATATATATATATGAAATATGGTTAAGTAATTATATAAAAAATTGCAATTGTCCATAAGAATATTCACAATTTAAACTAAATATTAAGTTAAGTTCATAGAATTATTTATCATTTTACTCTAAATTTGATTTAGATTGATGATTTATCATATCTTAATAAAATGAAACAATTCTTCTTTGAGAACTTTTCCATGTATTAAAATATAGTGATAAGTACGTGATATGCCCTTTTTTAAAGAAAGAAAATAATGCATATTTTAACTTGTTCAACAAAAATTAAGTTTTGCCAAGATATACCTTTGAAGAGACACTTCACGGATTAATTTAGCGTACGTAGAAAAGTTGCCTATATATGTGTTGTGTGTTCAAACAAGAGCCAGAGAAAGCATCAACGTTAATATTACAGTTCCAATTAAAAAAGTAATCAAGTTGAGTTTCAGGAACCAGCCACGTCGTGATCTCTAGTTTAGGACGTGAAATTATTCAGAATATTCTGAGTCCAAATACCATTGTGTGGCAATAAGAGTTATGGCCAATCACAAAAAGGTTTTGTGGCTATGTTTGAGATATGTTTGTGTCCATACATGTGAATATATGAATTGGACTTATATATTATCAAGAAGTAAAGTTGTTTGTCAAAATTCTAGAATTGGAGAAAATGCACAACTGGACTTTGCAATCAACAAAAAATCTGAAAAAGTGATCGGAGAATTAGTTTTAGGAAAATAGTTCTAGTCATACTTAATTTTCACTCATCAACATGAACCAATGACGAATAAATTATTTAATTAATAATGTGTATTTTAGTTAATGAACTGATGACATGTTTTTCACAAGCGAAAAATATATAATGGATGCTAATAGATTTAATTTTTATACACACGTTCTTAACTAATAAATTAATGATCTTGCTTTAATAAAAAAGATATATTTGTTAAAAGAAATCAACAGGGACCAATCGCCATTACGGAACTTTTAGGGACCTGTAGGTGCCGTATGTCCCCAACTCTTCTAAGATTTCCATCGTACATGCAGTATTATCAGCATCTTGAAAAATTGGAGCCTTTCTCGGTGTTATATTAGCCCACGTAGTGAAAAATTTGGATAAGAGTTATGTATCTATGTGTGGTTTGTCAAGAAATAGGAATGGTCCACCTAGTAAAATTACCTTTAATGAGACATTAAGATGAAAGGAAAAGAGTGATCCTTCTATTCACAATATATACATCAGCGATTAAATAAAAAAGAATAATATTATATATATATATATATATATATACGTAAATAATCTTTAATAGAAATCATAATAATTATTAAATAAAATAAAATAATATGACTCATCAATTAATTTAAGAGTTAAGAATTATGACACATTATTCTAAATTTAAAATTCTAGATAAATTTCTGATTTTCTACCTTTTTCTTAAAAAAAATGTCCAAGGGTCATGAGCTGTACAATTTTAACTTTTCTAGTTAGTTGTACAATTTGAGAAATTTTTTTAGAGATTAATTTATTCAACTTAAAATTTTAGAGAGACTAAAATGAGTGTTTTATCAAAAAAAAAAAAAAAAGCTAACAAAGTAAGCCAATTCTATGTTAGAGTATTTTTGTTTTCGTACATAGGTCAATTACCTAGGCTCGAGGTGGAAATTCAATTGGATCGATTTAAATTATTGGGATGATACTTTATATATACATCAACAAGATAAATCTATTTCTTGAGAATGATCCCTTTCTCCTAATGAGATTGCATATAATCAGTAGTGACACATCTAGAAAATTTTGATAAGGATAAAAATAATATGTAAACATATTATTTTATCTTCTTTAAAATTAGTGTGGGGTCAAACATAATTTACATATAAGGGTAAAAATATATATATATCTGTATAATAATTAAAAAATAAATAAAATTTTGTGGGGCATGAGCCTCACTTGGATTCGCCCCTGTATATAGCCCTAATTTTGTATGGTCCGGTTTAGAATATCTTGAAAATTTTCAATAATCTGGTTCATTGATATCTCATGTTAGGATTTTTTGCTAATTTCACTAAAGGATCCATGACACATCCACACTTAAGAGGTTTACCGTAAAAGTCCCCTCCCTATGCTGTTTTCTCAGAAGTTAAGAAAGGGCGACATTTAATTTCACATAATGTCTCATATGCATATTATATCCATCCACTGGCTGAGAATGGCAATATTATAATCACATACAAATTACATATATATATATATATATATATATAGCAGAAGATTACAGCAATACACCGAAATCCGCCACCAAATTTTGCCTATAATCAGATATAATTTAGTATGCCCCACTTCTATGCATAAATGCAGTTAGCATAACCTGCAATTTAAAAATGAGAGAAAGGAACTTTTAGCAACAAAGTCATAGGCAACTAGCAAATTGGATTATACTATAAAAAACAAATGTGTGATCTAACTTACTAGGATAGGTCACAACAATGAGGCCAGAGGCCCTGAAGTCACAATTCCAGTGGTTTCTTCCCTAGACTGATAATAGAGGTTCATGGCAATGGAGGCATGGTTCATGAGATTGTCAGGGGAAAGCAGGGGCAACCTTTCTGCAGAATCTTGCAATCAACTTGAGAGCATGCGTAGTTGAGGTTGGCCAAAAGGGTAGCCTGGTCTGATGAAGGCTTAGCCACACACCAAGTTTTCTGTGATTTCATTAGAGGAAAACATTCAACAATTTCAGTAACAAGGCTCTAAAATTTCTTTTTTAAGGCATTTAATTTGAGGAGTTTTGCGTTTATAGTTACCTGCCCATTAACCTTGATCACATTCCCACCTGCATATGTTAAAAGAGAAGAGAAATGAAATTAAAAAACAAGTCTTGTTAGTATATAATTCTCATGGCCATGCACTAATGTTCGGGGCCAATCCAGGAACACACTTGTTAATGTCACTAAATATAGGACCAATATGTGCTGAGCCTAATAGCCTATTGCTGAGTTTGAAAAAAAAAAAGGGGAAGTGCTGGTAGATGAGATCAATTAACAAAGGAGCAAGTACTAGTAGCATTTAGCTAAATGCTACTCAATGATGCAACATAGTTCCATATAGACTAAGAATTTCTATTTTGGGGAATCAATCTCTAGAGAAAACCCTGCATAGATCAAAAAGCTAGGCCAGAAAAGCCGTAAAAAGTTAAAAACAAACACATTCGCTGTGTGTAAAGTTGAAAACAAAATGGGGCTAGTTTAAATGATGCAGATAACTCAAGACAAGCCCAACCCAACACAGATTCTTGTAATAAACCAAACCAAAACTAAATTTGAGACCAATGAAGATGACTTCCCATTGTATATATGAACAAACTCTACCAAAATTGTAACCACAAAGCTCAGAAAAGCAGAACCAGTTTTGGCGTAGCAAAAATAACTGACACATATGACTTACCTGATGTGATGGACAAGAACATAAGAAAAAGAATTGCAGCAACTTTAGCCATGATTGTTATAATGCTACCGGTTTGTATTAGTACTTTCTGAACTTAACTGCTGCTGCTACTGACTGCTGTGAATGAGAGATTATAGCACATTGATGAAGATAGAGAGATAGAGAGTACTATGGTGTTTGTGTGAGACTGTGGATTGGTTCATAGAGTGAGAAGATAGGCCCTTTTAAAAGAGGAAAAAAAATGGGGGGTGGGCGAAGGGCCAAGGTCAGGTCAGCATAACGGCTACATTAAGTCATTAACAACAAAAGGTGTCATATCAGAGACGTTGAGATTGAGACTTAGTGAGAGGGTGGGGATCTTATGTTTGGAGAAGAGAAATGTTATTTGTCCTCGTAGTGGATAGAGATTGTATCGATATACTTTTATCTATTTTAGATAAGATATGATTCCTTTAATTTGGTCTTTCATCATTTTAATAGATAAAATTATATCGATATACTGCTCACACATTATTAGTCTAAATAATACTATTAATGAAGAAAAAGGTTACAGTAAAAAAAGAGTGGGTGGATGCACGTGATGTGTGTGTGTGACATGTACTTTGTGTGTTCTGTGAGTTGTGACCAATGCCACTATGCCAGTGAAGATGTCTTTTTGATTTTTGCGATTCCCAGTGCATAAACTGGCAAATAATTGGAGACAGAGAACCGTTGTAAGTTATGAGGCATCACATTGACCCCACCGTTTATTTACCATTTGCTCCTATGCACTTTGGAGAGTTCCAGCACCAACCAGTTTCCCGGGGGTTCCATTTTACGTTTCTTTTTTTTTTTTTAAGTTGGTTCAAAGCTAGTAATTAGTATTAGTCAAATGTTTTACCATTACATGGTTAAACTAATCTCCTTGAATAATTAATCCTGATTAAGCCAATAAGAGCTGGTGCAGTCTGGAGCTGTCTAGTATTCTACAAGAGCACGAGTTTGATGCTCTCTATTTGCTGGCATGAAGACTTCTCTAGTAAAACATCAATTTTACAAGTCTTTTTCAAGTATTTTGGCCTTAATGGGATGATTGGCATTGAACCAATCTAAACTTTTTTTTTTACCCTCATAAAAAAGTAGTTAATCCTAGTGAGTTGTTTTGTTTAATTATTTTTGTCAAGCAAAATTTATCTAGAATATTGCCAAAAAAAATTGCCAATGCAGCTTACTGGTTAACTATAAACATTTTTTTAGTATGTTTGAACTTCAGTTTGCATACTTTTTTGGTTTGAACTATATAAAATGAGTTTTAGTTTATTTTACAATATCTAATAAAATTATTTTGACTTGTACTTTTAACATAATTTTCACTCTTAAATCATGGCTTGATTAGAAGGGAAAATATTGCTTTATTTTTCATTAAACTAAATTATGAATCAAAAAAATTATTTGTGTTCAACAAAAAAAAACAAAAATTGTTTGTGTGTTTCTAATGTCTAGAGATGGTGGGTTTTTTTTTCTCTTAAGATTAATATAATGCATATGAGAAAGTTTTTGAAGTTAAAAACTATCTATAATATAGTATAAAAGTTTTTCTACTACAATTGTTATGTGATATTTTTCTCAAATTTTAATTTTTACGTCTTTTAAATTGTAGTTAATATTTTCACTTGTAATTATAATTTAATATATTTCCTTAAAAATTTTAACTATTTTAATTTATATTTATTTTATATTATTTTTTAATTTTCATTCTTGTCACTATCTTTTGTAATATATTATGTATTAACTATAAATTTTTTATAAAGATTTTAATTTTGATACATGACAATGTTAGTGTAAAAATTACACCATTATTCAATAAAATTCTCTCATTCACATGACCTTTCAAGTAATGAGTGTGAATTGAACTATTTTTATTGATATAATAATATATAATTAAATGACAATACATAAAAAAAAAATTACATGGACAACGTATTGAAATTATTCTTTTAATAGCAATTAAAGTGTATTTTTTTTTAATACTAACAGGGTTAAATTTTGTACATAACTTTTTCTCCTTGGTTTGATTTTCTACAGCACTTTACTAACTGTAAAGCAGATGTTTCACGCATTCTAAGAGACGTATAAAAAGACGTCATGACTCATAACCAAGCAAAAAAACTTTTCTCGCTATAATAACCTGTAAAAAAAATACACAACATTGGACCATAATTCGTACAAATAGATGAAAGTAACTTTTTCTCTATATATATATATTTTGGATACAAGCTTTTTAATTTGAACCACAAAATCATATTCAATAATATGACGGTCAGGCTTAGATCATGTATGAACAGAGGCGGAGAAACCAAAGTGAGAGACAAGTACTTCAGTTTGGAGGCCAAGTTATTAGATGGGCAAGTTGATGATAAGTGAGTCTCAACCATTAAATTCCGATCAAACTGGCGAGATAAAAGCTTTTTTTTTTATCAAGAAACATAATCCCATAATAATATAAAAATATATATTTATATTTTACTATTTATTAAAGAACTTATTATCAATTTTATCCTATCATTCCTTCTTCCTCAAATTCCATCTCCTCCTCCCTTTGATCCCTGCCAAGCGCTTTTCCCTCTTTCACCGACACCACCACCACCACTGTCAACATAGAGTTTGCCGCTACCAAGAAGGAATGGGTACGTAAAATGCCAACACCAACTAACATCCAACAAAGCAATCAAATTGACTATTTTTGTTTGATGACATGCTTATTTCCTGAGTTAACATAGATCCATGATTGTTTATTGGAAGCAATGTCCTCTCACATGCTTAGATTCCATGAGTTAGGTTCTCTGAATTTGTTCAACCTCATTAGAGTTTGGTTTTGAGTGTGTTTAGAATCAAATAATATGGAAATGAAATGATTTGCAAATTAAATCATTTGTTTAGAATTTAAAAAAATTAAGAAATGAATTTATTTGTATAATTTCATCAAATTCTAGTTTTTAAATTTTCAAATCCTTTGGATTTTGATAGAATTTAGATGAAAATGAATTGATTTTAAAACTTATACACAAATCAAATCATTTCATTTCTTATTTCATTTAGTATGTCTTTGAAATCACATAAAAATGGAAATGAAATGATTTGTGAATCAAATTATTTATTTGGAATTGAAGAAAAAAAGAAATGAATTGATTTGTAATTCTATCAAACTTTATTCTTTTAATTTTCAAATCTTTTGGATTTTGATAGGATTGGATGGAAATAAATTGATTTTAAAACTTGCATACAAATCAGATCATTTCATTTCCAATTTTAATCATTCCAGTCACAATCTATTGTATTTTAGTCATAAAAATAGATTTCTAAATCAATTCATTTCCTATTTTATTTAATCACTCCAAATGTAAGATTTAATTTAAAAATTAAACCAATTCAAATAATTTCAAATCAAATCAATTCATCTCTAAATTTTAATAATTCCAAATAATATCAATCATTCTAAATATAAAATTTCGATTGAAAGTCAAATCAATCAAATTATTTCAAATCAAATCAACTAATTTTTCAATTTTAATTATTCCAAACATTATCATAGAGTCACGAGTTTTTATGGAAAAATTGTAGAATTATTGATCTTCTAAATATTTGGACTGTGAATGATTATGAGAGCTTGAATGGTTTCTGGTTTGTGTGAACTAATACAGTGCAATGGGGATGGGAAAAGGGCCTTTGTGTGTGCCGAGGGGGTGGGGGGAGGTGGGTAGAGAAAATTTAGTTGTTATGTTAAAATTTTTGTCTATTGTGAATAGAAAATAAATGTATTATATTTCTTGAACTTTAGTTGATGTGCAAATTAATACCCTAAATTTTTCTAAATGTTTACTATTTACATTAATATATAAAGTAGATAAAAAAAATTAATAAAAGAATTGATTTACACGGCTAAGAAATGTAATAGAGTTTGATTTCCACGCTTTCAAAATTTTAGGAATAAAGTATACAAACTTATAGTTTAAGGGTATACCACTATTTTCTCAAAATATTTTATTTCTTTTATTTAAACATAAATTTAGTTTTACATTTTCTTAACAATTTAAAAATTAACTCTCAAAATAAAAATCATATAAGTTATGTTATTATATTAAAATTTTGTCTATTATGAGTAGAAAATAAGCGTATTATATTTCTTAAACTTTACTTCATGTGCAACTCAATATTCTAAACTTTCTTGAACATATTTACTATTTACATTAATAGTAGATAAAAAAATTAATAAAATGATTGATTTGCATGGTTAAAAAATGTGATAAATGTTGATTTCCACACTTTCAAAATTTCATGAATAAAGTATGCATAATTTACAGTTTAAGGGCAAACTACTATTTCTCTAAAAACATTTTATTTCTTTGATTTAAACATAAAAAACACGTGAGCTAAGTTATTATGAGCTATAAAATTAATATAATAATAAAGACTCTAACTTTATAAAATTGGATAATAAAGACGAACATTGTTGTAATAAACTAAATAAAGTATTACATAAATGAACTTTTTTAGGATACTATGTTCATTTCTTTCTTTAAACTTAATCATTAAATAATTAAATATAAATAATTATTTTTTTATTAAAAATCAATTGACCTTTTTTTAATTCTTAAAATAAAATTATAAAAATTAATACCATGAAAAGATTAATGCAGTTATTTAAATTTTATTATATTTAACTTAGAAAATAAAAGATAATTATTCATATACAATCAAATTATTATAAATTAGCATGGGTTTTTTTTTTACTTTAAATGGGAGAGTGAGTTTTAACTATAAATCAAATTGTTATTTGAATCATGGAGCAATTGTAAATTAAAATAATTTTTTGTTATAAAATATAATAAGCTACATTACAAAATGTAGTGAATTTTACTCTCTCTCTATATATATATATATAGATTACTAACATTCTTCTACTTCAGTATTTTATTATTAACCAACCTTTCTTAGCATACACCGTCCTAGCTACCTTAAACAATAAACATGCTTGGAGCCGTAGCAGCTTCCACAACACTATGGCTTTAACCCTCCACCCACTCCAGCACCAGCACTTTCCTTCCAAGAACCTCAAATTCAACACTTCCATTGAGCCATGGCCACTCTCTCACTCCCCTTTGCATTTTTCTTTCCACAAGAGCAGTAGAAGACAAACTCCTTTGTTTGCAGAAGCTCCTTCATTTTCATCTTCTGGTCAGATTCTGTGGTCACATATCTATCTTCAGCCTTTTTGCTTTTTCATCAGCAACCCACTTTTTAGTTCTAGTTTTTATGCTAGTTTATTCCTTCAGCTGCTTCTTGGAACGCACTTGCAACTTTATAGGGGAATTAACAATGCAGAAATGGGGAATAAAGTTCAATGGCAATGCTGCATGAGACCAATAAGATTATTATATGCCACTGAATGCTAGATAGATATTCCAACAGTATAGGTCCATTTTATTATTATTGTTACTATTTTTTAATTTAAACTAAAGTTCTAAAGTTAAATCTTGAATCCTGTTGGTAACTGGTTTTACAGAGAATAATACTTTTTTCGTATTAAATTGTTGGCTAGCTTGGTTATAGTGAAATTGATTTTTGAGATGCTCTGCAATCTTTTTACCTTCTTCTAAGAACCTGTACAACAAATATTCTTCTTTATGAAGGCCAAAAAGAAAAAGGGAATGGGAGAAGTAGGAGATTCTGGGGTTAATCTTTAGGAAAATGTTGTTTTTACAGAGTGAGTTAGACACATCACTCAAGATCTGAAGATCGCAATTCAAAATAAATATGAGTTTTTGTTTTGTAAGTATTGAATATGATGCTAACCGATCATTGGATGTACACGGTTAATTGACATGCCTGTTAATGTCGGCCATGTGTCGATTAAATTTTTAATACTTATTTGAATTGCAATCATCAAAGATCGATAGGCGTGTCTAACTCACTATATACAAATGATATAAAACAATATATACATATTATTTGTCTGGGTTAGTTGCTGAGGTTCACTGACGACAGAACTGAATTGTCAATAGTGTTAAAGAGTTCCTAAAGTTGGGTGAGTTGTCCCCATTTTGCAACACTAATCAAAGGAAGAGATATTAAGAGGAACAAGGCTGTTACATTTGCTTTTCTGAACACTACATTCTATTGATACCTGTTTACTTCTTGTGTGAGGCAATCACAAGAAATAGGTTATTGTTGGACAGATTGGGACTTGATCTAAACTATAAGAACAAGTCACTGTTAAAGTGATTCTGCCAAACCAACAGCAGCTTTTGTAGTGAGAAGAGGATGAGCTTTAAATTATTTTGTCACACCAAGAAACTTCACCGAATTATAGTGCCATTGTAACACTTCTTCCCAATCCAACTTTAATGACAAAGGTGTTTTGCCTGGCTGAACCAGGTTGTGTAGTAAGATGAGGATGAATTTTTTATAACTGATTTGCCGAATTTTTTATAACTGTTTTTATAACTATTCTTTTTATTTTCCAGCAATCCAACTTTAAAGGCCGTTTAAGTGATTTTTCCTTTTTTTTTTTTTAAAGTTTGGGAAGAGGGGTGGTTGTGAAGTATATTAACAATTGGACTGAATATGACATAACTGTATATTATAAATCTATCTGTTGCTATCTTTTGATGTGCCTTGTTAACTGAAAATAAAAACTGACATGTTTTGTTTTGTAATTGATAACTGTAGCTGCAAGTGCTGAATATGTGGAGGAACCAGCAACTAATGTGAAATTTCAGACATCTTTGAGGGTTCCGGGTTGCTCAGATTCATTAATTTTGCTTGGAACTGGTTAGTTGTCATGGTATCATATGGCTTTAGAAAGTGAGGAAGATAGTAATGCCCTGAGAACGTAAAGGAAAGATTAACATGTCCACAATTTGTCTTCTTGTAGTAAAAGATATATATTATAACCTTTTCTTCATTAGGACAATGTTATTTTTGGAAATGGCTAAAATAAATGGGTTGAGATCTGAACAACATGCTTTCATAAACATTAAGTTTTGATCATGATCCTTTCTAGCTTTTGCAGAAAAATTTCATGTCATTGATGGTGGCATTTTAACTTGATGATAGATAACCTTGTGCCTAATTTCAAACCTCTTGTGGGAAGCACTGCAAAGTGAAGTGGCTATAACATTCAGTGAATACAGGCAAACTGATGTTTTTTGGAAAACATATGGTTAATTTCACTTAAAATCTTAATTCCACTATGAGAATAAGCTAACTTTAAGGCACTAACTTCTTTGTTAGCCCATTTGCGGAATTGCATATATTATCAAACTGTTTTATAGTTGGATTGGAAATTTTCACTTAGCACAACTATAAACTTGAAAAGTTTTGATAGTTATGGTCTTCTATCTTTATTGTATTGCCTGCCTTCTCTTTTTATGCCCCAAGAATTGGCAAACTGAAGACCAGCAGAATGTAGTAAGTTCCAAAAAAGTACTGACAATATCCTCTTTTAATAAGTTTTGATGGATAATAACAATTATTTCAGGATACAGAGAAAGAGTTTTTGCAATCATTGGCGTCAAGGTCTATGCCACAGGTCTGTATCTGAACCAGTCTATCACAAGTGAGTTGAATGCTTGGAAAGGACAATCAAAAGATGAGATTCAAGGGAATTCTTCCTTGTTCAAGACCATTTTCCAATGTAATGACCTTATACATTGATTCATTTATTTCTTTTTAAATTGCTGGAGTCATACTCGCAGATAGAGATAGAGAACAAGTTGATAAACACACGCCTTTATTTGATTGCAGCTCCACTTGAGAAATCACTGCAAATTATTCTGGTCAGAGATGTTGATGGTAAAACTTTCTGGGATGCCTTAGTGATGCGATATCACCAAGAGTTGTACAACCCTCAACTGTAGATGAAACTGCTTTGTCCACATTCCAAAGTTTCTTCCTAAATCGTCCTCTTAAGAAAGGAACTGTCATATTTTTGACTTGGTTAAACCCCTCCAAATTGCTTGTAAGTATGCTTTCTGTTTATAATCTTTGCTATGAACTGCAGAACTTTACTTGAGTTTTTCTTTTTTCAGACTACTCAGATCATTGATGTCATTTCTTCTCCTCTTTACCTTTGTTATTTCATATACAAGATAAGACTCCAACTAAATTTCTTGTGATTTCAGGTTTCTGTCTCCTCACAGGGGCTTCCATCTGCAGTGGATGTGACAATCGAATCTACAAATGTGAATTCTGCTCTATTTGATGTATTCCTTGGAGATAGTCCTGTCTCTCCCACCTTGAAAGCTTCAGTATCTGAAGGCTTGTCAAAAGTACTCAAGTAGAAGAAGGCATTTTGTGTCTTCAGGAAATCTCATGAATCTATGGTTTCTAGAGACGGTTCAGTTTTTGTTTTTGAATGTATTCAGCTGCTATGTAAGCAAGCTCTTAAGGTGCAATAAGCAATGTTTATTCATGTACGATTGGAAGTTGTCACTTGGTTCCAATAACTTTTTTCTTCTGATCTAAATATGTTGATTTTCCTATTAAGATACATTTTGCATGACTAGTTGACCATGTCTGTGGTATACCACTTCATACATATGCTTTGCTGACCCCAAGCTACATATACTTTGTCCTACTCCTGTCATCCTCAAGTTGATTGATTGAAATAAAAGGGAAATGTTATTTTGTACATTGTTATTAGACATAAATATGGTGGTTCAAAACACTCAAAAGTTCTCTTTTTGTTTATTTATCTCTTCCCATCCAATCTATAGGGTACTTTCCAGAACTATGTCCATAAAAAATGTACAAAATCATTCCTCAGAATGAAATCATGTAACGGTGCATATAATTACAAAATAAAAGTTTGTTGATGCCGATAGGCGAGGGCACCAACACTTGTCTCTAGCCTCCCCCACTCTCTTCTTTTTTCTGTGCCAAAATTCATATTCAGCATACATCCTGTATGTTATATTCTTTGATGAGCATGGCCTCCCAAACAATGTTAACCTTGATGTCTATCTCCAGCACTGCTGGTAGGATGCTTTTGACCAAAGCTTCAGAGTGACATAGCCATTAAGTGTATATCAGGATGTTACATGTTTGTCCGACACTATCTTTTCAAACAAGTTGACAACCTCAGCCATGGTTGGCCTCTTCAGGGGGTCTGGTTCAAGACACATCATTGCAATGTTGAACACCTTGTTGACCTCTTGCATTGGACAAGATCCTAAGCTAGTATCAAGAACCAACTCCTCTTTCTTCTCTTGAACAACAGCCTTCACCTGATCCAACAAGAACAGAAATGATTTTCTAGAAAGTTAGTCCTCATTCCAAAGCTGTCTCCAAAATTCAAGTAATTTCAGATTTGATCTAGAAAATCTTGTTCTATTTGACTGGCTGGTGGTGGACATAAAAATTGCAGAATTAAAAAAAAAAAACACACACACACACACTATGCTTCTCTTGCATTTTAATTGTCAGTGGGATCTAGTAATGTCTTGCATGCCAATCCACCCTTTAGATTTTACGCATTAAACTTCACAATTGATTAATTCTATTCATACTTGAGGTCATATTTCATCCTTTTTACTAGTTCTGGTTAGTTTAATCTCCATTCATGTTCTCATATTTAAATTTAGATAGAATGTTATGCTTTGTTCTGGCATTCAAACCATTCATTTATGAAGGCAATTTCACAATGCTAGAGTTCAAAGTGAATATGAACTTGGCTAAAAAATGGGATATATAGCTCATTGATTTCAGGCTGGTCTGATGAATACAATCAAAGGGGGCAATCTCATAGAATTCCTCCTTACCCATGTGACAAGCTTGGTTCCCTCTTCCATAAATGCTTCATCACTGGGTTTCTTCCCAGTTAAAAGCTCCAGTAACACAACTCCAAAGCTGTAAACATCTCCTTTCACTGTTGCTTTTCCTGTATCAAAATATTCTGCATGAAAGCATGCGTCAATTAGAAACACAAGTAGTATGAAGAAGGAAAAAAACATGTTTAGCCAGGTTTGTGTCTATACCAGGTGCCAAGTATCCAAAAGTTCCAGCCACAATTGTTGAAACATGAGTTTTATTTGGCTCCATCAACGCGGCTAATCCAAAATCAGAAATTCGAGCCTCCATGTTTTGATCCAACAATATATTGCTTGATTTGATATCTCTGTGGATAATGTGAGGGATGCAATCATGGTGAAGATATGATATTCCTCTAGCTGCCCCTACAGCTATTCTGTATCTTGTTGACCAATCCAAATGCTTCTTGTCCATTGATCTCCCTGGCATCACATTCAAATTTGTAATTATAAAACACAGTTCAGTAATCAATTGACTAAATTCCAGAAATCTTAAGCATATCAGAAGAAACTTTCATTTCTATCAATGGATCAGATGTTGGAATTGAATAAGAGTGAGTCTATAGAAAAATCTATAAAGGGCGGTCCAATGCACTGGACCCAGCTATATGAAGAGATTGTGTATAGAATTTAAATTTGTGATCTTCAAGGCATTACACTAAAGTTTGCCCTCTTCAACAGCAAAATCTATAATGCATCAAAATATGTTTAATGTCTATCTACTTTGCAAAGGTTCAAAATTTCCTCCACTTGCTCCACTTATGGCTCAAACCAAGAAGTCTGAAAAATCTAATGTTAAAAAGCAACAAATACATACCATGTAAAACGGAATCCAAGCTTCCATTTGGCATTAGCTCATATATGAGAAGATTGTAGTGTGGTGCAGTGTAATATCCATGAAGAGTCACAATATTGCGGTGCTTTATGTCTGCCATTGCTTCCAGCTCTCTCTCAAAACCTTTGTCCCTCTCTGCAGTTCCTCGGTTTAGCCTTTTCACAGCAAAGGCTGTTGATTCATTTAGTCTCAGCTCATAAACTATTCCATAACCACCAGAGCCAATTATGTCCTTATTGGTCAGTTTCTGTGTCTTCCGTAAGACCACATCAGATGTGAGAGACTGTAGCACTGAGGACCTAAATATTACCATCTTCCCTCCTGTATTATCCAATGTATGTTAGCATGTCTCATTTTTCTTTCCACAATAACAAAGTAGAAAAAAAGTTATCCCCTTTTACCATCTTCATAAATTATGTGCTTTCTTTTCCATCTTTTGTAGAGGAGTACTGAGATAAAGATCTTTGATATCACAAAAGCTATGAAGCATATGGTTACTGATAAGGCTATAACCAGGAACTTCCTCATTTGATGCTATAAACTGATGCTGAAGTTTGAAGATCCTGGAGATACAGTGAAAATGATATTATCATATTAACAAATGAAAATGCAGTGACTTTAAGGGGTTGTTTGATTTCTAATTTCATCCCCCGTTTCCAAGTTTGCTATTTTTCAGGATTTTATAAAAAAATGGTAAAAAAATTATTTTCTGTTCATTATTTTCTTTATAAAATCCTTAAAAATAAGAGTTAAATGCATAAACTAAACAGACACTGAGCTTGCAGAATATGGAGGGAATATGAGAACAATATGAAAGATTGATGCATGGAATGTGCAAAAGTGTAGCAATTTCTTTTCCTAATTGAAACAAAGTTCATATAGAGAGGAGAAAATCTCACAGTGATTCTCTGGACTACTTTATAACATTCTGATTTCTAAGAAGAAACAACTTCAAATCTCTCATTTCTGGTATCCATTAATTCTCCTGAAGATGGACATAGCTACTACCACCTTCACACATTGAATTGGACAAAGTTCTGCAAACTTGTTCAGATCTTCTTCACCTTCAACTCCACAATGGTCAGTGAAGAGAAAAGATCCATATGGAAAGTTCAAAACTACTGTCTAGCTGAAGCCCCATTACATCCCTGAATGAGTAGAGCCTAAATTTATGACCACGAGAAGGAAGGATCACAGATGTTGTTGTTGATGATGATAAGAAGAAAGAAGAAAAAAAGGTACAGTGAAACCTTTTGAAAATAAGGTACATTTGATCATGAATGGTTTGACATGAGGGAAGGCCTACCTGTCTGTTTTTGGTCATATTTCTTATTTGTGTTGAAACAAACCATTATGGACGTAAAGTTTGTGACATGCTACCCCATTTTGCATGTTTTATTATGAAGAGAATAGATTGGTTTGGTGAATCGATAGAACCTTTTTGTCAATAATGTCTGCGTTTCTGTTTCCAGTGTGAAAACACTTGGATTTTTGTGGCATCATCAAAGTCTAGGAGCTCTCATGGTGATTTTTCATTTCCACGTTATCTTATGATATGTAATATTTTACCGTAATTTTTTTATGTCATATGTCATATTTAAAATCCACTTTCAAAGTCAATTACGAGATATCACATATAATAAGATTATATAAAAATTCAACATGAGGATCCATTCTATCATAGTCATCTTGCATTTATGAGAAATATTATTTGCACTCCTTTCGTTTATAAATAACTGTCCAATATAAAAATTTTACTTTTTCATAAATAATTATTCATTTAGAAAATTTAGGTAGCATTTATTAGTTTTTTTCAATTATATCCTTTATTAACATTTTTTTATTAAATGCACTCTTAGTAGGAAATATCAAGGGTATGTATAACTTTTGTTAACATTGAAATATTATTAATCATTCACTTAATTCATGTGCACATTTAAAATTGAACGGTTATTTATGAATTGAGGAAGTATTATAATTTATGAATCTAACACACTATTATTTGATGGGTGTGAACCCCACTTAATATGAGTTAGTCACATTTAATAATAGGTGAGAATATATTATCATAATATTTGACAAATAGAGTATAAATAACATTAGTATGTATTCATCAAGCTAGCAAATGAAAATTTTCTTGTTCAACAATGAGAATATATGTTGTCATATCCTTGCCGTGTTAACTTTAATTTATAATATGGGAATGTTAATAAAAAAAGACGAAAAGGACAAAAAAAAAAAGTAGGGTTGGTTGGCGAGCTACAAAACTGGTAAAAGTTTGATAACATGTAATGATCCTGTGAATGGCTATGCTGTCACCATCTCTTCACCACCTGTCTTTGTTCCGCTTAATTTGGAGGTTGGGAATTCATTAAGCCAAACGAGATACACATTATTTGAAAAAGAGATTTTTTTTTCCCCTCTTTTCATTTGTTAGACATATCTGATTGATACACCTTGATTTGTAATATAAATGTTGAGAAGTATTTATTAATGTAGGATTAAGATTTTCTCTTACTTTTGTCTCTAATTAGGATTATTCAAATGTTCCATTTTTATGATATTCAAATAATGAAAATCATTGCAAAATAAAATAAATGAGCACTAGAGCATATGATTGACGTATGAATTTGCAAGAATTCAGCTAAAAACTTTCTTGGTTTGTAATTATTTGTTTTCACTTTTTAGTATAAAGCTTCCTTACGTGGCGTAACCGTGTACGTAATAATGTATTGTATAAAACTTCAATATTTATAGCTAATGTCACAAAAGATTCTTGTCGGTGGTCTGAATAAAGACATTATATAACAATTTCTAATTTTTTTTTCAAAAAATTGTAAGTGCGACTGAGTTGACTTTTTCCTTCGTTCAGACTTCAGAGTTCAGACGTAGTTAATATATGAGTGCATGGGTGTTAAGAATTTAATTTGAATAAATTTTAATATAGTTTTTTGTATAATTGAATAATTATTCATGTCTTGTGATTTCATAAACATTTTTCAAGTCTAAGACTTTTTTTCTTTGGTAAAAGCACGCTGATCTACACCGAAAAAAAAAAGCACACTGATCAACTCTGGACTTTATTACCCAAATTTTCGACTAATCCAATTCGACATGTAGGAGATTTAGAAAATGATTTAGATTAGATCTCCCAACAGTAATTTTTTCATCGCTAAAATCTAACACACCCGATTAAGTGACCGAAGCACCTATTCATTTCGACAAACTCCACAGGTTTCTTAACAACTGTTCACACAATTCCAATATCAAAGTGGTGGTTAGATAAAACTTTTTCCAAAGTTGCGATTCTAAAACTCAAGCCTGAGACATTTTGTAAATGTTTAAAATATTTAAAATGTGGTATAATTTTAATTAATTTGATTCAATTCAAAAATAAACTTTATATTTAAAACTATATAAACAATGGTGACGTGAATCAATTTGAAATTAATTATGTTGATGAAATCTCATTGAAAATAATTGTAATTTGATTACATTTCATTAAATAAAATATTTAGTAACCGTAAAATATTTAACTGAAATAAGTAAGGTAGTGTTTGAAATTATTAAAATTAGGAAATAAATTAATTTAATTTATAAATTAAATCTCATGCTTGAAATTATTAAATAGAATATGAATTGAATTGATTTAGAAATCAATTATTATGTTTAAAATACATTAGATTATATTTGAAATAATTAAAACATACAATTGATTTGATTTGATTTACCTTTTAAGTTTGAAAAATCAAATCAATTTCACTCAAATCCCATCAAATTTGACAGAATTTCTGTTTTTATGATTTCATTTTTTATGATCAAATTTGATAGAATTTCATAAGTAAAAAAATTATGGAAATCTCACAAATTTGTAAATAAAATCATTTCTTTTTTAGAGGATCCAAACACAAGATTTGATTCACAAATCAAATCATTTCCATTTTTCAATTATTCCAAACACATTCTTATTGGGTTTCAAAAAATTAAATCAATTCTCATAAAATCTTATTAAGTTTAACAGGTTTCATAAAGCGAATACAATAAATTTCATGAGATTTTTTTAAAAAATTTAAATTATTTCTCAGTTAACATATTATTATATTAAACGCAAAATCTGTACACAATTAAATCAAATTTCATTTTTCCTCGTAATGATGTAACGCTTAATGATTCGAGGGTAGTATAATTATTTCTATCGACAATAAATTAAAACTAAGAAGAAAATTAAGCACTGATAACTAATTTAAATTATAATATAAAAATAAACACATAATAATAGAAAATGTGGGACGCCCATATTGTAAGAGTAAACCATTATCTAAAAATCATTGACTTTATTATAGTAGGTAGAGTAAGCCTGGGTGGATATGACTTCTACATAAAGTGCTTATCACTTTCACATGTCATCATATTGTATTTTTGAACATGGGTAAGAACTGCATATAAATAGGTATATTGATAAACAATCAGAACTCCAACCTAGCATAATTTTTGGCTATATCTAAGGCTCTAGTTCAGTTGAAGGCTTACGAGCATTGAAGGGATGAAACCTCTAGTGTAAATGGTTGAGGGCTGGCATATTGAAAGGACACAACAGCACCAATTGATTCCCCATCCTTCACAATGCAGTCATTGGTGTCACCCACACGCCTGAATTTGCTAGGCGGATGCGCAATTCTGAACTGAATGAACCACAGTTGATGTGTAGTTGGGATATACTGCATTCTCTAGGGCAAAAGTTAACAATTTCTACCAAGTACACTGGGCTCCCAGTTGGTACTTTTAGACCAGTTATAGATTGGGTTATCTCAACATAGTTCGTCTTGCATTCCACTGGGTCGTCATTATTTGCTTTCAGCCCATCATTTTCTTGAAAAGAGAAAAACAAAAATAATTAGTCTAATAAGAAGTTCACTTTGTCCAAAATAAGATAAAAGGACTACTCTCAAGTATTTGAATTTAATTTTCATGTATTTCAAGGGAAAGAAAATTTCACGCAACATTCAATTAATTATATATTGTGACATGTCGCAACCAAATCGCGATGGAAAAAAAGAATTGTTTAAATTAGGAGTCGCCACCACGTTTATTTAAATTGGGAAACAGAAAACCCCATCTTTAAATAAAAGGTCTTTGCAACCAGAATTAGAGTTTGAAGTTGGTTATGCATAGAGAAGGGGATTTAATCCTATCACCCTAATACACCCATCCTTAGACGGTACTTATTAATTGTGCAAATTATTAATAACCTTTCAAAATATTTATCTCATTATTTATTTACAAGGAAATTTAAAAAAAGATTTTTCTTAAAAAAAATTTTAAAACATCAAATCGTCACAATTCCGATGTTCAAAATATTGAGTCAACAAGCCGTCACGGCTAAATCAACATCCTTATTTGAAATAAAGTAAGAAATTTAAATTTAAACATATGAAAATAAACCTCTCTTATGAACTATAAATATTTATAAATAAGATAATTTATTTTATTACTTTCTATGAAAAGAACATAAAATAATAAAAGAAGATTTAAAGAAAATTTGAAACATCAAGCCTTTACAGATGTTTAGAATAACGAGTTAACAAGCCGTCAGCTAAATTAACATTCTATTTGAAATAAAAAATTTTAACAAATAAATGACCAATTTAAATTGAATATAATAGAAAATTCTATGAATTATTTACAAACAGGATAAATGAAATATTCTTAATATCTTTTTTATAAAAGGGAAAAATAAATTTTCAGAGAAATTTTTGGATCATTAAGCTTTCACAGCTAAAATGTTCGAAATATTAAGTTAACAAGCCGTCACGGCTAAATTAACATTTTATTTTTTAAAAAAAAACTTCTCAAATAATATAAAAAATAACATAAACTATTTCATATGAAAAAAAAAATTATTTACAAGTAAAACATAAATTATAAAAATTTAATTTTGAACTTGACAGGGATTAATCGCCTCCTACGTATCCCTGGTGCAATGGGGAACTCAAAGTTACGTAGTTCTTTATATATAATTGTGGGTTGATTGATTTTAATTAATAAAATCTTTTTGTCAAGAAATATTTTTTTGGAAAATAAAATCCACTCTTGCATAGGATTTAAGTTAGCACTTGGCTACTCAATAAACTCTTTATGATTTAACAATAGTGAAGATAACATTTGCTACCCAACCACCATTATTGGTCATTGCATGAGAAATTATTTATTTATTTATTATTATTTTTTAAAAAAAGTATTTTTATTCACAAGAAGGAAAGGTAATCATTTTATTTATTTTTAATGCTAATTTCAACACGAATCGGCAAAAGCCAATATCAAATATACAATTAATTTGTACAAGGTACGAGACAAATAAGATAATCAAACTAGAAAATACAAGGGTCCTAATTACTATTTTTCTTTTTTTTTAAAATTTTTTCTTACAAAATTCACTGAACATCAAACAGATAACTAACTCACTCCTTAAACTAAATTACCTAATTCCTCTTAAAATGAGTTGGCCAAAATACGTTAGAAACTCTTTTCTCTTTTTTATTTTAGAAACCCACTCTCCCCTTTTTTCTTCTAGAGACCAATGACAACATGCTTAAACCAAATCATTGTCCCTTTTTTTTTTAAACAAAAATGAAGCCTTACCTGAACCCAAAAGGGTAGCATCGAGACTTTGACCAGAAATGAAAACAAAAGGGAAATCCTTGACCCCACTACCTCATCTCAAAGCCATTTCCTCACTTCTAAACTTTTTGCAACTCACACAAAATGGAGGCAGCAAAAACGAGGAGGAAGCAGCGGAGAGCGACATGGGCAGCGGAGAGCGACGCGCTCCTTACCGCGGAGCTTCAGGATCGCCTGACTTCTCCAGGAGTTCCATGGCATGTCCGATGGGGATCTGAGCCAACGTGTGCAAGGTCGCGGACGAGCTGCTTCGCGACCCGGTGATGGACTGAGGCGGGTGGTGGCGTCAGTGCGCGCGGCAGGGAGGGAAGCCGTCACGCGCGCCTTCGCCTGGACGCTCTCGCTGAGCGCAGGGGAGAGCCTGAGAGCGGCAGCGGAGGTCACAGACCGAGGGAAAGCCGCGAAGGAGGTCGATCTGGTAGTGGGTGGTGCGATGCAAGATCGGGAGGAGGAGGCGGCTAGATCGGCGGCTCGCGTGGTTTCGGAGGGAGGTCGCCCTTCTGTGAGGAAGAAGGGAGCTCGCGCGGGCGGTGGTGCTGGAGGTCGTGTGGGTGAGAATGGTTGTTCAGAAATGATGATGATGATGTGAGGATGAAGAGGAGGCCGCGGCTGAGAAGGGAAAAGCGGAGGAAGGGCTTGCGAGTGGAGGCCGCGACGGTGAAGCAGCCCGGGAAGCTCCAGCCACCGGTGAAGCGGTCCACTTCGCGGTGGTTTCTTTTTAATCTCTACTTTCTTTTCGCTTTCTTTTTTTAATTTTCTGAAATGAGAATATCGGTTTACCATTGGAATTGGACTTTTTGTGTATTGTAATAGACGGTTGATGATGATGATGATTTGGTCTGTGTTTGGGCTGGATTTACTGGATCTTGCCCAACACTAGAAAATAGACACACACAAAAATGACTCAACGATTGGAAATGGTTTACCTTGATTCTTGCTAACTCTTTTTATTCTGTATATTGCAAAATTGTTTTCAGACAAATGGTAATGAAAATTTTTAGTCTTGGAAGCCGATTCCCCTTGCCTGAATTTTTCATTCCCATTTATAGCTATCATGAATTAACTTTGCTAGACTTGGCAGGCCATTTTTGATCCATGAAGATTTACCTGATATGGTGACATGTGATTTGATTAGAAATTTTTCAAATCACTGATTTCATGGGATTTGCTTTGATTGTCTGTTCTCACTCACGCATGCTTCCTCTTTGTTTTTTTCTTTTTAGTTCAGCATTTCTTTCTAACTGCGCTGAATTTGACTCTCCCATGGTTGCACCTTTTTTTTTTTTTGGTTCTGGTTTCGTTTGTCTTTTTTTCTTTTTTTGTTTTCTTTTCTGAAAATGTCAACAACATCATCCGCATGCTCAATTCCTTCTCACTGCCAATTCCTTTTTGTTGTTTCTTTTTTAAAAAAAAAATTTAAAAATGAATAAGAAAGAAAATAAAACGAACCAAAGTTTTCTTTTTTTTCTTCGCAATTCAAAACAAAAACAAAAAGTTGGAATGGGCTGATATCTTTTTTTCAACAACAAACAAACAAAAGACTGGGCTCTTCTTTTTTTTTTAACAATTCAAAAACTAAAAGATGGTCTTAACAAAAGTAACACTAAAAATGAAACAGACTAACAATTCTTCAAATGAATAGACAAATTTTTTTTGTGGGTTTGACAAAATGTGTGTTCACAGCCCCTCTTTAGTCATTTCTTATAAGAGAATATGATAAACCTAAGTTTTACATATTGTCTTGATAAGGAATAAGTAAAGACATGAACATTGATTTTGTTCGGCAATGTAAGAAATGCAAATGCAAGAAAGATTGAATTCTAACTTTGAAAAAGTCTAAATAAGAAAGCCATATGCAAACTATACAATTCAGATGACCTATGTATGAATCATGAAAAGAAGAGAAATTAACTAATTTGACACAAATTTACAAATGACAAGAAATGTCAAAACAAACAGAAATTCAAAAACCGACGGAGGGCTAACATGAATTTACAAGCCGACAGGGCTGTGAAAATCAAAAGATTTTGCGACCAACTGGATACGGGTCAACAAGTGACAAGAAATGAAAAATCTTGATACCAACTGGATACAAGTCCACAAGTGACAGGAAATGAAAAATCTTGCGACCAACTGGATACGGGTCCACAAGTGGCAGGAAAATAAAAAGACTTGACGAACTGGATATTGGGTCCACAAGCAACAGGAAATGAAAAACCTTGCGACTTGGATACGTCCAGGCCAGGAAATTAAAAGCTAGGACAAGAAATTAAAAGACTTGCGACCAACTGAGACGAGTCAACAAGCAACAGGAAATGAAAAACCTTGCGACCAACTGGATACGGTCCACAAGCAACAGGAAATGAAAAACCTTGCGACCAACTGGATATGAGTCCATAAGCAGCAGAAATTAAAAGCCATGGGCTGACAAAAAAAAAAATTAAAAGCCAAGGTCTCAAGAAATTAAATGACTTGCGACCAACTGGATACGGGTCAACAAGCAGCAGGAGATTGAAAGCCAGGGGCAGAGAAAATTAAAAGACTTGCAACCAACTAGATACGGGTCAACAAGCAACAGGAAATGAAAAGCCTTGCGACCAACTGGATATTGGTCTGCAGCGACCAGAAATTAAAAGCCAGGGGTCGACAGAAATTAAAAGACTTGCGACCAACTGGATATGGTCAACAAGCAGCAGGAAATTAAAAGCCAGGGTCAAGGAAATTAAAGACTTGCGACCAATGGATACGGCAGCAAGCAACATGAAATGAAAAGCCTTGTGACCAACTGGATACGTCAGGAGGCAGGAAATTAAAAGCCAACAGGGGCTAACAAAAAATGTAAATGCTGACAAGAAGAACAATGATTTGAACAGTTTTTCTTTTTCTTTTGTATTTTTTTTTGAAGATTAGATTGACAATCTAGACCAACTAGAAATTACTGGAAAAGTGAAATGGCAATCTGAGGCCAACTAGAAATGTAAAAGCAATGGCAATCATGGGAATGTAAAAATTCAATTTTTTCATGCATTTTCAAGTTAAGTGGATGAGAATCAAACTTTTTTCATTTTTCAAAAACAAAAGTAAACCAAAAATGTCAACCTAAAATGGAGATGCCAAGGATGTCTATGTACAAAATGTGAATGAATCCAGGATCATGACAGTATGAAATGAATAAAAAGAAATAGGCCAAGGACCTAAATGATTTGAAAATCAAAAGAAAGAGATGATGAATATGTCACAAAAGTATCATTTTAACATTAAAAAACATTTGAACCATAAGCTTCTTCAGAGGCTTTTACCACATGAATCGTTTTCAAGTTTGTTATTAACACTGCCTCGCAATATGGTTTCACTGCATTTCTTTTTCTTTTCAAAAAAAATTCTTGTGAAAAGAATCTCACCATAGTCAAGCACCCTCGAGGAAAACTTCAACCGATCAAACTCGTAGTCACTGCATTGGACCTCTGCGCAAATGAAACTTTTTTTTTTATAACTTTGCTCACTTCTTCCCATTCTCTCTTATCTCTTTTTCCTTTTTAGGATGATGATTGTTTTTCTGCCAAGCTTAATTGAAGCTTCTGGATTCCCTTTGTGTGATGCTAGTCATTAATGCATTGCTGAAGAACTGTTAGGTCGATAGGTTTAAGCTTAAATTTATACTTACTCAAGACATCATAAATGAACATGCATTCAAAGGGGAAATGGAAAGATTAACTGAATTAGAATTTCTATTGCTTGGTGTATCAGACAACAATATCACAAATTGTTGGAAGAAGTAAATAGAGCAAAGTAAAAGATAGGATTTCAAACAATATAAAAATTTTGCCCCAGTTTGGTCCTTAGTGGCTTATTCAATTGATTTCTTATAGCAAATTGGATGCCATAGTCACTGGATCGTTTCTGAGCCTTCAATCTTCCCTTCTCTTGATCTCCAAAAATTGCCCCTTTCAATCTTGATCTACTTGGCTCACAAGACACATTCAACACCTAAAGTTGCCCAAGTGTAAATTGTTTGAGATGATGCTTCATTATTCTGCCCTAACTTTTGCCTAGGCTGCCCTTTTGGGTTTTCATCCTAACGGGCTTTTTTCTTTTTCTTTTACCCTAACTTTTGCTTAGGCCGCTCTTTCAGTTTTCGACCTAACGGGCTTTTATTATTTTTATTTATTTCTCATCCTAGCTTTCATTTAGACCGTTCCTTCAAGTTTTCGATTCAATGAGCTTTCACAGCATCTTCTCAAGCATAAAACTTTTTGACTTATTAGTGTTGACGGGTCTAGGTAGTTCTTGTCCATCCATATTTTGCAAAATCAATGCCCCTCCTGAAAATGCTTGTTTGACAATGTAAGGACCTTCATAACTAGGAGCCCATTTTCCTCGTGTCCTCTTGATTAGGGAGAATTTTCTTCAAAACCAAATCTCCTGGATACAAATCCCTGGGGGACTTTCTTATTGAAAGCCTTAGCCATTCTATTTTGATACAACTGGCCATGACAAATGGCTGCCAGCCTTTTCTCTTCTATCATATTCAACTGTTCATAACGAGTTTTCACCCACTCAGATTCTTCTAACTCAGCCTCCATCAAAACCCTTAATGATGGGATTTCAACTTCAATAGGGGATACAGCCTCCATTCCATATACCAATGAGAAAGGAGTTGTTCCTGTGCTTGATCGTATGTTGGTACGATAAGCGTGCAAAGCATATGGCAGCATTTCATGCCAATCTTTGTAATTCACCACCATTTTGGCAACAATTTTCTTGATATTCTTATTTGGGCTTCAACCGCACCATTCATTTGAGGCCTATAAGGAGCTGAGTTGTGATGCTTGATTTTGAAAGTCTCAAAGAACTTCTGAACCTCGGCACCATTGAGATTAGGAGCATTGTCTGTGATAATTCTTTCTGGAATCCCATATCTACAAATAATGTCTCTTTTGATAAATCTAGAAACACCTTTTGTGTGATATTGGCATATGAAGTGGCTTCCACCCATTTAGTGAAATAGTCTATTGCCACCAAAATGAAACGATGACCATTAGATGCTTTGGGATTGATTGGGCCAATGACATCCATGCCCCACATTGAGAAAGGCCAAGGAGATACCATACTATGCAGCGGAAATGGAGGAGCATTAACTCGATCTGCATATATTTGACATTTGTGACACTTCGAACATAATTGATGCAATCGTTCTCCATGGTGGACCAGTAATAACCACTTCTTAAAATTTTCGTGCCATCATATGACCATTAGCATGGGTTCCACAAATTCCTTCGTGGATCTCATCATGATTATTCGAGCTTCATGAGCATCTACACATCTTAGAAGAGTGGTGTCATGATTCCTCTTGTAGAGGACTTCACCATTCAAGAAAAAGCTTATAGCCAGTCGACGGATTGTCTTTTTATGCACCTCATTTGCTCCAACTGGGTATTCTCCTTTTTGAATATACTGCTTATGTCCTGATACCAGGGTTGACCGTCTGGTTCAATCTCCACATTGCCACAATATACTGGTTCGCTTTGCACCTCTACATGGATAGGTTGGACATTAGCATGGACTTCCAATTTGGTCATTACAGCCAAAGTTGCCAAAGCATCTGCAAATTGGTTCTTGTCTCGAGTTAAATGAGAAAATGACACATCATCAAATTGCTCAATTAGTCGAGACAAGTATTTCTGTAAGGTACCAATTTTGGATCCTTTGTTTGCCATTGTCCATTAACTTGATAAATTATAAGTGCAGAGTCTCCAAAGACTTTTAATTCTTTGATTCCCAAGTCAATTGCAACTTGCAAACCATTTGCACACGCCTCATACTCTGCGATGTTGTTGGTACATTCAAAATCCAACTTGAGAGACTGGGTATTGCTTACCAGGTGACACCACCATAGCTCCTATTCCACATCCATTCATGTTAGCAGCTCCATCAAAGTACATTTTCCATACATTCTCCTCTTCCATTTCTTCTTTCTCCACAGCACTTCATCATCACATAATTCAGCAGTGGTTAGCTGCTCACTTTCAAGTGGGTTTTCAGCTAGATGATCAGCAATTGCACCTCCCTTGACAGACTTTTGGGTCACATACTTGATGTCAAATTCTCAGGATCACTTGCCACTTTGACATTCTCAACGACACATGAGGACTATCAAATATGTACTTTAACGGATCCATTCGAGAGATCAACCAAGTTGTATAGTATAACATGTACTGCCTCTTGGAAGTCCATGCCAATGCACAACAGGTCTTTTCCATTGCCAAGTAGGGATTCAAGTCATTAAACTTCTTGCTCAGATAATAAATTGCCTGTCTTTCTTTCCGATTCGTCATACTGTCCTAACATTGCCCCCATTGATGTTGGTAACACTTAGGTATAGTATCAAAGGACGGCCTGGTGGTGGGGTCAAACTGAGGTTTCATTAAATAAGCCTTTATTTTTGCGAAGGCTTCTTGGCATTCCTCATTCCATTCTCCGGGTTGATGTTTTCGTAGCAACTTGAATATAGGCTCACAAGTACTAGTCAAATTGGCAATGAATCGAGCAATGTAATTGAGCCTCCCCAGAACTTCTAACCTCCCGTTAGTTCTGGAGCAGGCATATCTTGTATTGCTTTCACCTTATCTGGGTCTACCTTTATTCCTTCTCTGCTAACAATGAATCCAAGTAATTTCCCCGTAGAAGCTCCAAAGATGCATTTATTCGGATTCAGCCGCAACTTATATTTTCTGAGTCTTTCAAACAATTTTTGTAGGACCTCACATGACTTTCTCCCTCTTTGGACTTAGCAACCATGTCATCTACATACACTTCAATCTCCTTGTGCATCAAATCATGGAATAATGCAACCATAGCACGCTGGTATGTAGCCCCCATTTTTCAATCCGAATGGCATGACCGTATAGCAAAATGTTCCCCATGGAGTTATGAAAGTAGTTTTTCCTTTATCATTAACATCCATGGGAATTTGATTGTATCCTGAGTACCCATCCATAAATGAAAATCGGTGGCTTTTTGCAGGATTATCAACAAGGACATCAATGTGAGGGAGAGGAAAATCATCCTTCGGGCTAGCTTTGTTTAGGTCCCGAATCCACACACATTCTAACTTTTCCATCCTTCTTAGGCATTGGCACAATGTTAGCCACCCAGTCAGTGTGTCTTGATACCTCCAAAAATCCAGCCTCAGCCGTTTGCACACTTCCTCTTTTATTTTTAATGACATTTCAGGCCGTATCCTTCTCAACTTTTGCTTTTTTCAATTCTCGCATATAAAGGGATCTTATGTGAAGCTATTTCTGGATCCAACCCTGGCATATCACGGTAAGACCATGCAAAAACATCCATGTATTCCTTGAACAATGCAATCATTTCTGAGCGTTCTGGGTTTTCCACTATTTTCAGCTCCTTCTTCTCTTCTTCATGCCCATGTTAACCAACTCGATCACCTCATTGTCTAAGTCAAACTCCTTTTCTGGATGCTCCAATAGGTCTGAAAAGTGCCCAACAATTTCCTCATCCTCATCTATTCATGGCTATCACAATCAAGTGCCGCAAGAGAATCAATTGATAAGTCTCCAAAGTCCCTTTCATGCGACAAAATTTCTATAGTATTTAAATTCCTGGAAAGCAATTAGGATGGGTTGGAATGCCAAAATAAAAGGTGGAAAAATGAAAATAATATAGAAGACATAAATTAACGAAATGAGAATGATAAATAAAAGCAAGAAGAAAGAAAAATTAAAGAGAGGAAACGAGGAAAATGGAAGATAAAGAAAGATTATTGAATAATCATGCGAGTGCATTTAGATGATGTCTTTGAGTAGCATAAACAAAAGCATAAACAATATTTATCAATACAACCCAAACAATTACTTTGAAGCAACAACATCAATAACTGGTTCAATCTTCCAGCTATCAGCATCTCATTATTGTTGGCAACATGAGGGTTGTTTTCTTTGGATTCATTAGCATTCACCATATTGATAGTGATACAATAGCGAAGGGAGTGAACTTCCTCAGCTAGGATTACTTCAGCTGGGCGGAAATGTTTCCTTTAGGTGAGGAATCTGCTTCATTTTCTCCATTTGCTCCTCCTGAAAATGCTCAAGAGTCATGCCTCTCATCTCCTCTTCCAATAGTGCATTATATCCCAAACCATATCGATTAGGCTTCTTGGTGACTGGTATTGGTGTCGTGGTACCTTGCAACTGTAGTCCTAATCCTCTGCCTTGTAGGTATCCACTCTTAGCCATGATATGAGCCACCACCTGATTTTGCATTGGGGCTTATTCCGTTCCTTTTCAGCCCTACTACCTCCAGGTTATGCCATAAACTGCTCTACCAGTTCCACATTCTCAACATATGGCAATGTAACTGGTTTAGATACTATGATATCTTTTTCTCCATGGATTGTAACGATCGAGTCATTCTCTATGTATTTAACCTTTTGATGCAAGGTTGAGGGAACAGCACCAACATTGTTAATCCAGGGTCTTCCCAGCATATTGTAATCTGATTCGATCTCCATTACCTGAAATAACACTTTGAATCTACTTGGGCCAATCTCCAATAACAATAACATTTCCCCAAGGATACTTTTCTTTGCCCCATCAAAAGCCTTCACAATCATCACCTGCGATATATCATCCTTATTTATTGACAAGTAACTTAAGGTTGACACTGGTAGAACATTCAATCCTGACCCTCCATCAATGAGGACCCTGGGCACTATATGGTTTCTGCATTTGAGAGTTATGTACAGTGCTCGTGGGTTAGCCCTGACACAACTTCCTCATCTGAGAATGTAATCATGCTGACGTTTCACTGGATCTACCATATTCACCATGTTCTCTGTTGAAACATCAGGCTTGACATAAGCTTCTTTCAGGATCTTTAACACTGCCTTTTGATGAGGCTCGATGACAAGATTAGTGATAACAAAGATATTCTGGAGGAGTTTTCTTTAATTGTTCCAGAATATCATACTCACTCGTTTCATAATTTTTAGAAATTCCTCCTCATCATCTTCTTTCATTTCACTTCCTCCCAAGTCAGAACTTTTTCCAACATTCCCTTCATTAACAAACTTTCCTTTTTCTATTTCTTTAGGACCATAACACCTTCCACTTCTCGTTATACTAGTTACTACTCCACCTACTTGAGCATTTGAGGTTCTCCTATATCTCTTTTCATCTCAACCTCAGTCTCATAGTTCCAAGGTACAGCATGTGTGTCCTTATAAACAAAAGGCATTGGTTTCTTCAGTGATAACTACCTTTTCTGGCTTTGACGCTTGATTAAGTGGAGGCACTCGAAGCACAAAACGCTCAATCACATTCACCTCTTCAGACATTCAGCTTCTTCTTTGCTTGTATAACACCTAGGTTGAGTAATCCTTGTACACAAGCCTTGAAATCCCAGCAATTTTCTATGTCATGGCCAAAGCCTCCGAGTGGTAGTCACAACTCGATTCCATATCACATTTCTCATTTTCCTTCATCATAGATGCAGGTGCCTGATGTTGTATCCAACTTCCTTTAAGCCAATGAAAACTTTCTCCATAGGAGTTCGAAGATTCAAGACCCTCTTGATCAAGGGTTCTTCCATCGTCAAAGCATTTACTCGAGCTCCTCCTTCATGATTTGGCATCGGATTGTTAACAATATCGGGTTTTGATTCCTCTTGAGGTCCAATCTTCCACAAGCAATTAGCCTTCTTACCTCTCTTGAAGGCTTCACAATCTTCAATTGAATGCCCCAACTTCCATGTGGTATTTACAAGTTAAGTTGGGGTTATACCAAGCTGGAAATGGTGGTTCTAATGGACGCACAGGACATGGTGAGATCAGGTGAGCATCGAACAATTTTTGAAACAGGCAGCATTTGAAATGGATAGCTTTGGGAAAGGTGGAAGGTTTGGGAATCGATTGCGATTCTGGTTTTGGAAATTTGGTCGAGGTGATGTAGTGTTTGGGTAGTTCTGGGATACGTGGTCGGGTTATATGTATAGGCTGGGCGAGTTGGTTGGTATGGTCGTATGTGGATGTTATTGACTTGAGGTTGGGTATGTGGGATTGTATTTGTGGTTGGAGTAGTTTGGTATGGTGGGTAATAAGGGATGGATGGTATTTGGGATCTTGGGTGTGTTGAGGCATATCTTGGAATGAAAGATTGCTGACCTTGCACATAACTTACTTCCGCCTCTTTCTTCCTTGGCGGAATCCTTCTTGTGTCCTCATTACTCACAGGAAGTTTTCCAGCTTTAGCCAAATTCTCGATTCTCTCACCAGGTTATCAATTCAGAGAAGTCTTTGTATGCTGCTCCATTGCCCCAATGTAAGGAGATCCTAAAGTCCCCAAGAAGTACGAACACATTTCAGATGGGATAAGTGGCGGTTGCACTTGAGCAGCTAAAGTTCTCCATCTTTGAGCATATTGCTTAAAGGACTCATCTTTCTTCTTTTGCATCGTGCTCAATTGCTCGCGAGTAGGTGCTATTTCCATGTTAAACTTGTATTGATTCATGAATTGGTCAACTAATTCCCTCCAGGAAATTTTGGAATGGTCTAATTGGATATACCACTCTAAGGCGGCCCAGTTAAACTTTCATGGAAAAAGCTGATAAGAAACTTCTCGTCCTTGACCATATTGACATTTTTGTGCAGGTAACTCTTTAAATGAAAAAGAGATTACCAGTGCCATCATACTTCGAGAAATCAGGAACCTTGAAGTCTTTAGGAACTACTGTGTCAATAGGAGGGCAAAGCTCAATCTCCATATGACCATAAGTGCTAGGTCCTTGAATAGCTTTGATTTGCTCCTGAATCTTCTTCATCCATTCTTCTCTGAACTTGTCTTTATTCACCTCTGCATGGCTATTTTCTGAGGAAAATGGTTGTTTCTGGATAACAACACGAGGCTGCCCCCAAATAGGGGCAGCATGCTCATGCCCATCAGGATGAGTGTTCTCTAACGAATGATAGCCTTCTCCGATAATTACCAATGGCATTGTGGGTGGTGGCTGTCCATGAGGATTATTTAGAATCTCATCCACCTCATTCAATCCTTGAGTGACATTTACAGGTGCATTTAATGTCCGGGTATGGTTATCATTGCAGCACTTGGTTGTACCTCAATTGACGTGTTTACCATGTCCCGATTTTGATTAGCTCTTAATAAATCAAGGGATTCCTTCATGGCTCTCATCATTTCTTCCATATTTGCTTGATTAGTTGACATTTCATTCAATTTCCCTCTCACTGCATCAACCTCCATGCTCAAATTTCTTACTTGATCAGAAGTATTTCCTGTTTCACTATTGCCACCAGCCATCTTAGTCCGCGCTCTGGTATTGTGAATACGAGTTAGATCGGTATCTTCTTTCCTGGCGCCCAATTGTGACTAAGTTTTACCTGTGTCATAAGATTTATTAAAAAGAAAGAAAAATTGTTATTTATTAGAGGTCTTCTATCGTGCTTAGTCTTGATGTGAGTGTCTTTGATGATAACTGTTCCCAGAACGTCTCGTTCAAAGGTACTATGTTATATTTAAATGACTATTGCCATGAGATCAAACAATATGAAGGAATGATTATTCATTCAAAGCATTATCTTTATTACAACCATTTCCAAAAGAAATACATCATAAAGCCACACATTGTCACTCAAAAGCCAATAGCTCAACAACGTCTTTCTGCAATCATTTGTTTCATTTTTCTAATCAAATCCCTGAGGAGTTGACGAAGATGCGAATCTCATCTGGAGTCTCAAAGGGGATAATTTCCTGCTCCATTTCCAAGTATCTTGGAACATCTTCTATTGCTGTATTGGCCAGCCTTGCCAGGTTTGAAAAGCGAACTTTCAACTCATGAATGATGTGATCTCGATGCCTTCAAGATCCAAATCTGCAATCTTTTTCTTTTCTTCTTCTAGAACAGCTTGATAATACATGATCTCATCTTTCATGTGTTGATTTAGTTCCTCAATCTTTCTCTGGTATTCATCATTCAATTCCCCAATTTGTTGTCTCATTTGTCCTTCATTTTTTAATGCAGCTTTTCAGTTTTAGCACTTTGCAGGCTTTTTCAATCGTTGATTTTCAGCTAATGCTTCATCACGTTCTTGCCTTCGAAGTCCTAATTCTTTATTGGCAGCCATGAGACATTCTTTGGTTTTCATCATGTGCTCCTGCCCTAGTTTTAACTTCTTACTGGTTCCTTCAAGAACTTGATCTCTTTTGGTGCTTTCTCGTTTTAAAGCTGCATAATCATGATGGGCGTTTTTCAGCAGCCTCCACTTGCATCTTTTCTTGTTCAGCCTTGTTCAGTCTTTCTTTCATATCTTTGATTTCTTCAGTTTCATCAACATGCAAAGCCAATGTCTTGCCAGGAGTAATTGCAGTTGAGACTCTAAATGGCAACTTAACCTCTTGAGCTCTATTTTTCACCCATTGGCGATAGCTTTCTTTCACTGCAGCTCCTAACTCCCAATTCTTTTCCTTTTCGGATAACATTATTCCAAGCAGATCGGATTTTCTAAGAGCAAGGTCATCCGAATCGGAGTAGTACATGATGAAAGGAGTTATTGTAGCTTCAGAAGGTGGTTCCATTATGGGATAACCAAGTTGGCGCAACACCAATGCTGGATTATAATTTATACACCCTCGAGTACCCATGAGAGGTACATTTGGAAAATTTCCGCACTGATAAATCATTGTCTGCCCATCTTCCCACCAAAGGTACCATCGAATCACTTTTTCATTTAACTTGGCAAATTCCTCAGCCCATTCTCGCCCACTTTTGTTCTTGACCTGATACATTTTTAGATCATTGATAGGACAGAGTGTCTTGTTACTTCTTTGGAATATATGCGCAATAATCCACACATATAGCATTGGTAAACAACACAAAACTCTCTTGCCATTCTTCTCATAGCAAAAATTCAAGGAACAATATACATCTGCTAGGAGAGCCGGATAGGATTTGAGCATGAAATTTTTGGCAAGGAATACATCAACTTGCTAGATCTACGAAACCATCAATATTTGGAAACAGAATGGTTCCATAAATGGTGAGGGTCAATACATCCGAAAAAGTGTCCCAATCCTCAGTTTGAGCTAATCGCTGCATGTGTTTTTCCAAGTACTCTCTTGTGAATCCTCTGGTCTCATTTCTGCATTTCTGTGCTTCACTCAAATCTCTTACATTTACCTTGAGGACATTTGCTATTGTATGCAAAGAAGCATAATGTCCTTGGTAGCTGTAAGGTTTTTCTCCTTCTAGTGGTAACCCTAGGATCAGCTCAAATTCTTCAAGGGTTGGTGCCAACTGGAAATCTTGAAAGGTAAAGCATCGGAATGGAGGATCATAATACTGCGCAGGGCTGATTGCCTCTGGACTTCCACCTCTAACAAGCTCAGGACTTTTCCATATTTTCTTGTGAGAGAAAGACGTTGTGGAGCTTTTAACAACTAACTCAAAGATCTCAAGCTTTCATGTTAGGCTTCTTAGCTTTAAGATGTAAAGTCTTTTTCAATTCTTCACAATTGTTTGATCTCATGGTTGTTTCCATTTTTTTTAAAAGATACTCACAACAAGACTTGATATAGCTCTCTAACAAACCTGCGAACAAAAGAAAGAGTGATTTTTCTTTACAGAAAGAAAATACAAATAAAACTTGTAAACAAGTTAAAGAATTTATGTACAAAGAAAATAAGTTAAAGAAGAAGGTATGCTCCCTTTGTGACCTATTGAATTGTGGAAGGCTATCCTATGGTCTCATAAGCTTTCTACTGTGAAGACTTTCATCAGGTGGATCTATGAACTCAGGATTTTATGGCCTCTAGAGCTAACAACTCTTTTGAAATGTTATCCACAAAGTTAACCTTAGATGTAGGACATTTACAAAAGAGTCACACTCAGACGAGATTTTCACAATAACCAAATAGGACGTACATCCAATATGGCTACTGTTACACAATCTCTTACCTATCTCAAGTTGCACTCAAGCCCGGTATAGGGCCCACTCGTGTGTGATTAATGTGTTAGTGTTGTGTGTGAAGGGAGCATACAAACCTGGAATCCTAACACTACCCATTACCAACACCTGCAAAATAAATAATAGAAAATAAAAGTCGTCTATCCTAGGGTTTCCATTAATAAATAAATAAAGCTTACAAGAGCAGTATCTAACATAAAAGAAATCATTTATCCTAGAGTTGTCATGAAAGAGCAAAATGAAAAATAAAAACAAAAGGCAACCTATTTTAACATAAAATAAAAATAACAAATAAAAATAGAAAAAAAAATAAAATAAAAGGAAAATTTGAGATTACAATAATATGCACAATCAATTTTTAAGCTTGACTCTAATTTCCCCAGTGGAGTCGCCATCTGCGCAATGAAATCGCGACGGACGGCGAAAGAATTGTTTAAAATTAGGAGTCGCCACCACGTTTATTTAAATTGGAAAAACTAAAAACCCCATCTTTAAAGAAAAGGTCTTTGCAACCAGATTAGAGTTCGAAGTCGGTTATGCATAGAGAAGGGTAGAGATTTAATCCTACGCACCCTAATACACCCATCCTTAGACGGTACTTATTAATTGTGCAAATTATTAATAACCTTTCAAAATATTTATCTCATTATTTATTTACAAGGAAATTTAAAAAAGATTTTTCTTAAAAAAATTTTTAAAACATCAAATCGTCACAATTCCGATGTTCAAAATATTGAGTCAACAAGCCGTCACGGCTAAATCAACATCCTTATTTGAAATAAAGTAAGAAATTTAAATTTAAACATATGAAAATAAACCTCTCTTATGAACTATAAATATTTATAAATAAGATAATTTATTTTATTACTTTCTATGAAAAGAACATAAAATAATAAAAGAAGATTTAAAGAAAATTTGAAACATCAAGCTTCATAGCTTAGATGTTTAGAATAACGAGTTAACAAGCCGTCACAGCTAAATTAACATTCTATTTGAAATAAAAAATTTTAACAAATAAATGACCAATTTAAATTGAATATAATAGAAAATTCTATGAATTATTTACAAACAGGATAAATGAAATATTCTTAATATCTTTTTTATAAAAGGGAAAAATAAATTTTCAGAGAAATTTTTGGATCATTAAGCTGTCACACTAAAATGTTCGAAATATTAAGTTAACAAGCCGTACGCTAAATTAACATTTTATTTTTTAAAAAAAAACTTCTCAAATAATATAAAAAATAACATAAACTATTTCATATGAAAAAAAAAATTATTTACAAGTAAAACATAAATTATAAAAATTTAATTTTGAACTTGACAGGGATCGGAATCGCCTTTACGTATCCCTGGTGCAATGGGGAACTCAAAGTTACGTAGTTCTTTATATATAATTGTGGGTTGATTGATTTTAATTAATAAAATCTTTTTGTCAAGAAATATTTTTTTGGAAAATAAAATCCACTCTTGCATAGGATTTAAGTTAGCACTTGGCTACTCAATAAACCCTTTATGATTTAACAATAGTGAAGATAACATTTGCTACCCAACCACCATTATTGGTCATTGCATGAGAAATTATTTATTTATTTATTATTATTTTTTAAAAAAAAGTATTTTTATTCACAAGAAGGAAAGGTAATCATTTTATTTATTTTTAATGCTAATTTCAACACGAATCGGCAAAAGCCAATATCAAATATACAATTAATTTGTACAAGGTACGAGACAAATAAGATAATCAAACTAGAAAATACAAGGGTCCTAATTACTATTTTTCTTTTTTTTTAAAATTTTTTCTTACAAAATTCACTGAACATTAAACAGAATAACTAACTCACTCCTTAAACTAAATTACCTAATTCCTCTTAAAATGAGTTGGCCAAAATACGTTAGAAACTCTTTTCTCTTTTTTATTTTAGAAACCCACTCTCCCCTTTTTTCTTCTAGAGAACCAGTGACAACATGCTTAAACCAAATCATTGTCCCTTTTTTTTTTTAAACAAAAATGAAGCCTTACCTGAACCCAAAAGGGTAGAGCATCGAGACTTTGACCAGAAAATGAAAACAAAAGGGAAATCCTTGACCCCACTACCTCATCTCAAAGCCATTTCCTCACTTCTAAACTTTTTGCAACTGCACACAAAATGGAGGCAGCAAAACGCAGGAGCGGCGAGAGCGACATGGGCAGCGGAGAGCGACGCGGAGCTTACCCGCGGAGCTTCAGGATCGCCTGACTTCTCCAGAGTTCCATGGCAGTGCCGATCGGGATCTGAGCCAACGCGGTGTGCAAGGTCGCGGACTGAGCTGGCTTCGGCGGTGATGGACTGAGGCGGGTGGTGGCGTTAGTGCGCGCTCAGCGGCAGGGAGGGAGCCGCCACGCGGCCTTCGCTGGACGCTCTGCGATTGACGCGGCAGGGAGAGCCTGAGAGCGCGCTGAGGTCAGACCGAGGGAAGCCGCGAGGAGGTCGATCTGGTAGTGGGGTGGTGCGATGCAAGATCGGGAGGAGGAGGCGGAGATCGGCTCGCGGTGGTTTCGGAGGGGGAGGTCGTTCTGTGAGGAAGAAAGGAGCTCGCGGCGGCGGTTGGTGGTGCTGGAGGTCGTGTGGGTGGGAATGGTTGTTCACAGAAATGATGATGATGATGTGAGGATGAAGAGGAGGCCGCGGAGAAGGGAAAGCGGAGGAAGGGCTTGCGAGTGGAGGCCGTTAACGTGAAGCAGCGCTGGAAGCTCCAGCCGTGACGGTGAAGCGGTCCACTTCGCGGTGGTTTCTTTTTAATCTCTACTTTCTTTTTCGCTTTCTTTTTTAATTTTCTGAAATGAGAATATCGGTTTGGTACTCACGGAATTGGACTTTTTGTGTATTGTAATAGACGGTTGATGATGATGATGATTTGGTCTGTGTTTGGGCTTGGATTTACTGGATCTTGCCGACACTAGAAAATAGACACACACAAAAATGACTCAACGATTGGAAATGGTTTACCTGATTCTTGCTAACTCTTTTTATTCTATATTGCAAAATTGTTTTCAGACAAATGGTAATGAAAATTTTTAGTCTTGGAAGCCGATTCCCTTGCCTGTGAATTTTTCATTCCCATTTATAGCTATCATGAATTAACTTTGCTAGACTTGGCAGCCATTTTTGATCCATGAAGATTTACCTGATATGGTGACATGTGATTTGATTAGAAATTTTTCAAATCACTGCGATTTCATGGGATTTGCTTTGATTGTCTGTTCTCACTCACGCATGCTTCCTCTTTGTTTTTTTTCTTTTTAGTTCAGCATTTCTTTCTAACTGCGCACTGAATTTGACTCTCCCATGGTTGCACCTTTTATTTTTTTTTGGTTTGTTTCGTTTGTCTTTTTTTCTTTTTTTGTTTTCTTTTCTGAAAATGTCAACAACATCATCCGCATGCTCAATTCCTTCTCACTGGCCAATTCCTTTTTGTCTGTTTCTTTTTAAAAAAAAATTTAAAAATGAACTGAGAAAGAAAATAAAACGAACCAAAGTTTTCTTTTTTTTCGCAATTCAAAACAAAAACAAAAAGTTGGAATGGGCTAATATTTTTTTCCAACAACAAACAAACAAAAGACTGGGCTCTTCTTTTTTTTTTTTAACAATTCAAAAACTAAAAGATGGTCTTAACAAAAGTAACAGCTAAAAATGAAACAGACTAACAATTCTTCAAATGAATAGACAAATTTTTTTTGTGGGTTGACAAAATTCGTGTTCACATGACATCAATTAAAAGTATTTGACTCAATTATCAAGATATGATTGGATGATAATGTCAACTATTTTACATGGAAAGTGAATCAAAATTTATCTCTAAGTATTTTTAGAATTTAATTTTAATGCTTTGGGCTTGTAAATACAAACACAATCAACTATATATGTATTTACTTTATCACAAAAAAAAAAAATCAACTATGTATTAGTATATGAATATCAATTACTATATTAACAAAAATATATGATGATTGCACCTATTAAAAGTCTCCCATATAATATCATATGATCTGATATCTATGCAAAATATTTTACGCTAATAGTATATATTGAAAATAATTTTTTACAGGTTATAAAATAAATATTATATGAAATGATACATAATTAAAGGACTATTTGAATAAATTTTAGATTTGGAGTATCAAAATTAAATTTAAAAAAGTAATCTAAAAGGGGACATTTGGCGTATGCACTATGCATCAATATATCATATGATATTTCCATGAAGTTTCGAAAGCTCTGGGTTTGGATTTATCTTCAGATGCATGAATGAGTCATGTATTTTATTTGTCTAGGAAAATAATTTTATGAGACTTTCCTAAGGTTAATGTGTAAAAAGGTCCTTTTTTCTGTTTTTTTTTTTAAATAATGGGGTTGTATATTTATATTGAAACATATATACAATATATGCAAGAAAAGGAGGGGCAAGGACAGGACTGGATTAGTATCGCAGTTGTGCCAAAAACAAGTAAATCAATTGGTAAGCGTTCAGCCCACACATCAAAGGCAACGACAACACAAAACAAATAAATTAATAAATAAATAGTATAAAATGAAAGTGAATGACTGTAAAAGGTCAACCAGAAAGAAAACCATTGACAAGCATTAGCAGCACTAGAGAAATGGCCATGATTAATTCTTTGTAACATGACAACATAATTCTTTATTTATTCTTCAAAAGAAGCCTCTCTCGATCAGCAATATATGTGCTCTTTCTTCCGGGACTGTTTATGGATTCCTATTTGAGAAAATGTATTCCATTTCCATGGATGGTGTATATATACCGGTTATATGCAGTGCTATATATTAATGCTTTCTAGAAACGTTTGGACTGTAACCATTGTTAATTAATTTTAATCATTTGCCTATGGAAGGTAATCCTTGTCATTATTATAATCATTAATATAAATGACAGTTCATGGCAAGTAATTATTATAGAATAAAACCTCATATGCAAATCGATATCTTTATACACCCCAAATCTTCCACTTTCCGCAGGATTTACTTACCTGTTTAGACTCTTAACATACCCGTAGCATTAAGTTTTCTGATTAACGATGCAATGCATTTATACCGAACTGGTCGCGAAGCAGAGAATACATTCAAGCATGTAATTCCTCCGATTCTCAATACAAATCATTCCTGAATTATGCCAAAAAAAATTAAGGTAATAATTAAATCTTATTGATCTTTTAAAAATAAAATATACAAATACACTTTTATCACTCAATCTCTGCTCATTATGTCTCCAACTAAATACTCCAATAAACTCACATCTATTTATTTTCTCTCCAATTCAATAAAAAGTTAAAACATTTATGAAATAATTAATAAATCATTGAAATATAAAAAGTGCTGATATTTTGGACCAAGAAAAAAAATCCAAAAACGGGGAGACCAGAGGGAGCAGTTCATATGTACTCCATCCATTCACTAATAAGTGCCCATTTTATAAGAAATTATTATTTTTCTAATAGAGGAAGCTCATGATGGCGAGTGCTTTTTATGGCTAACGTAATTTGGCTCTTCCAATTTCCCACCAAACACAGCTCTTCCAATTGAAGTTTATAAATGTTAGTATTATTCCTTTATTACTTAGTCATGGAAGAAAAATAAAGAATGGACATTTTCACATGATATTATCTCTTATTTCAAATAAAATTTGAAATAGAGATCGTGGTTGTCATATAAAATTGTAATTACAATTATTGTTTATTTTAATTTATTGAAATTGATACAAATCTTTAATTATATATATTGTTTGCTCTTAATTACAACTCGTTATTTGACTTATAATGTGACCATTAATTACTATTAATTAACTTTTAATTTAAGAAAATTATGTTCCTCTTGTCAAAGAATAAGAGTTTTGTGATTACACTGTTATTGATGTTCAGATTTTATAAAATTTGATATAAATATCTTTATGATAGTTAATTATAATTTAACGGTTAGATTAGTAAAAATTTATATTATATAAAGTAATTAAGGGTATAAACTTTTCTTAAACTTACACTGATTGTAACTTGATGATTTGTTTACACCATTCTTTAATGACTCTTCAAAAAAATTGAATTTAATTAATCAAATCATTGAATTATGTAATATTATTTTGAACATTAAACATGCCAAATTTGGATGGAATGCTAATTGATGGAATGTTAAATAAAAGTGGATTAAATGACTAAGATGACTCATGTTTTACAATTTCAGGAACTAAATTGACTCATTTTAAAAATTAGGGACACTAAAATGACTCATGAGTATAAAGTTAAATAATAAAATTAATATTAACTCATTTCTTTACCAATTAGTTAATAACCTCGTGTCTTTTTCTCTGTTTGTATATCCATGATCAATCCATGTTATGAGTAAATACCATGTTGTCAGTATGTGTGACAATGAGTTCTACTCATCCAAGAATTTTCCAACAGGAATTCTCCCTAACATATATATAGACGTAAACTAACATGCATGTCAGTCAGAAATGATATCTACTACCAAATGTTAAGTTACAAAATTTATATCTCCTTTTTGTTGTCCTAAGTAGTGGACAATTTCTATACCTGTCAAGAAATAGAGTTTTCTGGGGTGGCAGTAGGAAGAATTTCTGTTTTTTGAGACTTGGTTTCATCTAAATAATTTTGGTAGATAAAGGAACTAAAACCCAAGATGGCCAGCAACATGGCCACAACCTTGACTCCATCCATTTTCTCATGGTAAAGAAGGACTGCAGAAACAGGCACAAGTGGCAAACTCAGCATGCTAATAACATTGGAGAACAAGGAAGACACCACATAGATTAGTCCCACAACTCCAACAGCACAAATCTGCCAAGACAAAGCTGTTCCAACCAAGGTCAATATGTAAACCATTCTTCCTCTTTTGAATGTCTTCATTTCATCCTTCAAGCCTTGTCCTTCATCAGAGGCAAACAATCCAACTATGCTAACACATGAGGCAACAAAAGATGTCCAAATTTGCATTTTCAGGACAACTGAGAATGCCTCCTTCTTTAAGACCTTTTCAAATGACTTCTTTAATGCTTTATGCATGTAAATACAAACACAATCAACTATGTATTTACTTTATCACCAAAAAAAAAAAAAAATCGACTATGTATCAGTATATGAATATCAATTACTATATCAACAAAACTATATGAAGATTACTTCTATTAAAAGTCTCCCATATAATACCACATGATCTCCTATTTGTGCAAAATATTTTACGCTATTAGTATATATTGAAACTAATTTTTTACAGGTTATAAAATAAATATTATATGAAATGATACATAATTAAAGGACTATTTGAATAAATTTTAGATTTAGAGTATCAAAATTAAATTTAAAAAGGTAATCTAAAAGGGAACATTTGGCGTATGCACTATGCATCAATATATCATATTTTCCATGAAGTTTCGAAAGCTCTGGGTTTGGATTTATCTTCAGATGCATGAATGAGTCATGTATTTTATTTGTCTAGGAAAGTAATTTTATGAGACTTTCCTAAGGTTAATGCGTAAAAAGGTTCTTTTTTCTGTTTTTCTGTTAAATAACGGGGTTGTATATTTATATTGAAACACATATACAATATATGCAAGAAAAGGAGGACGCAAGGCGTGGATTAGTATCGCAGTTGTGCCAAAAACAAGTAAATCAATTGGTAAAGCGTTCAGCCTACACATCAAAGGCAACAACAACATAGAACAAATAAATAAATAAATAGTATAAAATGAAAGTGAAAGAATGTAAAAGGCCAACCAGAAAGAAAACCATTGACAAGCATTAGCAGCACTAGAGAAATGGCCATGACTAAATCTTTGTAACAAGGCAACATAGTTCTTTATTTATTCTTCAAAAGAAGCCTCTCTCGATCAGCAGTATATGTTCCCTCTCTTTCGGGACTGTTTATGGATTACTATTTGAGAAATGTATTGCATTTCCATGGATGGTGTATATATACGGTTATATGCAGTGCTATATTTTAATGCTTTCTAGAAACGTTTGGACTATAACCATTGGTAATTAATTTTAATCATTTGCCTATGGAAGGTAATCCTTGCCATTATTATAGTCATTAATACAAATGACAGTTCATGGCAAGTAATTATTATAGAATAAAACCTATCTCATATGCAAATCGATATCTTCATACACCCCAAATCCTCCCCTTTCCAATTTCAAAATTTCCCCACCCACTACAGGATTTACTTGCCTGTGTAGACTCTTAACATACCCGTAGCATTAAGTTTTCTGTTTAAGGAGGCAATGCATTTATACCGAAGTGGTCGTGAAGCAGAGAATACATTCAAGCATGTAATTCCTCCGGTTCTCAATACAAATCATTCTTGGATTATGTACAAAAATTAAGGTAATAATTAAATCTTATTGATCTTCTAAAAATAAAATATACAAATACACTTTTATCACTCAATCTTTGCTCATTATGTCTTCAACTAAATACTCCAATAAATTCACATCTACTTATTCTCTCTCCAATAATAGAAGGTCAAAACATGTATGAAATAATTAATAAGTTATTGAAATATAAAAAAATACCTATATTTTGGACCAAGGAAAAAACCCAAAAATAAGGAGGATCAGAGGGAGTAGTTCACATGTACTCCATCCATCCACTAATAAGTGTCCATTTTATAAGAAATTATTATTTTTCTAATAGAGGCAGCTCATGGCGAGTGCTTTGTATGGCTGACGCAATTCGGCTCTTCCAATTTCCCACCAAACACAGCTGTTCCAATTGAAGTTTATAAATGTTAGTATTATTCCATTATTACTTATTCATGGAAGAAAAATAAAGAATCGACATTTTCACTTGATATTAGCTCTTATTTTTAATTGTTGAAAAATTGGTTTGGATGGCATGATTTTTCAAATTATTGATAAACTTTGAACAACCTTCAAAGTTGATGGCTAATAACCTTCAAACAAGAAGGCTACAACCTTCAAACATAGTGGCTAACAACTCTCAAACAAGGTGGCTATAAAGTTCTATAAATAGAGCTTCACCTTGCAACACTTGGAGAACATACAACAACCAACAATTCATCCTCTCCTCCTTTTAGTGATAGAGTAGAACTATTTATTCTTTGTGAGTTCTTCTCTTTTATGAGTTGAGAGTATACACCTGAGAAAAATATGGATAGGTATTGTGGGTATATTTGGGACTTGGTTTTGAGTGGCATATTACCACTTTTATATCCATATTATTTGGGATTTTGATTGAGTAGAGTGTGTCCACCTTTTGTATCTCCATTATATTTTCATAGTGGAATATTTGGTTGTCGCCTTTGCCTATGGATGTAGGTTTTAAGCGGAACCACGTTAATCTTTTTGTGTCATCTTTGCTTTACGCTTCCACATATTTATTTTGTGCTACTTTGTTTCTGCCTTTTGGGCTTGCCATTTCACAACAAACTGGCATCAAAGCTCCTGTAGAGTTCTGGGCAAATTTGTTTGAAGATGTCATCTATGAAATTTGATATTCAACAATTCGAGGGCCGCATCAACTTTGGGATGTGGAAGGAGCGGATGATGGCTATTCTTGTACAGCAAGGCTTGAAAGTAGTATTTTCTAGCAAAGATCAGAAACTTGGCACAATGGAGGATTCGTGTGGGAAGATATTGATCAAAAAACTGTTACCACTATTCAGTTATAGATAATGTGTCAGGAGGTCCTTTTGAGAAACAGGAAATTGCCATGGACCAAGTTAGAGTCATTATATATGACTAAGACGGTGGCTAACCGTCTCAGTGTATTACAATGTTTGTATATGCTTTGTATGGCAGAAGGACGTCTATGAGAACTCATATAACCGAGTTCACATCACTTGTCATGGAGTTGAAAAATATGGATGACACATTCTCTAGTGAGCAACAAGTAATGATGTTGCTTTGTTTTTTACCTCATTCTTACAAGCATTTTCGTGAAACACTCATCTATAGACGTGAGCGTCTTGACATTGATGAGGTCAAATCCTCACTTTTGTGTCGTGAAAGGATGGAGCATAATAGCGGTGTTCTTAATGGTGCCGCATCTAGCTTAGTAGCTAAAGGTAATTGGAAGAATGTTGGTTCGAGTAGTAGCAGAAGCAAAGAGAGATGTATATATTGTAAAAAAGAAGAGCATTGGAAAGCAGATTGTCCAAGGCTCAAAGACAAGAAAGAGAAAATTTTAAGTAGTGTAGTAAGTGTTGCTGAAGATCCCAAAAATGTTCCCAGTATCAACCAGTTCAGTTGGTGATACTTGGATGCTTAATTCAGGCCGTTCATACCATATGTGTCGAATCAGGATTGGTTCACTACTTACCTGAGTAATAGTGGTATTGTTCTTATGGAAAATAATACATCCTGTAAGATTGTCGGGTTTGGTACAATCCAAATCAAGTCACATGATGGAACCATGAGAACTATGTCTAATGTTCAGCATATTCCTGACTTAAAGAAAAATCTTATTTCTTTGAGTACTATTGATTTTCAAGGGTATAAGTGTTCTGCGAAGGTGGAGTTCTGAAAATCTCCAAAGGTGCTTTTGTGGTGATTAGAGGCAGATTGGTTAATGGTCTTTATCTACTTTAAAGTAACCCGGCTATTGGTGCTACATCAGGATCATCTTCATCTGATTTAGATACTACTTGCTTGTGTTTTATGCATGAGGGAGGATGCCTATGGTGAGCAAGCATGATTTGCTTAGTGATCAAAAATTTGTTATACCTAACTTTTGTAAACATCATGTTTGTAGGAAGCAAACCAGCTTAAGGTTTCGTACTACCATTCACAGGACTAAGGGTGTTGATTCTGATTTGAGAACCCGATACCTGCTCCATCAAGAGGTAGTTTGCGTATTTGAGTATGTGTAAAGCCAGGACCCCGACATTACGTGATATTGTCCTCTTTGGGGTTCAGGGCCTACTCCGACTCCCCCTTCAATGTTTTGTTCTTCCCCCGGCGAGGGAAACGCGTCACGCAAGGAGGAGGTATCCACACCCTTATAAGGCATGCTTCGTTCACCTCTCCAGCCGATGTGGGACTTCACAATCCACCCCCCTTGGGCAGGCGTCCTCACTGGCACATCGACCCTGCCGACTCTGATACCATTTGTAACGCCAGCACCCTCGGCATTACGTGATATTGTCCTCTTTGGGGTTCAGGGCCTACTCCGACTCCCTCCTTCAAGGTTTTGTTCTTCCCTCCTGGTGAGGGAAACGCGTCACGCAAGGAGGAGGTATCCACACCCTTATAAGGCATGCTTCGTTCACCTCCCCATCCGATGTGGGACTTCACAGGATGCCTCGGCATACTAGAGAATAATGTGACTTTAATAATTTGAAACTTGATAAAATGCAAGCCAAGGTGGGGATTTGTTGAAAAATTAGTTTGAATGGCTTGATTTTTCAAGCTATTGATAAACTTTGAACAACCTTCAAAGTTGGTGGCTAACAATCTTCAAACAAGGAGGCTAAAACCTTCAAACATGGTGGCTAATAACTCTCAAACAAGGTGGCTACAAAGTTCTATAAATAGAGCTTCACCTTGCAGCACTACAACAACCAACAATCCATCCTCTCCTCCTTTTAGTGAAGAGTAGAACTATTTGTTCTTTGTGACTTCTTTTCTTTTGTGAGTTGAGAGTATATACCTTGAGAAAATACTGATAGGTATTTTGGGTGTATTTAGGACTTGGTTTTGAGTGGGATCTTACCATGTTTATATCCCTATTATTTGGGATTTGGGTTGAGTAGAGTGTGTCCACCTTTTATATCTCCATTATATTTCCATAGTGAAATATTTGGTTGTTGTCTTTGCCCATAAACGTAGGCTTTAAGCCAAATCACGTTAATCATTTGTCATCTTTGCTTTACGCTTCCACATATTTATTTTACGTACTTCTTTTTTGCCTTTTGAGCCCGCCATTTCACAACACGAATAAAATTTGAAATAGAGATTGTGTGGTTTTCGTATAAAATCGTAATTACAATTATTGTTTATTTTAATTTATTGAAATTGATACAAATCTTTAATTATATATATTGTTTGCTCTTAATTACCACCCGTTATTTGACTTATAATGTGATAATTAATTACAATTAATTAAATTTTAATTTGAGAAAATCAAAGTCCTCCTTTCAATGAATAAGAGCTTTATGATTACACTCTTATTGATGTTCAGATTTTATTAAATTTGGCATAAATGATCTTTACAATAGGTAATTGTAACTTGACGGTTGGATCGATAAACAATTATATTATATAAAGAAATTAAGGGTACAAACTTTTCTTAAACTTGCACTGATATAACTTGATCGTTTACACCAAGTGTAAGTCTTGTACATTTCATCCTTCAATGACTCTTCAAAAAAATTGAATTTAATTGATCAAATTGTTGAATTATATGATATTATTTTGACAATCAAATGTGTCAAATTTGGATGGAGTGTTAATTGATGGAATGGTAAATAAAAGTGGATTGAGTGAGTAAGACGACTCATGTTTAGAGATGTCAAAACGGGCAAACTCGAGGTTGGTCCTCCAAAACCGTCATTTTTAGCGAGCTAGGTTGAAGTTTTAAGCTCGTCAAAAAATTTCAACCCGCCTAACCCTCCCCACTTAACTCGCGGGTTTGGCGTTGGGGGACTTGGCCCGCAGGCCAAGCCTTTTTTTAAAAAGAAAAATTTCATAATTTATTGATAAAAAAGTAAGAAAAGTGTGACCCACAAAATAAAAAAAATAAGAAATGTGTACGCTCACTAACACAGAAATCCTACAGTTGACACTATTCACTCAAAGTTAAAACTTAAAAATAAAACAGCATCATTACTCATAAATAATACTATTAACAATAACATTTTTTAATCAAAATTAGTATATAATTATTATGGACATTGTAAATTTGGATATACATAAATAAAAATTATTTTTTAAAATTGTTTTTTTAAAATATTCATCAAAACATTAAAAAGTATTTTATTTTAGAATTTTTTTAGAGTTAGCTTGACTATTTCAGTTATTTATTTCGAATTTTTTCCGTCCCATTTTTTGTGGGCTCTTGGTAGGAGGCCAAAATGGACGGGTCAACCTATTTTAACACCTTTACTCATATTTTACAATTTCAAGAACTAAATTAACTCATTTTAAAAGTCAATGGAACTAAAATGACTCACGAATATAAAATCAGATAAGAAAATGAACATTAACTCATTTCTTTACCAATTAGTTAATTACCTTGTGTCTTTTTCTCTGTTTGAATATCCATGATCAATCCATGTTATGAGTAAATACCATGTTGAGTAGGCGTGACAATGAGTTCTACTCATCCAAGAATTTTCCAATAGGAATTCTCCCTAACATATATATAGATGTAAACTAACATGCATGTCAGTCAGAAATGATATCTACTACCAAATGTTAAGTTACAAAATTTATATCTCCTTTTTGTTGTCCTAAGTAGTGGATAATTTCTATACCTGTCAAGACATAGAGTTTTCTGGGGTGGCAGTAGGAAGAATTTCTGTTTTTTGAGACTTGGTTTCATCTAAATAATTTTGGTAGATAAAGGAACTAAAACCCAAGATGGCCAGCAACATGGCCACAACCTTGACTCCATCCATTTTCTCATGGTAAAGAAGGACTGCAGAAACAGGCACAAGTGGCAAACTCAGCATGCTAATAACATTGGAGAACAAGGAAGACACCACATAGATTAGTCCCACAACTCCAACAGCACAAATCTGCCAAGACAAAGCTGTTCCAACCAAGGTCAATATGTAAACCATTCTTCCTCTTTTGAATGTCTTCATTTCATCCTTCAAGCCTTGTCCTTCACCAGAGGCAAACAATCCAACTATGCTAACACATGAGGCAACAAAAGATGTCCAAATTTGCATTTTCAGGACAACTGAGAATGCCTCCTTCTTTAAGACCTTTTCAAATGACATCTGCATTAGGCATAGCATAAGGGCATATCCTGCTGATGCAACCAAGGTACAAACAAGACCAATTATGTGCTTGTTCTTGGTAACTTTCCCTCTTTCATCATCTGATGAGTCAGAATGGATCCCAACAAGTGAAGCTGATAAGGTGAGAAGAACCACCGAGTTTAGTATGAGCATGGTTACTTTTTGAGAATTGATTAAGAAGGAAAAAATGGCATTGAAAGCAAGTTGGGAAGCACAAAGGAGGGAGTAGGTAGATTCAGGAAGATACATAAGGCCAATTGTGTACATCAAGTTATCCCCAACAAGTAAGATCCCCAAGGAGAAGTAAACAAAGATGAGAGTGTGAAGAGGAGACTTCATAGTTTGGTCAGTGATAGGAGAAAGGCTTTTGGGGTGTGGAAAGAAGTAGAGTGGGGAGAAAAGAATAGGGAATGCCACAGTTTGCACTAGTGTTGCCATCCATATGCTTTCTCCACCTTGGTCAAAATAGAATTTACTTAGAAGGGCTGAACCAGCTTGGCCCAACAACAGTAGGACAGAGTTGGTTACCACCAAAATCCACCGTTTCCGGCAGTTATGCAAGAAAAGTAATGCTTGATCAGTTGTGTTTAAATCACCTGATGCAACTGGTTCTTTGATAGTATCTGCAACAATTTTATCTCCTTTAATGTCCAATATTATTTATTAAACACCGTTTTTAAGATGTCCACAAAAGAAATAATCTAACAGTTGTTGTTCAAATCATTGAAAAACATATGGATTGCCCAAACAGAAGTAGAATATTGAACATTTAAAACTACAAAGGTAATGGATTCACAGAAAAAGATTTGTTATATTTCAACTTGTGAGTTGTAACATCTTATTGTTGAAAGCTTTTCATTATGCTATGCCATATATGGAACATATGCCAATGAAACTTGTAAATTACATGAATGAGAGTGACCTGGGTGGTGGCATGGGGAGCATTCAATTTCCACATCAGCCATTCAAATCTGTGTAAAGTACGATGAATCACTAATGTCTAATGAGCATTTGCTTTTGATGAAAGCCAAAATGATACTCTACATTATATATCTGAAATAACTGAAAATTTAAAAATGTTGTACTTCTCAAATTCCTTGTATTAAGTGCTACCCAAGCTTCTATGTGTATAGTTTTTATTTGTTTATTCATTTACTTGGGCATAGCAATGTCCGTTTTGTTTCACAATGTAATTTTATGTTTTTTATGTTTGGATCTTCACCCTTTAGGTGGCGCAAAAGGTATATTTCCTCTTGGACGATTCAATTATATTGTTGGAATCAAATTCAATTCCACATCAACAGCATCATCTCTAAAATGTTTAATATTATCAACTCCTACTCTCCACCCATCCCCATCGTCTCTACATTATCTCTAAGGGCACGGATTTAATTATTGATCTAGAGTTCTATTGTGCAATTACGATAATTGAATAAGACCTTATACAATTATTTCATTTGTGCTGTGACATTAATTTGCTTAGGTCAATTTGCAGATTCGTCCATGGTGTTGGAGATGAGATCTCATGTATGTCATGCGATCCCTCATTTCTACTTGAAAAAATGTAACCTGCTTGGAATTCTAGCATAATATCATAGGATTTAACTTCTTTAAAGTAAGAAAGTAAGTGATTAATAATTGTTAGATTATTTAGTGGGATAATAATCTAATAGTAACTAACTTATCAATTTCTTATTTTATCAATTTTTTCATTTTAGAGGAGTCAAATCTTATGAATATGCTTGTTAACTTTTTATTAATAAGTCATCTATCTTTATTTAATCATTTTATTGAACGATTACCATAATTTAACCAAACATTCTGATGATACTTTTTTTATTGTACAACATTGCTGTTCTCGTTTTTGTGATAGTGAACCTTGCATTGAAAAGTTTTTTATTTTATATTTTTGGTCCAATCCATTTTTTTGTCATCATCAATGCGTTAAAATATTATATTTAGACTCTGCATATATGATAAGAACACCTCAGGTAAGAATAGTTACTTTAGACTTAAATAAAAAATACTTGTTAATGAGAAAATTTCTTGGATACACACAAATTTAATAACTCACATTTTACATAAAAATTGTGAGATCCATAATTAAATAATTATATCTTAAATAAAATTAATGAGACTTATTTTTATTATAAATGTGCCTAAATTTAAATGGTTGGAATTGGATCTACAAAACAAATATTATTTTTTTAATAGTTATAAAAGCTAGGTCAAGGCTCTGTAAAAAGAACAGAAGTAAGACAGAATAAAATAAGTCAAAAAATGCTAGGCCCAATTTGAAGGTTACAACACCACCCTGACCCACATATACCATTATATAATTCTCCTGCTGACAAACTGTCCATTACTGACCAAAAAAAACAAAACTGTCCATTAAACTTGATAATTTGACCACTCTATAACGCCAATTCAGATACCCACAGCCTTGATAAGGATACTTTATCCGTTCTGCCAAATTCCAATTCAGAACCATCTGACAAACAGGCATGGCTTGAAAGTATTAACTCCTCCTGCACCAACAATTGACACAAGGGATCTAGTCCCTTCACAACGCACATGCATCATTAATAGCTACCACCAAATTACACCAGTTGACACATTCAATCTACTCCCCAAACAAAAAACCATCAACCTGACCACATCACAAAAGCAATTCATATATTGGCTTAAGCACACTTAACTTCGCTCCATACAGGTAGATGATAGCACTCCAAGATTTTCCAAGACTGTTCCATAATGTAAGTCTCCACTAACATTTCAACCTGTTAGCGAATTATGTTCACACCTCGAACATCAGCCCATAAACCTGGATTTTTTTTTTTTGGGGGGGGGTGGTTTAGAGTGATTCGGTTAATGAAAATATCTTTTATTTTTTTAAAAAAATCATTTTTAAATTTTTTAAAATTTAGGAAATATGTTTGGTTTATAAAAGTAGATTTTATTTTCAAAAAGTGAAAATAATAAAAATATATTTCATTTGTTTGTTTTCAAGATGTAGTGCTCAAAATAAATTTAAGATAATAAAATGAGTTGAATTTTAATACACTTAATGTAAAACATTTTATATTATCATCTAATCTCATCTTGCCACAAAAAATTTACATTAGTGCTTACAAATTAAATCCCAATAAAATTGTATATATTTGATTTGCATTGATTTATCTACTAAAAGTATTTATAAAAATAATAAATAACTCTATAAAATATTAATATTAAGAATCAAATAAATTTTTCACTTTTTTTTTGCAATGTAGGTGTAATAAAAGGAAGCATATATTCAATAAAAAAAAAAGAGAACATAAATGATACAAATAAATCTATTAAAAAGAATAAACAATAAAAATTTTCAAATATAAATTACATAAATAAATTCAAATATGAGATATTAAATTATACAAAATAATAACAAGTGAAAGAATGAGAAGAACACAATACCTTCACGAGTGTGATTTTCACTTCACTATAGCCAATATGGTTCTCAATGTGCGTCAGCAAGACAAAGAAAGAGGAGTGTCCATGGTGAGGCATTGAGAATTCAAGAAAGGGATATTGATTTCTCAATGAACATGTTTGAATGCGGTTCACTTAAGCAAATAGAAGAAAATTTCCTCATGTTTACTCTCATGCCACTTCATTTTTGATTGAAAATGTTTTCACTGGTTAACAAAGGAGACGCTGAAAAGGTTGAAAATAGATTTGACATTTTCAAATTTTCACTCTTCTTTACAAATATTTTCACAAAGATTAAACCAAACTTATTTTCCAGTTTTAAGTGAAAATGAAAATAGGAGATACTCATACCAAATAGCCTCTTAGTTTCAGAAAATAGTTTTTATTTTTTTATTTTTCATTTTCCTATAATATGAATTTTGTAAAAAAATACTGAAAATTTTAAAAATTACGAAATTTAGTTTTTAGTTTTCATTTTTAATTTTAAGTATTTTTTCGTAAAATTCTAAAAATAAAAAAACTAAAAATGACAATTGAAAAATGAAATGATTTTCTAAAATCAAACACACCTTAGGACCTATTTAATTTTAGTTTTAGATTTTAGATTTTATAAAAAAGAAGACAAGTTCTTAAATTGTGAGAATTGAGTTTACGACCATATGGTTATAAAGTCTCAACCATTAACATCTCCTCTAAAGGCTGAGATAAAAGTTTTTTTTATTGTAAAAAAGTAATTATTCAATAGCATATTATTATATTTTATTCTTATTAAAAATCACGTTATCAATTTTATCCCCTACATCCCATCTCCAGATTCTATTGTCTCCTCCCTCTGACCTCCGCCTACCTTTTCCCTTCTCTTACCAAGCACCACCGCCACATCCTTCAACACCGTCATCAGCATAGAGGCTGTTGTCACCAAAAGAAGGATTGGGTAGAGAACAACAAAACCAACTTCCAACACAGCAACCAACTTTTTTATTTTTTTTTCGGATAGATTGACTCAGAAAAGTGTAACTCCCGAAGTAGAAGCAGGGAGAATATGGCCAAAGCACAAGACATCATATCAGCCAAAGTACTATCTATGATCAACAACCACTGCTATATTTTCTAAACCAACACCTGAAAAATAAGTTGCAGTATTGAACATGAACAAAGATCAACTTCGCAATTTTTATTTGATGATATTTTTTTATTTTGGCCAACAAAGATCCATTACTATTCATTAGAAGTAATATGCTCTCACATCCTCAGATTTCATGGAATCTTTGATCTTGTTGGAGAGTGGAGACTTTCTACATGCACAAATTGTAAAATCATTGATCTTCTAAAAGCTGGGACTAGTGAATGACTATAAGTTGTGTAGAGGTTTTTGATTTGTTTTTTATTGGGAGGTGAGGATGGTGTTTCCAAAAAAATTGATAGTGTGGGATGGGGAAGTGACACTTTGTTGCTAAATGGCCAAATGGGGCATTGCATAATGAAAAGAAATAAAAAAAAAAAAAGAGAGAAGGAAAAGTAGAGAATAAGGGTATAAGAGTAATTTTAGTACTTATTTTTCACTGTAATAATATTAGTGACCATATAATTACAAACTTAAGAATCCTCACATAAAAACTTACTATGAAGGATCTATGAAAACTATAAATTAAAATTCAATTTTTAATTTTTATTTTTATTTTTCTAAAAAATAAAAAATAAAATAAAAACTAAAAACTAAAAACCTATTACTATTTTGACTAGATTCCCTCTATGCTTGATCATTACACACCCCAAAAGAATACTACCTTTTCAGTTTTCTCTATATCCCCTCCGCACCTTCCGTTTTTCCGATAAAATGCATTTAGAGCTCCACCTCACCAAAATCACCGTGAGATTTCAAGCAGAGACTCCATACCTCCTAATCATAGAGATAAACCCAAAATAGTCAATATACATCAAAAACTTAAATAGAAAGATCTATGAACTGACACCTAGCCCCATTGATTTATCCATACCATTTGAAAACCCTCATCCTTGTGACTTATCAAAACGTTCGATTTAAATTTGGAATGGAAAAACTTTTACGATAAAATTGAAATATCACTAGAAAAGTAGGGAAGATAATATAATTTTTGTCAACTTAAATTATATGAAATTTTATAGTTTGTAATGCATTTATAATATGCAAAAAATTAGGGATTTTTACTAATGACTAATTAATTAGTATTTTCTAAGTTTAATTTTAATATACTGTTTATATAAAGAGTATTACATCAAACAATTATATATTGTCATATGTGTAACTTTTGAAAAAAAATTGTATTTAGAACCAGATTTTTTTAATGACTTGTCAATATATATTTGATTTTTTTTCAAAGTACCCCTCACCTGATAGGTGTTTCTCCATTCACATTATGGGATCAAACCTAAGGGTTCCGGGACATGTACTCTTTTCACTAGGACCAACATTTTGATCAATATATAGTTTGATGACTACTTTCTAAAAAGATGCAGTTTAGAGAACCAAAGTAAATAATTTAGAGAACTAGATTCAAAGCTCATTGAATTCATCACAAGATGTGGTTTCTGTTTTCTAAGCACAAAACTAAACCATAACCCTCACAACAAATTCTCATGCAGAGAGTTTGAAAGTGAAGCCACACATTGCTAGAGCAATGCTATTTTGACATTTCTTTATCATTGTTGGATGAACTTCTTAGTAAATGTCTCATTCTCTAGTGCATGTTACTTTTGAATTGCATCAGTCTGATATGGGTTAATAAAGAAATAACAAATGTTTTAATTATATCACATTTAAAAATTTAGGTGGGAAATTTTTTTAAAAATAATTTGTTAATTTAAAAAATGGAAATTGTTGCAACCATTCTTTCTCTATCCATACTTCTCCTTTCCACCCTCTCTGACAGCATTCTTGCCCTTGCCGCCATCACGACCCAAGTTTCTCAGCAAGCCAAGCTCCACTGTGTACCACCTGAAACAATAGCACCTCTCTCTAACCCCATTCAATGCCTACTAAGGTTGTTGGGTTTTCTTTTCTTTTGTTTTTTTGTTTTTGGTTTGATAGCAGATTTGTCTTTTTTTTTTTTTCTATTTGGTTTTGATTTCTTTATTTGTTAGCAGATTTGGTTTTTATTTCTTTATGTTGGTTCCCCACTTCCACATGCGCTTTATTAATTGGGCCAACTCACATCTGCAGCTTTCAGACAAAAGAACCATGGGCATGTGAGCAAACACCGTGATAAAATTCGATTTTTCTAACTAGAATACTGGTTAAGAATTCTTTGAAAAAACAATTTTGTGTACTTTTTAATGAACTTTGCACGTTAAAAACTTGAAAATTATAATTGTCAATGAAGAAATTGTTTTTTGAATCCTTTAGTACTGTCCTGACAGTGATTAAAAAAATACTATAAAATCTAATGAAGAAATCAAAATGACTCCGGGACTGATGTATACGTTTCAAATTCTACTTGCAAGCATCACATGCGCGTATATTAGTTAATTAACAAAATAGAATATTCGGTTCAGCTAGCAAAAGGAATCACGTAAGTTAATGCAGCCACTCCTTAATTACTACATATTGTGATGAGTGTCGTGCACAACTCCCGAAATAGAAATGTTACGCACTATTAAAGTAAAATAAAATATTTATTTTATTTATTAATTAATAAATTAACTATTTCATTAACAATATATAAGAAATAGGAGATAATAATGATATATAAAATTAATATATTAATTAATAAATAAATTAAAATAAATATTTTTTCTTATTTTCCGCAAATATTTCTCATGGCGGAAGCATTGGTGGTTAGCATTGTCATCCTATTGACTTTTTAAGATAACTTCGTTAAACTTTCAAAATTGACCCCAACTGAAAAGAGACACAGTCAATTTTGATATTAATAGTCCCTGAAGAAATATTTATATTAATTTTTAAGATAACTTCGGTTAATTAGCTCTGTATAAGGAAATGTCCCCTGAAGAAATATTAATATTAATTTTTCCCTTATTCAATCCAAAGGGAAAGAAAACTACAAGCTCGGATTCATCATCTTCAGCTTGCATACACCACCGCTTTGCATTCTAAAACATTGACAATCCTCACTCCACCATAAACAAGCATGGAGTACTATACATATATACACACACATTATTGAATAACAGTGAGATAACCCTACTTCTTAATCACTAGAGAATGATTACAAATCGTCTTTTCAAGGCAAAATAAGAAGAAGAAGAAAAAAAATTGCATCAAGCTTCCGGACTTCTTGTGTTTCACTGTTCCAGGTGGCTTCGAAGGTGGTGTAACAACTGATTGATGTACTTCTCCTGTCTTTCATTATTAACAAACAAGTCCTTCACCTCTTTAATCTTTTCCCTGTAAACTCTTCCCTCATCGTCAACAACAACCAGCCTCAGTGAGTCAGCCACCGAGTCACTGCTGAAAGACCCGTCCAACTCGTTCCGGGGACAGAATATCCCATCTTCCTCTCCTCAAGCACCCTGGCATTGATCCCCTGGTCAGCAAGAAACGTCAGCAAAGCCAACGGCTTCTCATTCTGAACAGCCTCCACCACTGAAGTCCAACCAGAGTGCGTCAAGAACCCACCAATAGCTTCGTGGCCCAATATCTTCAGCTGCGGCGCCCAGGCGGTGCACACCACGCCCCTCCTCTTGGTCCGCTCCTCGAACCCCTCCGGCAGCCGCAGCACCGCCTTGTCGGAAGGCCCACGTCGAATCCTCAGCACCCAGAAGAACGGAAGCCCCGATTTCTCCAACCCGAGAGCTATCTCCCTCACTTCCTCTTCGCTCGGCTTCGCTTCGCTCCCGAATGCCGCGTACACCACCCTCCCGCGTGGCTGTTTGTCCAACCACTCTTTCATCCACTGCCACGTGTCATCTTCCTTGCTGTCGCCGTCGAATCCCGTGCTGGGGAGTTGACCCACCGGGAGAACCGGCTTCCGGTAAATGTTTTCAAGTACCTGCAGAAAAACTCTCGTGTATGAGTTATATGGTTTTAGATTGCGGTTGTTGCGCTGCTATGCGAAAAATTGTGAGAAAACGTTTGGCGTAATGGTCGCAATTTCTGTTGCGATGAGGCGACGGGAGCAGCAATACTGAAGTTGAAATATGATGTTAAACTTGTACATACAAAAATCTCTCGTACCCGGAACCACTCGGGTTCGAGCTCGGTGCAGCCTCTAACCGCCATGACGTCGCAGTTCTCGATGCTGGCGCCGAGGCGGTACAAGTCGGAGACTCCAGAGTCGTTGTCGTCGGAGAGGCTATCGGAGATTCGCATGATCTCGTAGTAACGGAATGCGACGGTGGACGGGAAAGGCACCAAGGCGGAGGGACGGTGAAGCTTTCGGGCTTTGTCCGGATCGGGTCGTTACCCACGAGATACGAAGCAGGGCCCATGAAGCCCATAAACGGAGCGGGGAAGATACTGTAGAAGACGGTTTTGATGCCGAGTTTGGAAGCTATGGAAGGCACCCAGAAGGGGATGAAGTCGTATAAGACCCAGTGGGCGTTGGAAGATTCTAGAAACTTGGCGAAGGGTTGTTGGAGGGCGTCGTAGGCTTTCTTGAGGTGCTGAACGACGTCGTAGGGGACGTCGGTGGTTGCCTCCGCGTCTTGCGGGAGGTTGTTCACTTGGGGCAGTGGGAGCTTCACGTATTGTATGAGAGAAGCAGCAGTTATGTTTGGTGGCAGTTTTGGAAGGCGCTCTATGTTTCTTGGTGTGGATACGAAGCTGACTTGGTGACCATTTTGAGCTATGAGCTTGGCTAGCTCGAGGTTTGGGATCATGTGGCCGAAGGCTAGCCATGGGAACATTACTATGTGAAGCTTTTCTTGCTCTCCGGCCATGGCGGAATCAACAGGAAAAGGTGGAGAAAATAACTATTGTTTTGTGGGTTTAGGGTTCAGTCATCGATCATTATATTATAAGATATGGTCCCCTCTTTTGTTGTTTAGTGCAAGGGTGGCTGCATGACCTACGATTATTCAAATGCAACTTGCCTCTAGACACCATGTGAAGAAGATATGAGGGAGCTGTATCTGGCCAACGGTCATTGGCAGGGATGATCTACAGAAACCGATGATGATACCCAAGATATATGTCAGGAAATTTTTTAAAGCGAACATATTTTTCCCAATTATTTACGCATGGGAAAATTTTTGTATGGACACAATTCTAAAATTTCATTCTTAGACATATTAAAAATACAAATTAAGAAGGCCTATAAATGAGTAATTATATATTAATAAGTTAATGATTCACTTTGAGTGTGTCTAAATAGGATATATTAGACTTATAGGTATGTAAGAATCTCACTAAACATGGAATTTGTTTTTGACAAAAAGTATTTTTGAAGAGAATATTTTTGCCTGTGAAGTAATTAATTTACATTTTCATTCAATGAAAAAATTAAGAGAATTGTCTTGTCATTTTTAAAAGTTAAATTTATGCAACTGTCCAACAAAATATAAAAAAAAATTAATTTAATGATATCAAATTATTTTAAATTATCTATACTTGAAAATAATTTTATAAATCAAATAGTTTTCTAAATGAATGTTTTTAGAAAAAGAAAAGTCACCTTATTTGGAAGCAAAGACGTGTAGTTAAAAGAATCGGCTTACGGGTCATCTTTTGCAATTTGTTAGTCACTTAAGACATGTTATATCTTCATAATTAAAGGAGAAAATAATTTCTGGCTACCCTCTAATTGGTCAAAGTGGTTTAGCCCCCTCCAGTCATTTGATATTGGATCGACTTCGCCTTCATCCCTCTAATTGGTCACTATTTATAGTGAGAAAAAAATTGAATTATTGTGTTAGATTCTTATTGGCATACCATCATCAAATTTAATTTTAATATATTTTTAACATAACTCTTTTCTATACTATCATTACTATCATATAACTTTTTTCTATACTGTCATTACTATCATCTTAAATAAAAAAGGAGAAGGAAGAATGAACTAAGACATGAACACCGCTTAAAAATACTCTTGAAATAGGCAAAATTCAATATTGTACATCTTGGAGAAGAGGAAAGTTCACCATAGACTAATCTACTAATAAGAAAATGTTTGGGACATTACAAAAATTTTAGAATTATTTTCTAATTAATAATGGGAGCACATTGAGGACTTGATGAGATTGTCCAAGCAAGATAGGAACACGCTGAGGGTCGTTTGGTGAGCTCATCCTAGCAAGACAAGAACACATTGGGGACTAGGTGAGCTTGTCCTAGTGAGACAGGAGCATGATAAGGGTTTGATGAGCTCTTTCTCAGCGAGACGGGAATACGATGAGGACTGGGTGAGCTGTCGTAACGAGATCGGAACACATTGGCGACATGGTCAGCTCATCTTGGTTATGTAGGAGCTGCCAAAGACTAATTAGTGAGTTCATCCGAGTTGTACAAGAGCAACTGAAAACATTGAGAGGTCGTCAGGGTTGCGAGGAGCAACCAGCGATGCGGTGAGCTCTCCTAGCAAGACGGGAACACGCTAGCCACGTGGTGAGCTTATCTTAGCTGCGTGGGAGATACCAAAGACTTACATGGCGCACTTGTTTCGGGGCATATTTAGTTATTTCCGGAAATAACTACTTAAGAATGATATGTTTCCATATTTATTACAAATTATACAAAATTATTCTCGGACATCAATTATTCTCTAAAAAAATAATTGTGGAGTAGCGCGAAGAAGCGTGTCGCTACCACAGTTCATCGTGCAATGTGGCTTGATGGTTCTCATTACGGAAGCATGCAGAGAAGGAAACTTTTCATGCCAGATAGTCAAAGATAAGGGTAGCACAATGGTTTCTTGCCTGATCGCTGGGGAGCTTGCTGGCTCACGGGAGATAATGGCATTGCTAGTTTGTTTCCAAAGGTGTTTATACCTGTTTCCTATACCATAATCTTTGAACAATGGAAGCAGGTTGTGATATGTGTTTGTGATGAACATAAGGTGCGAGATATATGATATATGTATAATAGTTTTGGACAAAACCAGTCAAAGGAATAATGTGTTGCCCAGTTTGATGAAATCAAGTGACTACATGATTCTCATTTGAATTTCACATATAAATGTATCAAATTAATGTCCAGAGTATGGTTCCATGCAATTCTCCTTAAAAATATTGAAAAGATGGAATAATAGACCGATATGACCTAGAAATTCACTTTAATAGTGAGAGAATCGGTGAGATATTACTTGCGAATTGATTAATCTGACAATAGAGAGACAATCCTGATTAAGATTTGTTCCTTGTGTGGCAATTATTTAGCTTGGCTCGTTCTGCCAACCTTGGTAGGGTGGACTTGTTTACCGAACCCACTATGGGTGCCAATGTTCTTACCTAAAAGTAGAGGTAAGGTTGCAAGTGTCTTGGTATCCATGCTAAGAGGTGGGGTACCTGCAAAGATACTATGCTAGTGAATGAATGAGGTATAGAGTGGTAAAAATGTAATGTTATACCTGGAGGCATTGAGCCTTTTATATAGTGATATGTGACTCTGATAAATTAGGAGATAATCTCCTTTGAATAAGGAAGATATTCCTAGCACTTAGTAAGGTTGATATATTTTGTATTTAATAGGAGAAATAATCCAACATAGAATATATTGCGAGATAATAGCTAGGAGATATGGAGAGATAATAGACAATTTCCAAGTTATCTCGTAGGCAATTTAAGATATCCTCAACTAAATCGAGGTAGAATCTCTAGAGGAATATTATGCCATGTAAGTGATTTGTGGAGCCACCGTTTGAGTTCTAAAGGCTGGCTGGGTTTAGAGATCATATTTCTAGTCTAGTACAATACATATACATATTTTACTTTCATTATTTTATCAAGTTTAATCTTCATATTAAGATAAAAATTATGCAAATGTGTGTATACATATGTGTAATATTTTAGTTCTTATTCGCTAAAGTTTTTGGGTCTATTAGACTGTAATCTATGTAGAAAAACAAAATGTTTAGAATAAGAGGAATGATTTTATAGATATCTTTTTGGTTACCCCTTCTACACAGATGAAAAATGATAAAGTTGGACACTAAAATAAAAAATTTAAATTTTTTGCCATTGACACAAAAGATGTCTAGAGGTTTTTTTTTAAAAAAAATATAGGATGAGAGGATGACGTCCTAGTTTAAAATAGAGAAAGTCTCCAAGTTCAAAGTGTCACCCAAAGAAGATGGATGGAGGTTTGAATTTGTGACCTATAACATGCTAGACCCTATCATGCCTATACTCAGCCAACCCTTTAAGTTACACATCTAAATATACGCTCTTTAGCCATGTGCAAGTAACAAAAACATATAAATATATTTAAATGTTCTGAGAGACACAGAACATAGCTCTTGCTATAAATAGGGGCAAAGAATAACGATCACATAACAGATGCATTTGAATACACACACACACACACATATATATATATATATATATATATATATATATATATATATGCTAATTTCCACATCTTCATATATAGATTAGTATTCTCCTCATTTCATTTTAGACAAAAAAAAAAAAAAAAGCTAGTACTATGGACTACACCTACTAGTGGCAGGAAAACTGTAAATCTATCCTAATGGACAAATAACCCTTTAATTGCACGTTCTTTCTCTTCTGACTCACTCTTCCAGTATATTCTCTCTTTTCCCACCCTTTCTCTCACTATCCCATGTGCTTTGCTCTGAACAACGTTTTTTTAATTTATTTTTTAATCGCTTCAGGCCAATTGCATTGGCAACCACTTCACGTAATATATGACCCCAAAACCAAATGAAAGCCAAATTAAAATTTAAGAAAAACTCATGGAAATGATGATTTGTATGGTGAACGGGGCATTAATTGAAAGAAGCAAAACAAAGGAAAAGCATGTTAATGTTCCTATTAGAGAGGAAAGGAAGAATAGCATTCTAGTACTCACCTAGTGGAGCAAGTCGAGAGCATGCAGAGACTTTGACAATGGAGGAGAACCTAGGCTTCTACTTCATGAAGATGAACATGCGTGAAACAAAAATAAAATAAAATACCATCCGGAGAGCATATTAGTGACAGAGTGTGTGGGCGTGGAAGAGAGGGTGGGAAGAGAGAGAATGTGTAGTTAAAGAGTCATTTGCATAGTTTTTTAACTCGGCTGTGATCGACCCTTAGGGACCTGTGGGTCACTAGTCTCACCCTGGTCATTGGTTAAACCTAGAATGAATTTAATTAAATAATTGTATAAAAATATATTAATTATGTAATATATATATTTTTTACACAAAAAGACACAACAACACAGCTAGCCTAGTGGTCAGCGCGTCCCATGCTGCCAGGATGGGGGTTCGACTCCCACATGTGAAATTTTTGAACAAATTCATGAATTTCCATGTGTGTATTCCTAGACCGGTTCGCCCAATGACCGGTTCGACTATTCAGACCGGTTTACGGTTTGACGGGTTTAAGGAGTTGACCGAGTCATATGCATCCCCCAACCCAAGAGGGACCGGTCAGGTGGCCCACCTTTTCCGTTCCCCGGTCCGGAGTTTAAATACACTGGTCATTTGTCCATTTGGATAGATTTACAGTTTTATCCCACTACTAGATGGGGTTCATTTTAAAGAGTACCGGCTTTTTGGTCCAAAATGAAATGAGGAGGACGCTAATCTATACATGAAGTGTAACTAGTTCTTTGACAGTGTATAAGAACAATTTAGTTTCCTTTAATGTCCAATATTATATATTAACACTGTAATTTTAAGATGTCCACAAAAAAGTAATGTAATTGCTCTTCAAATTTGCTGAAGGATCCTTGAAAAAGAAACATACGGATTGACCAAACAGAACCTTTCTTTTTGAAAATCTGGAATTAATAGAATATTGAACATTTAAAACTGCAAAGATATTGGATTAATAGAAAAATTAAAGAGGATATTATAACTTGTGAGTTGTTACATCTTATATATTTGTTGAAAACTTTTCATTCTGCTATGGATATATGGAACACAAGCCAAGGAAACAATTAAATTATTACATGAATGAGAAACTGACCTGGGTAGTGGCATGGGGAGCATTCAATTTCCACATCAGCCATTCAAATCGGTATGAAGTGTGATGAATCACTAATGTCTAATAAGCATTTGCTTTTGATGCAAACCAAAATGGTACTCTATATATATATTGTCTACAATAACTGAAAATTTTAAAAAGTTGTACTGCTCAAATTCCTAGTATTAATTAAGTGAGCTTCTATGTGCTTAATTTTTAGTTGTTTATTCTTTCACTTGAGCATAGCAATGTCCACTTTGTTTCACACTGTAATCCTATTCGTGGATGATTCAATTATATTTTGAAATCAAATTCAATTCCACACCAACTACATCTCTAAAATGTTTAATATAATCAACTCCTACGCTCTCCACCCCGCCATCGTCTCTACATCATCTCTAGGAGCACGACGTTTATTACTGATATCGATTGTGCAATTATGATATACTTGAATTACTTGAATAAGAGTTTATACACTTTTCGATTATTTCATCAATGATGTGACATTAATTTGAGTAGGTAAGCTTGCAGATTCGTCCATAGTGTTGGAGATGAGAGCACGCGAGCACGTGAGTAATGTGAGGCCTCCTTTCTATTTTAAAAAATAATTGACAACCATAAATTTTACAAGTATGATTTGACATATGTATTAACTTTTAGATTAACGAACGAGACAAATATCTTCATTTTGTCTAATAACTATCATGATTTACGTCAAATAGAAATAGATCTATGAAGGAGGTATTGCATGATGCACATGCTCCCACAAGAATTTTAAAATTTTTATTGAACTATACTGCTATATAAATATTTTTATTCCATTATTTTATTATATTGGCCCCAATAACAATTATGTGAACTTTTTGTTATATCCATTATTTTTTTTGTCAAAATATTTAAAAACTTTAAATCTTGCTCCTGCCCCTAAAAAAATTGAATTGGGCTAAAAATTAAGGAACTAGCTTTTATGAAATGGTCTGATTTCAAATTGAGTCTATACACCACACATGAAAACACCTAACATGTCCAAATCTGATTCTATACGTCATCAAAGCCCAATCATATCTCCAACCTCCTAGTAACTTTAAAAATTAATTGTTTTTGGGTCAGGCCTGGTAGGGGGTTATGGGTTCCTACCGCTCTACTAGCTCTGCTAGGATTTGAACCCAGGTGCACTTGTCAAGAGGTGGACATATCCACCATGTCTAACAGCGACCCAAGTGAAATTTAAATATTATTTTAAATATATATGAGTTTTTGCAAAGAACCTATAAAAAAAAAGTACCTGGATTCATCCAAACCCAATTTTCTCTTTCTTAGAATGATTCTTGCACTTGAATCCGTGGTTTCTTGGGCTTTTATTCATTGGCCGACCAATTACACGAGCTGAAGAACCAACTTAGAGGTTGACACACAAAAAAGAAAAAAAAAACCGTAGAAAGACAGAACAAAACATAAATACAATTGATGAGACGAGCACAACCAAAATCAACATAGTTTGACTAGTAAATTGTTTCTTCAACACTTCAAATTGCATACCGGGATACCGTTCGATGAAAAAAATTAACCAAGCGATAAACTCAGTTAACTCATTGGTAATTAGGTGTATAGGATTGAGATGTGAGAATGAGAGAATTGATTTGACTAGGAAAAAGGTTGTATGTCTCTGTTGTCAGCTCTAATGTTGCACTCAAAGTCATAGATGTATACAATAAATAGTTTAGTTTCCAGAAGCATACAGTCTCCTGAATTATTAGCCATTCATCTCGCTAGAGGGAGGGTATCGAACTCTTACCACTTTGCTCAGTCCATAATTATTTCCCGAATGCAACAGCTTTCACAACTAATTAGCTTAGCTTAAATCCATTTAATTTGTTTAGTTGCTAATTGAATTTAAGGCCTTACCGTGCTGGCATGCTGATTTTGATGATGAGATATATATAGACACAGCCAGAAGTTAGAAGTTTCTTGTTTGGTGAATGAGACAAATTATTCCAAGATCTTATCTAATTGCTACATTCTCGAGTTAAATGTAATTGTTTCTTGAAGGGAAAAACAAGTATCAGCTTATTTTTGGTTCAACAAACCTTACTATGATGTAAAACCCCATTGAACAAGACTGAGAGCTCATCAAGAAAGGGGAAGGTGATTGCGAGAGAGAGAGAGAGAGAGTTGAGGGAAGAGTTTTTCTTATTAACAAACTAATGAGAATACAATTCTGTTACTAACTGAACATAATGAGTTAGTATATGTACATTGAGTGTCTAGTCTAACTGTCATAACAGAAAAGCATAAGTTACAACCAAGTCAAAATGAGTTCATGATGGAGATTCATCAAGTGAGGGTGATATATGAATTGTTCAAACCAGCTAATAAAATGTTACAAAATACCTAATTAAACCTTGTAATTATATCAGAGAAGTGATTTGTACAACGGTGTCAAATATGGGTCTTGCTATGTGTCATTGACACTTATTAGAGACTACTAATTACATTCAAGAACATATATAACAATAATAAAAAATTATAACTCTTAGTTTTTCTTAACTAGATGAACTATTGCAGTCTGGAAATTATAGAGTGGGCAAAGTGGTATCTTTCAATACCCTTCCGAGATCAAAGTCTAATAATCCAGGACTGTAAGCATCTGGAAATTATTTATTACATACTCCAAAACACTGATTTCAACATTAATGGAGCTGCTATTGCAACTTGCAAGTCCTAACGAACCTCTAGATTTTCGTCAAGTGAGCTTACTTAACTTTGTGTGTGTATATATACATCAATATTAATATTTCATTTGAACCAAACAAAATTATTCTTCATCGATGGAGATTTTGCTCTTATCCCTCCTATTAATAACCTCATGCTATGCGTTGTTCTGCCTCTATAATTTGATCCTCCAACTAAGAGGCCAATCATGCTTTTTATTGGCCTATGAATGCTTTAAGCCCCCAGAAGACACAAGACTTGACACATACACATGTGTAAGAATCTGCAAACGAAACAAAAACCTGGGTCTGGAGGGGTACAGGTTCCTCCTCAAGATCATGACCAAATCTGGCATTGGCGAGAACACTTATGGCCCAAGAAATGTTATTGAGGGAAGAGAAGACTGTGCCAGTGTTGAAGATGCCCTCAAGGAAGTGGATGAGATCATGTTTGGCACACTTGACTGTCTCTTCAAAGGGACTGGCTTTTCTCCCATTGAGATAGACATCCTTGTGGTCAATGTCACCATTTTTGCTTCAGTCTCTTCTCTCGCATCTCGCATTATCAACAGGTAGGGGCAGAAAATGAATAGATTCGAAATTCGATCAACTAGTCCATTTAATTATGATATGATAATCTAATTTATCTTTTTAAAGAGTAAAATTACACTAGCTGAAAAAACTTGCAAGGATTTTTATAGAAAATAAGGTTACTTGCTAGATAATAGAATAAAATAGTATAATTCATTTAACCATTCGAAGATTAATATGTATATCACGTTAGTGTAATAAATAATTTCGGATAAAAAATATTACTTTCTACCATTTTAAATTTAAAAACATATTATTGTCCATCTTTTTCCATGTCAAGAGCTGTAGATTTAATGGATTAAGAATGTTTCAGCAGACATGATTTGAGTTTAGAATTCATTATATTACACACTAGCTAATAGATGGGTTGAAGTGGATTCGGATGTTGGTTGAACTAGATAGGAAATAAGTTGATGTCAAATTTTTAGATGTTTGATCGGGAAAGAAAAATTAAAATTGGAATAAATTTAAATTGATTAGTTTCATGTATAAAATCACAAATAGAATTTGCCCATAAAAATTTATATATTATTTTTACCACAAACTAAACACATAAAAATATTTACTTATTTTATTTCCTTAATTGGTATGTCAGATATTAAGTTATTATATTAGAGATGCAAGGCAAAGGGTCGCAAAAATAATATGTGGAGTCGAACACATGTTTTTTCTCATTCTCAGAGCAATTTTGCGCCGAACAGGTACAAATTGAGGGAGGACATCAAGGCCTTCAACCTTAGTGGAACTGGTTGCAGTGGGAGCGTAGTAGCCATTGATTTGGTGCATCGGCTTCTCAAGACACACAAGAACTCCCTCGCCATTGTTGTGAGCACGGAGTGTCTCAGCCAATCTTGGTATTGCGGTAAGGTCAAGTCCATGATGCTCTCCAACTGCCTCTTTCGCTCAGGGGGTTGCTCTATGCTCCTCACAAACAAGTCCTCCCTAAAACACCGTGCAATGTTGAAGTTAAAACACCTTGAACGAACCCATCTTGGTGCAAACGATGAAGCATATGATTGCGCCATGCTGATGGAAGATGAGCAAGGGCACAAAGGTATTTACCTTAAAAGAAGTGTCCCCAAGGTTGCTGGTGAAGCCTTGAAGGTGAACCTCCAAAGGATGGTGCCTAAGGTTTTGCCACTGTGGGAACTTGTGTGCTACTTCACAATGAAAAAGGCCCTTGATTTCAAGTCAGGGATAGAGCATTTTTGTGTGCACCCTGGTGGAAGGGGAGTTATTGATGAGATTGGTAAGGCTTTGGGGCTCAATGATTATGACCTTGAGCCATCAAGAATGACAATTTCCCAATGGGGCAACCAATCTTCTAGTGGGGTGTGGTATGTTTTGGGTTATATGGAAGCCAAGAAGAGGCTTAAGAAAGGTGATAGGATCATGATGATTGGACTTGGATCTGGGTTCAAGTGTTGCTGCTGTGTTTGGGAGGTAATGAGGGATTTGGATGGTGCTAATAACGTGTGGAAAGATTGCATGGATAGTAGTTACCCTCCAAATAAAGAAAGTAGCCTTCTAGCTAGGGAAGTGCCTGCATTCGTCAGAGAATGAGGATGAAGCCATTTATGCCTTACTGAATGCCCAGAAGTGGGGGTATAGCTAGTTCTTCAGATGCTTCTGGGATCATGGTGTCAAAGGGTGTTTCCCTCGGAATGTGTTTTCTGCTGTTTCTTTTTGTGTTGTTGTGACGTCTGTCTTCTTCTCTTCTCATGTTCGGTGTTTATGGTATCTTTTGTTCGATCCCTCTGATGTTATTTTTTGTTATTCTCTTGAAAGTCTAGCAAATTTCAATAATTATTGAAAAAGAAATGTTTTGTGTACGACACAAATCTATAATATTTTTACATTATATATAAGAAGATAAATAAAATTAAGGGCCTAAAAAGCAAAGATAAATAATTGGACCACAATCTTATTTGTCTAACTTTTTAGTGGAAAGGTATAGTTGGCTCAATGATGAAGCTCTTAACTTTGTCAAAGAGTCAAATTTTAGCTAGCATAATGAACAAGGGGGAATGATATTTGCATACCACCACAAAGTCAATATACACTTACACTTCACAAAGACAAAACAGGAGTATGAAATACAAAAGGTAAAATGGAAAGAGGGAAAAGAAAAAGCTTCCCTCTCTCCAAAAACTTTTGTTCTCTCTTTGTTTTGTTTATCTCACACCCACCATTCCTCCAAAAGTTTTTGTTCTCTTCCTTTATCACGCTTCTCTCTCTCATTTATCCACGTTTACATGAAGAGAATGTCACGACCCGACTTGGATCGTAAGGGCACATGAGGATGAGTCATCCATGTAGCCTTATGATCACTGCGTCTATATATGCATCTTTTATTCATAAATTCAATTTCAAAACGTAAATCAAATCTCATTTTAAACTCAAAATAAACCTGAATCATTCTTTTCCCATAAATGAAATCTTAGGCTATAGCTATAATACATACATACATATATATATTACAGCTCCAGTCTCATATTACAAAAGATTTATGAATGCTATATCATTTTCTTTGTGATATGGGGGCCCAAAAGATAGAAACATGATTATGCAAAATAAATATGTAGAAGCATAAAATAAATGACACAGGAATTTACGTGGTTCAACTTAAAGTTTACGTCCATAGGCAAAGGCGACAACCAAATATTTCACTATAGAAAATATGATTGAGATACAAAAGGTGGACACATTCCACTCAACCCAACTCCTAAATACACCAAGAATATCTCACAGTATTTTTCTCATCTGTATACTCTCAACTCACAAAAGAGAAGAATTTATATGGAATAAATAATACTACTCTATTACAAAATTAGGAAAGGATTTTTTTTCTCGTTGTTGATTTAATACTCCAAGTGCTCCAAGTAAAGCTCTATTTACAAATAATACTCTCGTGCCAAGTTTTTCAACAATCACAATTTTCAATTCTGCCAACCACCTAACTTCATGCACCGTATAGAAAATTTTGTCACTTTAATTGTCATCCCATGTGCTGTCCGCTTCCAAGCATTTGATGGCTTTTTGACATATGTAATCCATACACATGGGATAGGTTTGAAAAAATCAACCCATCCTACCACAAATCTCTACCTTGGTTTGATTTTTCATCCACCTTCAAATTTCTAAAGTCGCCTCTCCAGTGCCCATAAGGGCAACCTCACATATTGCTAATGCCAACTAACTCCAAGCAATGTTTGAACTTACCAATAGTGATTGACTTTGTCAACATATTAGCTAGATTATTTGAGGTACTAATCTTCTTCATTGCAATTATACCCTGAGAAATAATCTCCCAAATAAAATGATAACTGACATCAATATGTTTGGTTCTCTCATGATACATTTGATTTTTGGTCAAATGTATGACATTTTGGCTATCACAATAAATAATTGTAACATCTTGTTCCAAGCCCAAATTGCTTACCAAACTTCTGAACCAAATGGCTTCCTTCACTGCTTTTGTTGCTACCATGTATTCAGCTTCTATGGTGGATAGTCGGAGTAGTGTAAGGTCGCTTTCCAACTAATTGCACTACTAGAGAGCGTAAAGACATATCATGTCAGATATATCCTTTTGTCAATATCCCCAGCATAATCAGAGTCAACGTAACCAATAACACTATGACCAGTGTTGAACTCCTATTTATATACTAAGCCAACATCTTTATACCTCGAAGATATTGAAGTATCCATTTCACTGCTTGTCAATGCATCTTGCTAGGATGTCTCATATATCTAACAACACTAACGACATGTGAAATATCTGTTGAGTGCATACCATAGCATACATGATGCTTCTAACTCACTAGTGTAAGGAATGTGTGACATCTGTTTTTCTTCTTCAATGGACTATGGTGAATGTGCCTAATAATTTGAAATGGTCCAATGAAGTACTCGCGGGTTTTGCATTTTGCATTCCAAGCTCTCAAGTACTTTTTCAATATACTTCTTTTGAGACAAATATAATTTGTCAGCATGCCGATCTCTGAATTTCCATGCCCAAAATCTTCTTAGCTACACCTAGATCTTTTATTTCAAATTCACTCTTCAGTTGCTTCTTCAGCTTGTGATCTAGACACATCAACATATATAGAGCAACAAATAGACAAACGAACCATATGAGAGCTTCTTGTGGTAAACACAACAGTCATAGTCACTCCTCGAGTAATGACGACCTATCATGAAAGTTTTAAATCTCTTATACCAATGGCGAGGAGCTTAAGCCATATAATGAAACATTCTAAATCCTGCATGTAGATCTATTCTTCAAGCTCACCATGAAGCAAAGCCATCTTGACATCAAGCTTTTTAAGCTCTAAGTGAAAGTGCAACCATAGCGAGCAACACATGAATGGAGCTATGTCTCACAATAGGTGAGAATACTTCATTGAAGTCTATTCCTCCCCTTTGGTTGAATCTTTTTGCAACTAAGCGTGCTTTGTATCGAGGCGGTTCAACTCAGCGGATCCTTCCTTTTCTTGAAGATCCATTTGTAGCCAACGACTTTATGTGTGGTTTCACCAACTCCTAAGTCTGGTTCTTATGAAAAGACTCCATCACTTCACTCATCGCAGCAATCCATTGTGCAGACCCTTCGCTCGAGATAGCCTCATCGTATATGGTAGGATCTTCCTCACATCTTCTCACTGGTAATGCAAAAGAGACTATGTCTACATGACCATACCTCTGGTGGCTTTACTTGACTTTTTCTCTCTCTAGCAAAGCTATAATGCTACAATTGTTGTCATGTATCTACGGCATCGACAATATCTTGTTCTTCTTCTTGTATAGGCTGATTAGAAGCATCTTCTTTCATCTGCTTTGGTGGTTAAGCTTCAAACTCTGCCTTGCTAACATTTTGGTCTCCTTTTACATCACCAACCTCCCTTTTGGATGAAGCATGGATGATTCATTGAACTTGACATCTCTTGATTATGAATTTGGATGACTTAGGTTCTGTACACCATAATCTATAACCTTTCACCTCAGTTTGATATAGAAATATGCATTTTAGTACCCTTCGCTTAAGCTTTCTATCATCAATATGAGCATATGTAGGACAACCAAAAATTCTCATATTTGAGTAATCATTAGGAGCACGAACCATACCTCAATAGGAGTCTTCAAATCGATTATAGTTGACAGAGGCCGATTCACCAAATAGCAAGCCATATTGACAACTTTAGCCCAAAATTCCTTTCACAAACAGCATTAAAGAGCATACAGTGAGACCTCTCCAAAAGAATTATGTTCATATGTTCTGTACTCCATTTATTGCAGTCTTTTGAACGTATGATGTTTTACTATGCCTTTATTTTCACAAAATTTGTTAAACTAACCTCCATAAAACTCCAAACCATTATCTATTCAGAGGCACTTGATTTTTTTGCCGGTTGGTTCTTAATAAGTGTTTTTCATTTCTTGAAAGTATGGAACAAATCATTTTTGTGTTTCAGAAAATAAACTCATACCTTCCTCAAGAAATCATCAATGAACGTTAATAGGTATCTAGCACCACCTTTTGACGGAATAGGCGTAGGGCCCTATAAGTCAGAAGTGGATGTAATCGCTGTACCCTTAGTCTTGTGGATAGCAGTGTTGAGCTTGACTCTAATCTGCTTCCCATAAACACAATGTTCACAAAAATCAATTTTCCTAATTTTGTGATCACCTAACAAGCCGAGCTTGCTTAAAATTGATATTTCTTTTTCACTCATATGCCCTAGACGCATATGCTACAAATGAGTAGTTTCTGAATTAGAATAAGTTGAAGATGTTACTAAGGCAGCACCAACAACTGTACTTCTTTAAATTAAATAAAGGCCATTGACCAACTTGCCTTTAATAACAATAAGAGCACCTTTGAAGATTTTTAAAACTCCACATTCAACAGAATACTTATAACCTTAAGAATCGAAGACGCCAAGGATATAAGATTTTTCTTCAAGTCTGGTATGTACCAAACATTAGTCATGTTCTCACAACTCCATCATGCATCTTGATTTGGACTCTTCCAATGCCAATGGCCTTCCAGAGCATATTATTTCCCATAAGGACAACACCACCATCTATTGACTGGAAAGTTATAAACCAATCGGGTTTCCACATATGGTAGGAGCAACCAGAATCAAGTATCCAAGTATTACCAATTGAACTGGTTATACCTAAACATTATCAGGACTTTCAGCAACACTTGCCACATCACTTGAATCTTTGTCCTTTTTGTCTTTGACCCTCGACATTCTCCATGCCCTCCTTTTTGCAATAATCGGCACCTGCCTTTATGATGTCTAGACTTAGATCTAGACCTTCCTTTGTACTACTCGATCCAATCCCCTTTGACCTCCATTTGGAAACTAGGCCAGATGCAATATCATCACGACCACTAGTATCGTGCTCCATTTTGTCACGACTTAAAAGTGCATATTTAACCTCATCAATTTTGAGGCTTTCACGACCATATATGAGCATTTCATGAAAGTGCTTGTAGGAAGGAGGTCAGGAACAAAGCAACACCATTGCCTGTTGCTCACTTGAAAATGTCTCGTCCATATTTTTCAAATATGTGACGAGTGACATAAACTCAGCTATGCGAGACGGGTTGATGTCCCTTCTGCCATACGGGACATTGCAACACATTGAGACGGTTAGCCACCGTCTTAGTCATATATAATTACTCTAACTTGGTCCACAGTGATTTTGCTATTTTCTCCAAAAGGATCTCATGTAGCACATCGCCTATAATGCATAACTAAATAATAGAAAAAGTCTTTTGATTGACATCTTCCCATTCTGAATCATTCATTGTCTCAAGCCTCTTTTCTTTGCCAGAAAGTGTTAATTTTATACATTGCTCTACAAGAACAGCCATCATACAAACCTTTCACATTCTAAAATTAATGCGCCCATCAAATTTCTGAATATCAAATTTTGCAATTGACATTTTTTAAACAAATTAGCCCAGAACTCTATAAGAGCTCTGATACCAAGTTTGTTGTGATATGGAGGCCTAAAAGATAGAAACAAGATAGCACAAAATAAATATATGGAAGCATAAAATAAATGACACCAGGAATTTATATGGTTCGTTTAAAGCCTATATCCACGGGCAAAAGCAACAACCAAATATTTCACTATAGAAAATATGATGGAGATATAAAAGGTGGACACAGTCCACTCAACCTAAATTCCAAATATACCCAGAATACTTCAGTATTTTTCTCACTAATGTATACTCTCAACTCACAAAAGAGAAGAATTTATATGGAACAAATAATTCTACTCTATTACAAATGAGGTGAGGATTTTGTTTCTCCGTTGTTGATCTGATACTCTAAGTGCTGTAAGTAAAGCTCTATTTATAAAGCTTCTTAGGCCAAGTTTTTAAACAATCACAATTTTCAATTCGGTGCCAACCACCTAACTTCATGCACCATATAGAAAAATTTGTCACTTTAATTGTCATCCCATGTGTTGTTTGCTTCCAAGCATTTGATGGCTTTTTGACATTTGCAATCCATACATATGGGGTAGGTTTGAAACACATGGGGTAGGTTTGAAAAAATCAAACCATCCTACCACATTTTTAAATACAAAAAGAATCATGATATATCCAAAATGAAAAATGTATGAATTGAGGTCAACCCTCCATCATACCACGGAGCACTCCACAATATCCAAAAGACTCCACGGCAACATGAAACTCACCCAAACTGAAGGTATCTAATGCTAGAAAGGGATCCAAAGCTACACCTATCTCTAAGGAAATGAAGAAAAGAGGGGTGAGTTTTGTTACAAAATTAATGAGTGAATCCTCACTCATAACTATACATGGGACACAAAAGAAATATCCATTAATAATAATGCAACATTCACAAATTATTTCTATTTATTTTACATAATAACTATAAAATCATAATTTAATGGAAACATAAAAGCCATATTATTTCTCAAGGCATTACAAAGAAACAGACTATCGTAAATGAAGGGTGGTCTTCCCTGGCAAATCTAATCCCTGGTATCCTGATCTAAAACAAGGATAACTTGCCAGGCCTTGGTATACCAAGATTAACGGAATAACTATCGTTAACTCACATTTTTGTTCCTCTTAATAATTTCCTAATCTAAAATCAATTGAAGTCATAAAAAGGGAGTTCTACATTTCTAGTTGCCCCTCATATTCTCATAAATAAACTTAAAGCTTTACTTCTTATTTCAATAATCAAAACCGTTTCTCATTAAAATAAACCAAGTTTCAAATCATAAATAAATCATATAATAGTAATTATATTCCAAATATGGTCTCATGCATTTGATAAACATAGGTTTTTCATGTTAAGGTTCAAAATATTCTTTGATCTTTTGCAAAAATACACATAAATATCTTGGTTCATGTTAAATCTCAAGTATACATATATTCTAAATATTTAATAATGCTAGAAATTAATTATAGGATGACTAAAATAAGGTCATGAAATCAAATCCACTCACCTGGAGGGGTGGATCGTGAAGCACCAACATTATGGGAACTCAGGGAAAAGGGGTGACACCAATATTTGTTATGACAACCATAAAACTCATAAGAAATCTATAGTTGCTCCTAGATTACTCTAGATCTACTCTAACAACATTAGAGGAATAACACTTGATAACAATTGAGAAAAACAACAACCCATAATATAGGAGAGGAAGAACATGGAGAAATCTAATATAAACTAACAATAATCCCTTACCTTTGATGTTCAAGGAGAAGGATTTGGGGTTGATTGAAGAGGAAGAGAGAAAATGGGGTTTGAGGGGGTGAGGATTCGGATATGGGGGAGGAGCTCGACTGGGCTTTAAAAGAAGGGGTTTAAGTGGAACAATGTCGTTTGACATCGTTCCTACTCCAAGGGACCACTATAGGTTCAGGCATTCTTGCACCTCAGTTGACCATTTATGACGCTATAGCGGTCATTACCAAAACCCCTAACTCACATACAGGATTGCTATAACGGTAACAGTCCACCCTGGAACAAAAGGGGGCTCGAATGCTTTTGGGCCTTCCACAACTTGGGTGGGGTTCCAGGGGTTTTACGGTCGAACCAAACTGTCTCCTGACACGTGTACGTGAGGTATTACAAAGAAGAAGGAGCATCAAGGTTTCTTGGTGGCGCAGAAAACTAATTCTCACACATGAAGATTTAGCTCATTCTATTATATGAATACTAGATTAGTGTTTGTTCTATGAACAAGATTATTTTATGCTTTGATGTGAATGTAGATTGATAAAAGATTAATTTTTAGTGATATAAAAACTTTATAGTTTATAAATAAATAATGTTTTTAATATTTAATTATTTTGATGTTTTATTAATTCTTCAATTATTAATTATTAAATATTACAATTAGTAATAAGTAAATAAGGATCGTATCAAAGATTCATTTCTTTTGAATTATTGGTGAAAATTTTAGTTATGTTTAACGATAATTTTTTTAAAAAAATTAATATAATTTGGTTTAGTAAATAAATAATTGATTATCAAATTATTTAGTTTTAAGTAAATTTAATTGTGTTATTTGTTTTTAATATAAAGGTATAATCAGTTTATGAGAAACTGATTTGTCACAATCTCATTTGTGATCATGAGCATTGATATAAAAATACATAATTAAGTTGAATTGATAAATGCAAGGAGGCATGTTGATTGTTAACAATGGATGATAAGATGTATGGCTTATTGGTGAAATAGGTATCTAGCTTTTTGAAGTATGTAAGTATGTCTCAATTATTAGTGTTATGTAGGGAGATGAGTTACGTTGTTTCTGTTAAAGGTTTAGCTTAGTGAGAGTGTTTAATAAGCAGTATGGTGTATGGCGTCTAATGTTTAAGTGAATTTTCTGTTGGTCTTAATCTAGACATGGGCGTGCTTTTCAATTCAAATTATCTCATATATGATGTTTATTGGTTATGTCTGAATTTGAAATGATGAAGTGGAGTCCTTACAATGGGAAGTTTGGAAACAAAAACAATATGGGGTTACAATTGGTTTAAGCAGGAGAAATAGTCTTATGTATCTGTGATGTGTATGGAGAATGTGGATATACTATATTCGAGTGGTGTTCATTGAAACTCTTGATGAATGGGTCTCCTTGTGCGTATATGCTCTTTATGAAGGAATTTTTTTTTTAATGGGTCTCATTTTCTTTTTAAACCTGCACCTATAATTTCTTATTTTTATTGCAAGTGCTGACACTATTTGTTGTTGTTGAGTTCAGAGATGATTTAAGGTTGTTTCAATGAGATTCTATTAAAGCTAAGTATGTTAAATTAGGTAAGTACATTTTCAGGGATAATATTAAATGAAGACAATGATAATCAAATTGAATTTTTCCCTTACATGAACCGGATTGCATCACTTGCAAATTCTGCAATTGGAGGCTTGTGCTTTGATATAGACTTCTATGTTATAATAACTTTCTAAGAAAATGTTGATCTATAGAACATAGGCAAAGGGATATTCCATATAATCATACCAAAAATTCAGTAGGTTGCAGTTTGGACTATAATAAGAATGATAAGAGTATTCATCAAACTTCTAATTTGTTCGGGTTTAAAGCAAAAATGATGCCTTTTGGCATAAAACAATTTTAATACTTTTTATTATGATAATTTTCAACTTTCACTGATTCTTTTCCATATTGATTCTCTTGAGAATATGGATAAATTGCTTCATACATGGAAGAGTCTTAGAGTTGAGACAAATCCAACGATTACATGTAAATTAGAAATGTTCATTTGTTCATTTTGGACCATGAGTAGATTATTTCTACAGTATCAATTTTTAACTCCTCGGTACTAAGATGATGTGTTTGATTCAAAAGTGTTGCTAAAGGGCAATTTGTTTAAATGCTTAACATGTTCCTTTCATATAGCTTTGGCAAAGAAGCACATTATAGGAGCTTTAGAAGTAAACAAGTAGTGAGGTTTTTTATATAATTAGTGTAAACTAAGATCATATATGTTTTTCTATCTATTTTCATTTATGATTCTGATTAATTTTATAATTGTGTATCTAAGAAATATGAAGGTGTTTTAGAAATATTGGAAACATCTTTTCGAATTTTAATGGTGTTAGTCTTAAATTATTTGCTGGATATTGTCTCGCTCGCTTTTTATGGTTGGGTTGTTAGTAATTAAAGATGATGTGATAACTTTGTCTATTGTAGGTTGTTGTAAGCGTTTATTTTTAAATTTTTTCGTAACCTATATTATTTGAACTAGATATGTGTGATTAATTGTTAATAATATTCTATGATAGATGTTGTTTTAAATAATAGCACGGGTTTCGACTAGTGCAAAACAAAGAAACATAGTAACAATAAAAATAGGGCACACAAAACTAAAAATTTTGGATCATTTATCGATTGTACATGGTTCATGCTAATCTTCTCTAGAAGTGCTAAGATTTTATTAGATGTCCCCAAAGGATCCAAGCTTGAGGAGTTATGTTATACAAGACAAATCCAATATTTTATTTGAAAGTGTTTCACGTGAGTGGAATTTTTATTAAAAAAAAATTGCATGTTGCCAACCACATATATCTTTTAATGTAAATTATACTCACATCTTCTAAGACTTATGAAGCAATACCTGACCTTCCTCCAAGTTGTTCAACTTCAGCTCACTTTTTCTGTTGAGATCAATTAACCTTTTTCTGTTGACATCAATTATTACCATTTCCCCTAAAATATTATTGATTTTACAAAAATGACCACACTTTTATCTCAGCCAAAACTAGTAACAATGACTCAAGAACACAGTTTAGAGTAGATGGGAGAATTCTTTGATCACCACCAAATGAAGCTCCAAATTAAACAGAAGAATTGCATCAACAATAGGTAAATAGTTTAATTTTAATGCACTGATAATGCAAAATAGTTTTACACTATCATCTAATCAAATCTCTCATTTTACGTGACTTTTCAATTAGTGGGATGAAAAATAACTATATTTACTGATATGTCATTATATGATTGGATGATTGTATTAAATTTTTTTACATGACATTATATTCCAATTAAATCCATAAAAAGCACCTTTTTCCTTCTTCTACCAAATGCTACTCTGGTACCTAAGTTTTTCTCAGCATTTGTCTACTACAACCTCAAAATTGTTTCACAAAGCCGAAGCCATAGAGCCACTCCATCATTAGCACATAACCAATTGCCAAAATCACTTTAAATTAACCCAAGATAAAAAAAAGAAAAAGAAAAAAACAAAGAACACAATATCCGAATTATCCACCCAGTTTAGGTAAAAATTCCACTTCTCTTCGTCTTTCCCCAAGCCAGAAAAACAACAAAAAAAATTAAAAAACCAAACAATTAACAAACAAATCAAACCATGAGACACTAGTGCCCAAAATCACTCCACCAAATTACCCATCAAAGAAAAGGTGCATAGAAGAGCAACTGTGTTGGCGAAATAAAAGTCTCAATACAAATTGAAGTTATTACAAAAATGGCATGGGGTTAGAAATAATTTCGTTTGTCTTTCTTCGAAGTTATCTCCTTTCAACAAAAATGTAAATTTTGTTTCATTTTTTTTTTTTTTTTGGAAGGAGACCGAAGAAAGAGGGGTGTTTGTTTTAGGAAGGAGAGTGGGAGAAGGAGAGATAAGTACACTTTTGGAAAATTAATAATATTTTAAGGGAGTGTTAATAGTTGATGCTAGTATGAGAGTTAAGTATATTTTAGACAACTAGAAGGGATGTGAGTTATATTTCTACAAACCTTAGGAAAAATAAGTATAATTTAACCATTTTTTTAGGGGTGTTTGTTTCAAGGTTTGAAATTATGTTCTTAGGAATCATATTCCTGGAAATATTATTTCAGGGCATCTTTAAAAATTGTTTATTTAGTATTAAATATTCCTGGGATTATTTGTTGAGATTTCCAGAAACAAATTTAAAACTTGTTTGTTTTATAATCTATATTCCTAATAATATATGTCATAATTTCCAGAATATCTTTAACATATTAACTTCTAGACAAAATATATATAAATTCATAAATGTTACCCAATCAATGTAAAATTAACAATTAACTTTTTCAAATTTATTCATCTCATCCAGATCAAATAATCGAATAATTAAATAAAATGCTAAAAAAATAACAATTATGTCAAATGAAAATTACACTTCCAACCAAAACAAAAAACAAAAAAATCATAAAGAGAGAAAAAGTCAAGTAATTGAGGGATAATTTAATAATTGTGCTTAATAATTATAATTGTCAAGTCATGAGAATTTTTTTTCCCACCCTTCAACTTGAAAATGAAATTTCACTAAATCATAGGAAATCTTTTTTCATGAAATAATTAATACCCAAAAAAAATTATAAAACTTATAATAAATATAGGAACATATCATTTTCAACTACCTATTCCCAAGAATAATTAAATATATATATACACAAAACAAACGTCCCATTAATTGAAAATTTGAAACAGAAGAAAATCATCGATCTCCACCCATTTAAAAACTTTAAAACAACTTTCAAATATTTATCTACCTTTTACATAGCAATAAAAGATTGATGAAACTAAAAAATAGACTCGATTTAGAAATAGAGGATTTCAATCCTATAGCTAGATAGTTGGTACAAACATGTCTGGAAAGCCAATATTTAGTAGGAGGAAGGATCCATTTATATATACTGATATAAGATTTGGTATATATATCTTGCATACATTTTTAATAACTTTTTATTAAAGATTTTTTTTTTAATAAAACCTACCACTGGATTAAAAATTTATATGATATATATATATATATATATATATATATATATATATATATGTCTACAAAATTTCACATTAATTTAAAATCTTTTAATACAATTTTTAGATACATATAAATTAATGTAATAAGTATGTCATTAATGTATACAAATAAAAACTATTTGATCACAAGCTTATAAGTATCTCATTTTTGTTAAAGTTTGGGAAAAACAATTAGCCCAATATATAATCATAATTCAATGATTGAATTGATAAAAATTATATTATATAAAAATTATTGAATATATAAATGCGTTAAGTCTCGTACCGACACCAATGAATCGCTCCTCATTTATTATTTATTCATTCATTCATTCATTAATACTAAAAAATGTCTGTGGAAGGGAAACATAAGAGCAATCCTCGTATTATCGACGATCTTGTTATGTTTTTCATTAGAAAAAAATCATCATATTGTCCCTTTTTGTTTTTATTTTTTCCTTATACTACGCGGAGCCTAACATGACAGCCACATGACGAAGAATGGCACGTGATGACAGCCACATGCCCACGTTACTGCAGGACCTGTTTGAGATCCGTTGCATTTGGAATTCTATAATTTGTTATGACTCAGGATACTAGGCAGTCCAGTCTCCAAGACTGGTGGTTGTATTTTTTAATAGGAGAGTCCGTGATTCATTTACCATTTTTTTTAAGTCTATAGTATAAGATGTTTAAGGTTACATGTTAGTGGTTGAATTTTATTAATATTTTAAATATATAAAAATTAAAAATAAAAATATCATTTATCAGTCATCATAAATTCTCTTTTTATTAAATAATTATATCCACATTATTTACTCTCACTCAACATGAATACAGCATAAAATAAAAAAAATTAATATTACCTTAAAATATAAAAAATGATTAGGTAAATTATATTTATATTCTTGAGGTTTATAGAAATGTAACTCACACTCCAGTTGTCAATTTACACTCACACCCTCTCTACTTGTTAAATTTTAAGTATTTATATTACACTTATATCCTTTACTAATAAAGCACTGTTAATAAACTTAACAAAATGATATTTTTATGATATTAATTGTTCCTAATTAATAAAATTATAAAAATATCCTTACACACTCTCTCTGTTAATTACAAATATTTTTATAATTTTATTAATTATGAACAATTAATATCACAAAATATTATTCTGTTAAGTTTACGTACTAACGTGCTTGGTTGGGGTGTGTGTAATGTAAATCCTTAAAATTTGACAAAAAAAAAGAGATGTGAGTGTAGGTTGAACAACTAGACAAGTGAGAGTTGTATTTCTATAAATATCAAGAGAGATGGGTGTAATTTTCTTATATAAAAATAAGTATAATTTATTCAAAATAAATTATATTTTAGGACAGATAAAAAATCCAAAATTGACTTATATGATTAATCGAAGGGAGCATAAACTAGAAAGTAATCTTTGGACTTAGGATCCGTTTTACCCAAAGAGGGGGCGAAGTCTAGCACGCTTTTCATAGATCCATTGTCGAGGTGCATAATGCGCTTTGTAGTTTAATAGTGAAGACTTAAAGGTATATTTTTTTTATGAAAGGATTAAGATATAACGAAAATGCGGTCTTATCTTGTTTGGGTTGCGTACAAGAAGTCTGAACTACAACTTGGAACCCTGTCCATACGTAGTTGGGCAGAGAAAATTTGATTCAGGTGTTTTCGCCAAACAAAAAAAGAATCAATTCTATTTAAATTTTGACATCCCAATTATTTTATTAAATGTATATTGTGAATATGAAAAATAATAGTAATTCACAAATTTAAAATGTCAAATAAATTATTACAACTAGAATATATATAGTAAGAATTTTTTTTTCTTGCTACAATATAACACTGAAAAATGTCTCCGTTGGGGCTTTCATGTCTTTGATTTGTTTTCTCGCTAGAGATTATATTGTGTTTCTGAAAGGCTATTCTCTGCTGAGCATATGAAAGAAAAATTCATCATAAATTTGTTTAAGAGCTTGTTTGGATTTTTTTTTAATAAACAAGATCTTTTTAATAAAAAAATCTTTTTTGTGTTTCTAGGTATATTTGGTAACTTTTTTAAGTAAAAGTATAAAAAATAGAAAAAGTAAAAAAAATGATCTTTTTTAACAGGCTATAATTTTTATCTTTTTTATAACATAAAAAAATATTTGACAATAAATAAAAATATTTTAATATTATATTCAAATATAAATCAATTTTTACTTTTTAAAAATATCTTAATTAAAAAGATCATTTTTATTTTTCTGAGAAGCACGTTCATGAGCTCTACCTCTTATTCCTACATTGAAAATACATGATAATTGGCTTAAAGGTTGAAAATCTCTTAGGTTGTTGGGAATGTGATCATCCAGAGCCAAGGTGATCACGATGACAATAGAATTAAACTGACAACAATAATAAATTAATTATTTTTATAAAATAAGAAAAAATAAATTAATCATTACCGATAAATATTAAGACTTTAAATAATTTAATTATTTTTAATTAAACCAATAATAATCATAAATTAAGATGAAATTATGTTTAATAATAAATAATTAATATTAAAATATATTTTGATTAAAATAGAAAAGAGAGAAATCAAATTAGTGGGTGTGAGAGTAACAATATACATAAAGGGGTGTCTATGGTCACTTTCTTATTTTTACTTCCTTGAAAAAAAAAAAAAAAAAACTGGTTTGTTTGCACATGCACCTCAATCAATTTTGCGTGCGTGTGTTAACAAGCAAGCCATCTGAAAGTCAATGCAGTATTATTTAGCTTGCGTGCAGATGTTTCACCGCCTAAATATATCTATACGATTAGAAGGGAAAGTTAGGAAGGAAAGAAAGAGGTGCCACTCCACATTAATTGCAGATATTGGTATTATTCTTGAAATGTCCTTAAGGCTTTTTAAATAGTTCATCTTTTTCTGTTTTATTTTTAAAATTAAATTAAAAATTATATATTAAAATCTCAATTAGTTACGGTTACTTCTTATTTATTTATTTTTTTGTGATATTTCTTATTGACTTTAACTAAAATCTTATTTTATATTTGTAATATATATCTATATATATATATATTAGTATGATATTTTAAATTTATATTTAATAATTATACAAATTAATATTAAACATAAATTAACTATAATTAATTAACTTCTAGCATAATACACAAAATTTCTAACTTAAGTATAATGTTTAACATGAATTAAAAAGTTAGTGAAATAAAACTCAAATAACTTGTAAATTTAATCAAATATAAAATAATACTTTTTTCAAGTCATACTTGTGTAAATATCATAGTTATTAAACTTAGATCGATGATCGACTCAAGTCACACCATCGGATCACTAGGTTAGTGGTTCAACCTATAGATCATTGATTAAAGTTAAATGAATTTAATTAAATACATAAATAAAATATACTATACATGTAATAAATATGTTTATTTATTGTCAAGCTATAGAGCAAACAGGAGTTGGCATAGTGGCTAATTGCTACCTTGTCCTTCCATTAGTGGGGGTTCGAATCTTGACAAAGAGTAAATATCTAAATGGATCCCCAATAAGAAAAATACTAATGTTAAGATCTCATGAATTAATTTATCCATTAATAAAATTGTCAATGACCAATTTAGGTGTTTCCTTTTATTTTTATCTTGGATTATATTTAATAATTATATTAATTAATATTAACGACAAATTAACTATAATTAACAAATTTCTAGCATAACACATAATTTTTTTTAACTTAGGTATAATGTTTAACATGAATTAGAAAGTGTGGTGATACAAAATTCGAATTACTTGTAAATTTAATCAAATATAAAAACAACACTTTTTTCAAGTCATACTTGTATAAATATGGCTCAAAATAAATCTTATAATATTGGAATTTGATAAACAAAAATAATAATTCATTAAAAACTGACTTTTGTTGAATTATTTTTCATCTTGGATGATTGGTGCAGCGAAAGCCTCATCATTGCGCGGTTTCCTTATCTTCTATCACACTTAATTCTTTTTTTTTTTTTTTCATAAACTATCACACTTCATGTTATGCCTTGTGTTCTGTGTTATCCGATAATAATACCCAAATACTGTTCGCCAAACCTTCTAAATAAGCCAAACTAATTGGTATTACTGTATTAGAATTACAATTAGTGCGGCTAATGAATAAAAACTAATTATTCTCCTTTTTTTTATCAAGTTAATTATATTTTTTCTATGGGAATCAAGTTAATTGTATAACAGTAAATAGTCATTGTTTTATAATCATCTCCTTCCTATTAAAACTGTTGATTCGGATCCATATTCTTACACACGGCCACAAAATGTTTTTTAATTAATACCAATTAATTTTTTTAATTAAAGTCATGTAGAAATGTCAAATGAGTATAAATAAGTGAGATTTTAATATATAATTTTTATTTTAGTTTTGAAAATAAAACAAAAAAGACATAATATTAAAAAACCTTGAGGGCATTTCAGGAACAGTATAAATGCGTGTAACTATTGTGGAGTAATATTAGACAAATAGAAGTGATAATAATCACTATCATGATAAAAAAAGATAAAGCCTTGTTTTAAGAAATTATAAATCTATCAATTTTATGATATATAGAGCTAAAAAAACTTTTTAAATATTTTTTATATAAAGGAACTTTTTAAATGTAAAGAATAAAATGGTTAATTATTATATAAAAAAATTTATATCTTGTTTTATACTTTAAAAAATAATTTAATTATAATGTAATCTTATGTAAAAAAATTATATATATATATATATATATTATCATATATTATTATATTAATAAAAGTATTTAATTTAATTATTTATTATTTTAAAAATCCTATAAATGATAATGTAACACGCTCTTTTATATCCATCGTACATTGAAATTAGTCAATGACAAAATTATATAATTTTAATTTTTTTAATTATTTTCTCTCCAACCCTTCCCTCAAACATTTCTAATCACGTGCCAACCAACTCCCTACCATATTTTTTTGGTTATCAACTCCCTACCATATGGTCCAAGAACAAAATTATTAGATAAATATTATTAAAACCCACATTGGCGGGACATCGATTGGACATATTTCTGTCAACTTTTGGATAAATTGTGGGTTTTATGTAATTTAGAATTCACATCTAATTTAATATAATATAATATATAAAAATATATCATTATATTATTTTATATATTATGAATATTGATAATATTATCGATATTATTCTGGATATTAAAATTAGATATTTATTTTGATATTTAACACTTAAAAGTGAATGTGGATTTTCATTAAATGTGAAATGGGAGAAAGTGGATGGGTCGGAATGACCCAGGGTCAAACGTAATTCACTAGTAATAAAGCAATAAAGTGAATATTGAGATGAAAAAGTAAAAATTAAAACATATTGGGTGGTCCAATGGTTGAAACCTATAAAGCATGAACAGATTAATCGAGTATTGCGTCTAAATGTCAAATATGTATTTGTGTTAGATCTTATATAATATACTAATAATATATTAATAATAAAAGTTTACATATATTTAATTTAAGATATATGTTTTTTTATTTTAATATAGAAAAATATAATATAAATAAGATTGTAAAAAAAATAATATATAATTTTTTAAATTTATAAAAAAATTACATATAAATAAAATTTATATAAAAAAATATTTTAAGTAATATATTATTTTTAATTAATTTATATATATATATATATATATATATATATATATATATATATATATATATATATATATATATCATGCCTGTTTTCTATAATTTCTTAATTTTAAAGTGTCTTGTATCCCTATCATGTCCATGTCAACGTCTGCTTTATAGGTTTTCACTCACCCATGTAGCTCGTGGTACGTGGCTCCTCCTTCACCTTATTATATAATTAAGTAGGTGGCAACAATCTGCTCCTCAGCGGGACCAAAGTAATGATCATGAATAAATACTTGTAATGGTATTGAATTTTAAATGTGAACTCAAGACCCTCTTTCATTTGTTTCCTTCTCAGTTCCAGAAGTGTGAACCTTCGGTGATGCTCTAGCCTGATCTGCATTTGGGTGAGTCATCACTACCTGATTCATCTGCTTCAACTTGCATGTTCTATTACACTTCTTCCAATGCCACTAGTTTTGTTTCCTTTTTTTTTGGTTATTTTTAAATTGTTAAAGATTTGCAGTCGTAAGCCTCTCTCTATTAATGTGAAATGAAAGTTATAGTATTCTTTCTTTCTTTTTTTTTTTTTTTTCATTTGTAATTAGCATAATCTCTCAGCTGAATCTTACCTCACTCATCATTCTGTTCCTGGCACACTGTATACAAAACCCAGAAATTATCCAATTGGTGAGACTTGAATTCTTGTATACTTCCATGCATTTAGCATCTTTAAAGCTTTAGCACAAGCAATTTGCTTGACTTTATTTGACTGGAACTTTACCAGTGGGTTTATTGTTAAATAACGTATTAAAATATTGAGCAACTTTACTTAATGTTATACAGCCTCAGAGCAGAAACTGTAAAGCTCAATAGTGTTATACCCTCTCCCAAATATGATACTATAGTTTTGTTTTATCCCCCATTTAATTATATATTGATATTCAGGTTCTTCATGGTCATGGATTCAAGTGATTTAATTCAGAATAATGATACCACAGAAAAATTACTTACGGGGGAAACAGTGACTGATGTCAAAGAGATAATTAGCAGTTTACATGAAAGCACACTTGGCCACATCCTTTCTTTCCTTCCAACTATAGAGGCAGTTCAAACTTGTGTATTATCAAGAAGGTGGATTGATGTTTGGAAATCCATCACTGGTGTATGGTTCAATGATAGTTTTCTTTGTCATGGGAAGGTGATGCAAAAAGAAAAATTTGTGCATTTTGTGAGCAAAGTGCTTCTTCACCTTGCTAATTCAAGCATCCAAAACTTCTCCCTTTGTTTAACAAGTTATAAATATGATTCATCCCAAGTCAGTGCATGGATCTCCTCTATCCTAGAAAGGGGTGTCCAGAAGCTTCATATTCAGTATGCTGATAAAGTCCTCCTTCCTTCTCATTCCCTCTTTAAATGCACCTCTCTAGTACAATTGGTGCTTCAAATGAGATGCACTCTTAGTGTTCCCATCTCTGCTTGTCTCCCAAACCTTCAAAACCTTAACATTTCTGGGATTAGATTTGTGAGTGATTCATCCGCTTACTCAGAAGATCTAAATCTTAGCTTCCCAGTTCTAAAAGTGTTTGAAGCTAGAGGATGTGAGTGGTCAACTGTGCAGGACATTAGTATACGAGCACCTCTACTTGAAAGGTTTTCCATAGCAATCTGGAATTCTATGTCCAATGAGTCAAGCACATCTGCCATCAAGGTCTTTGCTCCAAATCTGAGGGATTTCTCTTATGAGGGTGGTCTTGAAAATGATATCATTCTATTAAGTCCATCATCTATTGTTAGTGCTTCTGTTGTGGTTGTAATTGATGAAGACAGAGAGGACAAGATGGAAAAATTTGGGTTTCAAGCACGTAAGTTTCTAAGTCAAATCCAAGAAGTGGAACGATTGAAATTATTGTTTTACAAGGTATGCTTGGTTTTCAAGCAAATAAGTATTCGGCATGTTAGTTTTTCCTTTCTAGAAAGTTACAATAATTGAGTACAAACTTAAACTGTCCAATATAAGAAATAGTATCTTAAAAAGAAATGTTCACTTTAAAAGTGAGAGTATTTTAAGTAGCGGGCCTTTGCGTTTTATATAAACGACAAATCTACTCATTTTATATGGAAAACCTATTGACTTAAATATGTTTTTTCCAATCTGAAAAAGATTGGTATAATACTTAACAATTGAACCTCACTGTTGGATTTCTTGCTAGTCAGGTGCCAATATCCTTCCTAGTTTTGATAGAAAAAGTTTTGACTCTTAGAATTTGAACAAGTTTTTTCCTTGCCTTACAGGTTCGTATTCATGCTAAAGACATTTTCACCCCTCTGCCTGCCTTTGGAAGGTTAACTTATCTACAACTAAACGAGGTTACTGGTGAAGCCTTGTTGAACTTGCTCCACAATTCCCCAATTCTTAACACTCTTATATTACTTAATGTAAGTGTAGATACTCTTATTTCACTTTATAAAAATTCAAAGTCCCTTTTTATGTGTTTGCTAGATATATAGTACAAATTATGGATGAGTGACTAATAATTGTACACAAAAATTTTCAGGGAGTATCTGACTTAAATAAAGATGTCTCGGCTTCTTCATCAGTGCCTCATTGTTTTTTGTCAAGCCTTAAAGTTTTTCAATTTCTGGGATTTAATGTGCATGAGCATGAGATTTGTCTGGCAAAATTTGTGATGGCTAATGCAGTAGTGTTGGAGCTGATGACTATATCTACAGCTTTGTGGCTGCGGTATTCAGATATTGATATGGAGAAAGTCAAGAAGAAGATACTCTCATTTCCAAAACGTTCCAGCTTTGCCATTGTAGAATTTTCAGATGTCAATGATTCCTCAAGATGTTGTTAAGCACCTCGATAGAGTATTTGTATCATTATTGTTAAGAGTGTGTTTGGTTTGAAGGTAGAAATGGGAATAAAATTTTCATGAACAAATCATGTATAAAATTATGAATAAGATCATTCATAGAAAAATTACCCCGACTTTTAATTTTACCTTCCGACCAAAATCTATGTCCCCTCTATGTTTTATTACATCATAGCAATGTAAGATGTAGCAGTCATTTTCTCTTCTTTCTAATGGTACTAGGCAATGTAGTGGCAATCTATTCATCATTAGTGTTGGATCAAGCTTTTAACTCTAGGCCAAAAATTATAACTATTGGCAAGTGTGCAACTTTACTTATCAATAGGAGCTGCATTAAGTTTAAGGGACTATATCCATTATGGGTATCTGGGCTTAGACATTAAGCTTGTTAAATCTTAAAGATTATGGTGGCAAAATAAGGTTAGCAATTAATATGCAAATTAGCGTCGTACAGATCTAAATGTTACTGAGTCCTGTTTTAAATTCCATTGGTGGTTTTAACTGGTAATTCGATTGCTGATGCTTATATCATATTAGCATTCAATTTTATCATTTCTAACTACGGTTGTGATGTTATACCCTCATATGTGAGACACTTGCTATTTTTTTTTCTGCTAATTTACACCTCTTTTATGGCAGAAATGCTGAAGTAGTTTGTTAGTATAATTTGCTTATTCCTTAATTCCATTCTCTGACCTAAGACCATGGACGATAGTGAGCTCGTTTAGATGCACTTTCTAGAAAAAATATTTTTTCAATTGGTCTGTTTAATTAAAATTTTTTAAAAAAGTAAAAGTTAATTTCTGTTTGGATAATTTATGTTTGGATATAATATTAAAATATTTTTATTTATTGTCAAACATTTTTTTTATGTGGTTAAAAAGATCTTTTTTTCATAAAATGAAAATTAAGCTTCTCAAAAAAGATATTTTTCTTTTGTTTCTTTTAATGATTCTGTTTTACTTAAAAAAATTACCCAAACATGCAGAAAAATATAAAATTTTTTTATTAAAAATATCCTTTTTGGGAAAAGCATGTCCAAATGAGCTGTGATAACCAAATACAAAATTTATTAGTATTAGAATTATTATTACCATTAGTTTTATTATTATTAGTATTATTATTACTACTTCAAAAGTAATTATATAAGTAAAGTTACTATGTATATGCAGTAACTTTCCATGGTTTCGGTAGAGTTCACGTGTGAAGTTACTATGCAAGTTACGATGTATGCATAGTAACTCGTGATTTAGTGGAGTTACTATGTAAGTTACTATGCAAGCATAATAACTTTGAAAAATCAAATACGCGTGCAACGCTTTTATTATTATTATTATTATTATTATTATTATATTGAAACGAGGCACACGAGCACACCATTTCTTTTTTTTTTTTTCTTTACCTATATATATATGAACGTACGCCTTCTGCATTTCAGTTCATTTTCATTTCATTTTTTTTCTTTTCTTCGTTTTATACTTCTAGTATATTTTAAACACATTATAATATTTTTAAATATTTTTCTAAGATCCCTAGTTGCCGAATGAATTTTTCCTAGAGCGAAAAAACATAGTTTATCGCAATTTCCTCCAATTAATTATTTCAAAGTGATCTCTATGGAATTTAGTCAGTTATCCCCTTTTTATTTAATTTATAAGTTTGGGTACTGCAACATAGTTTTCACACAATATTTTTCCTCCCTATCATTCCAAACTCAATTTGGATGATAAAGTCAAATTGTTTATATTTTTATTGTATTGTTTTTAATAGTGTCATTCCAGCTCCTTAAAGTCAAGTTATTAGTGGAAGTATACTCCTACCAACAATGAGTGAGTTTAAGCTTATGACCATACTTTTGATTATTATTATTATTTTTCCTACATTATATAAATTAATTATCAAAGTTTAGAATAATTTATGCCAATAAATATGTCTTATGGATTATAAAAATCTTAGAAAAATTAATATTTTGAGGTTATCATGACAAATTATTATTTTAGAAAACTCATGGAACCATACTTGTTATATATATGATTTACATTTATTTTATCAGTTAGAAAATTTTATGAATTTCAGTGTTGTATGAATAGTAAATTTTATTGCTATTAGTTTTTAGCCAATAAATAGTGAAAAACAGATCAGCGAATTAATGGCTGGAGGATTAATCGTTAACCTTGGTACCAGTGGTCCGCTGGAGGACTAGCTCATCCAAGGAAGGAACCCGTGTGATGTCTATTTATAGGACCTAGTTAGATACCTATCAGATTAGCCTTTGGCTTAGATTTAGCTATCAGCTAGCTATTTATATACAGAATATCTCTTATTTCTTTACTAATTATTGTTATGAATTTAGTTAAATTATTGTTTCAGGACAGTTAGATGTAAATATCTATATATATATATATAAAATATTTTAAATCAGTTGCATGTATATGTTATGTATATTTATTGTTGTTCCATGTGGGTTGTGAGTGGAGGCTCACTTACTAAGTTTTGATAAACTCACCCTTCTCTTTTCCTCCCCTAGATAAGAAGGTTCTGTTGCATCATAGGATCCTCCTCAGTGTTGCAGCTTCTTTTGGTAAGCTTTGCTTGGAGTGGAGCTTATTTTTTGTTATGTCAGTTTAGTAGTGCTCCAATAATTGTGTAGGTAGGATCCGGACATGCATTATATTGTTTTCACTATTTTTAGAATTTTAGTTATTTATTATGTTTGGCTTTGACCCAGATTATGGACTTTATGCAGCTTTATGTTTAGGATTTATGATTGGAAATATTTTTAGATTTATGAAAACTTGAGAGATTTTCAATATATTCAATTTAATTATGCATATTAGACAGTCACGTTATCAAAAGCTTCCGTGGGGATATAAGTCCTCACGTGCCTTCACGTTCTCTAGGTGGGTTGTGACAAAGTAGTATCAGAGCAATAGGTTTCCCTACATATTATTGGAGCAAGTGTCCACAAATAACATGACATCTATGAAAATGGGAGCACGCCCATTTGCATAGATGTAGTGCTATTTGAGGCTTTTAGGAAAAAGTCAATCATGTCTAGGTTCAGTAAGAGTTCATCTTTTCTTGGTACTCATAGTCTTGTTATATGTCCTTCCTTTCAGTGTAACCATGCTACCTATACATCATTCACTTCTTCGCCATCGCGTAGAAGCGACGCATCCAGTGATAGTGCTCGCCTTAGAGCTTTTGAACAGATGATAGCAAACTTGACAGATGTGATGACCAAGCAGTTAGAGGCGACTACACAGCTGCCTCCAGTGAGAGATACAGACGACTCAGCCTTGGAACGTTTCAAGAGGATAGACCCACCCATCTTCAACGAGCGTCTACGCTAAGGATCCCTAGGAATTCCTTAGGCAAGTGGAGAAAATAGTTGATGTCATCCATTATTCTTCAAAAAAAGTGGTGGAGTTGGCTGGTTTCCAGCTGAGAGGCCAAGCAGAGTTATGGTATCAGGAGTTTCGAAGAAGTATGAAACTGCTAGTCCTCCCTCTGGAGACAGTTCAAGGAAGCCTTCATGCAAATATTCATATCAGAGAGCCGACAGGCACAGATGATCGAGGAGTTTTTGAAGCTTCGTTTAACTCAGGCATGACAGTTAGAGTATGATGAGCGTTTCACTTATCTGGCACAGGCAGCCTCCAACATGATACCAACAAAGACAGCTAGGGTGAGACGTTTTGTTCAAGGTTTGCCTAGAGATAGGTTCCTCATTTTGCAGCCACATGTCGGGACCATGGATTATGCTCAGGTGGTAGACACAACGATTAGTATTGAGAGCGGTTTAATAGAGCGTAGGGTAAGGACAGAAGCCAATAAGAAGGCCAAGGTTCATGCCTCTTTTTCAAGCGGAGCAGGTGTGGGCAAGGGTCACCATCAGGAGGCCCAACAATGGGGTTAGTCAGGTAGGGCAACCTTCTCAAAACCCATCTTGGCATGCCCAACTATGTCACAGACTTTGAGTAGAGGGGGTCAGCATAGTGGACAAGGTTCATGGAGTCATATCCAGGATGCCTGACTTGTAGAAAAAGACATCAGACATGTTTAGTTAGTTCCTCAGTATGTTACAGGTGTGACCAGCAGGTCATATACGCAAAGAGTGCCCGATGTTTCAAGGAGCTCGAAGTCAAGGGTCAGCTAACCCCTCCATGTCAGCTCAGCCTCTCCAATCCATAGCCCAGGGTGCCTTCATCGCTTCGGAGGACGTGGAGTCGGGGATGGGGCTTTGGAGGTAGAGGTTCAGGCGGTAGAAGAGCAAGCGAAGAGGCCAGGATAATAGGGGACAACCTCATTTATATGCCTGATCCAGAGATGCGCAGCTTCAAATGAAGTGATACAGGAACAAACATAGTATGTTCCTTCAATGCCACGACGTTGTTTGACTCGGGATCCCATTATTCTTATGAGTCCCCATTCTTTGCCTTACGGTTCGGAAGATCCCTGAGTATCTTGAGAAGTCATTTTTAGTTGGGGTACCTTCGGAATGCCCATCCTTATTCAGTGTACAAAATCATGCGGAGTCAAAGCTGGTGACATGGACATGTCTGACTTTGACGTTATTTTAGGTCTGGATTGGTTAGCCCCATGTCATGCCTTGGTAGATTGTTATAGTAAGGTGGTGAGATTCAAGGTCCCAGGTGATGATCCAAGAGTGTTTCGGGTACAAGGTGTTCAACACCGACAAACTTGATATCAGCTATGAGTGCCCTACGATTGATGGATAGAGGTAATTATGGGTTTTTAGCTCAGTTAGGGATGTAGAGGCGGAGACACCTAGTTTGGGCACGCTTCAATGGCGAAGAAGTTCCCAAACGTGTTTCTTGATGATTTGCCAGGTATGCCACAGAGAGGGAAATAGAGTTTAGTATAGAGCTTGAACTAGGAGTTAGACCCATCTCTATACCCCCGTATCGCATGTCTCCGGAGAGTTAAGAGAATTGCAAGAACAATTACAGGAGTTGTTGGACAAGGGGTTTATACGACCAAGTACCTCTCTAGAGGGTGCTCCAGGATTGTTCGTTAAGAAGAAAGACGGTTCAATGAAGATGTGTGTAGATTATAGACACTAAATAAGGTGACGATCAAGAACCGATACCCCTTGCCTTGTATTGATGATCTTTTTGACCAGCTTCAAGGGATAACCTATTTTTCCAAGGTCGATCTTCGATCTAGTTACCATCAGTTGAAAATTAAGGATGAAGATATATTTAAGACGGCCTTCAGGACTCGCTATGGACATTATGAGTTCTTAGTGATGTCCTTTGGGTTGACCAATGCCCCAACAGCCTTCATGAATTTGATGAATAAGGTGTTTAAGCCATTTCTGGATCACTTTGTGATTGTCTTCATTGATGACATCTTAGTGTATTCTAGGAGTAAAGAGGAACATGAGCAACATTAGAATAGTTTTAGAGATTTTGAGGGAGAATTTGTATGCGAAGTTCTCCAAATGTGAGTTTTGGCTAGATTAAGTGGCATTCCTCGAACACATAGTTTCGAAGGATGGCATTCTAGTAGATCCAAAGAAGGTGGAAGCAGTGCGCAATGGCCTAGACCTACAACAGTTTTAGAAATTCGTAGTTTCTTAGGTTTAGCAGGATATTAGGCGATTCATTCAGGATTTCTCAAGGATCGCCGCACCCATGACCAAGCTGACACAGAAGAATGTCAAATTTCATGGACAGAAGAATATGAAGAGAGTTTTCAGAGGCTCAAGACATGCTTAACCACGACACCAGTTTTGGTATTACTTTCAGGGACAGGTGGCTTTCTGACGCTTCTAGAGTTGGACTTGGTTGTGTATTGATGCAACATGGTCAAGTTATAGCATACGCCTCAGCAACTCAAGAAGCATAAGCAAAATTATCCTACGCATGATTTGGAAATGGCGGGTGGTTTCGCCTGAAGATTTGGAGACACTACCTGGAGAGAAACTTGTGAGATTTTCACAGATCACAAGAGCTTAAAGTACATTTTTCAACAAAAGGATCTGAACCTAAGACAGTGTAGATGGCTTGAGTTATTAAAGGATTATGACTGGACGATCTTGTACTACCCAGGAAGCCGAATATAGTGGCAGATGCTTTAAGCAGAAGTTGGAGGAGGATGGCCTACATAGCACCAGTGAGGCAGTTTAGTAGAAGATATTCACAAGTTGGAAGCTGAGGAAGTTCAATTCGGCTTTAGTAATACAAGGGCCTTGGCTTTAGTAATACTGGGGCCTTTCTAGCTCTCATCAAGGCTTAGTCAACCTTTGTGGAACAGATCAAGACACAGGAGAGCAAAGACCCAAAACTAGCTAAGTTGGTTGAGAGTGTTCGTAAGGGTGAGAGACATAATTTTCAGTTGATACTAAGAGTGTATTATACTTTGGGAACCATTTATGTGTACCCGCAATGGGTGAGCTGAGGAGAAAATAATGGAGGAAGCTTATAGTGCAGCGTACTTAGTGCATCCAGGGTCAGCTGAAGACGTCAGGATCTAAAACGGTTGTTCCTGGTGGGATAGTATGAAGAAGAAATCGATAACTTTGTGGCTAAGTGCTTGGTGTGCCAGGAAGCCAAGGCTAACCACCAAAGGCTAGTAGGGTTATTTCAACAGATAGATATTCCAGAGTGGAAATAGGAGAGGATAACCATGGATTTTGTAGTTGGGTTACCTCGAACCACCAAGAAGTTTGATTCTATATGGGTAATAGTAGACAGGATGACCAATTCAGCACACTTTTTACCAGGAAAGACTACCTTCAGTGAGCACAATATGCTTAGTTGTACATAAACAAAATAGTCAGACTTCACGTGTCCCATTATCCATCATATCTGCAGAGGATCCAGTTCACCTCGCGATTTTGGAGGACATTTCAGGAGGCCCTTGGGATACATGTGGATTTGACCACAACTTTCCATCCCTAGACCAACGGCCAGTCAAAAGAATGATACAAATCTTAGAAGATATGCTCAGAACCTTGCGCTAGATTTCGGAGGAAGCTGGTGTGATCACCTACCTTTGATTGAGTTCTCATATAACAACAGTTACCAGGCAAGTATCCAGATGGCACCATTCGAAGCCTTGTATGGAAGGCATTGTAGATCTCCTATCGATGGTTCGAGCTTGGGGAAGCTAAGTCCCTAGGCCCAAATCTAGTTCAGGAAACCTTAAAGAAGGTTCAGTTAATTAGGGAGCGTCTTTTAGTAGCACGTCTAGGCAAAAGTCTTATGCAGAATTGTAGGCGTGACTTGGAGTTTGCAGTTAGGGACCACGTGTTTCTGAGGGTATCCCTATGAAAGGGGTAGTAAGGTTCGGAGCGGGGAAAGTTAAGCCCTCGTTTTATCGGTCCATTTGAGATTTTAGAAAAAATTGGAGTAGTGGCCTCAGGTTAGCACTACCTCCCAGTTTATCAACCATGCACCCAATATTTCATGTCAGGATGCTTAGGAAATATATGCCTAACCATCTCACGTGCTCACTCCGTAAGCGATCCAAATTGATGAGAGTTTGTCCTATGAAGAGGAACCAATTGCTGTCGTGGATGGACAAATTAAGAAGCTTCATTCAAAAGAGGTAGCCTCAGTAAAAGTTATATGGAGAAACCATTCTGGTAGTGAAGCGATTTGGGAAGTGAAGAGGCCATGAAAATCAAGTATCCCCACCTTTTTCCAACTCAAGGTATGTTGTTTTAGATTTGGGGACCAAATCTCTTTTAAGGGGAGTAGTATTTGATAACCCAAATACAAATTTTATTAGTATTAGAATTATTATTACCGTTAGTTTTATTATTATTAGTATTATTATTACTGCTACTTCAAAAGTAATTATATAAGTAAAGTTACTATGTACATGCACAATAACTTTCTGTATTTTCGATGGAATTCACATGTGAAGTTATTATGCAAGTTACTATGCATACATAATAACTTTTGATTTCAGGAGTTACTATGCAAGCATAGTAACTTTGAAAAATTAAATACGCATGCAATGCGTTTGATTATTATTATTATTATTATTACATAAATTGAAACGAGGCACACGGGCACACCGTTTCATTTTTTTATTATTTTTTTCTTTCTTTACCTATATAAATATATGAACGTACGCCTTCTGCACTTCAGTTCATTTTCAATTTCATTTTTTTTTCTTTTCTTCGTTTTATACTCCTAGTATATTTTAGGCACATTATAATATTTTCAAATATTTTTCTAAGATCCCTAGCCGCCGAAGGAATTTTTCCTAGAGCAAAAAAATATAGTTTTTCACAATTTCCTCCAATTAATTATTTCGGTAAGTGATTTCCATGGAAGTTAGTCAGTTCCTCCCTTTTTATTTAATTTATAAGTTTGGATACTGCGAATATAGCTTACACACAATATTTTTCCTCCCTATCATTCCAAACTCAGTTTGAATAATAAAGTCAAATTGTTTATATTTTTATTGTATTGTTTGACAGTTACTAGTTGTCACGACCCGTGGCACGTGACCCACGTGAGAATCTAGTTCCCACGTAAGCCTCGTGACCTGGATTCCTCTATATGCACAGTAAATTATAAAATTGTTTAAATCATAAAATCTTTTCTACATACAAATCGCATGTCTTTAAAACATATAGTCATAATTTTCCAAAATCCAATCTCATATCCGTTTTCTGAAGTCTGAATTCATAGGGTCAACAAGTATAAAGAAAATCTATCATATACAAAAACTTTATAAGTAGTAAAATCATATATTACAGTCCAACATAATCACATATACATAACATATATCATGTATTATGGTCCGGATCCTGCGCATCTACATGGAGCGCCTATTCTATATATAGAGGGCTTCACCCGTGTGAAGCTTACCAACTGATACTCTATTGCCTTGAGAAGAGGAAGGAGTTGGGTAAATATGTAGCAGTTACTCCGTCTGAAAATAGGAAAAATAAGAGAGGGTGAGTTTTGTAACCAAAACTCAGTGAGTGGATCCTTACCCACAACCATACATGGGACAGGAAGGAAAAATACATAAATACCTTTAATGCAGCCTTCACAAAACATTTACATTTATGTCTCATAATAGCAATAAAACCATAAGTTTACTAAAAACCATAGAAGCATAATATTCTCAAAGAATTACCAGAAGGAACAGACTATCAGGAACTGAACATGGGTGCTCAGTTCCTCGTAAACAAGAGCCCTAATGAGATCTTAATGGTTCCTCGTGAACCGCGTCCTCGTGGACTGATCTATCTCTGGATAAATTGCCCTCGTGGGCCTTGGTATCAAGGTTAACGATTTAGCTGCGTTAACTCACAGCTTCTTCCTTTTAGAAATTCCTCATTCTAAACCAGTCTTTTCACCATGTTTCATGAAATCCTCTATTCTAGGGTTCAAATCCTAATCTCATGAAATAAACAATTCTGAAAATCATAAAATTATTAATTACTTTGAGAGCTCTGAATCCATGTAACCATAAAGTTTACCTTAGCATACCAGTGTTGTGAAACCGTGCCTAAGGGATCACCCGTTGAAGACACTATGGTTTTCAATCCACAGAATATGTAGCCGTCAACGTTCTGAATCTCATGGGAACTCACGCTCTAAAACTCTTTTATTGATTATCAAAACATCATTCAATCATCAAAACTCTTTAAATCAAACTATTAACTTGTTAAACATAGTTCCAACCATAAATTAGGAAAACTCGATATCATATTCTGAAAATCATAGAGTCTAAACCATAATCTCAGTCCTTTCGCTAAACCTCGTATCTAGGTATAAAACCATAGCATAAACATTAAACCAGTTCCAGGTTTAGGAAAACATCCATAACGGCTCTAATAGAATCATATATCATCAATTCTATATAAAACCATTGTAACAAACATGGTCTCATGCATTTTGTCTAAAACATATTTCATGCTCTAAACTGGCCATTCAAACTACATAATCCAATATAAATCTCAAATCCTTGTACAGGAATCTCTAAAGCCAAGTAGTGGATTATAGTTTTGATGAAAATAAGTATGATGAACAACATAGAGGCTACAGATGCGAACCCACTCACCTGGAGGGTTGTACAGAGGAGGAATCACACCAATAGAACTCCTAGGACAAGAAATGACAGGAAATATCTGTCATGGAAGCAGGAGAACTCTAGGTTAACCTCTAAAACCACAAGAATCCCTTTCTAGCAAGGTGGAAAGCTTCTCTCCCTTGAGAAGCATGGGAACCACCCCTAACTCCAAAGAACTTGAGGAAAAGAAGAGAATCAAGAGAACAACGTACCTTTAAGCTTTAGGGATGACAGATTCGCAATTAAACTTGAAGAAATGGAAGAAATGGAGTTTGGAGGGTGAAAATGGGTTAGGAACTGATATTTTGCGTGAGGGAGAGGAGAGAACCATTCTTGAGTGTTCTAGACCCGAAATGGGGTTTTTATATTCGCGTTGACCGCCTGGCGGTCCTATGACCGCCTGGGCGGTCTCAGACTCTCCAGAACTTTCAGGACGACTATGCTCTCGTTTACCGCCTGGGCGGTCCTTTGACCGCCTGGCGGTTCCAGAAGCTCCAGACACGGACTTCACTTCTTGTTAACCGCCTGGGCGGTCTCCAGAAGCCCAGATGCTCTAATACTGGTATGTATTGGATTGTACTACCCACTACTCACTTATTTACATTTCTTAATTTTAAGTTAATCCATTAACTTTAAAACATAAATGTAAATAGGAGAATACCCCCCATTTGGATTCAAATAACATATTAGAAAAATCAAAATCTCAACAAATCAAAATCTCATTTTGGGTTTTAGTTAAAATTCGGAAAATCTTACGATTTCGTAAACTTGCGGGCTAAAAATGAAGTATTTGAGGGTTTCATAAAATTCGTTAAAAATCCCTCTTCAACTCATTTTTCCCTAGGGAACAACCGGGACTTTTAGTCCCAAGAAAATAGCTCTAATATATAGCCCTCCAAGGGCATGTAGGGTCCAGACTTAGCGAAATTTAGGACCTCAAACGCAGGTAAGGGTAACTGGCACCCTTTTGGTTCGAAAAATTTTCTAACCTTTTTATTTAAAACCAGGGTATTACACTAGTGTCATTCTAACTCCTCAGAGTCAAGTTATTAGTGGAAGTACACTTTGGCTACCAACGGTGAGTGGGTTTAAGCTTATTACCATTCTTTTGGTCATTATTATTATTTTTCCTATATTATATTTATGAAAGTTTAGAATTATTTATGCCAAAAAATATGTCTTATGGATTATAAAAGTTTTAGAAAAATTATTGTTTTGAGGTTATCATGACAAATTATTATTTTAGAAAACTCATGGGACCATACTTGTTGAATGTATGATTTAGATTTATTTTATCAGTTAGAAAATTTCATGAATTTCATGTTGTATGAATAGTAAATTTTATTTCTATTAGTTTTTAGCCAATAAATAGTAAAAAGGTCAGTGAGTTAACTTAGGATTGATCATTAACCTTGGTACCAAGTGCTCCACTAGGGACTAGCTCACCAACAGGAAGGAACCCAGTTTGGTGTCTATCTATGGGACCTAGTTAGGTACCCATCAAATTAACCTTTGGCTATTTTGGCTATCTGTCGGTTATTTATATACAGAATATCTCTTATTTCTTTACTAATTATTGTTATGAATTTAGTTAAATTATTATTTCAGGACAGTTAGATGTAAATATATATAAAATGGTTTACATCAGTTGTATGTATATGTTATGTATATTTATTGTTGTCCCATATGGGTTGTAAGTGGAGGCTTACTCAAAGTTTTGATGAACTCACCCCTCTCTTTCCTCTAGATATAGCTACTTTTGTTGCATTATAGGATCTCCTAGGAGTGTTCCAGTTTCTTTTGGTGAGCTTCACTTCAGAGTGGAGCTTAGTTTTGGTTATGTCATTTAGTAGTGCTCCAATAATTGTGTAGGCAGAATCCGACATGCATTATATTATTTTCACTATTTTCAGAATTTCAGTTATTTATTATATTTGGCTTTGATCCAGATTATAGACTTTATGCAGCTTTATGTTCAGGATTTATGATTGAAAATATTTTCAATTTATGAAAACTTGAGAGATTTTGAATATATTCAATTTAATTATGCATATTAGATAGTCATGTTATCAGAGGCTTCTGGGGATTCAAGTCCTCACGTGTCGGTCACGTTCTCTAGGTGGGTAGTGACATGAGCTCAGTGTCTAATCATAGTGAAAAAAGCCAATTTGGGAAATGACAAGCTTTCTATTTAGGACCAAGTAGCCACTTTAGAGTAGAAGAAAATGAGAGGAAAAAAGTGAATTTGTATTTTCTACAAGTACGTTTGAATGAAAGAAAAATAGAAGAAAAATGATTTTCTCTTATTTGTTGGAGCAAAAAGTGAAAGGAAAGAAAAAGATAATATGTTAAATAATAATTGGACATTTGAATCTCTCTTTCAATTTTCTGCCCACCTTTTTGTAGGAAAAAATATAGTGGGTCTTACATGTCTTTTTCACTCCTTATTTCTTCATATTACTTTTCCTTTCAAACCAAACAATGGAAAATAATGTCTTTCTTTTTCCTCTCTTGCCTTCCATTTCCATTCAACCGAACAAAGCCTAACCTTTTGCTGATGAATATGACCAAGACAAAAGGGAAGAAACCGGCCAAAGTGTCTTGTATGCTTCTCAAACAATTCAATAATTAATTATTTCTAACATTGGTATTCCCTCTTTCTTGCAAACCATAACATGTTGGATCAACACATATAAATTATTCTCTCTATTTCATATTAAATTACTAAGTGTCTTTTTGGCATTTGAAAAAGAATTAAAATAATAATTAGATCTTATTGATTTTCTAGAAAATAAAAGCAAAATATGAAAATACATTTATATTTTTTTCTCTCTCCATTAAGTCGTATTCACTCATTCTCTCTTTGAAGAGGTAAAATGTGCATAAAGTAATTAAAAATTCATTGAAAACCAAAAATAAGAAATAATTTTAAAAAAAAACTCAAAATGACACTTAATATGAGATGGAAGAGTACAAAGGAAACAATATATACTAATTTTTCTCTGATTCTAAGTCATTTATCATTTTCCTTTAGAGCTAGTTTATTGTGATATTTAGAGAGTAGTCCTTATACACTCCACAAGTGGAGCTTGGTACTACATGAGTTTCTTAGATGCACATAGTAGAAATACCTAGATTTATTTCTTGAATAAGAAATCTCAAGCATATGAAACCTTTCTCAAATTCAAAAGCATAGTTGAACCCCAACTAGGTCATAAACTCAACCTTACAAACTGATAATGCAGAGAATTTCCTACATTCACCAAATTCCTACAATCACATGGTGTCATACACAGATTAACATCCCCTTACACACACTAACAGAATGGTACTATTGAGAGAAAACATAGGCACATAGTTAAGACTATCCTTACATTACTGGCAAATGCCTCAATGCCTATCACTTTTTGGGCAGAAGCATTTCAAACGGCAACATTCCTAATTAACCTTCTCCCTACTCCAATAGTGAAATTCTCCTGTCCATTTTTCACTCCATACCATCATCAACCTGACTATATGTTTCTTAAAGCTTGTGGTTGTGCATGCTATCCCTTGTTAAGACCTTATAACTCATACTAACTTGACTTCATATATGATATGTGCTTATTTCTTGATTGTTCAGCAGGACACAAAGGTTATATATAAATGCTTGAGCACCTCTAGTAAAGTTTATATATCTAGAAGTTACTTTTGATGAGACACAATTCCTTTACTCGCTTATTTTAGTCCTCAATCTCCTACATTTTTAGTAATATCAAATTCTACAATTCCTAAAATTCTTTTAATCTCTCATGACGCAACTAAGTAGTTCCAGTGCTACCTTATACCTACTATAATACCTGTATGTTATGATCCGACTAGGAACGTGACCACAGGACTCTCCCATCTTCACGTAAGCCTACTAGGTGATGTGTCTCTCTAAATGAATAAAAAAATATAATATCATACTTAAAATGCGATTTTTCTTCTAAATCATATCATTTTCTCCAATTAAACATGATCATTATCATAATTTTAAATATGATTTCTTTCTAAATCAACAACCATTTCTCTACTAATATTCAAATTCATAAAAACTGAGGTATTTAAAATACATAACTTTGGAAGCATCTTGATCAAATCTGTTCATAAAAAAATAAATTGTTCCATCTTCTAATAATGGTCATAGATGAAATTCGATTTAAATGCTTGAAAGCTGAAACATAAGCACATTTTTGGTTTGAAACATAAATCTCAAGGCATAGTTTGCATTTCAAAATACATACTTGCACCTTGAAAACATATAGGGAAATACATAATCTCTAAAAATAAATATAATATCTCAAAATAAATGCATGGCTCAAATTCTGCCTACATCTCCTGGAGCACTCTAATACTAACATTAACCTAAACTAATCCTTATTCTAAAGTAAGAATCACCACTGAGAACAACTATCAACTGAAGCGGTGACAAAATGATATATGTACCTGCAACTATGAGAGGAAGGGAGAGGGTGAGTCAACAGAGTTAGTGAGTGAATTCTCACCTATTACCCTTATGGAACAACCAAAGATATATATATATATATATATATATATATATATATATATATATATATATATATATATATATATATATATATATAAGGTTATAATACATTTGATATCTTTAAGAAAAAAGCTTTTCATTCCATGTATTTATAAACAAGCATTTTTAAATCATAGTCAATAATGAAATCATTTCAACTAAGGTGCGGTAAAGTATAGCGAAACAATATTTGCTGAACATAATAAATACACATATAATATAGTAACTGAAAACACCAAATTGTACAAACATAAAATCATCTGGAAAAGGGTTTGTGAACACTCATTTGTTTGGCCAATAAGACAGAAAACAAAAAAATTGACATATTTTCATAGTTTGTAAATAATGCTCATTATCACTTTTAGTCCATAATTTTTACATTATTAAAAAAAAGAAAGTTGTTGTCATTTTTACCTTGAGAAAATTTTTAAATTTTGCCTTTTTTATTAGTTCATTTCTTTTACTCAATTTCTTTCGTTGGATGAGTGTTAAGTGCATTTTATTTTTGTTTTGCATTTTTATTAAAAACAAAGGACACTTTGTACATAGATTTCAATTTTGCCTAAAACAAAGAAAAAGAAAGAAAATGATGATGATAGCGTTGATTTTGGTGCGCACCAATTTCAATTCTATTTTTTAAAAAAAACCACCGATCTCATTTTTGTCATTTTCATAAAAAAAAGAGGAGCATCGGCAAGTTTTCCCCTTTGAACAAAAGACAAAGAAGAAGCGGTGAGCGAGTAGGAACATGCAACAGAAAGAAGATCACCAAACAAACAATGCAAATTTCAGAAACAACGCATGTAAAGTCAAGCAAATCCCATAAAATCAGCATGAATTAGGAGAAAAATTCTTCAACTAAATCACCTACCATGTTTGAAAAATTCAATCCACAATTGTGTATAAAGAGGATAAGAATTCATAGAATGGGGGGCGGATTACCATTTTCATATTCTAAGAAAAAGGGGAGAGTTGCTTATACACAGAAGAGAAAGCTAACACAGGTAAATTATTTAGTGTTCGTTTATCTTGTATTTCTCAAAGCAAATTATCTCAAAATCCCCTATAACCTATACCAATCACCCATTACAGCCCATTCATCTCAACAATACCCAATCTTACCTCATCCCAGATCACAAACAACCCACAAATTACAACCAAAATCAGAAACCAATCAACAACCAAATACAGCAAAAAGAGTCCATACAATCCATTATCATCAACAGTGCATCTTAACAAAAATTTCAATCCCAAAATTAGATCAAAATATTTTTAAAAAAAAAAGAAAGAAAAAAATGGGAGGGACATTGCCGCCAGCGAAGTGGTCGCCAACGTCATCCCGTCTTCTTCTTCATCGCGATGCACCACAGCCCCACCTCATCGCCGTGCGCTCATCGCGGTAGAATCGCCTCCATCCATGGTTCCCTCTTCCTCCTTCTTTAACCTCAAACCACCATGAGCCACAACACTTCAAATCTGCTCCATTTAGCCTATCCTCCTACCACCCTTCACATGGCATCACCACCGCCACGAGGAAGCCGCGGTTACCCTTCCTTTCTTTAACTCTTGATCTGAACCTTTCTCACCACCCCATCGTGCGCCAACAAACAAGCACCCATGGTTGCGGCTTCATGCACCCTTCCCTTTCCGCTTCACGTTTTCTTCTTCTCTCCACTGTGAGCATCCTGGCACCACCACGGTCTCTGTCTTCCTCCTCCTCCATCATAGTCACAGGACACACTCTCTCTATATGCAACCCCAAACCCATATCTGAAATCCTAATCCATTTTAATGCCTTAGTTGTTGTTTAATTCCCATGCTTTCATTTTTATCTTTGTCTTTTATTATTTTTTATTTTTTTTCTCTTAACTAGCATGGGCTGTGTTACCTTTTCAGCTAGGAGTTTAATTTTAAAAAAAAAGTTTGTTGTCAGGCCATATTTATGGTTCATTTTTTTTGGTCATTTTTTTAATTTTTAGTTTGGGTTGAGTCATTTCCTTTCCTTGTGTGTATTTTTGTTGGGCTGTTTTTTTTTTAAGAAATTTGTCTTGGGCTTATATCTTTGATTTTTTTTGAACATGTTGATGTCTTCTATAAAAAAAAAGTCCTTGATTGTGTCTTTTTTTTTTAAAAAAAAATGCTTCTTTGATTTAAAAAAAATGTCTTTGATTATGTCATCCTTGATTTAGAAATTTTTTTTTGAGAGTTGGTTCTCTGAAAATAAAAAAGTTTGTGACATGTTTTTATAATAAACTTCAAATCATTTGAGTGGAATTAATTAAATAAGTTTAGAGAGTGGTTTCACTGTTGGTGAGTTTTGTGTTAAAAGCTTTCAAAAATTAAAAAAAAAAGATAAAAAAAAGAAAAGAAAATGGTAGGTAGGGCCTTTGATTTGTTTTTTTAGTTTTTTTAATCATTTTTTTGTGTGTTTTGCTCAAAAGTGTTTATCATTTGTTCATGAATTAGCTTTGTCGATTTTTGTTGAGATTTAGCGCTTATAAAAAAATGTTCTCTTTCTTGTAAATGAAAAAAAATCTTTTTGAAATTCTTTTCTAATCCTAGCAATGATCAATAGCAATGATTGAGTAGCAGATGCTACCTTTATTATTATTCAAATCATAAAGGTTCATTGAGTAGCCTAGTGTTAACTTGAATCCTATGCAAGAGTAGATTTTGTTTCTAAAGAAAATGCCTCTTCACAAAAAAGGTTTCTTTCAAATCCATGCAATGATCAATGATAGTGACTAAGTAACAAATGTTATCTTCACTATTATTGAATTGTGAAGGTTTATTGAGTAGTCAAGTACTAACTTAAGCCCTATGCAAGGAGTGGATTTTTGGTTTTCTAAGAAAAAGTGTTTCTTCCCAAAAAGGTTTTTATTAATTAAAATCAATCAACACACAAATATTTTTTACAAAACTACATGACTTTGAGTTCTCCATTGCACTAGATACGTAGGAGTAAGCGACCCCTGTCAAGCCAAAATTAATTTTTCATAATTTATTTGTTTCATTGTAAATATTTTTTCTCTTATCTTTTCACATAAAAAATTCTTTTTAAAGGTTATTAATTAATTTTCACAACTTACTAAGCTATCGTCCAATAGGCGGGTGTATTAGGGGTCCTATAGGATTAAGTTCATATCCTTCCATATGCATAATCGACTTCGAACTCGTATATCGTTTTTCAAATACCATTTTCTAGAATAAAATGGGTTTTTTCCATGTTTTCCTAATTTAAATAAACTCTGGCGACTCCAATTTTTTTAAAATTCTTTTTCGCGTCCCTCGTGATCCCGATCGATAGGGTTACTCACTCCTAGTGAACATGAGCGCCTGGTCTCAAGTCCTTGGTTTATCGGGTTCTTGACGGACTAATCTGAATAAGGATAATTTGCTCCTAGTGGGCCTTGGTATACCAAAGTTAATGGAATAACTGCAGTCAACTCACAGTCTATTTCTTTATCTCTACCGACTACACTAGTTTAACAAAAAAAAAAAACCATAACTGAGGGTGGTGTTAGTCCTGGCAAACAAGAGCCTCTAAATACTTAGTACTCTAAGAGTTCTAGATTCATATAATTCTAACAATCTAACTTTAGCATAACTGGAGTGAAAATCAAGCCCAAGGGACCACCCACTTGTAGGTATTCCAATTTCAGATCCACAGAATATGTATCTGGCAGTTGCTATGAATCATACTGAATTCCGTACCTCTTGGTACTATAAAACGGAAGTTCTAAATATATGTTTTAAGCTAACATATCTTTTCATATACTTGATAAATCTAAAAAACATAGTTCAAACACTAGGGTTTATAATCATAATAACTCTAAAATCATAACAACATATTTCTTCATAAAGCTAAATCATACTTTATTCAACATAGCTCAACTTAACATTTCAATTCATGAAATTCCAAATCTTAAAGCATGGCAATATCATAAATCCATAGTACATATTTGACATCTTCATAACATGTTTAAATTATATAGTTTTCTTTCTATAGTCAAATTTATAATATTTACGTCTTTACCATAACTCATAAAATCATAGTCCGTACATAATCTCGTCTCCAACTTCATATATATAATAAACATAATGCATGAAACATAGTTATAATGATGAAACTAAGGTCATGAGTTTGAACTCATTCACCGTTGGAGCTTGGAGTATGTGAGCACCACCAACTTGACCTTGAGAGCTTGGAATGACACCAACAACTTTGATCTCTTCGAGGAAAAAGGATTAGTGTTCGATTTAGTGGAAGAGAGTGGGAAGAGTTTGGAGAAGAGGGTTTTCGAAATGGAATGAAAATCCCAAGTTTTGGGTATTTAAAAAGGGTAGGGTTTACTTACGTGAAATGGTGGCATTTTGCACGTTTTCACACCAGGGGAGCCACAGCAATCATAGACCGCCATATAGCGGTTCTCAAACCACCCAAAACCCCGTTTCACACACTGTGACCACTATAGCGGTCCTAGACCACTATAGCTATCTTGGACCACTATAGCGGTACAGTTCACCTAGCTTCTGGATTTTTTTTTTTTTTTTTGTCATTTGGCATCTAGGTTGTTTCAATACTCACTTATTTACATTTAGTCCTCATTTATTTTACTCTCCATTAACTTTAAAACATAAATACAAATAAGGAAATACCCCCTATTTAGATTCAAATAAAATATCATAAAATTAAAATCCCAACAAATCAAAATCCAAATTTTCAATTTTAGTTCAAATCCGAAATCTTCAAGATTTTCTAAACTTGTGAGTTAAAAACGAAATGTTTAAAGGTTTCATAAAATTCATTAAAAATCACTCTTTAAATTATTTTTCTTTTGGGAACAATTACCTGGACTTTTGGTCCTAAGAATGTAGTTCTATCATATAGCCCTCCAAGGAAATGTAGGATCCAGACTTAGTGAAATTAGGACCTGAGTGACAAATAAGAGTAATTGACACATTTTCTAGTAAAAAAAAATTCTTAATCTTTTTATTTAAAGCTAGGGCATTCCACTGCACCTATTCCTGCTTTTACCAGGTTGCATAGCTCAAAAGTTAACACTCCAAATCCATTCAGCAATGTTGCTACTATAAGTGCTGATATTCTTGTTGCTACCCTACAATATTGATATTATTGCCACTACTGCTCACAAGTCTCTAATCTTACCTTCCAAGACTATTTCTGATGTCCTCTCATCATGTGCAGCATTTTCAGTCCTCCATAGTTGCTTCACAGCTTCATTGAACCTCACCATGAAATAACCATCATGTCTCACCACTGTCATCTATTCCAACAGCCAAGTTTGTTATACCTAATCATGATGATCACATGATCACTGGGCCAAGGATCAGTTTAAACCAAAAGCATTCATAGCATCTTTACTCCCAGGCTCTGCAAGAAAGCCTTAGTTGATCCTAATTGGCTAAAAGTGATGCAAGATGAGTTTTCAGCACTAATGAACAACAAACCTTAACTCTCATGCCCTTACCCCCAACAGGACTACCATAGGCTACAAATGGGTCTTAAAGTCAAATATAATCCAGATGGTTTGATCAATAAATACAAAGCAAGGTTGATAGCAATGAGATTTCATCAATAAGAAGGTTTTGACTTCCATGAAACTTTTAGTCCAGGAGTCAAAACAACAACTATTATACTTGTTTTGTACATAGCTCTTTTTCACAAATAGCCTATACATAAAATTGATTTCAACAATGCTTTTCCAAATGGAGATCTAGAAGAATCCGTCTTCATGCAATAGCCTGAAGGCTTTGTCAAGGGTAGTCCTCACTTGGTTTCAAGCTAAACAAAAGCCCTATATGGCTTGAAACAGACCCCTAGAGCCTAGTTCAGGAAACTTCACACAACTTTTCTCTCTTGGCTTCCTCCTCAAGTATGATTCATCCCTATTCGCAAAAGTTACACCACATATCACCCTATATGTCTTGGTCTATGTTAATGATGTTATCATCACTGGCTCTTCATAGCAAGCTATTATAAACCTCATCATAGCATTGAATGTAACATTTTCCTTCAAAGATCTAAGTCCACTCTATTATTTTCTTAGCATTGAAGCCTTATTTGCCAAAGATGACCTTTCTCTCCCAAACAAAATACACCATTGATCTCCTTGAAAAGGCAAACATGCTTGATTGCAAACCAAACCCAATTCCCATGACCAGTGGTCTCAAACTCACCAGAAAGACCTTGACCTATTTGATAACCCTACTATAGGTCTATAGTAGGAGCCTTGCAGGATACCACAATAACTAGACCAGAAATATCTTCCTTGCCAATGAAGTATGCCAGTTTATGAATCAACCCTCCATAATTCATTGGCAATAAGTGAAGAGAATACTAAGGTATCGTAAAGGAACTACCACTTATGGACTCAAAGAGAACCTTGTTCTGACTTCAATCTCCATGCCTTTTGTGATGCAGACTTGGGCAATGACTTTGATGATAGAAGATCCACCTCTAGTCTTTGCATCTATTTTGGAGGAAATCTTATTACTTGGTCATCAAAGAAACAAGCAGTTGTATCTAGATCTAGCACTAAAGCAGAATACAAAAGTTTAGGTGCTATTATTTTAGACATTCTTTAGATTCAGTCCTTCTCATCTAGCTGACTTGCCTCCATCTCTTCCTCCAAGTATTTATCGTGACAATTTAAGTGCTGCAATGCTCACAGCAAATCCAATTCTCCATCATCGATGCAAGCATTTTGAGCTTGACCTTCATTTTGTTAGAGAAAAGGTGGTTCAAAAGCAACTTCATGTTAGCCACATACCAGCTAAAACAGGTGGATGATATCTTAAATAAAGCTTTATCCTCCTCTCTATTTCCTTCATTTAGGACCAAACTTAGAGTGGAAAACCCCTCTAGGTTTGCAGGGGGGATTTTAGCATATGATAGGGCATTTGTAGGGTGCACACATCTGATCATAGCATCAGATTAGTTATAGGTTAGTTTGAAGTCTGTTAAAGTTAGTTACAGAGCGTGTGTAGCCAGCCTCAAAAGGAAGGCACTACAAATAGTTTGTTGTAGTGTAAATCATTCATTCAATAGAATGAGGAATATTCATATCAAACTCTCTCAAATTCTGAGCTTTTTTCACAGGGGAGTCAGGGGCGGATGCACCTTATAGGAGGTGGGGGCCAATGCCTCCACAACAATTTTGATTTTTTTTAATAATTATATAGTGATATAGATTTTTGACCCATAATTTTATTAAGTTTGACTCTACAATAATTTTAAATGAGATAAAATAATAAGGTATAATATTATCTATTTATTTTATACTGGTTTATACTTGTTGCCCCTATTGTTAAAATTTTCTAGATCCATTACTAGGGGAGTAGTAGTACACGTTCCGCTCTTTTCTTTTCTTTTTTAATTTGTCATTTGCTCTCTGTTTTATCTCTCTATCCGGCACCTCTCTGAATTGTTTCTGGTTTATTGGTGGTTTCTTGTTATTCTTGTTGGTATGGTCTATGTTTGGCTTATTGTAAGACTTCATATGGCTGTCGATCGGTGTATGTAATTACTGCTCGCCTACCTCTTTGGTTGGTTTGAGCATTGCTATAAAAAAAAAAAAAACATATATAACCTGTAATCTCTTCTATGAAATGTTCAAATGTAATTCCTTGCCTTCTTACGTTACCTCAACAACTTTATCATTCTACATGTCAAACCCTTATTATACCACGTCAGTTCTCTACCCTGCAGATAAAAAATTGATCTGTACCAGAGAATGCCCCTTGACGGAATCATGGCATTCTTGGTAGGTGAGTGCGAGCCAACTGACAGTCAACTTTTTCAATTTTAACTTTTGTTTCTCATTCTTATCTCCTAAAAAATAATAAGTAAAATTTATTTTGATTTTAATTATATACGTAATTTATTTTAATCCTAAAATTAAAAGAGTATAGTTTTAGTCCTTAAAATTTTAAAAGTTATTCACCTTAGTTTTTTTAATAATTTAATTTAGTAATATAAAGATTAATTTAAAATATTTTTTAAAATTTTAGAAATTATAATAATATTTTTTTAATTTTATAAGTTAAAATAAATCACATATATAATTTCTGAAATTAAAATAAAATTTTACTGGCTGAAAAATATTGTTGTCCACGTGCCAACAAACTCCGTACCACATGGCCCAATGGTTCTCCCTCGTGCACCTCAGAAAATACTCGGATACTTCTAGAAAGAATAACACCTCCTGGTACGTGGCTCACTGTGGTAAAGTATGAAAAATATGAACTTTAAATTAAATATATACAAGGAAAAATCATCAAATTCGCTTTTTTTAAATTTTACGTCCATTAAATTAGTTTCTGTAAAAAAAAATTCTCAAATTAATTTCTATAAAATTAAATAATAAGATAAATTAGTTTCTATAAAAAAATTTATAAATTAGTTTCTAAAATTAAATTATTTACAAATTAGTTCTATTGTCTAACTTATTAGAAGGAGTGATTTAACTAATTATTTAATTTTATACACTCCAATTTATCAAATTTGAAGATTTTACAGAGATTAATTTGAGAGATTTATTTTCAAAGATCAATTTATCTAACTATTTGATTTTATAGGGATCATTTTGAAATTTTTTTTTATGAAAACTAATTTGATCAATATAAAATTTTAGAGAAATAAATTTGATAATTTTATCTATATATATATATATATATAAAAGTATGTATTAGTATGGCCTGTAAAATTTGATACGAATACACGTAAATGGGACTTTCAAACGGTGCATGCAGGCTTCATAGCACAGTAAAAAGTCCCTTTCTACTGTTTCTCGCATAATTGCACCTGGGCTTCTGTTCCGTTGTCTTATCAAAAGATAAATAATTGTGCTTTGCAAAAAAGTGGTGATGAATTAGGAAAAAATAAGGGTTGGATCAATGTATTTTGTGAATATAATATCTAGATATTTGAGATTATTGGATAGTAAAATAACATTGTTGGTTGAATTATAAAACTGAACTCCTAACCCTCTTTCATCTGTTTCTTTCTCAGTTCAAGAAGTGTGAACCTTCTGTCATGCTCTAGCCTGGTCTGCATTTGGGTGAGTCATCACCAACTCATTCATCTGCTTCAAATTGTATGTTCTATTACACTTCTTCCAATGCCATCAAGATTTTTTTTGGCTTCTTTAAATTGTTAAAGATTTGCAGGAGTCAGCCTCTCAATTAACGTTAAATGAAAGTTGTAGATTCTTTTTTTTTTTCGTTTCTAATCAGCATCACCTCTTAGTTGAATCATACCTAACTCATTCTGTTCCTAGCAAACTGTAAACAAAACCCAGAAATGACCAATGGTAAGACTTGAGTTCTTGTATGCTTCCATGCATTTAGCATCTTTAATGCTTTAGCAGAAGCAGTTTGCTTGACTCTATTTGACTGGAAAGTAAACCATGTATTAAAATATTGGGCAACTTTATTCAATGTTATATAACCTCAACGCAGAAACTGTAAAGCTCAAAAGTGTTATACCCTCTCCCAAATATGATAGAGAATAGTTTCATCCTCTGTTTAATTATATATTGATATTCAGGTACTTCATGGTCATGGATTCAAGTGATTCAATTCAGAATAAGGATACCACAGCTGGGGAAACAGTGACTGATGTCAAAGACATAATTAGCAGCTTACATGAAAGCACTCTTGGCTATATCATGTCTTTCCTTCCAACTATTGAGGCAGTTCACACTTGTGTATTATCAAGAAGGTGGATTGATGTTTGGACATCCATCAGTAGTCTATGGTTCAATGATAGTTTTCTTTGTTATGGTAAGATGATGCAAAAAGAACAATTTGTGCATTTTGTGAACAAAGTGCTTCTTCACCTTGCTAATTCAAGCATCCAAAACTTCTCCCTTTTTTTAACAAGTTATCATTATGATTCATCCCAAGTCGGTGCATGGATCTCCTCTATCCTACAAAGGGGTGTGCAGAAGCTTCATATTCAGTATGCTGATAAGGACCTCCTTCCTTCTCTTTCCCTCTTTAAATGCACCTCTCTAGTAGAATTGGTGCTTCAAATGAGATGCACTCTTAGTGTTCCCATCTGTGCTTGTCTCCCAAACCTTCAAAACCTTAGCATTTCTGGGATTAGATTTGTTAATGATTCATCCACTTACTCTGAAGATTTAACTCTTAGCTTCCCAGTCCTAAAAGTGTTTGAAGCTAGAGTATGTGAGTGGTCAACTGTGCAGGACATTAGTATACAAGCACCTCTACTTGAAAGGTTCTCCATAGCAATCTGGAATTCTATGCCCAATGAGTCAAGTAAATCTGCCATCAAGGTCTTTGCTCCAAATCTGAGGCATTTCTCTTATGAGGGTGATCTTGAACAAGATGTCATTCTATTAAACCCATCATCAATTCTCAGTGCTTCTGTTGTGATTGTTATTGATGAAGACAGAAAGGACAGATTGGAAAATATTGGGTTTCATGCATATAAGTTTCTCAGCCAAATCCATGAAGTGGAACAATTGAAATTATTATTTCACAAGGTATGTTTGGTTTTCTATGTGGATGACAATTTTTCAGAGAGATGTGAGAATAGTATATTTGCCTGCGGTTACATAACATAAATTTGTTTTATAGAAAGAAAGCTATATGTATTGGAAATGAAATCTTTTAGCTGCAAAATAGATGTTATGAAGGTGTTAAAAACAAAAGTATTTGGCACGTTGATTTTCCATTTTAGAAAGTTATATTATTGAATAAAAGCTTATTCTAAAGGATTATTAATTTTGATGTGGCCTTTGAAGATGCTTAACATCAAAATATAGGAGTTAAGCCAAAATAACACGGGATGTGGGAAAAGTAACATAATTCGTTAAAAGTGGATTATACTCCAAAAATCCAAAAAAAAAAAAAAAAATTGGGGACATAATTTGCTTTCAGCTAATTTCTTTTCCACATAAAAAAAGACAAACCGGAAACATTTTCCAATAAGCTCTTATGGAACAACTCGTCGTATGCTAAATTATTGGACTGAATGATATTGAGCATAGAACGAACAACTAGCTTACATCAAGTAAACATAGACAAATTAATGATTGATTTTTTTTTTTTGAAAAGTGTGAAATATAGTCTGCTGCTAGCAAATTCTATTCCTTTATTATTTTTATTTTTTGTGACATTATCCATTGAAAGCGATTCCCTTCCTAGTGTAAAAAAAAATTTGGAACATAATGAGCTATATTAGTGGATTCTATTCCTTTAACCTTGCTTTTTCGATGTTTTAGTAACATTATCATTTGAAATTGAAAGTGGATTCCTTTTCCTGTGCCACTCAGGATAATTTCATTGAAAACATAGTATCTCAATCTTTTCATCATTGGAATTTTATACGGAAAAAATTGACCCTATTCTAAACTATCCAATATAAGAATAGTATCTTTAGAGAAATGCTCCTTAAAAAGTAAGGGTATTTTAAGTGGTGGGCCTCTGTGTTTCTCATAAATAAGAAATATGCCCATTTTTATAGAAACTTATTGACTTAATAAGCTTGTTTCTATTTAAAAAAAGGTTGGTATAATATTTAAATAATTGAACCCTATCGTTGAATCTTACACTAGTCCGGTACAGAGGTACCTATATCCTTTTTAGTTTTGATGGAACACTTTCTTGGCTCTGGCTATCTTGCATAAAAAATGGGATAGAAAAATTTTACTTTTAGAGTTTGAACAAGTTTTTTCCTTGCCATACAGGTTCTTATTCATGCTAAAGATATATTCACCCATCTACCTGCCTTTGGAAGGTTGACTTATCTGCAACTAAACGAAGTTACCGGTGAAGCCCTGTTGAACTTGCTCCACAATTCCCTAACTCTAAACACTCTTGTTTTACTTAATGTATGTCTGGATACTCTTGCTTTTACTTCATAAAAAGCCAAAGTCCTTTTTTATGTGTTTGTTAGGTATATAGTACAAATTATGTATAGATGACTAATTGTACCCAAAAAATATTTCAGGGAGTATCTGACTTAAATAAAGATGTCTTGGCTTTTTCATCGGTGCCTCATTGCTTTTTGTCAAGCCTCAAAGTTTTCCAATTTAAGGAATTTAATGTGCATGAGCATGAGATTTGTCTGGCAAAATTTGTGATGGCTAATGCAGCAATCTTGGAGCTGATGACTATATCTACAGCTTTTTGGCTGCGGTATTCAGATATTGATATGGATAAAGTCAAGGAGAATATACTCTCATTTCCAAAATGTTCCAGCTTTGCCATTGTAGAGTTTTCTGATGTCGATGGTTCCTCAAGAAGTTGTTAAGCAACCCCATAGAGTATTTGTGCCATTACAGTTAAATGTAAATCTCTGTCTCTTCTATGTTTTAGTACATAGCAATGTAAAATATAGTAGTCCTTCTTTCCTCTTTCCTTCTCTGTTGGTACTAGGCACTACAGTGGCAATCTGTTCATTGCCAGTGTTGGATAAGCTTTTATCACTAGCGAGAGGGCTATAGTTATTAGTTATAGTACAACTTTATTTTCTTAGAGTTTTTCAGAGCCTCATGAGTTTAAGGGGTAATGTCCATTATGGGCCTCGTGGGCTGAGATGTTAAGTTTTTGAATCATAAGAATGATGATGGCAAAATAAAGTCAACAATTAGTATGCAAATTAGAGTTGTACGGTTCTGAATGTTCCTGTGTCCTGTTTTGAATTCCATTGGTGATTGTAACTGGTAATTGGATTGCTGTTGCTTGTATCATATTAGCATTCAATTTTATCATTTCTAACTGCGGTTGTGATGTAATACTTTAATCTCTGAGGCACTTTCACTTAGTATTTCCTTTGTAGTTTTTTTTTTGTGGCTAATTTACACCTCAATTATGCCAGAAATGGTGAAGTGTTTGACAGTATAATTTGCTTATTACTTAATTCCGTACCGGGACCCAAGACATTGGACAATAGTGCCCTCACCATGGTGAAACAAGTCAAAGGAAACTGACAAGCATTTTATTTAGGACCCAAGAATCAAGATCTGTTATTTTTTCTTTCCCATTTTATTTAGGATTAATGTTATTTATACTTATCATTTATGAGATATTATATTGACACACTCCTATATATAATTAGATAAGGTATAATTTTATTAGTTTAAGGCCTACATCTCATTTAATAATAAATAAGTTTATCGACATTATATTCCATAAAGTGTAAGTATAACTAACCCTACTTCAACTCAAATGTTATTTGTCCCCGTCCGAAAAATTATTTTATGGAATCCATACAACTCGAAGACAATATTTTATCGGACAAATCATCAGCTCTTCATCAGTGTTATCAGGATTGCACGGGATCATCTGAGAATATTTTGTCCCTCTAATTATTATTTATTTATTTATTTTTCTATCAAATTATTATATTGCATATTTTTTATACTACCTATTTAACTATACTGGTGGGAAAAAAATATTTTTGTTATTTCCATTATTGAATATGTTTATTCCTAAGATTTTTCCCAACACCTTGGTTCATCAAAAAAAAATTATATCAATATATAATTTATAATAATAAAAATTAAATAAATTTTAGAACTATAACTACCAACAAATAAATCGTTAAATAATAAAATTTTTAATTTATAAATAAATAATCAATAAATATTTTTTTTATTGACAAGACCTCAAAAGTAGTCTCTTAAATTTTACATAAGATAAATTAGTCGCTCTAGAAGAAAAAAAAATCCAAAAAAGTCCATGCTCATTTACAACGCTGAACAAATTGAACCTTATAACAAAAACTAGAATTTGTCCCCTTTTTAGGGATCAATTTGTCCAATGTAAAATTTAAGAGAGACTAATTTTTGAGTTTTGTCTTTTTAATGTTATTATAATTTTATCTTTTGTTGCTAAAAGGATATTTGTATATTGTCTGATTAAAATGGGTTGAGAATGACTATATCGAGCGATATTACTTTGACAAAATGGGCCGTCTCATCTCATTTTGGGGATTATTAGTGGATTGGACCAAGTTAATCCACTTTGCCATCTTTAACATAAATTGTCCTCTTTAATGGCATGTTATTATTAAAATGATAAGATTCCTCCATTTTTTTTGGGCGCCCCGGGGGTTGTTTTACATATATCCTCCTGATAGTACTATGAGACAATTAAAAATGAGTAACTATAACATCTAAGATTCAAATTATATTTGGGTATAATATCATGAAAGATTAGACTTTTTTATTATTAGACCAAATCTTAGTTAGTTCACATCTTCATTCTCAACTGTTCTTTGGTTATGTTTTGAGTTTATCATTTTGACATGTGATATTGTACATGTATATCACCTTGGTCTCTTAAATTTAAAATACAACTAATTTCTCTAGCTTTGTGATTGTGAATCACAGTCTTTGACTTAGTCAGTGGTGAACTTTGTTGGGGTTATTTTTATAGTTCATGTTGAAATTCATGGTGATTAGATAAAAGAGAGTAAATAATTGAGTGAGTATTGAAATGAAATCTTACTAATGATAAGAAAGAGTGTGTAATACAAGAGGATAAAACCTTATATAGGCAATGAGTAAAACTAACTAATAACCAATATAACTAACCAACCTAACTAACACATCAATATTCCTAATAGCAATTACATCCTCTAACACCCCTTAAAGCTAGATGATACATACTTTTCGTATCTAGCTTGGGATGAAAGTGCAATACAATCGAAATGAAAAAAAAAATACAATGTAATCAGAAAATACAATGTAATCATGTGAATAATGTAGAATGAATGCAACAATGGTGATGCCTAGTCCTTCTTTGACGTCTCCACAGGACTCGTTGCAATAAGAATCATCAATAGTCCCAAACCAAGAATATCATCAACAAATGCTTAACCACTCAAGCAAAAGCGAAACATTCTCTAGCTTAACCACTTGATAGAAGAAAATATCAAATCAAAGGTTTGGGACTAGGCATCAAATCAATAAGACCTCAATGAAAGGTTATAGTCAATAAAACTCTCAATGAAAGGTTAATGTCATAAGATGAGCCATAGGGAGAATCTAATAATGCCTAACCACCTTACAAACAAAGGCAGAAGCCAGAACAAGGCTTAACTATCAAGAACAGAAGCTATATTTGATGCTTAACTACTCATAGCAGAAGCAAATTGCCAATTAAAGGCCAATCAACAAGTACTTAACCACCCTTAAACAAGGGGCAAAAGCAAAATCAAAAGAACAATGGCATTAACAACCAAATATCCAAATCTGAGAAGAAAACTTCAATAATCCAACAAGAATTGAAAACAAAATAGGAACTATCTGACCAATATTGAGGCTCCAAGAAAATCCAGCAAACATAATAATATCTCTCAATAGAATTGAAACCAGGAGCCAAACCAGAAAGTGCAGATCCAATCTCAACAATAATCCCAAAGAACAAAAATCTTGATGAACACAAATCTCTAGGGACTTTGATCAAACATGTAAGAAACATAATCTGAGAAATAGTAGAAAGCAAGATCGGAAGCCACCAGGCTTGCGGTTGAAATCAAAGCACCGATTGAAAATTCTTGAGTCATAGCAAACGATCTCGCTAGACCAGGAATCGCGAAGGACATGAACCATGTAGGTGAACTCGCGGAGATGCAGGAAAATGAATGAGTCGCCATGGCGATGAAGCAGAATAGAGCACAGCTTATTAGAGCTAGAAGGAATAGACCCCGAACAGAGAGAGATCTTGATGCCTCCTGCTCGCCGCTGAACTTAAAAGGGAAACACGTTCTGAACATTCCTCGACGAGTATGCGATGAAGCTCGCCAGAGAAAGGAACGAGTCGAACCAGATCTATAATGGAAGATTCAAGAATGAAGCACGAGGTGCACGACGCAAAGATCGAAAGAACCAAGAACCAAGATGAACAGGTTTTGAAGTAAGATCGAAGAAAGAAAAACACACGAACTCTAGCTCGTCAAAAACACGAAACCGCGATCATCATCGAGATGAAACCGAATCATCGTCGGAGCAAGAACCAGCGGCCGAGGTGAAACCGCGATTAACGAAGCGCATTGGAGATGGAAGAAAGGAGGTGAAACCGAAAATGAAAGAAGAGGATAAAACCTTATATAGGCAATGAGTAAAACTAACTAATAACCAATATAACTAACTAACCTAACTAACACATCAATATTCCTAATAGCAATTACATCCTCTAACAGTTCACTTGTTGCAACTTGACCTAAGGGTGGCATGATGGGAGACAATAAAAAATTGTTTAAAAATATTTCATGAAGTCACCACCAAAATTTACTAAGAAAAACCATCGAGAAAAATCTTCTTTGCAAAAAAAGAAGAAAAAATTTAGTCTGAAAAGCAATCAGATCTAATAGTTTAGTTTTTTTTTGCACAAAAAATGGAGGAGACTAAACCTCCAATACTCTTGATACATTCATCCTAAGACCCAATAATTAATTTTGCAATTTACACAATTACAACATATAAAATTTATCCAAAAAAAAAAGATAAACAAATATAATATTTATAATTAACAAACAAATAAAGACAACATCAAATTAAGGTTTTACAAATAAAGAAATAAAATAGCACACAACATGGACAAAATTATGAAAATTTAAAGTTTGATTTGATAAGGAATGCTTGCTCCTTCATATCCTTTGATACAATAAGAAACTTAAAGTCATGTAATAATTCTTCAAAATAATTATGTGTTAATTGATTTTAATTATAAAAAACAATTATTTTTTAAGAAAGAACAAATCAACCTTTTGCATATGATTCAAGACAGTCTTAGCTATATGATAAATCCATACAATTTTACAGCACTTGAGAATGGTAATTCATACAATCAACGTCGGAAATTGTTGCGTTGACAAAAAATAAAAATAAAAAGGAAAATTAAAGTACAATTTATTTGCGAATAAACTCACCTGAAACAAGCAACATGCCAATATCACAGTCAACTAAGCAAACCCGACAAGCATAAATAAAATGACCAATCAATGAAGAAGGATTAAAACACAAACGAGCCAACCAAAGGGCATTACAAAAACATTAAAACTTTTTCTTAAATTTTATTTTAATTTATAATAATAATTTTTTCTGTGTTTTATTTATGTTGAAATTTTTGCAATTGTAATATGAAAAAAAAAATGCAAAGATTACTCAAAGATTTCCAGCAAAAGGGCACAGCCCACATTTATTTTAAGACAAAAAATAATTTTTCATTCATTTTGTTTTTTAAGAAGAGAAAAGACAATGAACAAGTCAGACCCATATAGGAAATAAAAACAAGAAAGATTGAGAGTCCAGCCCAAAGAGCAAATAAAGCAAGTCCAACAATGACAATAACAAGGGCCAAGGGTTCCTCGGCAACTTAGCAATGCCATTCGCTAGTCACTAGCTTAATATCATCACCAAAGGAAGAAATTGAGAAGGGGAAAACAGATAGGGATTTCACACTGCTTTATGCTGAGGGAGAGACGGTGGCCAAAGAGGGATCAAAGGCTTAGCTCACAGGGGCTGGAACAGGAGTTGCCATTTCTTGTTGCTACAAAATTTGGAAAGGAAAAAAAGAGAAATATTTACATGCTTTAAATCCATTTAATGCACTCTAAGAATATTCACAACCACACATTTTTTTTATATAAGTTTTCAGTATTTTATATGTGATTATGGATGTTCTTAGAATACGCATTAACTCTGAAATAAAAAAATTTCGAAGGAAAGGGCTTTTATTTGCCCGGTCTCTTTTGTTATTGACATGTCGATGTTGATCAGAACTTACCTCGTCCCCATGTGGCTTCTTTTATATATATATATATATATCTCTCTCTCTCTCCGTATTTTTCTTTTTCTGTGGTTTTCAATCTGAAAGTTTTGTTTTTGCTGGATTCGAGATGAGTTCATGTGAAATAAAAAAAAACTTGATGAATTTGGACTTTAACTAAGAAATTGAGCTGACGAAGAAGAAAAAAAAAACCATGATTTGTTTATATTTGTTTTTAATTATTATTATTATTATTTTGTTATGATGTAAAAGGAAAAGGAAGAGGGAAAAAATAGTAAATAAAACGAAACAAGATGAGCCAATAACAAAACATGACATTTACAGTTATAAAAATAAAAAAATAAAATTTTTATCAAAAAAAATAAAAAGATAAAATAAAATGTATTACCTTTTTTTTGTCATCTTGATTAAGAAGTGGGCAGTGACATCACCGGTCCTTCTTCTTTCCCATTCAACTATTACATGCCACACACATCACTACTTGAAATGGAACAAAGCACCATGTTGTGCTTACTTTCCTCTTTTCTTCATTGTTCTGTTCAAGTCATTGCTCAAATCCTTTACCCCCAAACACGGGGAATTGATACTCCCATCTGGTTTCATGGGCTGGCCTTACATTCAAGAGAGACATTTTAAATGTACTCTCAAGACCCAAACGTCTTCTTTGCCACAAAAAATATAAAATTTCATATAAAATATTTTAACTTTCAATTTTATCTTCCACCTCTCAAACCTTTGATATAATTCATTTGACGGCCATATTAACATAATGAACAATAGAAGCATATATCAACTATTTTTTTTGCGCATAGGCATGAACAAATATAGCAATAGCAGAGTACTTATATATCAACCATAACAAGAATGAACAATCCAAGTGCATATATAATACATTTGAGTGACCATCATAAATATGAACTAGTTTTGTGTGGAAGAGATGAAGGATAAAATGGAAAGTGAAAGCATTGACATGAACCTTTTACATTTTTGTGGAAAAAGAAAATGTTTTGGTTTTGAGAGCACATTTGAAAGGCTTCCCTTATGTTAAGGCCAGCCAATATTGGATCCAGGAGGGAGTGGCAATTCCAGGTGCTTGGAAGTGAAGCAATTGAGTAGTGACTTGACATAACAATGAAGAGAAAAGAAGCAAGCATGTGAAACATGGTTGTGAATACCATGCCCATATTGAGTGAGTGGCCCATAATAGGTGCATGGGGAAGAGGAAGAAGAAGAGAGATAAACAAAAAGTTTGGGGCAAGACAAGTAGAACACTTAAAGATATTTTATAGGCTCTGAATAGTGTGTGAAATGGGAGTGAAATCATATGAAGTAAGAAGAGAAGGGAGAAGAGGGAGACAGAAGGGAGGCTTCCAATTACAGCTCAATTTCCACACATGGAATCTCCCTCCAGCTCATAAATCAATCATATTATCTGTGGTCTAATGTACTTGAACGTATGTCGAATGTGTGTAACATTATTGGTGCGTAAATGCTGACAAACAATTGGCTAACCATATGGGCAATTGCTAAACGCTTCATTGAATAATTATCATTTCAATTTCACAACAGTCAACATCTGTACCACGACACTGGACATTACGTGATACATAAGGCTGTGTAGTTTCAATAATTTCATGGGCGATGTAGGTACATTTTTGTTTTTATATATTAACAAAAAGTTGAGTGGAAGACTTGCTCTCGTCTAAAGTCTATGATATGTTTTTACACTAATTCTGCATTTATAAAAGTATTTATAGATCATCTATTAATGTAAGAATTTTAAAATCGAATCCAAGTCATAGCAATCCATCCGCGAACTAAAGACAGCCCAAAGTGAGCCAATCTTGTTGGCTCTACTGAAGTTAAATTTGAATGTTCTGCACATAGTATTAATATAACTGTTAACATATTTTACTCAATAACTACATTGTTAGTGCATGTGGTTAATAATATAGGCAAAAAAAGAAAAATATGATTGGTATGTTACTTGCAAATGCTTCTCAGACCTCAATGTTAGTTTTTGATTGCATGCAGAGGGCACAAGTACTTTTCCAGAGTACTCGGCATTCATTAAATCCATCCAATAGCCTGCTAATATTTATTTAGACTAAAATTCTCATATTTATAATCGACAAATTAATTTTAGATTTTAAAAATTTCATATTAGTCTATCAAATTTCACAAATGGATATAAGTTAGTACTTTCGTAAAATTGTCATTATAACTTGCCCGATTAACTTACTTCTGTGTAATGTTAACTTATTTATATGTATTATTAATTTTTATGATAGTCCTAATTTGTTTCACTCCTTTAAACGAAGTCATTTAATTTAGACATTCTTCTTCATTTTTTTCTCTCATCATAATTATCTGTTTAGAAGAAAGATTTTGACTTTAAGCTATTATTTGTTCTATAGAATAGAAGAGTGAGACAAAGTTAGGACTTATCATGAAAATTAACAGGACACATAAGAAAGTTAATAGAATATGTGGACATTTTTTGTAAAGTTTAAACAATAATTTAATAGAATGACTAACTTATTCTTATTTATGAAATTTGAGAGACTAATATGAGAATTTTTAAATATGAATGACTGAAATTGGATATTTAGTCATTTATTTATATTATTGCTTATGTCATCATTAGCCTTGTATCAGTATGCTGCGGCCTCGAACAAGAAAAAAAGTATGTTACGACTAGTGACGAATCCAAGAATCATTCAAAAGAGGAGCCGAAAATATTAATCATAATTATATAAAATAAAATTTAATATATATTAATATAAAAATATATATTAATTATATAATTATATAATACTTGATACAATATATAAAATAATATATAAAATTTATCAGTAAAAGATATTTTGAAAGTCAAATTATAAATTATAATCACAAATATCTTGATTGATTACTTCAAAGTTTCAATTAAATATTTCTAATTTGTTATGTGTGTCTCTATTATAGACTGACTATGAATTTAGTTATCAATAAATAAATAACATACAAGATATTTCCTTCGAAGATATTATAGTATAAATTTATAATAGCAACTTTAACATATTTAGAATGAATTAATAAAACTGATGAATGTGAATATATGTATCTAAATGGTAAAAATAGAAGTGTCATTGATCTTCTATTTTTTTCAATATATACATATAAATTTGAGTATTTTTAATATTTTAGTTATACATATATATTTCAAAAAAATTATGAGAGGAGGGGATCAAGGCCCTTGCCTACCCCTCTCTGCTGCGGCCAAGTTTGTATGGAACATCAATCATTCAAATATTGCTATATGACTAGTAGACAAAGTCATGAATTTTGATTAACATTTTTTGATTAACTCAGAGTCATGAATTTTAAGATATGGAACTCAAATATTGACTAGTAGACTAGTAAGTAAGTAATTCAAATAGTGAGTGAATTTTGACTAGTAGACTAGTCGTGGATTTTTTATTAACTCAAATATTGTTGTATGACTAGTAGACAAAGTCATGAATTTTTAGATATGGAACTGGCTACTTTCTTTTTTGCAACCTTGTAACTTGGATATTCAATTCAATACTTGAGCTGTCATCTTATTTTATCTCTCTACTAGAGACAAGCGCCGTGCGTTGCACGGATTCAGTAATATTTTTAAAAAAATTGCTTTTCATAAGAATATTTTTGAAAGAAATATGTAATATTAATTAAAAATTAAATATGATAATAATACGTGAAAAATTTTAATTGTTATACGCAATATTTTAAGTGTTATATGTGTATTTCTTGTCTTTTTCAATTAATTCTGAGCTTTTTTAGTAAAGTTACGTGTGTTAATGACAATACAGATTTTGGCAAGTATATCACTATATATTTTAACTATTGGTCTTATTTTTTGTTTATCATCATTTGCATAATATACGTTTATCAGGAATTAATTTATTGTCAAAATAAAATGTCACTTTGAGTCATTTGTCCACAAACTTATTCAAGAAATAAGTATTTTTAGTTGCCCACTATAGTATAGGAATCGAGTAATCAAAATTTGATGCATGAGCTCTAGTGATATTTATAGCCACCTTAATATTACAAATTATTTCTTGAACAAATGCATATGCATCATAACCTTAACTTAATTATTTAATAATTTTATAATAACTTTTTGTATAATTAAAATGCAAATTTAATTTTATATTTTTAAAATTTTTAGTAGATTAGTTATCAAAATTTAAATCACAAAATGTATAATATCACGAGCTAATGGATTAAAGTATTTATTCAAATATTAACCTCATTAAATTTAAAGAAAAAATATTAATATTATTTTGTGAATCTAAATACAATATTTCATGAAACTATTTTTTCTTGATTATATTAAGTTATTTATTCCTTAAAAATTGATTGTCAAATAATTTAGAAGAAAATTTGTTAACTTTCCACTTCAAAAATAAATTTAATTTTATATTTTTTGAAATTAAATAAATTGATTTTCTAAATCAAAATTACATAAGTAATATTATTATGAGCTGATGGGTTGATATAATTATTTTTAATTTAAAAATAAAATACTAGTATTGTTAGATTGATATTGTTGTAAAATTAGTTCAAAAATATTAATTTTGATATCCCATTAGTATAGTCTTTTACACCATCAATCAATTATATAGCATGTATGATTTTTTATGTGTTTATTGTAAGAGTTGAATATTTTGAATTATATGACAATACATTATTGTTGCATGCATAAAAACTTTTACATGATAAGAAAATAGTAAAAGCTTATTATAGGTTTTGTTTAAATAGAAAGAAAAAATAAGTAAAGCATAAAAAATATCAAATGTAAAAGATGTGAGAAATAAATAAAACATATATTGAAAATCATGATCCATAGTCATTTTTTTGCCACATTTCTTTAAATATTTAATACATCGTCAATTATAGCCGGTGTAATGTCACACATTATTGTTCGGTAAAATACATCATAACCTTAATCTATTAAATAATTTATAAGTAAAAATATTTTTGCCAATTTAGAGATAAAAAGTTTAAGTGAACTAATTATAAAAGTTTATTATAAATTTCATGTTAAAATAATCTAAAATATTAATTTGACTATGTAAATTTTAAAATTCAAAGACAAAATGTAATATTTTTGTGTTAAATAAAGTCTCACATTAAACCAATTTTTCTGCTTAAGAATATTAAGATCCCCCATTCCAATAAGATTGATTATTAGATAATTCAATTTTTTTAAAAATATTCCTTGCTTTAAAAATAAATTTAACTTGAAATTTTATTTTTTATGACTTCTGCAAATTAATTCTCAAATTTAAAATCACAAAACCTAAGTTATCATGACTTAATATATTAACATATTTATTTAATTTTTATGCAATTAAATCCAAACATAAAAGATTAATATTGTCAAATGCAACAATATTAAATAGTATTTTTATGTAATTATTACAAATCAGAGTGATTTTTAACAAATCAATTTCATAACAATTCTCATTTGGATCATCTAAAAGATAAAATTATTAATATAATTTACGAAACTTGTTTCAGAAACTAAAAATAGAAATTAAAATATATTAATTTTTTATAATGATTATTATATTCTCAATAAAAAGAAGTTTTAAATTATATAATATGTCATATATGTTTTAATTTACAATGATTTTAAAAATTGTTATAAGTTATATTGAATACAAATATGATATAGTAAAACTTATTTTTAAAGTAATTCTTATATGTATTATTTTTATTATTTTTTAATTCTTATAAAGAAATATATTGTTAATTTATTATATAATTTTTAAGACAGTTTTTGTAAGATACAAAAATCAATTGTAATTTTATTGTTCTTCAACTTTTTTAAATCTATAATTTAGAATTTATTACAATCCTGTTATTTTATTCATAACAATTTTACAATGCATCAAGTTTTTAGTATTAGTTAGAATATAAAGTTAAATTTTTTTAAAATAATTTTTTGTATAATTAAGCAAGTTAAGTTTGTATAAAAGTATCTCGAGTAGCATTATCTTTATTAGTTAAATATTTACGTTTCATAAAAAATCTGACAATAATAAAAAAATTAAGTTAATTTAATTTAAGTGAAAAATTAAAATGTTCAAAATAATTTTAAATGTTTATGATTATATTTAAAAGTAAACAGTAAAAATATTAATCAATAAAAAAAGTAATACAACATGTAATAAAGTATAATATAAAAATTATTTAATATCACGAAAGAAAAATCAATAAAGTATACAAGTAAGTGGTAAAAAAGATTAATCTACCTTGTGTGATTACAGGGATGAGAATGATTCAACTTCCAGAGATCAAAATTTTATTCCATAAAAAAATAAAAATATATAATATTACGAAAGAAAAATCAATAAAATATAAAAGCAGGTGATAAAAGAGATGAAACTACCTTATTTGATGTGAGAGATAAAAATGATCAAACTTCTTGTTATCAAAATTTTATTTCATGAAAAAGTGAATTGAATAGGTAGGAAGATCTTAGCCATGACAATAAGATGTATTTTTTTCAAAGATGGAACATTGAAAATGTTTTAATGCTCTAATTTTCAACATCAAAGTACCTAGAGCTCACACTTTCAATGTATCATTGGCTATTGATATAGGGTTGTAAATCAAACCATACGTTTACTCCAAGATTCACTTGCAAGTGAAGAATGATATGATCTACTTCATAATATGTCTTTATCTTGTACAACTTTGATGGCATAGAAGACAAAACAAATAAAAAATACACACACACACACACACACACATATATATATATATATATATATATATATATATATATATATATAGAGAGAGAGAGAGAGAGAGAGAGAGAGAGAGAGAAATGGACGCTAGAGTGATCTCAACTCCATATACAACTACTATAAATTAAAGATAAAGATATTATTTCATAAAATAAATCCATCTAATGTTTTTTTGTTTGTTACATCAGTTTAGTTTAAATTGGTTATTATGAGATTTATTTGTTGCATTTCAATTTCAAAATTAATACATTGTTCTAAATTATAAATTATAGCCTTCAACTACGTTATAATAAGCATACAACTCATTTTAATTAGTACAATAATAATAAAACAAAAAGTTTGGTGCAAACATTCACCTACAAGATTTTAACCGTACAATACAATAATCTCACAAATGAAAAGTTTGATGTGAACAACATTCACTTAAAACAAAAATAGATTATGTTCATGGATAAAATATTTTATTTAGTTTATACCCAAAAATGGATTAAAAAATTTCACCGGCCAGTTTATAGACCACTTTATTGTAAATCACAATACTTCTATGTATTTAATTTTCACTCTCTGCAATCATAAGAACTCTCAGCTCGTTGGCTAAGGGTAATATATTATTATAATTTAATGATAGTTTTGAATTTTGTTTATTACTATTGTATAATACACTATTATTGAAAATTAATTTTTTCTTAAAAAAAAGAAAAAAAATGCCAATTTGAGTCCTTTATTACCAAGACTACTATTCATTTAATAGGAAAACCATTACTTCATATTATTATTTTTTTCTTTCGACTATAACTCTCCTCGATAGCTAAAAGGTAATTTTGTTTCGCCTACACATTTTTAATACTAAATTTATGCTATTAAGGGGCATAATAATTAACATTCATTCTCTTTTGCAAGGGATGGGCCAAACTATTAGTCATATTTCATTATACATTTTTAATGCAAAATTTATGCTCTTAAGAGCATAATTGACATGACCAAAAAAAAAGAAGAGTATAATTGACATTTTTTTCCCTCTTGCAAGCAATGACCTAAAAATTCAATCAAAATTATGAAAGTGTTGTAAATTCTAGTACATAAGTTCTTGTTCAATATATCAGCAAATGCTTTGTCAATCTCATCCTAAGTTTCTGTATTGTTTTGTTGGACCTTCAATTGTATAAAATATATAATAATTAAATCAATCAATAGGATCACGTAAATGAGTGAATAATGTTATTTCTAAACTTTATATAAAAGTATTTTTAAAATTTTAAAATTTGAGAATTAAAAATACTTTAAAAATAAAATAGAAACTCAACTTTTAAACAAAAAATTTTCAGTTTGTTTTTTTACTACAATTAGGATGACAAATAAGTTACAATTTTGAATTCAAAAGAACTATTATTTATTTATTTATTTATTGAGATTTCATTTATTTTTATATTAATAATATTAATGTGTAATAATATGAAATTATATTTTTTACTATCTTTTTTATAACTAAGCAAGTTTGAAGAAAAGTATGTCGAGTAACACAGACATTATTAACTAAATAAAGAAACTGTGAAGTTTTATTGAAAAAACATAATAACAAAAGTAAAATCTAAGTGGAAAAATATTAGAAATAACTTTCAAATATTGATGATCATATTAAATAATAAATAGTAAAATAAAATACTATCTAATAAACAAAATAATACAGTACACGTAATTTACAAATTTTTCAGTAATATTAAAATGAATTGAAAATTTAATTTAAACAACACATTAATTGTATACATCCATAAAACACATAAAATTAATTTTTTTCAACTATTGAAAATGTTTATTTACGATGTATAATTTATTTAATTAAAACAAAATAAAAATACATAATAATATGAAAAGAAAAGAAAAAATACATAAAATATAATTTTTATGTCCGTAGCATTTTCAAATCGTTTAAGTTGAAAAGATAGTGATATGATTGTTGGTATATTTATAAGGAACTTTTTTTTGTACCTAGAAGAGTCGCGTTCGAGTCTCTCCAAATACAACTTCACCCTTTTCTTTTTCCTATTTTTAAAGCAAGTGTTCCAAATGCGCCTAGTTCAACATTAAAAGAAAACAGCATCAAGCAAAAGAACACCTATCACCGACTCACGCTGCCAATATATGTGCCACTAAATCAATTGCTAGACAATTTGTGCATTATATTTTAAAGATTTAATGATTGCGTTTTAGGAGTTTTTTTTTTATATTTCGTTTATAATCTTTTTCTCCGTATGCACGACTATATATGTGTTATTTTTTTTATTATGATTACAATTCATCTTAAAAATGTAATTTAAATAATTTTTTCTATTAGAAGTATCTTATTGTCAAAAGCTAATTATTACTTTAATAAATAATTTTGGTGGATAAATCAAATGTGCAAACTATATATATATATATATATATAAAATTTTTTATTGTTTAATATTACATATGATTTTATTATTTTAAATTTTATTTCAAAAGTTATATTTTAAAAACAGATAAACTAAATATCTTTTCATTGTTTTCTCTAGTTGAAAACAAAATATACTTTTATAGTCCAAACATATTTCCTAACATTTGAAATATAAAATAAAAAATTTAACTATTTTAAAAAAATGAAAACATGAAATATTTCCATAAACCGAATACATTCTAAATTTTAGTGGTTTTAAATGGTTTTCAGTTTGAATTGGATATTGATTTGTAGACTTCATTTGAACGAATTAGATTTGAACACCTCTGATAATTTGTAATATAAAGTTAATTTTCTCTCCCCCTGCCAAATCCTGAACAGATGAATCCAAATTAAAATGCTTATATATCTCAACAAACTCAATCTCATCCTCTTATTTTTTGTTTTTCTTTGTATTAAAAGTCACAGATTAGCCTATACAAACATTATTCTTCCTCTGTGAATAAAGCATATAGGATCTGCGCTTGTACATTCATTCATCAGCGACCACTCTGATAAAAGATAATTTTAGTATAAATAAGAGGTAGTGTCATTTTATAAAATATAGAAATAAATTGTTAAGTAAAAAGTCTTCTCTCTTGGCTATTCTTCTTCTCCTATTATCTTTTACTCTCTACTATTCCAAATTATTCACGCATCAAATGGTGCTTTTATTGATCTATACTTGATTTCTATCGAGGTTTGTCGAGCTCAATTAAAGAACAAATCGATATCGTAACAGAACATTATCTAGCTTTTGTGGCTCATGCTTATCATGTTCATATGCATGATCCTAAAATACTAGTCCCTTGCTTTGTGAATGGATTGAAAATACAGATTCGAAGAGATGTTGTGTATAAATCACTCTTTCAAGTATGTTACTCAGCAAAAATATGGGAAGAAAAATTTGCAAAAGCAGCACAACTTCATAACATTTCAGCAATTGCAGATCAGCATTCAACAACCATATTCCAACAACAGTTGAAAAGTCCAGATGCAACCAACTACAGCTCAACCATTCAGAAATCCAGAATTGCAATTCAAAATTCAACAAATACAAATCGGAAATTTGAAGCAACTGTACCAGCTTCAAGTTTGGATTCAAAGCAACAAATCAACAACAACAAAACAACAATCATTATAGCAACATATCTGGTAAAAGAAGAGCACCTAGATCTACAAGCGGAGCTTCCAGATCTCCTCCACGAAACCTCTCACGCTATCTGCGGCGGAGTCGAGGACGACTTCGAGAAAAGGAAGGGGAAGAGTCATCCAGCACGGAGGATTGGGAAAAGCCATCGACCGAAGCGATGACGGTGGCCGAAACACCACCGGATCTGGTTTGCATGATGCCATCAGAACTGAGCACCGTCACGGCGGTCGAGGCCGAAGAGGCACATCGCGACAGAAAACCACCACCAGAAAAGGATGGCGGCACTGAGAAGCCATCAGATCTGGAACCACCAGATCTCGATGCTCTGGCGGCGGAGGAAACGGCAACAACCACGCCGTGGTTTATCAACGAAGAACAAAGGCCCGTGACGACTCAAGTTTTGTCACCGGCGGTCGCAGGCGAACAACTCGCCGTGGCGATCCAGGCAGGAACGTCAACCTGTGGTGGTGAAGTTAATTACCCGAGCCCACGGTGTTTTGTTCTCAACGTTCCTAGCGAGGATGGTCGCGGGGCTGTTGGTGGTCGAAGCGGTGATGGCAATGAGTCACAGAGGTGTGGATCTTCGAGCATGTGGCGGCCGAAAAGGATCTGAATGGCCGATTGCATGTGGCCCTTGGGAGGTGGCTGGCATCATTTCATCCTTGATCTCCAGCGGCAGTGGCGATGTGCAGGGTAAGGCGGAAGAATGCGCGAAGTGGAAAGACAAAGTGGCAGAGGCAATCCAAATCTCAGATTGGGCTGCAACAGTAATGGGCCAAGCCCAATCCCGCAATGGAAGGAAGGGAATGTGTGGGTCAAATGGTCTCCCCTCCTTGGTGCCATGCTTCCATATTTTGGGCCAAACCCAATTTGGTTCATCAATTAAAAATAAAGTGGATAATGGGCCATATTTTTTGCAATGGGATCCAGGAGGAATTTTAATTTTGTATGTGCAGTAGAATAATAATAATAATAATAATAATAAATTTTAATATTAATTGTTTTTTAATTGTAATTAGGAGCTATTATAATTGGGAATTAAAGTATGTTTTTTATTTTTAGCAACCTTGAGGACAAGGTTGATTTGAAAGGAAGGGTAATGATGGAAGATAATTCTAATATAAATAGGAGGTGGTCTCATTTTGTAAAACATAGAAGTAAATTATTAAGTAAAAAGCCTCTTTTCTCTTGGCTATTCTCTCTATCTTCTCCTATTATCTCTTACTCTTTACTATTCCAAATTATTTATGCATCACACTTGTAAGGAACAATTTAGAAGGACTTATGTCAGGTCAAATCCCATCTCTTATATTTCACATCATATCACTCTTTAATTCCTCACATTGTTATGTTCATTAGCCAATAAGAAATTCACCAAACCATGCATCATATCCCTCCCACAAGCTGAAAAGCATAACCAGATCCCACCCATAGGCCTTACGCCTTCAACAAACCAAATAGAGCCACCCTCTTCTATTCTCCACCACTAATCATTATCATCCTACAGCCACCATCATCACCATCACACTTCCGTTCAAAACCCCATAAGAGAATTGAACCATCTCCTTACTGCCACTAATCATTGTCTTTCCATTCCCACCTTCTTATTTTGTATCATCATAATCTAAGTACTGTATCTAATCTCTCTTAAAAGAGATCAATTTTTGCCAAATCAAAAGGATTTTCAATATTTTTTCGTAAATAAAATTAGTTGTCTTTAATTTCTGTAAATATAAAGATAACAATTTCATATTCTAAAACATATAGATATCATTCTAAAATAATACTAACAATAAATTACAATAACATCCGGTCCTAAAAAGAAAGAAAGAAAACATAAAATCCATTCCTAACAATTTTCTTTTTATTCCCCCATCCTAACAATAAAGAAACACAAGGCTTAAATATAATTTTTCCCTATGATAAATATATATCATTTTAATTTTAGTCTATCTAATTTTTTTTTTTTTAGTTCTTTTTTCTAATACAATATTTTTGGTCTTTGCACTCCATATTTAGATCCCTAAAAGTGGTTTAGAGTATGAACTTAATCCTTATAAAGATTGAAAATTTTGTATTTTATCATTATAAATATATTCAAAATCTTGTTTTAAAACTCATAAACATTATCACTTAACCCCTACAAACTAATGGTAGGGATCAAAAACATAATATTAATAAAATGAGAGACTTAAAACTAATTAACAAAAAAATTTAGAGGAACTAAAACCAAAATAGCCTATATTTGTAAGAACCACAAACAAAAAATCCTAAACTAAATGTAGGCGAATCAATTTGTGATACAGCATCGGGCAATGAGTATGTCTCAATTCTTAACTTGCTATCGTCCACTGTGACACATTTTTAATTTAGATGATGCTATCATCGCGCTATATATAGTGCGTGCTACTAATAATGCAAATTATTTGCAGGATCTTGTTACAAACATGGATTTTGGCTCAATTGCTAATCTGAAGGGGCAGAAATCAAACGAAGGTGAAGATATAATCAGTAACCTACCTGAGCCAATTGTTACCCTCATACTCTCGTCTCCCAATCAGAGATGCAGTTCGTACAAGCGTGTTATCGAAGACATGGAAATGCAACTGGAAACGTGTCACCAGGATGGAATTGAATGATAAAGTGTTCTATTCTTGCAACATGAAGACAGGAATACAGCGCTTTGTAGAGTTTGTGAATAGGGTTCTTCTTACTAGCAATTTAAATATGGAAAGTTTTCGTCTCATTCTGAATCCTTCTTCCGATGATCAATTTGATCCCTCACTTGTTAACTCATGGATCACAAGTATTTTGAAGAGAGGGGTTAAAAAACTTCATTTTAGTTCATATTTGCATGTTGACATCTCTTCAGCTCTTTCTTCTCATCCCCCGTTCAATAATAACTATTATTTAGAAGAATTGGAGTTGTATATGAGTGGATGTGTTGTTAGGGTTCCCCAATCCTTTGTTTATTTTAGACACCTAACAGTCCTTAGCTTGTGTGAAGTTATGTTTACCCTTGACTCTCCTAATGACTCACAAGATGTAACCCTTCATTTCCCAGCACTCAAGGAGTTCAAGACAATAGCTTGCAATTGGTTGGGTGTAAAGACTGTCACTTTGAAAATGCCTCTACTTGAAAGGATTTTAATGACAAATGTTGATGGCGATAATGATTTGCCTCATGAGGAGTCATGTGCTATCAAGATTTGTGCTTTACATATCACTGAATTCACATGTGTTGATTATACATCTTAGGATATTTCTCTGATGGATCCATTATCAGCTAAAAGTGGCTTTGCAAATATTTGTGTACGTTATAATAAGGCGAGTGTGCAAGAAGCATGGCTTCATACTTGTGAGCTTCTCAAACAATTCAGCCAAGTGCAACGTCTTGAACTTCACATATCGGTAAAAACATTATTATTTATTCTTTAGGGGTCTCTATAATTTTCAAAATCAAGATCATATTGTTAATTTGCATTAGTTTCCAAAGATTTTTCTTGTCTGACAATTTGTGGCTCCCTATATAAAAATAATGTGTACATATATTGATATATTTATTTGATTTTAACAACCCAAATATGGTACAGTGTGACCAGTTGTATGGAAGAACTATCAGATAATTAATATGTTAATGTATTTAATCTAATTACTTTGTCACAGTATATCGAGTGTTACAACAGCAACTAAGAAGCTTTTGGATAAATACAAATCTAAAGCTTAAAATTTAAACACATTCATAACAAAATTGAGTGTGCCTTGAACAAAATTAATACGACTCAATTTTATGCCTGGTGCATGTATCTAAATACAAGTTTCATATTTGTATTTATGGAAATGTCTCGCGCTGGTTAATATCAAGCAGGTTATGAAAGAAACAAAAGTTTCTTTGACTCTTTTGCCTCAGTTTGAAATATTGACCCACCTGGAGCTTGGTTTGGTTTGTGGTGAAATTTTGTTAGGCTTACTTCATAATTCACCGTTTCTCAAGGTCCTGGAATTAAAGGTTGGTCACTTTCAAGGGTTTTTATTTATTGCCATTGATACTCGGTTGATTGCCCAGCAAGTATTACTTATCAAATCAAATTAACTAAAAACGCCTCACTGTTTTTTTTTTTCTCTTGATTGATGAATGTTGTTCAGCTACTAAGGGAGTGTGATGAAGAGATACTGACCTCTGTTTCTGTGCCCAGTTGTTTGCTATCTACCCTCGAAGTGGTGAAACTTTGAGTGATTTGTTCTGGATACAAGCCTGAGCTTTGTGTTTCTAAATCTGTGACGGAAAATGCTTTAACACTGAAGAGGATGACCTTCTCACTTTCTAGATGTAAAAGCAAAACGAAGGGTATTGAAAAATTTAAAGAGAAGCTATTCTCGTTCAAGAAAGATTTCAATTTGCGATTATAGATTTTCATGTTTATGAGTAGTAGGTTGCCATGGTACAGTCCTACAATATCAATTTATCTTTTTTTTTTTTTTTTGGCATGTGGTTATGTGTAGAAGATTATTTTGTTCCTAGCCATTAACTGGAATGATGATTTTGAATCCTGGCACAAACTTTATCGCTGAAATATCTACACAATTATTTCAAAATCCACTTGCTGGGGGGTTTGGTTTGATACTACTCATGAACTGCTTGTTTAGTTTATAGAGTTTGAGGTACGTTGTGGATGTCAATCCAATCGGAATAGTATCAACTATTGTTGTTTAAATAGGATTGTTTAATTTAAATTTTGAATCTGATTCAATCTAATTTTTATCAGTATTTGACAAAATAAAATTTTAATTTTGAAATCTTATAACTCATTTGAATGAATAAAAAATATAAAAATTACCCATTTAATATTTATAAAATTTAATTTAAAAGAGAATGGTGATACATGAAGAAAAATATTGTATAACAAATCAAACTCATTACAATAAAAGTATAAACTTAACAAAAAAAAATTATATATTATTTATATTATTAATATTTAAGAACCATTTCTTGATGGTGTGTATAAAAAGGATTTCAAGGCCATATATTTACCCCTTATGGAAATAGTCATTGCAACCGGTATATCCTGAGAAATTAAAAAACAAATGTTTAAGAACCATTAAGAGGAACTATTTAAATGTGTGATATGAAATTACTTATTAATCAATTTCCTTAACAATCTATCTAATTTTTTAAATTTCAAATTTTATCCGTATAAAATCAAATTTCATTAGGTATAATAAAACTAGATTGATAGATGATGATATCTCACTGTGTATAATATTTTTTTAATAGCTCAATTAAATTCTGCATAATCTTCCGATGAGATTGTGCTACATTTGTTTCCGAACACATGCGTTACAAAACATTTGTTAAACATATTCTCCTTAACGTATAGGAATGCTATTCAACGCCTCTATTTGTGTTTTATTTTGTTGATCTTAAAGTTGCCTTTCAAACTATTTAGGAACTTAAAACAGTAAATGTTATGTAATATATATGTATTTTTTTAAAAAAATCATTTTTAAAAACTTATTTTCAAAATTTAAATTTAATATGAAATTCAAAATAACATTTAAATCAATACATATTCTTTTTAAATTCAAAGCCGCATTCACGCAAGCATAAATTTAGGATACCACAAGTGTGAAATCAATAATTTTATATGATATGATTTTTTGCATTTATTCAAGAATTTATTTTTTGAGTAATAGTCTGATTTAATTTACACCATAAAAGATGATTTTTACATCTGTTATCAAATAATAAATTATGACTACATAAATATTGAACTATTTTAATTTGAAATAACAACATACTCGGTAAATTATAATTGGGAAACATTAAACAATGTATTAGCAATTATTTTAGTTCGATTTCACTTGTTAATTATTTAATGGATATTCATTTTTGTAGGTACAAATGGATGATTCCACATCTCCATATTCCTTTGTGTTGCTTTTATAGATAGATAATTTAACTTTTGAAATTGTCATGTTATTTCTATTACTAAGCATGTCCGTAAAATATTAAATTATTTTATTTACGTTATTTAAAATTTAGAAATACATATATATTAACTTTATTGTGATCCCGTGCATCACACGGATAAAATTGATGGGCTATATTATTTCATCTATTTTTTTATCATTTAATAAAATTAAATCAATCAAATATCATTTCATCTATGTATAATTTTTATTATTTCATCTATATTATATTTAGTCTTACTTTTGATCAAGTTGTCATGCAATTAGATTTTCACTGTAACTTTTAATCAAGTTGTTATACAATTATATTTTTAATATTATAATTTAAATAGATTATTTTTCATTTATTTTATCAAGTTTTTATATATTAAAATTGTAAGTGGGATTAATATAAAACTAAATGACATGTCAAGTGCTATTTGGTTGGTCGTGTAACTTAAATTTACATTGCCGGTATATGATAATTAGATCCTATATTAAATATTTGCAAAATAAAAACTTGATTTCAATGCTCTTAAAAATTGTGAAAACTTTTAAACCTATACCTTGCATGGGTAAAAAAAATATACTAGTTGTTAATATAAGGAACTTTGTTTATTATTATTGTTGTACCCGGAAGACTCGCGTTCGAATCTCTTCAAATATAACTTCGTCATTTTTTTTCCTATTTTTCAAGCAAGTATTCTAAACGCGCTCAGTTCAATAATAAAAGAAAAAAAGTATCAAGCAAATGAACACCTACTAACACCAACTCACGTCACCAATATATATGGCACTAAATCAATTGTTAGACAATTGGTGCATTATATTTTAAAGTTTTAATGATTGTGTTTTACAATTTTTTTTATATTTCGTTTAATCTTTTTCTCCATATACCCGACTATATATGTGTTTCTTTTTTTCAATTATGATTACAATCCATCTAAAAAATGTATTTTAAATAAATTTTTCTCTTAGAAATATCTTATTGTCAAAACCTAATTATTACTTTAATAAGTAACTTTGGTGGATAAACCAAAAGTGCATATATATATATATATATATATATATATATATATATATATATATATATATGTTTGGTGGATAATTTTTATTGTTTAATATTACATATGATTTTATTATTTTAAAATTTATTTTGAAAGTTGCATTTTGAAAATAGATAAACTAAACATATTTTCAATATTTTCTCTAGTTGAAAACAAAATATCTACTATTATTAATATTTTAGATTTATTTCATGGAAACTATTACATGTGTCTTCTATATAGAGTTTTAGGGTATACATGTCATTCATATATTTATTTAGGGTCCACTTTTCTTAACATTTATGTCTACAATTTTTTTTAACTTAATTTATAATTTAATTATTAATTATTAATAAAATCAAATATTACAATCATTAAAGATTACATGAATCAATAAAATTACAATCTACAATAAAAATTAAGAATCATTAAAAAATAGATTAGATATAAATGTATTGAGGTGATAAAAATATGAATGGTGTCAATTACAACAAAAAGTCGTGTGATATGAAAAAAATAAAAAGGGAAATATCTTCATCGTGATATACCTTTTACTTTTTCTGAGAGTAATTGTCTACACCCTCTATTTGTTTGGATGCAATAAAAAATATATCTATCTACCGGTCTACTTTACCCTATTTGATTTGTTGCAACTTGAACATTCCAACCTATCAATTCCATAATTTTTTCATAGTAATTTTTTTGAAAAAAAACCTTCAATTTTTCAACATTAACATATTTTAAAAAATCAGTTCCACAATTTACACTTCTTCAATAATGATACTAAATATTTATTAATTTTTAAAAAATTAAATATTTACATTACTTTTTATTGAAAATAATATTATAATTGATATACTACTCTAATAATTGAGATTGTGTAAATTAGGATTATATATGATTTTTTACTAATTATTACACATTAATTATAACATATATTTTAAAATTAATATTTTAATTTATTAAAAGAATATACAAGAAAATGATGGGTAATTGAAATCACAAAAATTAAATTTATTCATTATTTTTATTAACTAGAAAATATATATTTATGTTTTTATAAATTAAATATTTTAATTTACTAAAAAGATATAAATGGCTAGGGATGATAAAAGAAAAAGTTGAAAATGGATATCCGCAAGAATTACCCACAATAAAAATGAGATTAGGGACATATTTTGTCTTCATAGGAATGATCAATGGGGTGAAGTCTCCATTTGATAAACGGGTGGGACGGAGATAACATACCTTCATTTTTTCAATTATTTTTATTGGATTTGCATTATGTATGCATTTTTAATTTTAATTTGGATTATGTTGCATTAATAGTATTTGTTATTATGGATATTTATGTTTCAAATTGTAAAATATTTTTAAAGTTTTTCTCTTTTTAAAATTTGTTAATAAACCTCCGAATATCGTAGGATTCAAAATTCCCATAGGAAATGAGAAATTGGGACCGTAAGGGAAATGAGGATGAGAGACAAAATTCTTAACGACAATGAGAGGTGTAAGACATATTCCTTTTCTTATGGATAAACATTGTCATCCCTATAAATGGCTCATAATATAGTAAAATTATCCAATTATTCTTTTTTTATTCAACAATTTTAACTTTCGAAATGTGTAAAATTTTCATAAAATAAGCTCTTTATTTTTAGTTATAAGTCATCTACCGAGATATTTTCAAACTTATAAACATGATATTCAAAATAAGATATAAAATAGAATGTCACATTTATATTTTATCCATTTATTTAATTATTTAACTATTAACTTACTTTTAAAATAAATTTATATACTCAATTTTCTATAAGATATATTTAAATAAATTATCATTTATTTTTTATAATGATTAAGAAACTATTTTTTATTATCTTCCTATACATTGCATAGATCAAATGACTAATACTTTTATAATTCAAACACACTTTTTAACATTTTAAAATATGCAAATCAAAGTTAAACTTATTTCAGAAAATGAAAACAGAAATTATTTTCACAAATTAAATATGCTCTAATTTTTTTGTGATTTTAAATGGTTTTTGGTTTGAATTGGATATTGATTTAAAGGTTTTTATGTGAATGGATTAGATTTGAACACCTCTAATAATTTGCAATATAGAGTAGTTAATTTTCTCTTCCCCTTGCCAAATCCTCAACGGATGAATCCAAATTTAAATGCCTATATATCTCAACAAAGTCAATCTCATCCTCTTATCTTATTATATACTATATAAAACAAAAACCAAAAAAAAAATGTAACAAACAAATCCTCTTCCTAATCGGTCAACAACTTTCCCCATAAAATCTCTATTTTTTGTTTTTATTTATATAAAAAATCACATATTAGCCTATACAAACAGCATTCTTCCTCTGTGAATAAAGCATATAGGATCTACGCTTATACATTCATGATTCATTCAGTGAGCACCTGGAAGGAATAATATTTAGAAGAACATATCTCAGGTAAAATTCCATCTCAGTAACATCATATCACTCTTTAATTCCTCACATTGTTATGTTCATTAGACAATAAGAAAGAACTACCTCCTTACCGCCACAAATAACCACCCAATTTAGGCACCATCTTTCCATGCCAATCATCAACAAAGAACCAAACCATCAAACCACCAGTGCACCACCATGCATGCTCACCTCTTAATTAGATGACTTAGGCCAATCTCTTTAGGGCTATTTATTTTTCTAGTCTTTTTGTTTACATTGGGTTGAACTTTTATTTTTCCAAATTAAAAGCACTTAAAAATATGCATTTGAATCTATCCTATTTTATTGTTTTATTCCGTAATGTGATTAAATAGTTGGTGCTTGTTTCATCACCGTTTTAATTGTAAGAATTTATTGAGTAGTTTAGAGCTTAACTTGAACTCTCTGTAAAAGAAATTTATCTCAAATTAAATTATTTTTTGGTCAAAGTTTTCTATTTTTAATAAAATTAATTAAAATGATTATTTTCTAAAGAACTGTCAAGTTAAAACTAAAATTTTTGGGGGTATGAATCTTAACGGTGTTGCGGGAACAAATAACATTGTTAAAGTTATTAGTTACTTTGCATAATAATTAAGCTCCAAAGTATCTGTTGTAAGATGGATTTATGAGGGGTGTAATGTAATTATATTCTTAATTTTTCTTTATCATAATCTGAATTAATCTCTCTTAAAAGAGATCAATTTTTGTTAAATCAAAATATTTTTCAATTTTTCTTATAATTAAAATGAGTGACGACTCAGTTGAGAATATTTTTCAACAAATTTTTAGTTGTCTTTTTGTAAATATAAAAATAACACTAAGCTATTTTAAAACATATAGATATTATTCCAAATTAAAATAATACTAACAATAAATTACAATAACTTGAGATCCTAGAAAGAAAGAAAGTCAACATAAAATCCAAACCTAACAATTTTCTTTTTATTCACCCAATCTTAACAAGAAAGAAACATAATAAGAAAAACTTAAATATGTTTTGATCCCTGTAGTTTCTCTCTTTTCTAACACCATGTTTTTGTCCGTGCACTCCATATTTAGGTCCCTAAAACTGATTTACAATCTCTACTTAATCCTTATAAATATTGAATTTTTTGTCATTATAAATATTTTCAAAATCTACTTTTCATCCTTATAAACATTATTAGTTAACCCTACAAAATTGACAAATTTTTTTTAGAAAAACTAAAACGAAAAGAATCTATATTTACAAAAATTAAAAACATATTTAAATCAAAACTAAATGTAGGCGAATCAATTTGTGATACAAAATCGGGCAACGGTTATGTCTCAATTTTTAACTTGCTATCGTCCACGTTGATATAATTTTAGACGAAGCTGTCATCACGCTATATATAGTGCTTGCTATTAATACTACTGCAAACTTTTTGTAGAAATTCTAAGGATAGACGAATAGAGCTCTTTGTAGGGTTTGCGAATAGAGCTCTTCTTTATAGCAATTCAAATATGGAAAGTTTTGGTCTCGTTATAAATCATTCTTCTAAGGATCAATATGACCCATCACTTGTTAACTCATGGATCACAAGTGTTTTGAAGAGAGGGATTAAAAAACTCTGGATTAGTTCAGCATCTCAGCAGCTTTTTCTTCTCATCCCTGTTTCAACAATAGCTATTATTAGAAGAATTAGAGTTGTATATGAGTGGATGTGTTCTTAGGGTTCCCCAATACTCTGTTTATTTTAGACTCTTAAAATTCCTTTACTTGAGTGAAGCTGCATTTACCCTTGACTCTTCTAATGACTCACAAGATGTAACCCTTGATTTCCCAGCACTCAAGGAGTTCAAGACACTAGATTGCAATTGGTTGGGTGTAAAGAGTGTCACTTTGAAAATGCCTCTACTTGAAAGGATTTTCATAGAAATTGTTGATTCGTCATGTGAGGAGTCCGTTGATATGGAGATTTGTGCTTTACGTATCATAGAATTCGAATTCACATGTCTTGATTATTATATATCACCCAATATTTCTTTGATAGATCCATCATCTACTAAAGGTGGCTTTGCAGATATTTCTGTAAGGGATAGTGAGGCGAGTGTGCAAGAAGCATGGCTGCATGCTTGCGAGCTTCTCAAACAATCCAACCAAGTGCAACGTCTCGAACTTAACATATCGGTAAAAATATTATTTATTTATTTATTCCTTGTGTCTCTATAATTCTCAAAATCAAGATCATACTGTTAATTTGTATTACTTTCCAGAGATTTTACTTGTCTGACAATTTTTAGCTACCAATATAAGAATTATATGTGTACAGATATTGACATGTTGATATGTGAAAGTGTGATTAGTTTTATGTGAGAACTATAAGGTAATCGATATATTGATGTATTTAATCTATTAATGTTGTCACATTATATAGAGTTCTATAACACCAACTGAGAAGCTTTTGGATAAATACAAATCTGAAGCTCAAAATCTAAACACATTCACAATAAAATTGTGTGCCTTGAACAAAATTGATACGACTCAATTTTATGCATGGTGAATACTATATAGGTAAATACAAAGTGTTATGTTTGTATTAATGGAAATATTTCACACACTGGTTAACAAGTTTTTTCTTTATCAAGCAGGTTATGAGAGAATCAAAGTTTCTTTGACTCTTTTGCCTCAGTTTGAAATATTGACCCACCTAGAGCTTGAATTGGTTTGTGGTGAAATTTTGTTAGGCTTGCTTCATTAGTCACCGTTTCTCAAGATCCAATTACAGGTTAGTAACTTTGAAGGGTTTATATTTATTGCCGCTGATACTCGTTTGAGTGCCCAGCAAATATTACTTAATTGGCATGATGATTTGAATCCTGACGCAAACTCTCGCTGATGTATCTGCACAATGATTTGAGATGTGTTTATCTAAAAATTCTATTTATTTCATCAAAATCCACTTGCCTAGGGTTTGATTTGGTAGTACTCGTGAACTGCTTGTTTAGTTTATATGGTTTGAGGTATGTTTTGATGAGTTTTGAATGTCAATCCCAGCGGAATATAATAGTATAAGCTATTGTTGTTTAAATTGGATTAGTTTAATTTAAATTTTGGATCTGATTCAATTTAATTTTTATTATTTTGGATTGGATTAGTTTGATTGATATTTGGTAAAAAAAAATAATTTTTAAATTTTACAACTCATTTAAATGAATAAAAATTATAAACATAATTTGTTTAATATTTAAAAATTTAATTTAAAAGAAAATGATACATAAAGAAAAATATTATATAACAAGTTAAACTTATTAAATAAAATTATAAACTTAACAAAAAAGTTGCATATTATAATATATATATATATATATATATATATATATTATATGTCATAATTATTTTCTTTTATTAAAAATTTAATTAAACATGTAGGAATTTAATGAAAAAATTTCAACAGCACCTGAGGATGGGAACAAGCAGGCCAGACTTGTGACAAGAACACATGTTGTTTGGCTCTCTTTTTTATGTGAATTCAAATACAAAACATCCAAACTCAGACTGCTGAGCAATGTAGTTAGTGTGGACAATTGTGCACCTAGTATGGGAAAAATTCGAGAGTGTGGCTCTTCTTTCTTAAATGTACATGTTCTGAAGTTGTAAGAACATGCTCTTCCATATCTTTAATGAGGCCAGTTGAAAATTTTACAATTGTGTTTAAGATGCCAAATCAATTATATGCAAAGATCTACTTTCTGTATTGCATATACCAATATACATACTTGTAACAATTTTTTTTTTTTATAATTCAGCATAAAAGATAGCTACCTCTTAAATAAATATGTTTTTATCATAACTGATGAATAATAGTATATAAACACAGTAAGAGTAAAAAAAAAATCAACAGGAGTCAATTTAATAGTCATTACTCACACTCCCATCAATCTCATCACATTCTCAAAATGAAAAAATAATCTTCTGCTTTCTCTATTTGTACTTGCAAGTATTAACATACATATACTTCACAAATCTAAAAAGAAAGGTACATACATACAATATGCATCACAACCCAAAAATAAAAATAAAAATCATCAACCTGAAAGCAATGTGGTTATGTCCTGCCAAAAATATTGGTTTAGCATATTTATATTAAAGTGATTTAGATTCAATACCAGTACGATGCTAAGTTGCTAACCATTAATATACTCCTCATATCAAAAGCTAAGAGTTAGTTTATAACTAAACCAACGTGCTACAATCAGCACTCCTTCAAAGATAAAACTCAAAAGCAAGGCTATTCTAAAACTAAAGCTTAGAAAGAATTTAGTTCAAATTTTCTTGCAAATAGGAAACAATGGGAATGTGTTTGATTATTGTAAAGACATGCCCGATCTTCTTAAGTCTTGTTGAAGAAATCCACATTGATGTCATCTTCCTGGAACAATCCACATAAATAAATAGTAACACAGACGTCTAACTGATCAATAAATAGACAAAGTCTCATTAGCAAATAAAAAATAATTTAAGACAGCAAAATAGGAACACATTGAAAAACAAATTAAGATAGGAGAATAAAATCTCAGTAGTCAATAGCAAGTCATTTTACCACATAATAATGTGTAATGAAAACTATAAATTCAGAGAATCATAACTCCACAACATGACAGATCACAAATTCGATGAAAACTAAGTTAGATATCATAAATTCCTCATCGAACTCAAAAAGAAGAAAGTGGGAAAGGACTAAGAACTATGTTAGAGAATCTTGCTTCATCATGAATATATATGAGATGAAGATAGGATTAGAGAAAGCGAAAGAGTGAAAAAGCTTATAGACCAGTGGTGCAAATCGATTATAGATCTGGACTTCAAATTAGAGGTGCGAACTTGGAGAACAATGATATAGATCGATGATGAATCATTGGCTTTCAACAAATTGACAATGATGCTTCTTCGACATTGCGAGCGCTGAGGACGATGGTGGTGCGTGCTTGAGGAGTAAGGATGGTGGTGTGTGGCCATGACGGCAGGGTGTGGCGGCGGTATCAATTTTGCAGAATGAGAAAAAGAGAAGGTTTCTAACTTAGGTTTAGGGTTTATGTCATTATCTAATATGAAATGTGAGTTGTGACTATAGTTGATGCCTTTTCATTATTCTAATTTTTGAATTGTTTAATTTTGTTAATTTTTAAAACAAATACAAATATTTTAGTTAGGTGAGGATGAATTATTATCAAACAAGTTAGTATAGTGGTATGCATTCTTTATATTAATTTCATGACACTAGGCTCGAATCCTCCATGCAACTATGTCTAATTTTACACTAATATTTAAGTATATATAAATAGGCCAACCTAGCACGCCTACTAGGTTTCTTGAAAAGCCTAGGCTAGGCCTCTTTATCTAAATAGTCTTTTTAAAAAGCCAGGCCAGGCCATAGGTCCTTGGTAGGCTGTTTGGCCTATTTCCATCCCTACTCTTACTAGGTTGTTATGTCTCTGTCTATGACCTATTTGTTTGAGGCATGTAATACTATGATTACATTGTTAGTTGATTGGAAGTTGGAACTGATTGGAAACATCCTCTAAATAATCTTCTTCTTCTTTTTTTTTTTGAACCTTGCTAAATAATCTAATGTTGGACTGCTTATGAATTTTTTTACATATATAAATTAAAAAAATTATATACCAAACTCACTTTTTGAAGTTTAAATAGGAATATTCATTATTTTTTATATAGGCAAAATCAGTTAACTAGCGTTAGATTTCAAATGACCAAAATACAAAGTAATCAGTCAATAATAACAAGATTTTTCTTTGTTATTTTGTGATTGGAATCGGTTAACAAGATTTCCTGATTTTATTTGTTCCTGGAAATTGATTATGAGCAACTAGATTCCCTTTTTTTCATTTTTCTCTTTCTACAGTCTTAGATATAATAAGATTTTTTTTTATTTTTGCAGTATCTTGAATCAATTAACAAGATGCAGATTTCCAACTTTATTGTGTTGCTAGGATTGGTTGGTAGCATCTCGTCCTCCACTCATACTTGACACATGACAAAATCAACTAACAGTTAATCGATTCTGCCATGTGTTAAGCATGTAGCGAATGAGATGCTATCGACTAATTACAATGCCTCTATAAATATGGGTCCCTCCTCCTTCTTTATGTTTGTATGCATGAGAATGATAGTGAGGTTTATTGTCCGTATGTTTGTGTGTAGAGTGAGAGTAAGATTAGAGTACAAAGTTAAAAATAGTGAGAGGGAGGTGGTAAAATAGGAAAGAGGAAGGAGATGGCACAAAACAACTTAATGCGATATGATAATTTTCGGTATCTTGTGACAAATCTTCGTAAGCAGATAATTTTGTGTTATTTTATTAAATTAGTATATTTGATTTAGACTAGTAAATTATATTTTTTAACCAGACTAGATAACCATTTTAGTTAGATTAGAGCACTTTAAACCTATTTTAGTTGTATAGTTTAGTTAGATTAGTAAATATTTTAGTGAAATTAATATACTAAACCTATTTATTTAAATTAATATATTTTATTTAGATTAGCAAATATGTTTTTTTAGTTAGATTAGTACACTGTTAATCTGTTTATTAAAATTAGTTTGGTAATTTCATTGTTAGCCTCGTGTGTTGCGTGGTAGACGAGACCAAATGAGTAGGCCACATCGCCATATGAAGCCAAACTTGGAACAAGCCGTTTTTTAGCATGCTGCGTAGCTTTGTTTCTTTAAGTATTATAATGCTTTAGTATCTGCATTTGCAGAGCGGTGGGTCTCAGACTCACACCTTCCATTGCCTTACAGAGAGTGCACCATAACACTCCAGAATGTTGTGTTTCAATTGGTCATATGAGTGGATAGGGATCCCATTAGCAACTGCATAGGTGCATGGGATAGGCTCTAATTCTATAATCAGAATATTTAGGAGATGTACCATGAGTTACTCAGGGTGGTCCCACCTAAGGATGAGTGCAAGCGAATAGAGGAGTGACATTGGCCTGGCTCAAGAACACCTTTCCATCTCTGCAAGATAATGCAATTGAGATTAAGGTCATGCAAGTAACTCGGCATACATGTTGCTGCTAGTTAAGGGGATGTTGTTTGTAAGTCATGTCTAGAGTTCACTTGAGATGGTTGCCTCTTCTATGTGATTTTCAAGAGTATGGGATGTAACATCCCTTGCTATTTTATGGATTGACAACTTGTCCCCACAAACTAATACGGTCTTTTCAACGTGTTTTGTCCTCACTCACACACTTCCTAGAAAACTTCCAGGAGGTCACCTATTCCAAAATTTCTCCAAGTCAAGCATGCTTAACTGGGAGTTCTTTAGTGATGGGCTCCTGAAAAGAAGATGCATCTTATTAGTATAGGTAGTATTAATTAATTCTTATAAGTCTTCCTCAACTGGATAGTCTCATACCTATACAGCCTTGGGTCCTTCTCATTCTAGTGTATAATTGGTTTATTCATGTACCTCTCCGCTTAGAGGCCTTGACGGAAGCCGCTCTTATCCATGCCTTCTTGCACGGCGATCACTCCTCACCTTCGTCACTGGCGTTACATGCCCACTCCTGAGGAAGTATGTGAGTGAGGACAAAAAAACTGAAAAGACCCGTGTTGGTTTGTGGGGACAAGTTGTCAATTCATAAAATAGTAGGGGATGTTACATGGGAGGCTTAGCTGGGATCTGATGTTATCTACATTATACTAGTTTGTGTCATGTAGTGCTACAACCCGATTTGGGCACGTGACCGGCACATAGGGAATCCTCATTCCCACGTGAGTCTCGTGACCTCGAGGTCTCTCTATATGTATATTTTAATATTAAATCCATTTATAAAACATCATTCCATCTCTAATAAACCTTTGGCTCTTTGAAAGCATAATCATCATCAACAAACTTAATATTAAAAAATTTCTCTAAAGTTAGAAAATAAATCATTTCGATTTCATTTCCCAAACTGTAAACATATCTCTTGATTCAAAATTTATGAGTTTGCTCTTTATACAAAATATACATCATAAATCAATGCCAATTTATCTCTATGATCTGGGACCCGCTCGCAATGTACATTAGAGCACTCTATCTCTTACAATATACCAAAATGCAACTTTACTCTAAGTGAAGCTCACCAACTAAGAATCTCTACTGGGGAGGAGGTGGATGAGAAGGACCCGCAACAGCTAGCATATCTATAATGGAAGAAAGGAGAGGGGTGAGTTTAATCTAAAACTCAATGAGTAGGCCCTCACCCATAACTCTTTCATGGGACAACCAAGAGAATAAATAATCATATATAATCATCAGACTGGTTAATGCAATAACTCTAAAATCATATTCATATATAAATATAAAATAACTCTAAACAGAAATTCTCTGAAAAGAAAAACATAAGCAGTACTCTACTAAAGAAACAAAATCTCTGTTATGCACAATTCATGTGACATAACAAAATCTCTAAACTCTGAGGCACAAACTAAGGCCCATCTCTAATTTCTTGCCCTGAGGCGACTTAGTATTCCAAGGTTAATGGATTAACTTCATTAACACACAACCTATTTCTCTATAGCTACTGTCTAACTCAATCAGAAATCTAAATCTTTTCTTTGTATCTCATAAAGTCGTCTACCCTAGAGTTCACAAGTTCTAACATATAAAATCAATAGTTCTAAAATTCATATAATCATTACAACATCTCTAAACATTCATATTTAAAATCCAACTCTATGTAAACTCATTTCAATAATAGTGTTAAAACCTTTTAGTTCTCTGTGAGCTCTGAATCTATCTAATTACTAACAAGTTTGACCTTAGCATAACCATGACTATGAAATCATACATGCGTTTCAAGTCCACAGAATATATATCCATCATTCTGAGTTATGCGAAGATTCATGCTCTAAAATCCTTTTGTGTTTAATTTCAGATTATTTCTCATTAACAGTAACTCGTGGTACTCTGAGAACTTTGAATTCACCCGATTCTAACAGTTTAACTTTAGCATAACTGTGGCTATGGAATCATGTCTAAGGGATCACACTTTATAGACAGTGTGATTCCATACTTCCATAGAGTATGTATCCATCAATTTTCTAAATCGTGAAGATTCAAGCTTGAAAACCCTCGTTACATCTAAGTTTCTGAATCATTTCTCAATAATATTCTTTCATAAGGTTGAAAATTCTAAAATCATAAAAATACTTATTTTCTCTAAAAACTCTATCATATACTTATGCTATACTTTGGAAATCATCATAATATTTCACAAATCTCTAAATATAATTATATTCATACTCTAGCTCTTTAATAAAAAATAACTTTAATAATAACGGTCCCATGAGTTTTTAGAAAAACATATATTCCATACTATATTCAAAATCATTATCTTAGCCATAGCTTGCAACGTCATAGCTATTCATACTTTTATTTCTAATATCATATATTCATGTCACAATTTAATGAAATTAGCTCTAATGATCAACATAAGGATCATAGGATCTGAACCTACTCACTTGGTAAGGTGGACAATGAAGGATCTACACTGACAAAGCTCCTTAGAGCAAAAACAACACCAATATCTAACAATAGAGTCATAATACTCTGGATTAACTTCTAGAAATCACTAGATAACTCAGATCTGACTCCAATACTAAGGAGGAACATCACCTCTTGAATAACATGGAGGAATAGCAAAATAATCCTCAAGAACAAAGGGAAATGGAAGAATAGAAGTAGAAACATCAAGATCTCTCACCTTAAAGGCTTAGCAATGAAAGATTGGAGTTAGAATTGAGAAAAATGGAAGAAAATAGAGTATGGGGGGTGAAGAGAGGTTAAGGGACGAAGTTCTGCATTTCTGTGTGGGTACATTTTGGAACCCGAAATAGGGATTTTTATAAACTTTTGACTGCCCGAGAGGTAAATGACCGCTGAGGCGGTCCCTTTACACTGCCGCACCGCTTTACTCCCATCGCCATGGCGGTCTCCAGTACTCACTTATTTCCATTTCTTAAACTTTTCATTAACTTTAAAACATAAATGTAAATAAGGAAATACCCCCATTTAGATTTAAATAAAATATTAAAAAAATCAAAATCCCAACAATTAAAAATCTAAATTTTGTGTTTTAGTTCAAATCAGGAATTTTCAAGATTTTCTAAACTTGTGGACTAAAAACTAAATGTTTAAAGGTTTGATAAAATTCATTAAAAATCACTCTTCAACTTATTTTCCCTCAAGGAACAATTACCGGAACTTTTGATTCCAAGAGTATGGTTCTATCATATAGCCCTCAAAGAAGGCATAGGATCTTGACTTAGTGAAATACAGGACCCGATGGGTCTGGAAACTCTGAGACTATATAGAACCTGATTCCTCCCGTGTACCTTGAGTATCACATGCAGTTAACATCATAGTAAGTGATCTAGCTAGGTGTCTTGTCTTGCTAAGTTATGGATATGGTATAAAGTGTCATCGCTCAATCCTATTATTGATTGCCTTGGTTTTAGGTTTCCATTGGCCACGAGGGATATTGGACCAAAATTTGCAATCGTGATGTAAGTTATGCTGTTTATTATTGCAATGCCTTGAATTATCGACTTATGTAAATTTTTCAAGTGGATTGTATTTGTGGTGCCGCCTGATGTGCATGAAAAACACATGCCAATTCTTATGGCAGATTGATCAGCTCCATTATATGGATATAAGTTTTTGTATATTATTTTACAAATTTATTTTATATATATAAGTGGGAAATCCAATCAATGTCTTGTATAGTTTGTGTGGACATCGTATGACAACCCGCAAGTCTAGCAAATTACACTGGCACTCCAAGTATGATTTTGGGCATCCTTACATCACTACTCTGCTTCCCATGTATTGAGTGACATCGTGTGGATCATGCACAATTGTAATGAACAAGAATATAATCCCTCACTATTATTTGTCTCTCAAAATTTCTCAATATTGTCCCTCACAACCTGGCAATAGTGTCTTCATAATCTCACAGTATTTTGCCTTTTTCCTCCCTCAAAACGAGCATGCTGTGTAAGAGTTGGCACACATCGAGTTTAGCCATTGAACGAGCCACTAAAAAAGTCTAAACAGAATCAATTAATTAGAAATAAATGTATGTTCTAGTCAGAAATTGGTCAGACATAATAAGATTGTTAGAAGTGCATAAATCTTATTGTATCTAACCAATTCGAAAAGGAGAAAAAAGACAAAAAAAGGAAATCTAGTTGTTCCTAACTAAAACAAATCAAATACATGGGAAATCTATTTCTTGTTAACCGATTCCAATCACAAACTAACAAAGGAAAATCTTGTAGTTATTGACCGATTACTTTGTGTTCTTGCCATTTGAAGTCTAGTGCTAGTTAATTGATTTTGCCTATATGCAAAAAGTAAGGATATGCATATTTAAACTTCAAAAAGTGAGAGTTTGGTATATAAAATTTTTTTTAATTTATATACGTAAAAAACATTGCATACAATTAATAATATTTTGTATCGACATAAGATTAACAATATTAAAACAAATTGTAACAGGGCAAATTTTTTTTTTACATACATAAAGAGAGTTAGTCATAATGCAGTGATAAAATTATGGGTAAAATGCATTTTACCCCTTAACTTTAGGTTATGTGTGGTTTATACTCCACTTATTAAAAAGTAGATCATGACACCATGAACTTTCTAAACAGTATACAATTTTAGGTTATAGACAAGGTTTTGGTTTGCACATAATAAAAAATCAAGGGATTAAGTGCATATGAAAATTCACAAATAATATACTGGGTTGCACAAATATTTAGAAATAACAGAGGATTGAGTGTACACAAATCATATCTTTACCAATAGCTAAAACTATGTTGAGGGATATTTTACATTGTTTGGAAAGTCTAGGGTGTCATGATACATGTTTTGAAAAATTTGGGTGTAAATTGCACACGACCTATAGTTTAAGGAATAAAATATATTTTACCCTAAAATTATTTTGTGACTAGGAGATCACAAGTATAAATTCTTAAAAATGTATCTGCTTGCAAAAATAAAGATATATATGCATCATTTCTCTAAATATCCACCAAATAGGAGACTTGTGACCAGAGAGACTATGGGTTAGGTAGTGGTCACATGCCTTACTAAGTTGATAATTTGTTAGTAATACATCAATATATATATATGTTATCATTTTTATTTTACTAAATTTGACCACACACTAAGATAAAAGTTAGGAAATATTGAACGCACATCCCCTAGATTTAGCGAAATACAACATGCACCTCCTTATTAATATTAGTCCATTAATGACTTTGACGTAGCAGTTCATAGGTGCACAACACATGTTTTTTAATAGTATTGTTCTAAATATTAAAGACTGATATAATTATTGAATGATCATATTATTATCCTTATATCAAGTGATAAAATGATACCCTCTTCCCATGCTGTGGAAAAGAGCAAATAGGAAGATGGTGTGTTTTTATCCCTTAGTAAAAAGATAATATGATCAGTCAATAGTTATAACCTTTAATATTTACAACAACAATGCCTTCAAAAAGCATATGTTATGCACATGTGTACTATTCCAGCAAGTCACTTATAGAGAGGGTGCAAGTTTCATTTAGCTAAAACTCGGGTAGGTGAGTATCTAAATTTTTTGAATCAGCCATTGCTTGCTTGTGACTTAAGCAACCTTTAAAGCAACTTTTAAAAGTTGACATATTTAAAAGGTTTGTGTATTTAGCTAGTATTTTAATATGGAAACAATATGTAAGAGAATTTAACAGATTTTTTTTTTCAGTATATATCTTATAATGTTAAAAGTTCAAGATTTAACTAATCATAGTTCAAGAATAAATCAAATTATGAACTAGGGATTACTTTGTTTTATAGAACTCCTTTACTGATGATTTTTTTTTTTTTGGATAATATGTTTACTGATGATTTTGCTGTAAAATAGTGTTACTCCAACTTCCAAGTAACAAATCTACAATTCAAACAAAACCAAAAGTGAAAATTAAAAGTATAGATAAATTACATTGAGCTCTCTTGAGATTTAGTGTTATTACATTTGACACTTCTCTGGTAAAATTATCGCTAGAAGTTTATAACATCCTGAGATTTGTTAAAATTACACTAACCTTTTCTAGTAAAAAAAATGATTTGTATACGATTCTTAGTGACAAAATTATAATATTTTGATAATATTTAACATATATATTTACTAATACACCTTTTTATTATAAGTCATAATTATAAGTTTCGTCTCCATGTAATGAAAAAAATATTTTACTTTCAATCAATATGTTAAATGGTCACAATATTATAATTTTTTTTTTATAATCATGTATGTCACATGTTATATTTTTTACCACTTAAATTAACGAATCAATATTGGGAGTTTAGAATGATTTTAGTAAACCCTAAGGATCTTTAGTATTAACTTTACAATATAGAGGGGTATTGAGTATAATTACATAAAATAAAGGGAGGTAAGTGTAATTTATTCTATGGATGTGCTTGGTTAAGGGTAACAATGAGATGAAAATTTTTATGATGAGTTTCATGTACAATTTTATATATGAAACTCATCCATAAAAATTTTCACCCTATTTTTGCCTCTCGCCATACACACCATACAAGCAATAATGGGTCAATGCAATCTTGAAACTAGATTGGGCCTAATGAAATAGAAGTTTTGCTGCATAGAACTTGGGGTTTTTGAATCATGTTCACTTTTCCTCCATGGATATTCTTACCATTCATTGATGGTGCCTACTTCCCTACAATTGAAAGTCAATGCAGATCTTTACAATTGCTTTTAACCACATTTCTCAAATGTGGTTAAAAATCGATAAAAGTGTGGCCAAACACAGGACTCATAGAGATTCTTGACGTTGTGAATTTGTGCTACTAGGCACTGTAGCTTAAACTCAATTCAAACTTTCTGAATTCAGTTAAAAAAAAAAAAAGAAGCCTTGATGATATTATGGAGGAGATGTTCTTGTTCTTCTTCCTCTACAACTTGTAGAAAGAAACAAACATGCATGGAAACTAGTACAACAATGGATATCGAAGACCAACATTCACCTAGCCTCAACAACCTCAAACTTTTTGGCCTTAATAAAAACATTATCCAAACCAACTTTGGCGATGACTATGTCTTCCAAATTGTCCCAAAGTACATTCCTTTAGTTTTTTTGTTCATAGAGTGAAATTTTGCTAAAACTATTTGAATACTAGGAAAGTTCCATTATTTATTCATTTAATCGAAACACCAAAGATACCCTTCCTCTTTGTCCATGAAACCCTCAGCCCTCTCTCCCTCTTTGCTTGCATTGCTGTTGCCACTGACGATGCCAGCCATCTCTCTCCAAGATCCTATGCGCCTCGTCGGATTCCTGCCCCGATTTCTTCTCCCTCAAAATTGCCACCAAGGCCTCCAACCAAGACCCAAGACTCCCTTAACGTCAAAAACCTCAAACCCAAATCCAAGTATCTATCCTAAGTTAACCACACTTTGATTAACTGTGTTGCACCTACGCACTTCACCTAGGCATAAAACATATTACAAAATAAATATTAAAGACAGTTAAAATTTAAAAAACAATAATAAAAAAATACGAAAAGAAAAATAAAAAACACTTACACTTCATAGAATTCGGACAAAATTCTTAAAAAATAAAATGGAAAAAAAAGTACGTTCACAACAAAGAATTCGGACAAGCAGAATTCTTAATAAAAAATAATTAAAATAAATATTAAAAATAAAAAATATGAAAAGAAAAAATAAAATAAAAAAAAACACCTTACACTAGATAGAATTCAAAAACTGAATTCTTAAAAAATTACAAAATAAAAATTTAAAAATAAAAATATTAAATATTAAAAATAACTAAATTTAAAAAAGTAGAATAAAATAATACGAAAGGAAAAAATAAAAAATAGCACTGTTTACTGAAAAAATAAAAATCGAATTCTTAAAAAAATAAAAGCTAAAAATTAAAAATAATTAAATATTAAATATTAAAAATAAAAATAGCACTTTCTATTGCCTTTATTAAAATGATTTCTGTTGCTGCCCACATGGACACGTGACCGCTTCCCATTGCTCACCTCTAACAAGCAAAGGCATTGACCTTCAACAGTGAGAATCCCCTTTATTAATTAAGCAAACACAACTTTCTTTTGCATTAAAAAAAGATAGCATTCTAACTTGAATAAAAGGTATTCTACATGAGTGATTTAGTACGTAATTAAGCAAAAACAATTATGAAAGGAAGTGCTTTGTTCTTCTTCTACTACTTCTGTTTTTCCATCAAACAAATTTATCATAAATCAAAGAATTTGGTTTGCATAATGAAGAGTTATGACGCAGTGAAGTTTTACAGTGCGGTAAGATTACACTTTATATTAGGTATGCTTGATGACTAAAGCAACACACACACACACACACACACACACACATAGTATAATTAGTAAATAAGATAATCACAGAAGGCAGGTTAAGCCACACGGTAAACATGTTTTTATTGATTTGTGATATATATTTTGATTTGGCTTTTCCCTACTTTAATTAGAATACTTTAAAGCTCAAATATGTAAAAGATCATTAAAAGAATAATTTTACCTGTGAGCTTCATATTTGAATGTTGGTACAAAGACTTACCTAATTCCTTCTAGTCTTCGGCCAACACATACAACAACTGAAGACTCTCCCAAATTTTTCATGTTGTATAGGAATTTCTCTTTTGTACATGTAGTTACTTCATGGGTGCTTGTATCTACTTAACCATGAAAGGTTTCTACTACTTTCATTCATATGTATCTTTTTTAGATCAGTCAACAAACGAAAAATAACAATGCGTTACGTTGTTGATGTTTGAAGTCTTCCATAAAAGCTGTAGTTCCTTATTGTTTTTTTTCCAAGTTTCACAATTTTTAACTTATGGACAAATGGAAATTCATGGTTTGAACATTAAATAGGTTAAATGGAAAGATACACTCAGTTATATCCAAATCTTATGATCACAACAATACGTTTTGGATCAAGTAGAATGCTAGAGAAAGTCGAAAAACCACTTGAGCTGTAGATTCTTGTCCAACAGTCATTCATAAAAGCATGGTTATTGGCCTTCATGTGGTTGATAAAAGAATGTGAAAATTTGAGTTCTGGATTCTTCTTCCGAACCATGAATGGTTGACTTGGAATCAAAACACACACTAACAAACAAAACTGAAACAGAATTGACACGTATTTCTGAAAGAGTAGAGTGCAAGTGAAGGGAATTCGTGGGTGGCAACTATCGAGGCCCTATCAAATGTCAACCGCATTTCCATTATGGGCTATGCTTGGCATTGCTGGAACCCGCTTCCGAGTTGATCAGAAATGCTCTCTTTTTGTATCCGGTTAGTTTCTCCACTAATTACGGGGAATTATATTTTCACTTCATAACTTGAACTTTGTTCGTTTATTTTGTTACAATGGTGGTTTTAATTCATGAGAGAGTTAACAGAAAATTATTTTTCGTTTATTTTGTTAGTCATTTTAATGGAATGAGCCAATGAGGTGCTCAAAAGGAGCAAGCAAAGACCAACACTTCTTGTTCCCCCGACACAAAAAAAAAAAAAAAAGAAGAAAAGAAGATAAAATCATCTTTACAATATGCACTGGAGTGACTCTTTGGGCCATTTCTTTTTCCTCGATCACAATATTTGCTCACTTATTTTCATGGGAACATCTTGCTTTTGGCTTCTTTTTCCTCGATCCTCGTTGCATAATGATTATTCTCGAAGTAGTTATCTAAAGTTGTAATTATTATCTTATTTTGTTGGCTTACATTTTCAAAGTACTTACATCTCTGCTAGATTTTGTTGGTGCCGGATGGAATAGCAACCATTCTGGCAATCATACAGTTTATACCATGCACCTACATCTCTGCTAGAATAGGAACCGTCATGTAATGAAAAATGAAAAATGTTATTTGTACTTATAATGCATGGAACACCATGGGATATGAATCGACAAGTCTCATATATTGTGAATACAAATAACATAACTCTTATGCAATTTATCTTGAGAGGACTCTGTGGAACCTTTGATAGTGCCATAAAGCTTCCCAAGTTCCACAAAACTTCCAAATGTATTCGAGTGAAAAGTTGGCTTGAAAGAAAAACTGGTGAGAGGATAATAGTCTTCCATATGGAATGAACTGTGCATGATCCATAGAGTATTCCTTTGATTTTTAAAATTTACTTAATAAAAAAATAGATATCTCAATACAAATTTATCATCCAATGCATATTTCGTGCGTTGATATTATTTTAATTTGCTTGAGTCATCTTCCTAAAAGTAAACGGATAATATGCTGAACCACTTGATTTGTGTTGATGATTTCCCTTTTTGCATTTGAAGGATGACTGAAAAAAATTCCCAATGTTGTTGCTGTTAGCCTATCAAAAGCGGAAAATATGAGCATATAAGTAATATTTTGAGATCTCTCACTGTTCAAAATGTGGGATATTTAAATCTTTAAACATGTAAAATAGGGCATCTTAGCCTGTTGCTAATTTTTATGTTTAGGGACCAAATTGTCTTATACTTTAGAAGGAAAGATCTTAAGTGGACTTTCCAAAAAAAAACTGAGCTTAAGATATGATATTTGATAAAGAAACTTCAAAGTATAAAAATAATTCACAAAGATATATATTGATGATCTTCATTGTAGAAAGCTAAAATATTAAGTAATTAAAATTGTTTTTAATTATAAAAATATTATTATATTTTATTAATATGAATCAAAATTAAGATATTAAAGATGACCAAAATAATAAAAATCAGAAATAAAATTATAATAACAGATTAATATGCATATAGATTTTTTTTGGGGTGAAATATGCATATAGATTTGTCACCACCAACCCAGAGAACATAACGGCACGTGAAATTTGGATTCCCACATAAGTCTCATGATTGGCTAATATGCATAAATAAATATATTTAAAATACTTCAAGCTTAACTAAATTCCATAATTCTGAAAATGTTTCCAATCATAAATCCTAAACATAAAACTGTGTAAAATCCATAATCTAGACCAAAGCCAAACATATTAAATGACAGAAATTCTGAAAATAGTCAAAACAATATAGTGCATGTCTAGGATTCTCCTCACAATTATTGGAGCACTACTATCCTGACATAACCATCAGTAATCTCTAGTCCAAAGCGAAACTCATTCAAAAGCAACACTAGAGGAGGATCCTGGGCAAAGGGAGCTATATCTTAGGAGAGGAAATAGAGAGGTGAGTTCATCAAAACTTAGTGAGCCTCACTCACAACCCACGTGGGACAACAATAAAAGTATGTAACATATACATTCAACTGATGTAAAACATGTTATATACAATTACATATAGCTATACTGAAAACAATAATTTAACTTAATCTATGACAATAATTAATAGAGAAACAGGAGATATTGTGTACATAAATAACTAGCTGATAGCTGAATTCGAGCCAAAGCCTAATCTGATGGACACTTAACAAGGTCACATAAATGGACACCACATTGAGTTCCTTACTGTGGGTTAGCTAGTCCTCCAGTTGGCTAGTCCTCTAGCGAACCACTTGGTACCAAGGTTAATGATTAATCCGCCTTGTTAACTCGTTGATTTGTTTCTCACTATTTATTAGCTAAAAATTAATAGCAACAAAATTCACTGTTCATACAATACTAGGATTTATGAAATTTTCTGCTAATAAGATAAATATAAATCATACATACAACAAGTATAGTCCCATTAGTTTTCTAAAATAATAATTTGTCATGATAACTACAAAACAATAATTTTCTAAAATTTCTATAATCCATAAAGGCATATTTCTTGGCATAAATCATTCCAAAATTTCATAAATAATTTATACAATCTGGAAAAAATAATAATAATGACCAAAAGTATGGTCATGAACTTAAACCCATTCACCGTTGGTAAAAGTGTACTTCCACTAACAACTTGACTCTAAAGCTGAAATGACACTAGTAACTATCAAACAATATAATAAAAAATATAAATAGTTTGACTTTATCACCCAAACTGAGTTTGGAATAATAGGGAGGAAAAATATTGTGTGAAAACTATACCTACAGGACCCAAACTTATAAATTAAATAAAAAGGGGAGCTGACTAAATTCCATGAAGGTCATCCTGAAAGATATTAATTGGAGAAAATTGCAAGAAACTATGTTTTTCGCCTAGGGAAAATCCCTTCGACGGCTAAAATTCTTAAAAAAATATTTGAAAATATTATGATGTGCTTAAAATATACTAGTAATACATAACTAAAATCCAACCGAGACACGATTGACATCCCGCTGCTTTGCAATGCATCCTTGCAATGCTTATATATATTTATAATAATAATAAAAAAATAAAACTCGCGTTTCGTGAGTTGTATATATTTATATATAATAATAATAATAATAATAAGAAACCCGCGTGCCTCATGCAACATGGGTTGCTCTATACATAATAATAATAATAATAATAATATAATACCAATATACTACACATTTTCTCTTATAATATTATTAGAGTGTTTGTATGCATCTCATATTATGTTAAATTGTCAACCAAATTAATAGTAATAGTAATAATAATTCTAATACTAATAAATTTTGTATTTGGGATATCATAAGATTTATATAGGATGTAAAATGTTACTGAAATATTTACCTACATAATAATATATATTGATAGTAGTAAAACTGAATTATATTATAAACGAATTTATGGATGTAAATCATATTAATATTTTTCTAATGTTACTTAGTGTTTTGAGGTGTAATTTCTATATTTGATTTATATACTAAAAAAGGTAAACTTTTAAAATTTTTTTTATTAAATTATGAAATATAATTTTGAACATAAAATTAAGAATATTAAAATATAAATATAATAAAAACTTGTTTTTGATAATTTTATGAAATTAATTTACTCATAAACATATGATAATAATAATATTTTTCATCACAAAAATGAATAAAAAAATTCATGTTTTACTTAAATAAATAAAAATGATCAAAAAGAAAATAATAAAAATAGAAAATATGATTATACGATTAATATCTTGATTTGTATTTATAAAACATAATTGCACAATAAATATGATAGTTAAATAATAAATATTAAAATATTAATAATAAAAAATTATTCATTGAAGCGATGATTTCATGAACTTAGCATTGATATTCCAACATCCAAAATGGAGACCACCATTATGTTCAATGGTAAAAAAATAGATGTTCCAGTTGAACATTCACTTATGAGTGTTGGAATAGCATTTGTACATGAACTTCAATTAAAAGAAATTTGACTAAATAAATGAGAAGATCATTTATATATAGTGTATAGTCAAAGATTTTTTTTTAACAAGAAAAAAATCGTGTGAATTGCTTTCCTATTTTACTGTAACAACGATGACTAAGTGGAGGAGAGTGCACAGTGCACAGTGCTGACTGAATTAATCTTTTGGGTAAGATGGAATAAAATAGAATAATAAAGTGTTCATAATGATTTTAAGAAAAATGGAAACTTTGTTGCTAACCATGGGTTGGCTAATGGAAACTTTGTTTCATGGGGTCCAGCATCTCACCGAAAGATAACAAAGGGAGTATAAAGTGAAGTGAATGCCCTGATTGTTTGAGTCATGATGCACTGATTGAGAGAGAGAGAGAGAGAGAGAGAGAGAGAGAGAAAAAAAAAAATGAGGCTGCCAGGAAACTACTGATGGTGAATTGATAAATCATTTCATCTATAGAATGGTGGGACAGAATGTTTTGTTTTGGTTGATTCAAAATTCATTTAATCCAATACAAAAAAAAGAAAAATCATTTAATCTATCAACTCCGTTTCTCAAGTGAGGGCCAGTGAGGCGTGGGAGGACACTTCCCAGACTGTGAAACAGACATGGCTCAAGTCAAACTAAACGACAATAGAACCAAAAGCAAAACCCTACAATGGGGCCATGACAGCTGTAAAAGATTAAAGTCTTCTTAGCGAATTCACTAACCTGTTGTTGACTAATAACAAAGCATTTGTGAAATAACGATAGATATTTCATTTCGGGCTCTTAATTGTTCCTTTTTGATGGATTCCCGGAAGGTGCATGAGAAAAGCGGTGAGCTTTTTGGAGAACCTTTTTCCTAGTCCATATTGCTATTATTTACTGCATTTGGTGACTTTTATTGCCCACCTCCTCCTACAACCAGATAGCCATTGAGTACTGATATCCAGCAATTTCCTACACCTCCTTTCTTTCTTGCAACCCACCCGCTCTTTGTTTTCATCGTTCCCTTTTTCATTTGAGGGATGGCTGAACAAATTCCCTATGGTGTTGCTGCTAGCCTCGTCAACAAACTGGCTTCACTGGCTTTCGCTGAAATTGGACGCATTTATGGAGTCTCTGATAAGTTGGAAGATCTTAAGAAAACTCTTGAGTCTATCCATATTGTGCTCTCAGATGCTGAGCAGAGGCAAACTGAAGATCCTGTAATCAAGCATTGGATAAGCAGGTTCAAACAAGTACTACATGATGCTGATGACTTACTTGATGGCTTGGCTATCAAAGACTTGCGACGCAAAGCTGACGGTGGTAGCAAAGTTGCCAGTAAGGTGCGCAGCTTCTTTTCATCTGAAAATTCACTTATTTTTCGTGCTAAGATAGCTCGTAAGATTGGGAAGATTCAAAAGAGTTTTGAGGATGTAGCTGGAGATATGTCTAAGTTGGAACTGAAGCCAAGTCTGATAGTTCTTAGGCAAAACGAGAATGACTGGAGGGAAACAAGTTCTTTTGTTTTACAATCAGACATAATTGGAAGGGAAAAAGACAAAAATAAAATTGTTGACTTGCTGAAGCAAACACATGCCAGCCAAAATGTTTCCCTGGTTGCTATTGTTGGTATTGGGGGCTTAGGAAAGACCACTCTTGCTCAATTAGTGTACAATGATGCTGACGTGCAGAAGCTTTTCCATAAAAAAATGTGGGTGTGTGTGTCCGATGATTTTGAAGTAAAGTTATTGTTGAAAAAAATGTTAAAATCCTTAACAATCAAAGATGTTGATGGCTTTGAATTAGACCAGCTACAAAAGATGCTTCAAGAAGAATTAAATGGGCATAGGTATATCCTTGTCCTTGATGACGTGTGGAATGAAGATGAACTAAAGTGGAGTGACTTAAGAACTTATTTGATGTGTGGAGTTCAAGGCAGCAAAATATTAGTGACAACTCGTAGTACAAGGGTATCACAAACTATGGGAATAAATGATCCCTACGTTTTAAATGGTTTGACAAAAGAGCAATCATGGACTTTTCTTAAAAATGTGATATTTGGTGATGATACTAGCAGAATGAGCCAAAATCTTCAATTAATTGGTGAAAGAATTGCAGAAAAATGTTGTGGAGTACCGCTGGCAATCAAAACCATGGGAGGCTTCTTACGAAATACAAATTTAGAATGTGATCAATGGTCAAATGTTTTAAATGATGATATTTGGAGATTGTGTAAAGAAAGACGGAGTATTATGCCTGTGCTGAATCTTAGTTACCAAAACTTGTCACTTGAATTAAGACAATGTTTTGCATATTGTTCTTTATATCCAAAAGATTGGGAAATTCCAAAGGATGAATTGATTCAATTATGGATGGCTCAAGGTTACCTAGCAAGTTCAATTGGAACGCAATCTATGGAAGATGTGGGCAATCAATATGTCAAGACTTTGTTGATGAGATCTTTTTTCCAGGATGCATCTATGGACAAATATGGTGAAATTAGAGGTTTCAAATTGCATGATTTGATGCATGATCTTGCAATGTTGGCAGCTGGAAGTGATTGTTACTTGGTTCCCGAGGGAAAAGTAATCATTGGAAGACCCATGCATGTCGCATTTCAGGACTCTAAAACTGTTCGTTCATTGGGTATGTCAGGTGCAGGCAGACTAAGGACAATTATTTTTCACCTTCCAGCAGCTAGATTAATGACAAGCCCATCTTTAATACAAAAGTTGAAGTACTTGCGTGCTTTAGATTTATCAAATTCTTCTACAGCCCAGTTGCCCAGTCCATTGACAAAATCAAGCATCTAAGATATCTTGATCTGTCAAAGTGTGGTGAACTGATTAGTCTGCCCAAGTCCATTGGCAATCTTGTTTGCTTACAAACGCTAAAATTAAGAAGGTGTTCCAGGCTTGTTTTTTCTACTGAAGTTATCACGAAGTTGATCAATTTGAGACACCTTGACATCAGGGATTGTAAATCCTTTGAAGAAATGATGCCAACTGGATTGGAAAAATTGAAGTCATTGCAGTACTTATCAAACTTTAAGGTGGGAGCTAGTGTGGAGAGAAAAAGTGGCAAACTGAATGAATTGAAGGAGCTTAATAATATAAGAGGTGATTTGGAAATCTCTGAATTACACTTAGTAGAAGATGTGGCTTCAGAAGCCCAAGAAGCAAATTTAAAAGCAAAGAGACACCTTCAGTGCCTAGATTTGACATGGTCAGCAAGAGCAATAAACAAAAATAGCGACAGCTTGCAGTTATTGGATTACCTTTGTCCTCATCAAAATTTGAAAGAGCTGAAAGTTCGGGCGTATCCAGGAGTGAGGTTTTCAAGTTGGCTTTCTACACTCACCAATATTGTTAAAATCCAGCTCTCCTTTTTCATAGTTGCCAACGTGTCCCACCGTTAGAAAGACTCCCTTTCCTTAAGACGCTCATTATTCAGGAGATGGAAGAACTGCAGTGCATCCATTGCGACGAGATTTCTGATGTGTTCTTCCCGTCTTTGGAGACACTCTTCCTTGAACGCTGCAAGAATCTGAGGGGATGGCAGAGGTTGCGAGATGACAACAAGCCAGATGACACTTGCAACCATCTTTCACTGCCCCCTTTTCCTCGTCTTTCTTCTTTACAGATTATCTCTTGTCCAAATTTGACTTGCATGCCTACTTTCCCGCACCTTGTTGAGGAGTTGGGGTTGTTTTCTTGTAGCATGAAGCCGTTGATTGAAACATGTTCAGTTCAGCTTGAGCCTTCCTCCTTGTCTCCTCTTCATGCGCTCAGAGACTTGAACATTGGTGAAGAAGTTACAGACATAGAAGCAATGGCAGAAAACTGGATGCGAAACCTCACATCTCTCGAGAGTCTCTCTTTTCGTGGATCGTCAATTATTCAGCATATGTCAGGGCACTTGCAATATCTACCTGCTCAACTTCAGGAACTGTATATTAGAGATACAGAAGATGACAAGCTTTGTCTGTGGGAATATGAGGAGAATAACAACATGCAATGCCAAACCCCCTTTCACTGCCTCCGTTCTCTGCAGCAAATCTCTTTTGTGGTTTGCTCAAATATGAAGGCACTACCAGAGCAGATCAGCGACCTCCAATCCCTCACGCATATTTCGATCGAGTGTTGCCGTGAATTGGAGTCATTGCCTGAAGCCATGTGTCGCCTTACCAATTTACAGTCACTTAGTATCTACGGCTGTCCCCTTCTACTTGACAGATGCCGGGATGAATCCGGACAAGATTGGCCTAGGATTGCTCACATCCCAAACAGATACATATCGCCATGTTGAATCCCCCAAAGGTAATTTTCCAACATTGATGCTATTAATAATATATAATTGTTTTCTACTGTTTGATTTTCTTCATTCTAATTATAACACTTAAATCGTCAAATGTGGAATGAAAAAAAAAAAGTGTAACATCTGGTAAAAAATCTAAATTCATATGTGAGTATAGTATTCCACAAAAGCAGTAGTGTCTTTTTATTTCTTTTCGATTTCCCAATTTTAACCTCATGGCTGATTTTTAAATTGCATCAGGGTGGAAGTCACGGTTTGAACAATGACAGTTGAAATGGGAGGATTCGCTGTGTTGGCTTTGCAATTCCTCTGATCACATCAATCCATCTTGCAGAAAGTTAAATGCTGAAGATCTTCATAAAAATTTCTCAATTTCCAAATCTGTGTGCAATAATTATTCAGGTGTTCTTCATTTTATATCTCATTGGTTTTTCGTTATTTTTTTTTATTGAAAATTCTCAATATTTTGATGCAAATGGTTAGCTAGCACACAGAAAGTTGCTAGCCAGTAGTCATTTTCAGATATCAGTATATAAGTATGTTTCATTCACTGGTTTAACCCTTCTTTTGTAGATAGGAATCTTTTTATCTGGTTTAGATCATTACCAAAAGTGTATATAACAATTCCTCAATTCATCGAACATGTATATAATAATATCTCTTACTTCCCAAAACTTGGTATTAATTGAATTAAATCCCCTTGTCAACATACTAGCTAACTTGTCTAGCTAACCGTGAAAGTGATAAGTGAAGCAAACAAAGAAGGATTATTTGCTTTGCATTCACTTTAGAAAGATGGAAGTAGTATTACCCGTTAACTGACAGAACTTGTATGAGCTATTTGTGTTTTAAAAACATACCATAAAAACAATGGGGTATTTGATTGAGGTTTTCCTTTCCCTTTTGCATAGGAAAAATTACTCTATTACAAATGCATTCCCACAAACAAATATACCTTTATATTGTGTAAAATGCAATGAATTAGCCATCAAGACTTCAACATATACTTTACTAGCAACAATGTAGTTTTATTTGATAAGAAACTCAATCTGCTTGTTTAGTTGCTTAGTTTGAGGCAGAGAATTTTAGCTCACAGTTGTATATTTGTCATACCATTGATTGTGTTATTTATCCATATTCTGCAGAAGTTGTAATCCATTAGCAAATGGGAGGGAGTGTTTTCTTCGGTTGAATCGTGTAAATAGATACATGGGCATGGTCTATCAGTCATATTTTCACTACTGACATTATGGAAAAGGAAGAAGAGTATTTCACTTCAAAAGCAGCAAGCTGAACTCACAACGAAGATTTACATCAAGGTAAGGCTACAATTCATATCTGAACTGCTTAATGACCAAAGCAAGATAAAGCATATTAAAGAGCCTCGTCCTTTTTTCTTTCTCCTCAAGTTTTAGTAACTATTATGATACCATATATTTCTTATAGGAAACAATTTTAAAATTGGTTTTATGATGCATGTATCCAATTAACTAATGTTTTTAACATTCAATATTTAGGGTATGTTTGGTTGAGGGGTAAAAAATAAGGATAGAATTTACATGAATAAGTTTCCTGTGTAAAATAACACAAAAAACTCATTCATCTAATTTTTAGCCCAATTTTTATGCTCAAACCAAACACACCCAACCAAGTAGGAAGGTTCATTCCAGTCCAAGACAGAACATGTAGGAAGGTTCATCAAGTATTTATGAGGATGATCAAGAATCAAATCCAAGTTATAACAAAGTATGAGTGAAATGCTTGTCAATCCAACACCCATTTGTTTCCAAGTTATTAAATACTGTAAAGAGAAAGATGCATCTCAAGTGCAAGATTCTAGAAACAATTTTGTACAAGAAATAATTATTGGCAGCATTTTACACATTTCCCATTTACTATTGTTTCTTATAGGAAAAAAAAAATTATTGAAAGAGAATAAAGGAGTAGAATTTCAATTGCACGGGGAAGATGTGTATCTCAATTGCAATTTACAATAGTGAAGTTCTAGCTGTTCAAAAACCAAACAATATTAACAATTGCAGAACAACCACTAGAAAGGCTACCTGATATAGAAAAGGGCACTGTTACATTCATGTCATAATAATCACAAGACTGATTATGCTTATTTGTAGGTTGCTCCCAACTAATGCCGATGTCAAGGATGAAGGAAAATGACAAATATACAAGCTTCACTCAATAGTATTATTGGTAAAAAGGAGAAAGCATAGAAGACAAGTGAAACCACACACGTAAACTTTCTTTTTATTGGTTTGTACTTTGTAATATACAGAATATAAGCACCAGTAAAGACAGTAGATTAGATAGAAAGTAATTTGATAGCTGGAGGTAGAGGAAATCTTAGGAAAACTAGAAGTGAAAATATTAACAGCGATTTGGTTTTTAATTAATATTTTGAATGTAAGCATGATGTATGACATGATTCTGTGGCATTATCTAATCCATGTTGTCTTATTTGTTGTTGTTGATTTGTAATATAGAAGAATCTTCAACTATCGGCTATTGTCTATTTTAATTAGAAATTTAGAAGACTTCAAAGCTTAATGTGTAAAAACTTGTTAATTTTGCTAGCAACTTCATAGGTCAATATTGGTAAATTGAAAGACTTATCGGATTCTTTCAAGTCTTTGACAAAAACATACAACTACTTAAGACTATCCCTAATTTCTTATGTTGCATAAGCATTTCTCTTCTGTACATGTAGATGTAGTTACTTATGGTTAATCGTATTTTGCTTAGGCATGAAAGCTTCTTAATGTTGTCATTCATATGCATCTTTTCATATATGTCAACAAATAAAAAATATTAAGGTGTCATTGATGTTTGTTGTTGTCTTCCATGAAAGCATTAATTCCAAGTTTCACATTTTTTAACTTCATGACAAAAAGAAATTCACGGATTGAATATCAAACAGGTTTAATGGGAAGATTCACTCTGCTGTGTCCAAACCTTCAGATAATATTGGAACAAGTGAAATGCTGGAGAATGACAGAAATTGCTTGAGCTCTGGATTCTTGTGCAACAACGATTCATAAAAGCATGATTATTGGCCTTCATGTGGTTCATAAGAGAATGTCAAATATTGCTCGAGTTCTGGATTATGATTTCTAGCATTCAAGTCCTCTTCCTATTCTATATAGAACCAAACAGGATCAGCAACGAGATGAAGGTAATTGAGATGAAATAGGATCACCTCCGATGATTATCATCAACCCAGTTTTGAAAGCAAGAAGTACAACAGTACAACCCATGACCAAGACAATGGCTGCATTAGATTCGAAACACTAGTTGATTAACATAAATGACACAAAGTTCTGAGAACTAAGGGTAGAACTTTTGCAGGGAAGCCAATTCAGATATGCTGGATGAACTGTATGGAGCAAGGCAAGGGAGGATGCCTTGTGATTATTAGTATGGTGTCCGAAACCATATTTTGGCTAATTGATTCTTCATATGCCTTTGGTGTTGATTGTTTCCATATTAACTATTCAATCAAACTGATGATTGTATTGATTGTATTTGCATCTAAGAAAATGTTAATATTCAGTTATCCACCAATAATTATACCATCAGATGCTGTTTGTCAAGAAACACGGTTTGGGAACCTGCCATTGCTTGCATTATGGAAAGCTTATAAACCTGCCAAGTATTTTACTTGAGTCCAACTTTATTGATAAGTGATAACATGAAGACACAAGTGTGACTCTTTCTATTTTAATTTGAGAAAGCAATAAGATTAAGGAAGCTTAAATGGTGCATGTTAATGTATACGATTCCATTTTAGATGCCAATAGATTTAATAGAAAATTGAATAAACTTGAAGAGGGTGTTTGATTAAACAATGTAAACTTTGTTTGACTACTAATGCTAATCTTATTAATGCACACTCCATAAAAGTATAGGAATTTTAATTTGCACATGACAAGTTTTTCTCATCATGGGATCCTTCAAATTTGGACATTATCAAATAAAACCTACGATTAGTGATTATCTTGATTTATATCATAGAGCTGAAATCAGTTAAATAGGTCACACGATTCAAGTGCCTTGAAATCAATTTAGCTTTTAGAGTTGTGGAAGAACTATTAACATGCTAACATTGGAGCTAAATGAAGTAGTGTCTCTCACAACTTTAGTCTTTAAGTGCTTAAATTATACAACCAAATGAAGAACAAATGTAAAGAGAAATGCGTTTATGCAAGGTTATGAATCAGATTTATCGAAACTTCAACATAACAATTTTACCTTTTTTAACTAAAATATTAAATGATGAATAATAGGGATAAGAGTCAAACTTACAACCTTCCATAATTCATTGAGCCATGCAGGAATCTACCGTTAAATTGGAGCTTACTTGCACATGGCAATTTTACTTATTTGCTTTTTTTTAAAAAAAAACTAAAATAAATTGCTTATATTTCAAGGTTGTATGAAGTGTTCACTTCGTGTGCGAAAAAGAAAATATTATAAATCACAAATAACATCTGTGAAGCAAAATGAGTAATTCTTATAAATTCTAGTTATTTACTTGAAAGTAAAGAATGGACAACATAGTACACAAGACTCACATGTTAAAGCCTCACTCTCATACAAGTTATTTTACAACAGATCAAGAATCTTCATAAATTAGGATGACGTTCAACCTTGCAAATGAAATCCTCACATAAAACATAAAATTGATTAAGTAATTATTCTTTGAAATTTCAACTCTATTTGCAGGGTATAAATTGAAGCATCTATTGAAAAAGAAAGCCTACCTACATATAATTTATCTCTTTATTGTTTTCTTAAGTGTGAGGAGCAATACACACTAAACTACAACTCAGTACAAAAAACAAGTGCCCTTTTACCAAAAGGGAGCTACGGTCCTTCAAGTGCATTTTACCTTGCAAGCTGCCACCTTCATGGCAATCAATGAAGCCCCATCCAAGTATACTTTGTAGCGCTTTACTGGATGACAGACCATATGCTAACACACACAAAAAGTCACAGGAAATTATTGTAATGCACCACTAGTGTAAGCTGTAAGGGAATCATTCCATGGTTAGTTCCACATTAATGGCCCAATTGAACAAGACTTCAGCTCTTAGACAGGAAATTAGTGCCAATATCATCACACTATCATTTTAGGATGTTGAAATTCTTTATGCATCTACTGCATTATGATCGTTGTGTCATAAGAGGATACTTAAAGAAAGATTGTCGAAATAATAAGAACATGGAAAAAGCTCAAGAAGCAACAGCCTCTCAAGTGAGTATGCATGTATGTATGAATGTATGTAAGTGTAAAGGTTGATGTTTTTATGCCCCACAAGAAATGTGTTCATCTAAAAAGTGGCTAAAAAGATTACCACAATGTAAGATCTGTGTTTTGTGCAATCCAGACACCATAAAATGTGCCCACACGAGATTGAGTCGACCTAGTTTGTGGTATCCCTTCAACAGCCAAGAAAATTGAAGTATCATTTAAAAAGACTTTTTTTGTTAAGACACATGAACTAGTTCATTTGTCCCCTTCCACTGAAGGACAATCAACTAGGACTACAGACCGAACTAGTTCATTTGAAAAATAAATAAAAGCAACTATTCGATAACGTGTCTAATTACCCAGCACATTTTCTTCACTCCATCTTTGAGGAAAAGGGATGAGGAAGGGAAAGGAGGGTTGCGGGAGAAGCGCACCCGAAAAATGTATGCCACGCTCAACAATTCCTTTACTCACTCATTTTCAGAACCTAAAAATCTTAAACCAAATAGTATTTTGCTTCTCGCCACTTTCTTTGAGGACAGCCACTCATTCTCTATCATAAAGCTATCAACTCAAATCTCATCCCTCCCTAAAGATATTTCCACATTCCAGTGCCTCCAGGTATGCACATGAATCAAGCTTGCAAACTCAACCTTCTCATATCAACCATATAGGAGGAAAAAAAAAACAAAACAAAAATGAAAAAATCTTGACATGAAATGTTGTCACACCAAATTTCATAATCCAAACCAACTCAGTCTACTAGTCCTTTGTGAGAATGCTCTACCTTAGAACATGAGAAGAGTTACATCATAGAAAATTGACCATTTGCATTCATAGGGGAGAGAAAAAAAAAAGACATGTCAACCCAGCAATAATTAAGCAGAAACTCAAATAAAAGGGTTAATTCTCAATAGTCAATGCTTAACGTCTACTTCAAGAAACAAGAGACAAAAGCATACATCTCAAACAAAACAACTGAATTTCTACCTTCTTCAAAAAATCATTCACCTAGCAGTCCAAAGCTATCAAATGGTCAAACCTAATAAGAATATTTGAAATATCATAAGCACATAATCAAAACCATCAAATAGAACAATTGTGCACTTTCCAACACATGGTTAACTAACATGCAATTTTTAAATAAGTAAAATAAGACCAGTGAAGCATGAAAAGGTAGACCTACTTAACCACAAGGACCAATTTTTCCATGTAGATAATGAAGTCTTTACTACAATGAATTCTGGTATTGAGACTTCTAGATCACAACAAATTACTGCAATTGCCTGCATTAGAGTTACAACTACAGAAATAGTGCATGCTTCCAAAGACCTATTAGAAAGAGAAAAACTTAGAAGTACTACGTATTTGCCTAGTAGTTCCATATTACCATTGCAATCCATTATTGCTCTTAAATTCTTAATAAAATAATATTGAACCACATGAAACTTAGATAAAAAGGCAATGCAATATAAATCCCTGAGGACCTCAAAATAAAGAAGAACATAGTACAAGGTTCAACACTTACCCTAAAACACACTTTCCCTTGTATAAGGCCATAAGGAACAGGACCAAAATGCCATGAATCATGTGACACATAAATGTTATCCCCTTGAATCCAAACATGCCCCTTTGGCACCTGTGGAAAAAGAGATTATAAATTGAGCAAGAAATCAAACTTACACAAGTTAAAAGAATAATAAGATAATTAGCAGCAGCAAAGCAAACTAGCAAGAACCTGTAAACCATAAATTTAAAGCAGAGAGAGAGGGGGGGAGAAGAAGAAGAAAAAAGATGATGGGAAACAAATAGTATAGCTGCGGCTACTACATACCAAGTTCATAATTAATTTCTTATTAAAAAAACTAACGATTAAGGTGTGTTAGGACTTGAAAAGGGAGTTCGATTGAAGTGATACTTTAATCAAAATGACACGGATCATAGTGAAAATAAACAAAAGCAGATTAGGATTAGATTCTAATAATTACATTTGAACTAAAAAAACATCTCAGCCAAAAGCATAGTGAAATTTTAAGTAACATAGCCAGTCATCAGACAAACGCACACCATCAAGACTCATATCAACTGTCAAGTAACATACACAATGTGTTTCTCTCTATATATGCAAGAAGCAGTAGTAAAACGCTCTAACCAATCTCTAAGTCAGTTAAGTATTCAAAGCGCAAGACATTTGTGATTTGTGTTATGTACTAGCATGGACCTATGCTACGCAAGAGTATATCAGTCCATGTGTGAATATTTAACTATTTTTAGTATATGGTGTTATAAATCAAAACAGAAAATAATAAAAAAAAGTAAATATTGTGATAAAAGTCACAATAAAATTCACTGCTACATATTTGTTAGATTCAGAGCAACAACATTTGAGTATAATGTACATAAATCAAATTATATTCTAAAACTAAAATCAAATATTAGAAAACTAAAATCACCAAGTATTGAAAAGCTTGGTCAATATGCCCAACAAAAGTTTCAAGAGCTCAGTCTATTGGCCATATGCTATTCCATTCGTAAAGTACTTGATCCAGTTTGACCCACCTAGTTTCAGGAGAAGGTAGAATTTCTATTGTAGTGTTGTGATCATCCAGCGGGTAACAAAAGTCCATTGAAAACCCAAGTGTTTTCGGTAAACTTACACTTGGCAACACTCCACCAAGACAAAATAAGATAATCATTTTATATTTATCTACTATCTTCAGGGTTTTGTCTCTCCAAGTCAATGGTTCACAAATTAAACTTATTATGTTTCTTGAATGCCTTAATGTTATATACAAAAGGCCTCAATTAGGATGCATTATCTAAGCTGCCTAACATAGAAGGAATTCCAGTTGATCATTTAGATATTCTCTTATTGCTGCATATGTAGAATATTTAAAATCACATATGGGAGTCATTTCTCATCCAACAAACTCGATAATTTCAGGGGTCCAAAAAAGATTATAGACAACAAAATAATTTACTTGCTCAACTATTGTGAGAATCCTTGTTAAGAATTATATGAAGTTACATTAGTAGTGTTTTCTCAGTTGTACTTAGTTTCCCTGGGAAGTATCATAGATCTGATAACATATCTTTAGGTGTCAAGAAGAATATAAAGGATAAACTAATTTGGCTTATTTTTGTCATCCAGTAGTTCAATCTTCTCGCATCTAAGATAAACAAATATTTAGTAGATTACATTTCTGTCCATGAATCCTTTTTTTTCAATAATTAAAATCATAGTAAGACTCATAAAGTCTCGATGCAAGAGAGGTAGGAACAATAATGCACAAACAAAGCAATTAAAAGAACACTTAAAAAGCAGCCTAACATGAATAATAGGAAATTTCCACAATAAAACACCTACAAGGCTACAACAGCATTGATTTCTTGCTACACGATTTGAAGCTTCCAAACATTCATCAATTTCTTGCTAAACATAAAAAGGACCTGCCTTGGGCATTATCTAATTTTCATAAACAAATTCCATTCAAAGCATAGACAACAATAGCCCTCACCATTAATCCATGATACTATTAAGGAGGAGCATGTTTGTACTTTCAATTTAATGTCAAAGTACTTGAGATACAAATTGCAGAACCTACTAACATGTAGATAACATTAAACACCACATATATAGAATGAACTCATAGACTACTGAAGCTTATTCCAGAATGGGAGATAATCATAGCTAATAGAGTTCAACAAAGTCGGAAGATATTCAGTAAAACCTATAAAGAAGTAGTTAAACACTTATAGAAGGGTTTTTTTTTTTTTGGAAAAAGAATTCCTAGCAAAAAATCACTAAGAAATCATTGTAACAAAAAGCAACAAATTTTGAGTCTTTGTATTGTTGTCCATTTAGCAACGCCCCAAGAAAAATTGGGGTAGTTTTTTTTTATTTGTCTCAGTCTTGTAGAATTATAGTAAGACCTGTTGCACAACCACGTAGTTTAAGAAAATCAAACTGCATAAAAGCTAGAGTCAAGAAATCAAAGTGCAAGTCATCTTGGTGTAGAATGGGATAGGAAAATAAAAACCCAACTTCTATAAAGATGGCATTATGTACTCTAATAGAGCAACAAAATAGCTGAGGAAATATACTGAAATATGTATATTAAACTGAAAGGTAGAAGATGCTATAGAAGCAATTACAGAGAGGGGCCTTGAACACTATAGTAGCTCAACACTCCAAGCCCAGGACTAACTGAATGCCTACCTCCTCCCCTCTTCCCCTAAGAGCAATATACCCCTTTCCCTCTAACAAAATACACGTGTTATTCCCTTACACCCTATTCTGTTATAACTCCATATCAGCTATGGTCCCACAAAATCCTTTCCCCTATGCTAAGTCACCAGCATTCCTTTCCCCAAGTTGCCCCAATACTTCCTTCTTTTGTAAACCTTAATCGTATCAGGGAATTTATCCTTAACAATACCCCCTTCTTGAACTACCACCTTGTCCTCAAGGTGGAATTCTGGAAAGCTCAGTTTGATATCAGCCCATCTCCCATGAGCTCTCAAAATCCAAAGGTCTTTCCAATGGATTAGCACTTCTTTCTCTCCTTGCTCATTTACACGGGTTGCTAAAATGATTCAGGTTGCACCTTCAGTTCCCATTCTTCAATGAGTCCTCTTGGTAGTGGTTGGCACTTAGCTTCAGGTGCCAAACATTTCTTGAGTAGGGAAACGTGAAAAACGGATGTACCAATGACCTAGGAGGAGCAGTAACTTATAAGCAATTTTTCCCACCCGCTCAACAATCTCAAAAGGACCATAATATTTAGGACTAAGCTTCTATTACATCGGCTTTCAAGAGACTTCAGCCAATAAGGTTGAATTTTCAAAAACACCTTGTCCCCTACTTCAAATTTAACTTCGCTCCTCTTCTTGTCTGCTTGATCTTTCATTCTTTCCTGGGCTCTATTTAAATACCATTTCAACTCCTCCAGCATGGAGTCCCTTTCAGCCAATAACTGATTTACATCTTCCACTGTCGAGGCCAGTGAATTTCCTCTAATGAGTGCAGGGGATCTCTTCGTATAGGACCTTGAATGGGGTCGTCTTGGCAACAGAGTGGTATGTGGTATTGAACCATAGCTCAGCCCATGGTAACCATTTGTGCCACTGTTTTGGTTTTGCACTTGCAAAGCGCGGAGGTATGTCTCCAAACACCGATTCACCACTTCCGTTTGGCCATCCGTTTGTGGATAGCAACTGAACTTAAGTTTAGTTCCAGCTTGTTTAAACAATTCAAACTAGAAATTGCTCATAAAAATTCGATCCCAATCAGTCACAATGGATGTTGGAAATCCATGTAAATGAACTACTTCCTTAATAAAAATCTCAGCTCCTGTTTTAGCGTGTATGGGTGATTAAGGCCTAAGAAGTGAACATATTTAGAGAGTCTATCTACCACTACCAAAACCGTATCCATACCTTGAGACTTTGGTAATCCCCAATAAAGTCCATCGAAATGTCCTCCCACACCCGAGAAGGAATTGGCAAAGGCTGGAGAAGGCCCGCTAGTGACAATGTGATGTATTTTTCCTCACACTTCACATCCCTAGATATACCTCTGAATTGTCTGCCTCATCCCTCCCACCAAACCAGTCCTGAGATCCTCTTGTATGTTCGGAGAATCCGAATGCCCCCAAAACTGAGTCATGGAATTCTTGCAACAACACCTTAATTCTAGGAGAATCCTTAGGAATTACAATCCTCCCCTTGTAATACAGTCTCCCCTGCTTGAGTTCATATCCTTCTTGTCCTGCCTTCCCTTCAATCAGCCTTTGCATAACCCCTTTCAGGATCTCATCCTCCAGCACCTCTTCCTCCAGCCCATCCCAATTCTGAAATGTCATTGATGAGATAGCCTCAAAGATGGAACGTCTAGCAGAGCATCTCAGCTCCATTTGTTTTTCCTTCCTTGTAGACAATCTCAAAATCAACCCAAGTAACTTTGCTATCCATTTTTGTTGTCCTTCCCCCATTAACGTTGGTCCACCAAGTGTTTCAGGCTCATTTGATCTGAATACACTATGAATTTCCTGCCCAATAAGTAGTGTCTCCACTTCTAAATAGCTAGCACTATGGCCATCAACTCCCTCTCATAAACGGACTTCTGCTGGGCCCTATCATAACTTCTGGCTCATGTACGCCATTGGTCGTCCTTCCTGCATTGAAACGGCCCCAATCCCCTTCCTTGAGGCATCTGCTTCTATCACAAAAAGCTTTTCAAAATTAGGGACTGCTAGCATAGGAAGGGTGGTCATGGCTTCTTTCAATCTTTCAAAAGCCAGCTGCGCTTCTATGCCCCATTGGAACTGTCTTCTTGAGTAGCTGTGTTAAAGGCCATGCTATTCTCCCAAAACCCCTCACAAACCCGCAATAATAGCCTGTAATGCCCAGGAATCCCTCACCCTTTCAAGTCTGTGGGCCATGCTTGCATTGCTTCAATTTTTTTGGGTAGCTTTAACCCCTCTCCCAAGATCAAATGCCCCAAATATTCTATTTCCCTCTGCCCAAAGGAACATTTTTTGATGTTAACGAAGAGGCTATTCCTTTTTAGTAGCTCTAGTACCTTTTGTAGATGCTCCCAATGCTCTTCCTCTGTTTTCTGTAAATAAGAATATCATCGAAAAATATCAAAGCGAAACGCCTCAAGAATGGCTTAAGGACTGAGTTCATGAGTGCTTGAAATGTTGACGAGGCATTAGTGAGCCCAAAGGCATCACCAAGAATTCATAATGCCCTTCATGCGTCCTAAAGGCAGTCTTTTCCACATCCTGCTCCCTTATACGAATCTGGTGATATCCCAATTTTAAGTCCAGCTTGGAAAAATTTGGGCGCCTCCTAGCTCATCCAAAAGTTCATCAATGATTGGTATCAGAAATTTGTCTGGAATCGTGACCTTATTCAATGCTCTATAGTCAACACAAAAACGCCACCCACCATCCTTCTTCCTCACTAAAATCAGGGGCTCGAGTAGGGCTGGTACTGGGCGGATAATACTGAATTCAACATCTCAGCAATAATTTTCTCAATCTCGTTCTTTTGAAAATAAGGATACCTGTATGGCCTGATGTTCGATATCTCAGCTCCCTCCTTTAACGTGATTGAGTGGTCCTGGGGTCTTGGTGGTGGTAAGCCTTCAGGGAGATGACAAACCTCTTCATATTGGCGCAACGTTGTTGAAGCTGTGAGGTATTTCTACCTTCTCATAGCTTGTCATGCTCCCTGTTCCTCGCCCCCTAGGTCTGCATATGGCGTAACCACGTATGCCTCCGCTTTCGCCTTTAGCGCCTTCATGTTAATCGCCAAGAAACCAACGTAGTGCTCAATGAAGGGTCCCTTGGATCGCTTCCATTCTTCCCTTCTTTCCATTGAATGTACAGTTTCTGAAAGTTTGCCAGATATCACCCAAGCTAGCGATCCACTCATAGCCGAGAACCACATCGGCGCTTCCCAGCCCAAGAACAAAAAAGACTGGGTGACACATGTACTTCGAACCTCCACCCTCAAGTTTTCACACAGCCCAACCCACGTCGGATCTCCCCGTTCCTACCTCCACTATGAAGGGAATGTGTCTTCGTGGTAGCTAAAGACGTTTAGCTAAAGTAGTTGAGATAAAGTTGGCGTTAGCTCCGGTGTCAACAAGGATGATGACCTCGGCTCCCCCTACCTCGCCCCTTACCTTGAATGACTTGTTCAGGGTAGTAAATCTCCTAAGGCTGTTGAACGTAAGGTGCAGGGACTTCATCGCGAGCTGGGTTGCTCCTCCTCGTGTTGCGCGTCATCTTCCCCGCTGAGTTCCTTAACATCAGAGTCTTCAAGGAGGACTAACTTATAGTGTTTGAGCTTGCAAGTGTGCTCGCGATCCCACCGCTCACTGCACTTAAAGCATAAGCCCTTGCGACTCCTCTCCTGGAGCTCTTCGTGGGAGAGACGCCTCCTGTGACGCCACGTGTTCCTTCTAGACTTTGCGCACCTCCACCTGGCCCAATGACTTTACTCCCATTGTTTTTGGGTAAGAGATGAGGAGGGTGAGAGAACTTATAAGAACTTGGGCTTTTAACTTGGCCCAAATTTCGCTCCCCTGCCCGATGCCCCCACTCGCCATTCCCTTTCCATTCCTCGAGTAAAAGGGCACGGTCCTTGATCTCAGCTGGAGTCCAAGTCCAAACTCTTCAATTCAGCCCTTAAGCTACTCTTCAGCCTATTTAGGAAGATACCCCTGAGCACTTCCTGATCTACATGGCACATTAGGCTAGAAATGCGTTCAAACTCTTCAATGTAGTCTAGCACCAAGCCCACTTGCTGGCGTAAGCGAGGCCCATGGGGTCATTCGCTAACCCAGGTTGGAAGCGGCGAGTGATGCCGTTACGAAACGAGCGCCAAGAAGGAAATTGAGTTTGCTCCTCCCAAATCTGGTACCACGCAGGGCCCGCCCTCCAAAGCCAGGACCACGACCTCAAATTTCTCTCGCTTCGATCCGTTGATCCAGAAGTATTGGTCAATTTTTACCAAGCAACCCAAGATGTCTTCACCGAGGAGATGGGAAGCTCCATCTTCTTGTCACGCTCCCTATGTCGAGGGGAGGGCTAAAGGATAAAGGCTGAGGATGTTGATTGTGCCACGGCTGCCATTCCCATGGCGATTGCCATCTCAGGAGTGAGGGAGCTCGATCGTCGTGGTCTCGACCGCGAGTCACGGTGCTCTCTATGAGGGGGAGTGGGTGTGTTAGGATGCCCTCCATCCCCTCTAGAACCCCCATTGAGCGATCATCAGAGCCAACTTGAAACGACCGCGTCGTGGTGGTAGTGACCGACCACGCGACCTTCGTCGATAGTCATCCTTCCTCTCCAACCACTACTCGATCAATCGCCTTCCAGCTCGCTACCTGTTCCTCCATCAGATATTTCAACGTAGTGAGCTCACACACGCCCAGAATCCAAGGCTAATATCAATTAATAGAGCAACAAAATAACTGAGGAAATATCCTGAAATATGTATATTAAACTATGAAAGATAGAAGATGCTATAGAAGCAATTACAGAGAGGGGCCTTGAGCACTATAGTAGCTCAACACTCCAAGCCCGGTACTAACTGAATGCCTACCTCATCCCCTCTTCCCTAAGAGCAATGTACCCCTTTCCCTCTAACAAACTACACGTGTTATTCCCTTACACCCCATTCTGTTATAACTCCCTATCAGCTATGGTCCCACAAAATCCTTTCCCCTATGCTCAGTCAGCCGCATTCCTTTCCCAGCTGCCCCTATACTTCCTTCTTTTGTAAACCTTAATCGTATCAAGGAATTTATCCCTAACATACTCATCAATCAAACTAATAGAAATTAAACGTGATTGGTAGCTAGTATCAAGCCACAACACTAAACGGGACCAATATATTCACCACATAAGTCAAGAATATGTTTATAGCTAGCAAGGTCTGCATCAAAGGGTATCCGCATTCACAAGTATGGAAATGTCTCATCTTTTTCAGAAGTAAAGGTCCTTTTTTGCATGAAAGGAAGGCAGGTAAAATGTTAGGAAGACAAAGCAGGGATCCAATTTAGATATGAAATGTGAACTATCTACTCATGGAGCTATTTAACAAATACCACCTTCATAAATACTCAGCTAGGATTTTGGCCTCTAACCGCATATCAAAACTCCACATATCCGAAACTGGTGTATCGACGTGATCAGTTGAGCATGATTAGTAAACGCTGTGGAGTTGACCCTTTATTTCCATTAGATGGGGCATTTTTCTTTGCCATGTTCAACGTACTTCCAGACAAAAATAACATAAAAAATGAAAAAAAAAGGGAGAGAGAATTTAGATTTCCAAATCTCCAACTTTCCCATTCTCTCAGCATCAATGCATCAAAATAAAAAAAAATAAAAAACTCATAAAACAAAATCTTAACAAAAACTCTAACAACATATTTACAAATCAGACCATGAATCAATGACACTAAAACAAAGCACACATGACTAATTATATCAGCAGAATACACTTTTGATTTATCTAAATTTTGATCAGAAGAATAGAACCTCTGCTATATACAAAATTAGAATAAAAAAGATAGATATATGATTGAAAAAATTAATAATTACCCTCAACCTGAGAGTGGATGATTGTGATCGATTGGCCTAATGTTAATTGGCGAATCAATTCAAGGTTTTGCAAAGCTTTAGATAATGGCTTAGCAACTTTACCTTTCTCCATAACAAAATCTAAACAAATAGGCATAAGTACACCAACATGCTTTGCCAAAGAATGTGAGCAATCCTAGTCATTTATCTATGCAAGCTTATAAGCGTATTTGATATGTAAATCAAGCAGGGTTTAACTATATGGTTTGAAGGATATGGGATTTGAACTATGTTAAGGTCTAGGAAACTTGAGAGACTGTTATCATTTTTCAAAGATTTCAATTCGAATCTTCAATATTAATCTGATTCTTTGTTCTATATTATACCAATGAGACACTATAAAAGTTCTAAAAACTGAGAAAGAAAGAAAGAAGGGGACTTACCAAACTATTAAAAGAAGACAAAACTTCTCTCCTAATCAACATTTAATTTTAGAAGGAAATGGAATGGAAGCCAACTCAATAACCTCTCTGAGTGTTAGCCTCCTCAACTTACCTCAAGTGATCTCCATGATAGCCTCCAATAATCAGGTTTATGTTCTTCACGTTATGGAATTAGAAAATTCCATATCAAGATAGTGCCACTAAAGAATGCATAAGAACTGATTTCAAGATCCATTTCCAAGGACAAGCCTGAGAATTAGATGAAAAATTGACAAACAAAAATCATGTATGCACTTCCAATTCATGCTAAAAAAATAGCACTGATAATAATGGCAAATATAGGATTCAAGAATTTATGTCCTATTAAAATTAAAATCCCAAAAGAAAAAGCATAAACAAAAAAAAAATACCTGAACTCTCTAACTCACACACAAAAGGGAGTATTTTAAAATGGAGAAATTCTTCATTTTCTGGCATTATTGGCAATGATCTCTTTGAAAAAAATCACACGAAGTTGATGTTACTCCTCGAAACCACATTATGCGAAGCTAGAAGAACCAAAACCCTCAAGATCGCCAAAATCTCGACTGATATGATGGGAATCAACCAAAACCATATTCAAAACAGTATCATCTCATCATTTCATCTATAAAATATGTTGTTGCGTGCAAAGTACTCCAATGTCCAATGTTGAAAGTTTTCCCAAAGATGTAGCGGTGAGCTGGTCAAATTTGCTTTAGTGCTATTTTCTTTTCCTTTCATTCATAAAAGATTCATCAAAAAGAAAAAACAACTGAAACTACTAATTATTTAGGCATGCTTTCCTTTTTTTTTGGTCTAAAGCATGCTTTCCTTCGTAGATCGTACAAATAGTATTCACATGGGATCTTTATTAAAAAAAAGAGAGAGACCAAAAAAAGGGTATTGGATCATATAGGATCCACCCCAAGAATGATGGCCAAATTAAATAAGCTTAACGCTTGAAAAAATGCGAGCAACAGCTCCCCAATCCACAACACTACCTTTTTATCCATAATCCAGTAAATCCAATATGTGTGGACTGGCCTATGAATTGCCTACTCCCTGCCAAAGCATTTAGGTGAGTCATGTGGGCTAAGGCCATGGGGACCAGCTAAAGATGTCCTTGTGACTGAATAGGGATTAAATGAAGGGGTTGGGGGCCAATCTTTGGGCTATGGGTTATTTTGACAGTACTAAACGGGATGGATAGGTAACATAATAGCTGTAAAATGCTTTCAATAAAAACAAAAAAATAGTTAAATGAAAAGGGGAAATAAAATTAAATCAACGTGAATTTTTAATATGCATTTGATGGTAGCCACACGGTATAGGTATGGGCTATCAGAAACCTAGCCCACCCTTCACCGAACAAGCTAGAACCCCATGCTAAGGAAATTCTCCGAAAATCTCAGAAACGCCAAAGGCAGATTCGCACCATTGGAAGGAGTGCATGTACCACTAGACACCTAATGCTAGGATTTAAGCACAGGAGGTTGTGGATCTCTAAAGAAAGGAAGGACACCAATACCACTAGGCTAGCTAACTCTTTTGTCAACAAACTTCATTATTGTGATGCCCCTGACGAGGACGGGAAGTGATCGCCGGTGCAAGAAGGCATAGACAAGAAGCGGTTCCTGGTAGGCTTCTAAGCGGAGGGGTACATGAATGAACCAATTATACACCAAAATGAAAGGGATCCTTAGACTGTATAGGTATGGGACTATATAGTTGTTGATGGCCTATATGAATTAATTGGTACTACATATACTAACAACATGCATCCTCTTTTTGGTAGTCCATCACTAAAGAACTTCACGGTTAACGTGCTTGACTTGGAGAAATTTTGAGATGGGTTACCTCCTAGAAGTTCCCAAGCGTGTGAATGAGGACAAAGCATGCTAAAAAGACTGTGTTGATTTGTAAGGACAATCATCAATCCATAAAGCAGTATGAGATAATACAATTATAATAAATACTTAATTGTATTAATTTTATTTTTATATATTAATTTAATAATAGCTAACTCAACCAGTTGAACTAGTAATCTAATATCTTGGTTAGTTAAAAGCGGGTTTGAAAATTATGATAAATAGATATATTATTGTTTGTACAACATTTAACAAATACTCTTTTGCACCATTGATCATTTCTGAAATCAAAAGTAGATTAAAATCTAAAGACCCAGGATTCAATTTTGTGTAATTTCACTTCCAAAATGAGTAATTTAATGACATATGTCATTTAACATCCTATTAACATGTCGTGTGTGTAATTTCATTAGTGTTTAAAATGTCAAATACACAAAGACTAATACGTCATATTATTAAAATGTTGAGGGACCATGGATTTAATTTTAGTTTTTGGGACTAATTTGTCTTATGAAGTGCTTGTTTGGATACACTCCAAAAGTACTTTTATTCAAATGAAAATGAAAAGTAAAAATTAAAAGATGCTTGGTTTGCACATGTGCTCACTAAAACTCATTTTAAGGCGGCAAAAATTACTTTTAGTAAAAGTAAATGAATGATCATTTTCATTCTAGAAAATATATTTCTGGATAAAATCTTACTGTTACTCTTACATAAATATCTTATTCGAATAAAGATCATTCTTTTAAACTTTTGAAATATTTAAACCAAACATAAATCAATTTTTTTAAAAGTAATTTCTCTAATAGTAATTTTTTAACATAATTATTTTAAAAGTAATTTTTCCAAAAGGTAAATCAAATGGACCCTAAATTTTCTTGGGAATAATTTGGACTATTTACTCATGAGCTATGAAGCAAGGACATACTATTTGGGTGTAGTGTTTGCGTATTAAACACATATATGTGTCTAAACTTGTATTACATATTGATGACATATGTTTATATATATTTAATGTAAAATTTACCTTTTTTCTTAATCAAAGATTAAAAAATATAAATAAGGTTATAAAATGAAAATAATACGTAACTTTTTGAGTTTATATAATAAAATAAAGCATAAATAAAAGTTATATAAATGGGATGAAAATCTCCTGTCTCTATGGTGTGTTAATTTTCTGTTTCTCAATCAATAATTGTCACATAAAAAGATAAGAATCAAAATAGATTTAAAAATTTATAAGCTACTAAATATACAATACATATCTTCCACATGGTAGTTATTTCTAATACCTTGGTAATACTTTTCTCTATGAGAGTTTAGTCCAGTATACGTGTCCCTAGAGAATTCAGACCCCATTTGAAATATAGTTTGAAAGTTTAGGAAAAACAACTCTTGGAAAGCACTACAATGCTAAAATGAGTGTTGCAACGGTCGTGGAGGTAAGGTGGTGCAGCATAGGAAATTAAAGGCTCTGGTGAGCACTACAATGCTAAATTTTTTTAAAAATTCCTATTTCGGGTCCCAAACTAGAAACTTTAAGACCCTTACCTTATTCTCGCCTAGAAATGTGATTTCTCACCTCTGAAACTCCATTTCTTCATCATTTTACTAATCAAAACTCCATTTTTTGGTCCTCCAAAGCTTAAGGTAAGCTTGGTTAATGATTTTGCTATCTTTTTCCCTTCAATCTCTAGTGTTCTTGGGGTAGTTTTGGTGCTCCATCAATGATGTTAAGGGGTGGCACACTCTTATTGTTATTAGGAGTGGATTTGAGTTGTTTAGAGGGTAATTTAGCGTTTTGTTGCTTTTATGGCAGGCTGGTGTCATTCTTGTTCCAAGGAGTCAAGTTGGTGTAGATTCTCCATTGTTCATCCCATTAGGTAGGTGGGTTCAAACCTTTAATTTCTATGTTTATCATTATAGCTATTTTCATCTATAATCTAGCTTAAAATATGATTTTTGGAAGTTTCAAAAAGAATACAAATCCTTGCTGGTTTATTGAATTTATGACATTGTGATTTTCTGAATGGCATACTCTATATGTTTTTGATAAAACCATGGGACCATTGTTATTGAAATGAGTTTATGAATATTGGAACGGTGATTTTGAATGTTTAAAGTTGTTATTCTAATTATATGATTCCTAGTATTGAATACTATTATATGAGAAAGTTTTGAACCCTAGGGTAGAGACCTTTATGAAATATAAAGAGAAGATTTAGTTTTCTGGTTGAACTGAATAGTAGCTATAGAGAAATAGGCTGCGTATTAATGGTAGTTAATCTGTTAACCTTGGTACCAAGTAGTCTAGGGCTAGAGAAAACAGAGAAGGGACCTAGTTCAGTACCCGTCCTTGTACACTGGGACAACGATACGTAATGCCAGATATGACCAGAGGTTTTGTTATGACACATATATTGTGCATAATCAAAGCAGAGATTTCTATTTCTATTAGAGTTGGGTTGGTTTATAGAAAATTGTGATTTTGATTATGTGATTATAAGTATGGAATGTTTTAAAGCTTTATCACTACTAATATTATTATGACTTTGTATATCTTCCCTTGGTGTCCCATGAAGGGGGTTCCAGGTGAGGACTCACTCAGTAAGTTTTGATAACAAAACTCACCCATTTCCTTCTCCTATTTCCAGATAGGTGGCTCCTGCATACTTTCCAGTAGTGTTAGATTTCAATTGCTGGGCCTTATTAGGTGAAGAGTTGATTTTTTGAATTAGAAGTGCTACACTGTTTATGGGATCCAAGTGTAGAGCATGGATCATGTTCTTGCATACTAGAATATTATTTTGGACTGTATTTATATAACTTTATTGCTCATAATATTTTGTACAAGGCAAATTTTATAAACATTTGTTAATATTATGATCCCAACTTTGGAAATAGGTTATGAAATTTCAGTTTTCACTATTATGACTTTAATAGAGCAGGTGGTTAGTTTTTGGAAAATGGCACTATATTTTAATTGTTTTATGATTTACTATACATACAGGAGCGACACAGGTCATAAGGCTTACGTGAGAAGGAGATTTCTCACGTGCGTCACGTGCCTAAATGGTCGTGACATTATAAATTGGGGGATAGGGAATGGAACACCACTTGAGGACAGAAGATTTTCACTCACATAAATGATATTTTGAATAAGGATTTTGCTAACTAGTAAGGCATTGATAAAGAATGCTAAAACAAGTAAAATTCAAAAGTTTTTACTAGGCCTCATACTTTAAATACATTAAAATTTATCTTTTCAATATTAAAAATTTTTATTTTAAATTTCTTAAAGTATTGTGGTCAAATAAACCTTATAAATAATATATTATTTTCTTTAAATTTTGAGTAAATCTCTAAGTTGGTCCTCACAATTTTAGGGTCAAACAAGTTAGTCCCTAACAATTATAAAATGCCACCTTGGTCCTACAATCTCAAAAGTCAAACACTTAGTGGTTCTTAGACGAAAAATATTAATGGTATTAGTGACAATTTCATTACTAGACAATTAATCTCTAATGTCATTTACACATACCAAAAAAAAAAAAAATCTCCATCCATCATGCCCTTCCTTCCTTCACCCTCTTCATCCTCACCACCACCCACCACCATCACCACACCACCATAATGAGGCAGAAATGACGCAATCTCCACCTCATATTAGGTTCATTTATGAAATCTAAATTGGTTCACATCCTTATGCATTTTGTGAATTTATGGTGAGTGTTTTTTGTCACTTTGTTTCAGAGGGTTGATCAATGATAGGTTATATGCTGAATCATTTTCTCAATCTAGATGATTTTTGTAATATCCCAAATTTTTCTTAATATAGTGTTGCTTTGTTATAACATTTTATTTAGAAAGTATGAGGATTTTATTTAGGCAAGAAATATTTAAGAATAATTATTGAAAAAAAAATATATAATTAAAATATTACAAAACTTAATAGTTATACAATCTGGAACTTAGCACCAAAATGTAAAATTTTAATTATTCTATTGGATTTTATTAAAATTACAAATATACCTTAAACATAACTTTGATCATAAATATCAATATTAAGTAATTTTGTATAATATTAGCATAATTGCACAAAAATAACCTATTGTGGAGTATAAAATAAATTCTAAAAAATCCTAGAAAATAACTCTAAGTCTTGTAAAATTTTTTTAACTAAGTTATGATATTAAATAAGGAGGACCACGAAATAGATCTCTCCATTAGGCTATGGATAGTGTTAAAAATCATATTGATCTTTAATTAATTAATTTTGACTTAATTAAAGCTTAAATTACCTAAATAATCACTTAAAATTTAAGATAAATTTTCCTAAACCTTGATTTATCTTACTGATAATATTAAACCAATTAATTAACACCTAGATTAGCCACATGGAAGAAAAAAATATATATTTGAAAAATAAAATTAAATGGTCAAACTTTCATATTATAATTATTCAACAACCAACCAAACTTTGACTAAAAATTTCAACAAAGATGAGCTTGTCTTATTATCATGTTAGGCAGCTCAAAATTCACATGGGCTGCTATATAAAATTTATATATTTTATTTATAGATAATTAATTATTTTAATTAGCTCAAATTAGACCTAATTAAGGTAAAGATATATTAAAAATACTAAAAATTATAGAAACAATTTATGAAAATTATAGATAACTTATAAATAAGGTAAAAACATGTTATTAACAATAGATTAAGGAAAATTAATTTTTATGATGATTTTATGAATTATTTAGTATATATAACTTTAAGATAAATATGTAAAATTTGTCATTTTCATATATTAATCATTCAAGACAACTTTCCACCCTCTATAACTTTATTAGACATGTTTTTCAAACCTATAGGCTGCCAAAGAAGAAGAAAAATAATAATATTTAAATAAATTATTAGTTAATTAATAATTAATTCTTAATAAAATTAGCAATAGTATAAAATACCAAATAAAATATAAATAATTATAGAAAATTATATAAATTTCGTGAATACTTGTATTATATCCCTAATAATCTTATTATTATGTTTGAGTAAAAAAATAAATAAATAAAATTAATTCATTAATTAACTTAATCAAAATTGATTAGTTTAAGTAAATTTACCTTATTTTGAATAATTAATTATTAAATTATATTTAAATATATTAAAATTTAATAAATATATTTAAATCATATCATTAACATTTTAGTATGTCTTTAAATGATAATTGAGAATTTATTAAATTATTTAGTGTTAGTTTTAATATTTAACTAATTAAACTAATTAAACATGACAAATAAATTATAAAATTAGTAATATTTTAATCCTAGACTTTTTCCATAAATAGCACCCTTCTAAACACAACTCCACACTTCATTCTTCTTGCCCAAAATCTATCAACAATTATAGCCATCATTTCTCTCTTCATTTTCTTCATTTTCACACAAAAATATTTACAAATTTTTAGCAAATCACCTCCAAATTATCACCTCTTCTTATCACCATCTAACTTCAACACTTCATAGCCTTTATACATGAATTATAGCCCTTAGAGAAGGTTTAGAAAAGTTAAAGAAGTTGCTGGTCTAGTGTGGGTGTTGCTAAGTTTCTAAAACTCCAAGAACAAGTAGGGATTTTTCTTTCACTAATAAGCTTCATACATGATTTTCATATATGATGTTGTTATGATACTCAAAGTTTGTGTTTATGGTTTTAATATGTTTGAATGATTTAAAGATTGTGACATAAAATACTTAATCTATCTGTATATGATGTATATTTATTTGTTTACTTATATGGTTGAAAAGTATGATTAAAGATTATTTTAAATTTTGATTATATTTTCTTCAAATATTTCAATGTTGTCTAAATTTGTTGAACTATGTATTTTCATTTAATAAAGTTTTGTGCACAAGTTGTGAAATTTTAAGGTGATATAGCTTGATTTTGACCTCATTATGTATTTGATCATAAAACATTTTTAGTTCATAAAAAGTGTTGTATTTAATTCATTATAATAAATGGATTTTTAACCTTTGAGCATGTAATATTTAGCTTGATTTATGTGTTATGTTTATCTTGGACTATGGACCTTGGACTATAAATATTTGACTTGAATATAAATTTATTAACATTAAGAAATATTAGTTACAAAGATTTAAGTTAAGGTCCCATTAAGAACATGACATATAAACTAACTAGATTCATGCTTGAAGTGATTTCTTAAAGTTTGGGTATAATTTCAATTATTGCTTTTAAAATATTTCTTAGATTTTATTACTTTTTTATTTACCCTATGATTATATCTTTATATAGATAAAAATATTTTTTTTACTTATGTTGAACATGTAAAGATAATTTACCTACATATTTTCTAAAGATAGATTGGAAATAATTTTGGGTGTATTTAGCCTTATGGAATTAGTAACATATTATTACTTGAAATTAAATTATTATATGATTAAAAACTAAGTTAAGTATATTTTATTATAAAGGAAATGAATTTATAATAATAGTGTGATTTGGTGCTTCAATAATAATTACAAGAAATATGGGTTCTATGAGTATTTTGGGAATCCTATGTTGTTTGGGCTTTATGTGTAAATATGAAAAATCTTATGGTCTATATGTAAATATGAAAGAAATCATGTAAATTTTATGTAATTTTCATTCTTTATATATACTATGCACTATGTAAAATAGATACATAAATAAGTGACACTTTGGCAGCATTATAGCGGATAAGACTTGGTGTACACTTAGTCTTGCAGTTGTTAAACGACACCTGGGCCCCCTTGTAGCGGACTAGGACTTGGTGTATGTTATAGTGATACCTTGGGCCCCGCCATGCTAGCGGACAAGGACTTGGTATTCACTAATCTGACTAGGGGACGCCCTAACAATGAGGGCTCTCATAGATCCAATATGAAGTAAACATTGCAGACTATAATCATTTGAAGAGAATATGATACTATAAAAGGGAGCTTACAGGACACTCATGATTATTTATTACACTTCTTTTACTGAACTTTTATTATGATTGATATTGTGCCTTCTATCTTACTTGACATTAGTAAAATATAATTTGAGTTAATATAAAAGATTGCATCTTATTGCACTCCCGTGTTATTCTTAGTATTTTTGGGATGAAATGGGACTCCCCTGAAATATCACCCTACTGGAGACTTCTCTCACCTCTTTCTTTGATGTTTCAGATAACATGGATCGTCATCAGAGTGAAATGGATGTAGCCTTAGACTTAGTTTCTAAATAATCAGATTCTATTATGTGTGCTAGATAGAATCTTTACTATCTGTTACTAGACTTTGGTTAAGTTATATTGTTATATTAAAGTTTTCCTTAATGTATCTTGAATGTGTAATATATATTGTATCATATGGATTGATGTTAGTAGTGAAGTATATTTCTATAGATGATGGTTGTCTAAACTTGGGAACTCCTGATTAACAAATAATAGTAATATGTTAGAAAAGAAATATTCTTTGTCATTTAAAAATTACCCTTGGGTTGGAAGAAAGTGTATTACTGTAAAAGTGTGATTTGGAAAGGTTCTGGCTAGGAAAAACTTGGTATTTAAGCGTGTTCATTGTGACCCACATCTCTTTCCTGGAATCTACCAGATGCATGATTTACATTGGTAAACATTATTCCAGAATTGAACTATAAATGAGAAATAATCATAGCAGTTTAAAAAAAAAAGTTCTCGTAAAATTTCAGATTACAAGATAATAATATTATGTTAGCTAATTATTGTTTAAAATAATAATAATATTAAAACTTAAGGTGGAAGAATTAGAGCTTAGTGAGGTGTTACAATTTTTATCAAGTTGGGGGCCAAGGTGAATCAAACAAATAAGCTAGTCTATTATTTGATTTTTGTTCTTCTTGATACTTTTTGCATATATATAAATAACCTCATCCCCTATTCCATGGTGGTATTTTACTTCTTGTTGCAAAGCAAAAATGGAAATATTTATTGTGATATGATGCTTGTGCTTGGTAAAATTATGTTCATTTTAACTCTACATTATCAGGAGGGAAAAGTGTAGTGCATTGTGATACTATCTAACAAATTTAGGAGTGTAGGATGCATCCACCTTTTTTCCTTTCAGCATAAACACTAGAGAGTGTAAATGTGAGAATAAATACTGACATTGAAATCAAAGTTAACATAGTAAGAATTATGTTATTTCCTAAGATATGTAATTATCTGTTTTTGAATTTTTACCTTCTATATGCAATTCTGTATTAGTTTTTCCCTACACTTAGGAACTTTCTAATTAAATTATATAATTTTCTGCTTACTCATGTCATTGTTTTACGTTACTTTTATTTTTGTCAGCAAGTTATTCTACAATCACAAAGCTTCGACCCAATAAATCCCATTTGTTTTGTAATTTATATGGTTGAATGATTTCTCCTATTAGTTAATTATTACTTCCCAATATGTTAACTGTCTTGAAGAAGGCTTCATTCTTTGGCGTCATAATTTCCTATGCAGTATGCGCCCAAGCTGTGCTATCTTGATTGTTCCTCCCTATTACAGCCTTATGGGGGACAAATGTTAGGCCAAAGCAAAGAAGTTGAATAACACATGGCCATATACTTCCTATTATCATTAAAAGGGTGTTATTTTTGTGTGATGGAATGTAATAATTACAAGAAAAATAAGCATTTTCAATGATTCTCAATAATTAAAGTATCAATAAAATTATTGTTAAGAAAAGTAATTTTGACATAAAATAATAGTTGAAAATACTCATACATTTTTATCAACAATTAATATATGTCAAAAGTACATGTCAAGAATCATTAAAATTGCTTTTTTTTTTTCTTGTAGTGAATTATTGTGTCAGGCACTGTTTAAGAAGGGAGTTAGTTAAGCTGATGCTGAGAATGTATAGTTGAAGTGGATTTTAGGGCCAATGATTGTGATGAAGATTAGTATTCAATGATAGGCTTGTCAAAGCAATCCATGGATCATCTTTATGTTTAGGCCGCAAAGCAATGGTCGCGGGTTAGAACATTCCCATGTGCAGACAAGTAAATCAAGGATTTTAAGGTGGCTTCAATACTGCGGCTTTGGGTGTAATGTCATTAACTTCACATTGAAGAAACTAGAAACGTAGGAGTAGCAGCATCCTCCATAGTGCACAATTGGGACATATCCAAAATTCATACAAACCTAAATTTATGGTGGCAGTATAGGTGGTAGTGGTGGTAAGGATAAAGACGATGAAGGAAGGAAGATGATAGGGGAGGAGATTTTTTTCATATATAAATGATGTTAGGAACCAATTTATTTAATAATGAAATTGTTCCCAACACTATTAATATTTTTCATCTAGAAATCACTAAATATTTGATTTTTAATATTATAAGGAATCAATTTGATATATTTCAATTATCAAGAATCAACTTTTAATATATATGTTATATCAATATCCTAGAATTTTTTTATTTTAATATGTCCCTTGTATGGTGTCATGTCGGATATCAGGGTACGAGATTCATATTTGAGAAATTTTTAGAAAAAAATAAAATATTTATTCTATTTCATTTATTGATTGATAAATTAACTATTATATTAAAAATATAAATGAAGTAAAAAACAATACTAACCAATAAAATTAATATATTAATTAATAAATAAATTAAAATAAATAATTTTTTTACTCTCAGTGTACTTAATTATTTCTCCTCATCAGTCTTTAGAGCGGGAGAGAGCTGATAGAAGGGTGCTTACACGTCACCACGTAGCAATTATGGCTTTCGTAGCTCCTACGATAATCGGTCATTTTCTCAAGCTACTCTGACAACTGCCACTTTGACTCAGCTTTCCTTCTATTAGTAGAAATTTTCACATAAATAAACCACAAAAAAAAGTCATTAAGAACCCAAATAATGGTTCATCCATGTAAATTACGTTTGAAAATTTTATTTTGTTTGTTAATGAACTTTTTTGTGTATTTGTGCGAAAAGCCTCTATTAATACCAAATGTGGTTTGAGTAATGTTATTTGAAATATTTTATGGGATATTATATCAATATATTTATATTTATTATTAAATAGGTGTGGGACCCATATTTAGATTGAGTTTCATATTCTATCTAATAATAGATGTAAACATATGAACATAATATCCCACAAAGTATGAATCAAAATAGCATTATTCACTAAGGTTTAGACGGTAGTGCTTTGTGTGGAAACATACTTCCTCACCGTCCTTGTTGCTACTCAAAGGTGAGTTCTTCAGTCACTACAAAACCTTTCTTGCTTTCTTTTTTTTCTTATTTTTATTTTTACCTGTTACCGTCGGCGCACTCTTTTGCTCCATTAGCTGTCACTGTTCAATGTTGCTCTTGCCATTTTGTTTGCTCATTAGCTGCCACGAAGACATCACCTTCTTTTAGAACTAAATTTCAAACATTAACAGAGATGCTTGCCAAAAAGCATAACTTTGTTTCGTGAATTTTCTAGTTTTTGTATAATTTTTTTTCCTGCAAAATAAGTAAGAAATCAATAAAATATAAACTTTTTGGGGCTTTTCAGAGTAATAATGAAATATCGAAAATATTGTATGTTTCTTACTTTCATGGCAATGTTGAAGAAATAGTTACTAAAAGTTCTGCATCAAAACCAAGGTATAGAAGTGTGAAGTTTGAGTCATTGTGAACTATTTAGCTGTTAATATGCATGATTGAGTGAAAACCTGCGAGATTATTCAAATTAAGTTCTTTATCTTGGCCTTTTTTATTGTGAGCTTTTTAGACTATTTCTAAGCCGTTTGGATTTAGGCCTATAAATAACTGAAAACCACAAAGCTGTGTCTCAAGTATTTGGTCCAATTGTTTCTTCTTAGCTTCACTTTTCTCCTCTTCGTCCTACATCATCATGTGTCTTTAAGCATCCGTCAATCACATTGCATATATATATATATATATGCTTTGAGGTATGCATTTTGAGGCATTGGGTAAGTGTGCTTTAATTCTTAACTTGGTATCGTCTGCCTTGATTTAATTTTAGATGATGCTATCATTACCGTTTATATATGTGTGCTTGTAGTGCCTGATAATCGTGCAATTATTTGTGCAAATTATTTGTCGGAAATTGTTGCGAACATGGAGTTTGGCGGATCTAGCACACGTAATTTGAAGAGGCAAAAATCAAATGAAGGTGAAGCTATAATCAGCGACCTACCTGAACCAATAATTAGCCACATACTCTCTTGTCTGAAAACTAGAGATGCAGTCCGTACAAGTGTGTTATCAAAGACTTGGATGTGTCGCTGGTTATGTGTCACCAAGCTAGAACTGAATGATAAAGAGTTATCTTTTCGCAAAAGGATGGAAGGGAAACAACACTTTGTAGACTTGGTGAATAGGACTCTTCTTCTTATTAATGTGGAAAGCTTTCGTCTCGTTCTTACTTCCAACGATTATGAGTCATCACTTGTTAACACTTGGATCTCAGGTATCTTGAACAGAGATGTCAAGAAACTTAATGTTGTGTCAACACGTTCACATCTTGACTTCTTAGCTGTTTCCTCTCGCCTTCTTTTCAATGCCTATCATTTAGAGGAATTGGTGTTGAATATTCGTCCATGTACTATTAGAGTTCCCAAATCCCATGTTTGTTTTAGACACTTGAAATTCCTTGACTTAGCTAGTATTACATTTACCCTTGACTTCCTTAGTGACTCAAAAGATGTATGCCTTGATTTCCGAGTACTCAAGAGTTCAAGATAGGAAAATGCAAGTGGTTGTGCATAAAGTCTGTAACATTAAAAGTGCCTCTACTTGAAAGGTTTGTCATGGCAGAATGGATTGATTCGCAATGGGAGGAGTCACATAATTGTGCTATCAATATTTGTACTCTGCATCTGACTGAATTTGCATTTCATGGTGATGTATCACAAGATATTTTTCTGGTAGATCCATCATCAGCTAAGGGTGTTGTTGTAAATATCTATCTATCCAGCATGTATGGGGAGGCAAATGTGGAAGGAGTAATGGTACGTGCTTGTAACCTTCTCAAGCAATTCCGTCTGGCAAAGTGTCTCAAACTTGAGGATACAGGGGTAAACTTCCTTCCCTCATCTCTTTTTGGCATTTAATATTGATTACGAAGCCCGACCTTGAAAACTTTATTTTGTCTTGAGAAGGATTATTTCGTAGCAAAAGAAAAATGTTATTGTTCTTTTATTCATTGTTTACCAATCCGGCTGTCTAAACTATTAGCATCTCATCTATGATTTTGACTTTTATGTCATAACTATGTGGTTCACTGTATAGGAGCAGTTTACTTTTTGCTATATCAGTATCTTAATATTTTTGTCATCATTATCAATTAATCTGTATAAATTTCCAAATCTTTCTGTTGACAATTAATTTGAGATCCCTACACAAATTACTAGATAATAGTAAAATACCAATATCTGCGTTTGTTTTATTTTATTTCAAGAACCAATGACATAATGATATAGCATGATCAGTGGTATTAATTAGCTTACTTAGAATTATATTATTTTGTTATGCAGCTTCTTGCAGAATCAAAATATTTGACTGCTCTACCTCAGATATGTTGAGCCATATGGAACTTGACTACTTTAGATGTGAAGTTTTGTTAGTCCTGCTTCATAATTCACCATTTCTCAAGACATTGGATATAGAGGTTGGTGATTTTCAAGATTTGTATGTCAAATCAAATGAATCAAATTCAATTTTTTAATTTACTGACTTACTTCAAACACAAGTATTGAATGCAATTTTTTTATGAATTCTATCTTAATAGAATTCAATTCAATTTTCTGATTAAAGCATTCCAAACACTTTGTATATGTGTCTTATTAGAGCCTTGTTTAGTGGTAAAATTAATTTTTTTATTGATGATTGTCAACTAGGGGCTAGCTAATTTTGACGAAGAGATATTGAATTCTGTTGCCTTGCCCAATTGTTTGCGATCTACTCTCGAGGTGGTGAAATTTGGATGGGTATATGGACGCTCGCATGAACTTTGTTTGGCCAAGTTTTTGGTGAAAAATGCTTTAGTATTGAAAAAGATCAACGTCTCCCAAGCTGGATGGGGAGTCAAACCGAATGAATTTGCAGAATTCAAAGAGAAGCTAACCTCCTTTAAGAAAGGTCTCAATTCTGTGATCATAGAATTTTATCCTTGCTCTTAGGTTGCTGAAGATTTAGTGACACAACATCAAGTTATGCCTATCGTACGTGTTTTTTTGTTTGTACCTACTAATTAATTCTGTTGGTGATTTTTAATGTTGACGCAATTCTAATTATCACTCAGTGTCTGTATGATATGATGATATGCAACATTTCTATTAGTCTATACTATTTTCAAAGACCACAAGGCGTCTGATCCTTAAAAGGCTATGGAACTAAAGTTGTTGGGATTGATTTGGCACTGCTCATAATCGGCATGTATTTCTTTCTTTTTTTAAAAAAAAAAGAAATTTTAACTTGTAGAGAAGGTTAATGATACTTATAAATAAAAAAAATGTTAGATTTGAGTTAAATAAAAAAAATAAGAGTTTAATTTGGATATACTGTAATGTCATTCAATTATATATTCTTAAATGATTGAATCAAACCCTTTTATTGATATGATAATATATGAATGAAAATATCTGTAAAACATTTTTACATTTTCATGTTTGTCGGAATGCATTTATAAAGTCACGTTATTGCTTCATTAAATATTCATCAACTAAATAGAGAACATTACCAATAATATCATGATGTGCAATTGTGTCTTACCTCGTTAGATAATTGGATGAATCCAAACCCTTATATAACTGTATGAACCAATTTACAGCGGGAAAAACTTTTTTCGGCCGCTGCAAAGTGGGTTAATACCAATGTCTTATTTTATAACTTTTATATAATAATGGATTTCTGTATTTGTTTATGTGTAAATGTCTTTTTTTTTTTTTTTGGTAATCATGCAAAATGTTCAAACCTAATCGAAACCATTAAATCAATTCAATCAAAGTCGCCTTTACGAATGGAGGCAAGCTGTTCTTTCAAAGGCATGATCCGCATACAAGATTGATTGGCAAATGGTTTGAACAGTCGCGAGAGTGCATCGACGGAAGTGGTGGCAGAGGACGTGACTATCTGAGTTTCAGGACTGTAGGAACTAAAGAGAGCAAGAAAAAGGTAGTTGTCTTGACGTGTCCAGTGATCAAAGGCTGTATTGATAGTGGCAGCATCACCTGAACCAATGTTGGTAGGAGGACATATTGTAGTACCTGTGAGATAACCAAGAAGTTTACTGGCCAAAAGAAGTCAATTGTTTGTACCAGGTAGAGAAATTGGTTGCATTGAACTTGATGGGAAGACTATAGGCAGTATTGAGTTCGACACTCGAAGAGGAAGAGATATGTTGATAGGATTGGCCATGACAGGATCGATGAAGCAGGTTAGGCTAGAGGCTCATAATACCATATATAGAGGTTTAGAAAAATGAAAGGCTTATAATACCATATAGAGGTTTGGAAAAATGAATTGCAATTGCATTACTTACCGTTGATAAATGTACAAGCAAATATATGATATTTACGTACACTTTCACGAGTTTAGAGGGGAAAAAAAAAGGAAACATATTAAAGGAAAATGAAGAGAAAGGCAATGAAAAATTTTAAAGGCTTTTAACTAATCTTGTTTAGGAGTTTAAAATTGATAAGAAAAAGAAAAAGAGGATTTATAATGTATCTTTACAATTTTACCCTTTATCTCAATTTTAAAAATTCTAGAAAAGATTTTACATTTTATAAATTTTAAAAATCCACATGTATATCAACAAATGTTTAATGCGAGCTAATTATACTTTTAAAAAAGAAATTAAGGTTTAAATAAGAGAATTGTTGAAAAAAGATACAGCACTATAAAATGTATCTAAATATTTGTCCCAAAAACAGGTTTGGCCAAACGAAAGTAAGAATGTGACTCATTGAAGCGTTTGTCACGACCAACAAAGCGGTCATGCCAACAAAAATCATTACTAGATCGTTTAGTCACACTGAAAAAATGTGACCAACTGACATTTATAAACGTAGCTAATTGGCAATTATTTTTAAGTGATTTAAGAAAATATTTGAAATGATGCAAAATAATGATATAGATATTTCGAGTTATCAATCTTGTTGGTTCAATCTCAAAACTACCCGTGTTTGGAACATTCAAGAACACCACTTGTATTGCTGTGACATTCAATTTTAGGCGCTATAATTCCAAAATAATTCATTAGAAAACAAAACCGTTACATTTTGCAACCCTTTTGAATTCAAGAGTCGAGTGTATTTGGATCAGCAAGCGTCTCAACAGCTTAGAACTCATCCTTACGCAAATACATGGTCACAACTACAAAAGGAAATTCTTCCCTAGCAAAATTAAACTTGAGTAAATTAAACTACACAAAGAATTAACAAACCATTATATTATTATTTGATAAAGAATATTTACATAACTTTTCACTAATTAATGAAGTTGGTAGATTAAATTAAAGTCTATAATAAGTCTACAGCAAAATTCCTCTGCAAGAAACTGAATAGATGCCCTGGCGTTACTAAATCATAATAGTTCCAACTTAAAAGCTCATAAAACTCCTAAGCATCCCTCATTCACCATGCACATATAAATAACTAAAGACCACATAGCTGAATCTCAGAACTTCAAGATTTCATGTGTGACGCAGTAGGAGGAATTGGGTGAGTTCTTAGTGCTTTCATCCACTTTGATATATTTTTCAGATGATGCTATCATTGATATATATATATATATATGTGTGTGTGTGTGTGTGTGTGTGTGTGTGTATTCTATCATTTCAAATTATTTGTAGGAACTTGTTGCAAACATTGATCATGGTTCAACTGTTACTACATCTAGTAGGAAGAGACAGAAATCAAACGAAGGTAATTAAAGACAAAATCACCAATCTACCTGATCCAATCATTAGCCGTATACTCTCATGTGTCCCAATTAGAGATGCAGTCCGTACAAGTGTGCTATCAAAGGCATGGATAAGCAGCTGGACACGTGTCACCAAGCTGAAATTGGATGATAAAGAGTTCTATTATCATCATAGGAAGAAGATAGGGAAAGAGCACTTCATAAACTTTGAGAATAAGACTCTACTTCTTACCAAATATTCAAGTGTGGAGAGTTTTCATCTAGTACTTGTTTCTAACAAATATGATCCATCAATTGTTAACACATGAATCTCAAGCATCTTGAACCGTTGTTTCAAAAATCTTAATCTTCGTTTATATTTAGAATTTGACTTCTAAGCTCTTTCTTCCCATCATCTTTTCAATAATGCGCCTATTATTTAGAAGAAATGGTGGTGTTCAATATGTATCGTTGTGCCATTAGAGTTCCCACTTCCTTTGTTTATTTTGGACACCTTAAATTTCTAGACTTGCATGGATTACATTTACCCTAGACTTTGCTAGTCAGTCAAAAGATGTACGCCTTAATTGCCCTGTTCTCAAGGAGGTAAAGACAAAAACTTGCAATTGGCCAAGGACAAAATGCGTCACTTTCAAAGTGCCTCTGCTTGAAAGGTTTTTCATAGAACAAAGCACCAATTCCAAATCTGAGGAGCCAAGTGATTGTAATATCAAGATTTGCGCTTCACATCTAACAGAATTCACATGCAATGGTGGATGTATATCACAAGATATTTTACTGGTTGATCCATCATCAGCTAAGGGTGCTACTGCAAACATCATTGTATATAGTAGGGAAGCGACTATGCAAGAAGCAGGACTTCGTGCATTATGTAAGCTATTTAAACAGTTCGGCCAAGTGAAATGTAAAGGCACGGAGGTAACAACTTTATTTATTTAATTTTATTTATTTATTATTTCTATAGGAATCTCTATGATTTTTTAACGTCAATATATCTCACAGTATATTAATTTGCACTAGTTTCCGGATCTACCTGATTGAAAATTTTTAGCTCACTACACAAAAAATTTAATCAATCTGATAATATTATAACAACATATATTGTTATAATAGCTAGCATAGAAGATTTTGGATAGACACCTAAAATTTAATCACACTCAAGTATATCTTGAATAAAATTGATAGGGCTCAATGATATACACCTTAGTTTGTGTTAGATTTATATCCATACAAAAATGGTACATTTCAAAAGTTTCTTTGACTGCTATGTCTCAGTTTGGAATGCTGAGTCATCTAGAGCTTGACTTTGTTAATGGTGAAATTCTGTTAGACTTACTTCATAAGTCACCAGTTTTGAAGACGCTGGATTTTAAGGTTGGTTAATTTATAAGGTACAACACTCCAAGTATCGATTTTGTTAGTATGCATTTGTGTGCCAAATAAATTCCAAGTATTAAATTCAGCTAGCATCATAAGTCTTGTGAAGTCTTATGTCTTTGCAGGACTAGTTGTAGGTGGTTTCTATGGTGCCCACTATGTTATTATAATACTTAAAAATGAGTGTCCAATTGGACAACTCATTACCATTGAATATGATGGTGGTTCCTTTTTTTCATTAATTCATCACATCCAAAAAAATGGAGTGTCTCAATTTGTACATCCACTTTTATGTTGAATTAGCAAAACTCACTCTATGATAAGGGGTTTCAAACCCTTCTTAATTAGTCCAGTGAAATTTAGCCGATTGTTTAATTTTAGTTTACCTATATGCCTAGTTGTTACTAATATTTAATTTATGTTTTGACTCACTTAATGTTTTTTTTCTTACAGTCTTACCCAAAGCTTATGGCAAATAGGATTGTTTTAAGTTAAATTTTGATTCAATCCAATTTTTATCAATATTTGACAAAATAAAATTGTAATTTTGAAATCTTATAACCCATTTGAATGAATAAAAAATATAAAAAATTAGCCATTACATATTTATAAAATTTAATTTAAAAGAGAATGATACATGAAGAAAAATATTGTATAACAAATTAAAATCATTACAATAAAAGTATAAACTTAACAAAAAAAATTATATATTATCTATACTATTAATATTTAAAAGTCATTTCCTAATAGTATGTATAAAAAGAGTTTTATGACCATATATTTACCCCTTAGAGGGCATGTGGTTTGTGGAATATTTGAATATTCCCGAAAATTTGAGGTATGAAATAGGAGATTACTATATTTGGTTCACGGAAAAAAAATATTTTTAGGAATGTTTCATCCTGGGATGAAAACGGCCCCCTTCTTATTTTCACCCTACATGAGAATGTTGGATTCATACGTAAAGAGAATATGTGTAAAAATTTGAAAAGACAAAATCACCCTCATTATCTAACCTAACTCTCTTATCCCTAATTCTTCCCTGTTGAAAAGTCGTGAACAGAGCGTGATTGGCATGGTGCTGCTACGGCGACTTCGCCGTTGCCGGCAACGTCGTGGTGGATGAACCGCCGCCACAAGACATACCACCGCAGTAGCCTCGCCATCTTCACCGTGCACTGTCGCGTTATCTCGTCGTTGCCATTGCTACTAGATGTGAACCAACATTCCTCTGCCACCACAAACGCATCTCTGCCGTGCACAGCCATCATTACATTGGCCTTCAAGCTGTCACCGGAGAGCTCGCACGTCGAGCAACAACACCTCACTAGCACCTCTCCCTCCTCCGTCATTCGCGTCGTGGTTGAATGCCCCTTTCTTCCCGTCGATGCGCACCTTCATAACCTCAATCGTGCCCCCTTGGCCTCACAATGGCTGCCGTGTTGGAGATCGTGGCCACCGTCGTGCTCAGTCTTGCTCCTCCATGGTCACACACACTAGTCCTGGCCACCCCCAAATCTCTCTCTCTCATCTGAAACCATAAGCTTTGGGTAATTGGATGTTTTGGCAATGTGTTTCCTTTCTCTAGTTTTCTTATTTTTTTATTTGCATAAAAAATTAAGTTTGTTTATAAAAATTTTAATAATATTAGGATTAAAATTTGTTATATCTATTAAACTGATTTTCAATTATCAAACATATTTACGTGTTATATGTATTAAACTGTGTTTAATAATATGTGATTAAAAATTATTTTTTAGCTTAAATTATTAGGGGTATTTTTTAAAAAATACACAATATTTTTTGGTATATTTTTATCAACCAAACACCTGAATAATTTATTCCTGGACCATATTATATAAGATACCTGAGAATTTAACTTGTAAACCAAAAATAGAAATAGTTCATTCCTGGAAAAGCTATCCTCAAAAATAATATTCTTGAGAATTCTATTCTTGAAAATATAAAATTATTTTGTGAACCACGGACCCTTCATGGAAATAGCCACTGCTACTGGTGAGACCCTGAGAAATTAAAAAAGAAATGTTTAAGAGCCATTAAGAGGAAACCTGTGTCCTTTTAAGAGCCACTAAGAGGAAACCTATGTCCAACACTTATAAAGCATGTTGAAATTCAAAATTTTGAAAAATTTACCAAAAAAGAAACTGTTCAAATGCATGATATAAAATTACTTATTGATCAATTTTCTTAACAATCAATCTAATTTTTTAAATTTCAAATTTGATCGGTATAAAATCAAATTATATTAGTTATAATAAAATTAAATTGACAGATGATGATATCTCACTGTGTATAATATTTTTTCAATAGCTCAATTAAATTCTGCATAATCTTCCAATGAGATTGTGTACATTTGTTTCCGAACACATGCATTACAAAACATTTGTTAAACATATTCTCCTTAACATATAGGAATGTTATTCAACACCTCTATTTGTGTTTGTATTTTGTTTATCTTAAAGTTGTCTTTCAAACTATTTAGGAACTTAAAACAATAAATCATATTAATATATATGTATATTTTAAAAAAAATCATTTTTTAAAAAACTTATTTTCAAAATTTAAACTTGATATGAAGTTCAAAATAACATTTAAATTAATACATATTCTTTTCAAATTCAAAGCCACACTCACGCAAGCATAAATTTCGGAAACCACAAGTGTGAAATCAATAATTTTGTATGATATGATTTTTTGCATTTATTCAAGAATTTATTTTTTGAGTAATAGTTTGATCTAATTTACATGGTAAAAGGAAATTTCTACATCTGTTATCAAATAATAAATTATGACTATGTAAATATTGGACTATTTTAATGTGAGATAACAACATACTCAATAAATTACAATTGGAAAACATTTCAACCCAATTTATTAGCAATTATTTTAGTTCAATTTCACTTCTTAATTATTTAATGGACATTTATTTTTTTTAGGTGTAATTGAATGATTTCACATCTTCCTATTCCTTTGTGTTGCTTTTATTGATAGATAATTTAACTTTTAAAATTGTCATATTTCTATCACTAAGCATGTCCGTAAATCAATTATTTTATTTAATTTATTTAAAATTTAGAAATACATATACATTAACTTTATTGTAATCCCATGCATCGCACGGACAAAATTGATGGGCTATATTATTACATCTATTTTTTTTTATCATTTAATCAAATTAAATCAATCAAATATCATTTCATCTATGTATAATTTTTATGATTTCATCTATATTGTATTTAATCTTACTTTTGATCAAGTTGCCATGCAATTAGATTTTCACTGTAACTTTTAATCAAGTCGTTATACAATTATATTTTTAATATTATAATTTAAATAGATTATTTTTCATTTACTTTATCAAGTTTTTGTATATTAAAATTGTAAGTGGGATTAATATAAAATTAAATGACATGTCAAGTGCTATTTGGTTGGTCGTGTAACCTAAATTTACATTGCAGTGTATGATAATTAGATCCTATATTAAATATTTGCAAAATAAAAACTTGACTTCAATGCTCTTAAAAATGGTGAAAACTCTTTAAACTTAAGCATTACACAGGTAAAAAAATACTAGCTGTTAATATAAGGAACTTTGTTTATTATTATTATTATTATTGTACTTGGAAGACTCGCATTCGAATCTCTTCAAATATAACTTCATCATTTTTTTTCCTATTTTTCAAGCAGGTATTCTAAACGCGCTCAGTTCAACAATAAAAGAAAAAAAGTATCAAGCAAATGAACACCTACTAACGCCAACTCACATTACCAATATATATGGCACTAAATCAATTGTTAGACAATTGGTGCATTATATTTTAAAGTTTTAATGATTGTGTTTTACAATTTTTTTATATATTTCGTTTAATCTTTTTCTCCATATACCCGACTATATATGTGTTTCTTTTTTTCAAATTATGATTACAATCCATCTAAAAAAATGTATTTTAAATAAATTTTTCTCTTAGAAGCATTGTTTGGAAAGGGACCCCTTGGCTTGAACCAGAAGGGCAGCTGTCCGGTTGGCCCTAAAAGGCCTGAAAAATCCGGAGAAATGTAAGGGGAAGGGTAACTGGGAGGGCGGCCAAAAAACCGGTTTGAACCGATTTTTTTTTTAAATGCAAAATTTCATTATTTTTTGTATTTTTTAAAAAAAATACCTAAAATCTCATATTTCCTATTTTTTTTTTCTTTTCTAATATGGGAAGTAGTAACTTAAGAGATTTGATTTATATGGATAATGTTTATTTTAATTAAAAGATGAATTATATTATGTTCTCTGGGTTTTATTGATACCTAATTTAATTTTTAGTTATTTTATGACATATATTTTATTTTATATTTTTATATATTTATATAAATACATATTTTATTATATACGGTTATCTAGGGCATTAAAGGTTAACCTCTAACCTTTACCTTTACCTTGTCTAGGTTCGTTTTGAACCTTGCTTAGAAGTATCTTATTGTCAAAAACTAATTATTACTTTAATAAGTAACTTTGGTGGATAAACCAAAAGTACATATATATAATTTTTTATTGTTTAATATTACATATGATTTTATTATTTTAAATTTTATTTTAAAAGTTGCATTTTGAAAATAGATAAACCAAACATATTTTTAATATTTTCTCTAGTTGAAAACAAAATATACTTTTATAATTCAAACACACTTTCTAACATTTTAAAATATGAAAATGAAAGTTAAACTTATTTCAAAAAATGAAAAATAGAAATTATTTTCACAAATTAAATACGCTGTTATTTTTTGTGATTTTAAATGGTTTTTGGTTTGAATTGGATATTGATTTAAAGGTTTTTCTTTGAATGGATTAGATTTGAACATCTCTAATCATTTGTAATATATAGAGTAGTTAATTTTCTCTTCCCCTTGCCAAATCCTCAACGGATGAATCCAAATTTAAATGCCTGTATATCTCAACAAACTCAATCTCATCCTCTTATCTTATTATATACTATATAAAACAAAAATGGTGTAAAAACAAAAAAAACGTAACAAACAAATCCTCTTCCGTAATCGGTTAACAACTTTCCCCATAGAATCTCTATTTTTTGTTTTTGTTTATATGAAAAATCACACATTAGCCTATACAAACAGCATTCTTCCTCTGTGAGTAAAGCATATAGGATCTACGCTTATACATTCATTCAGTGAGCACCTGGAAGGAATAATTTAGAAGGACATATCTCAGGTAAAATTCCATCTCTCTAATGCTTAACATCATATCACTCTTTAATTCCTCGCATTGTTATGTTCATTAGACAATAAGAAAGAACTACCTCCTTACCACCACTAATAACCACCCAATTTAGGCACCATCTTTCCATGCCCATCATCAACAAAGAACCAAACCATCAAACCACCAGTGCACCACCATGCATGCTCACCTCTTAGATGACTTAGGCCAATATCTTTAGGGCTACTTTTCTAGTCTTTTTGTTTACATTGGGTTGAACTTTTATTTTTTTCAAATTAAAAGCACTTAAAAATATGCGTTTGAATCTCTTGTATTTTATTGTTTTATTCTGTAACAATAGTCAATAATTGTGATTAAATAGTTGGTGCTTCTTTTTCACCGTTTTAATTGTAAGAATTTATTAAGTAGTCCAGAGCTTAACTTGAACTCTCTGTAAGAGAAATTTATCTCAAATTAAATTATTTTTTGGTCAAAGATTTCTATTTTTAATAAAATTAATTTAAATGATTATTATTTAAAAGGATTCCGTGACTGTCAAGTTAAAATTAAAAATTTTTTAGGCATAAATCTTAATGGTTTTGAGGGACCAAATAACATTGTTAAAGTTATTAGTTACTTTCCATAATAAGCTTGAAAGTATCTGTTGTAAGATGGATTTATGAGGGGTGCAATGTAATTAAATTCTTAATTTTTCTTTATCATAATCTAAATTAATCTCTCTTAAAAGAGATCAAATTTTGTCAAATCAAAATATTTTTCAATTTTTTTATAATTAAAATGAGTAATGACTCAATTGAAAATATTTATCAACAAAATTTTTGTTGTCTTTTTGTAAATTTAAAATAACAATATCCTATTTTAAAACATATAGATATTATTCCAAATTAAAATAATACTAAAAATAAATTACAATAGCTTGAGATCCTAAAAAGAAAGGAAGTCAACATAAAATCCAAACCTAACAATTTTCTTTTTATTCACCCAATCTTAACAAGAAAGAAACATAATAAGAAAAACTTAAATATGTTTTTGATCCCTGTAGTTTCTCTCTTTTCTAACATCATGTTTTGGTCCGTGCACTCTATATTTAGGTCCCTAAAAGTAACCTACAATATGTACTTAATCGTTATAAATATTAAATTTTTTGTCATTATAAATATTTTCAAAATCTACTTTTCATCCTTATAAACCTTATTAGTTAACTCTACAAAAGTTAACAAAATTTTTTTAGAGAAACTAAAACCAAAATAATCTATATTTACAAAAATTAAAAACATATTTAAATCAAAACTAAATGTAGGCGAATCAATTTGTGATACAACATTGGGCAATGGTTATGTCTCAATTTTTAACTTGCTATCGTCCACTTTGATATAATTTTAGATGAAGCTATCATCACGCTATATATAGTGATTGCTATTAATACTACTGCAACCTTTTTGTAGAAATTCTAAGGATAGACGAATAGAGCTCTTTGTAGAGTTTGCGAATAGAGCTCTTCTTTCTAGTGATTCAAATATGGAAAGTTTTGGTCTTGTTATAAACCATTCTTCTAAGGATCAATATGACCCATCACTTGTTAACTCATGGATCACAAGTGTTTTGAAAGAGGGGTTAAAAAACTTTGTATTAGTTCAGATTTGAATTTTGACATCTCATCAGCTTTTCCTTCTCATCCCTCTTTCAACAATAGCTATTATTTAGAAGAATTAGAATTGTATATGAGTGGATGTGTTCTTAGGGTTCCCCAATCCTTCGTTTATTTTAGACTCTTAAAATTCCTTTACTTGAGTGATGCTGCATTTACCCTTGACTCTTCTGATGACTCACAAGATGTAACCCTTGATTTCCCAGCACTCAAGGAGTTCAAGACACTAGATTGCAATTGGTTGGGTGTAAAGAGTGTAACTTTGAAAATGCCTCTACTTGAAAGAATTTTCATAGATGATTCGTCATGTGAGGAGTCCGTTGATATGAAGATCTGTGCTTTACGTATCATAGAATTCGAATTCACATGTCTTGATTATTATATATCACACAATATTTCTCTGATAGATCCATCATCTGTTAAAGGTGGCTTTGCAGATATTTCTGTAAGGGATAGTGAGGCGAGTGTGCAAGAAGCATGGCTGCATGCTTGTGAGCTTCTCAAATCAATTCAACCAAATACAACGTCTCGAACTTAACATATCGGTAAAAATATTATTTATTTATTTATTTATTCCTTGTGTCTCTATAATTCTCAAAATCAAGATCATATTGTTAATTTGTATTAGTTTTCAGAGATTTTACTTGTCTGACAATTTTTAGCTCCCAATATAAGAATTATATGTGTACAGATATTGATATGTTGAAACGTGAAAGTGTGATGAGTTGTATGTTAGAACCATAAGGTAATTGATATATTGATGTATTTAATCTATTTATGTTGTCACATTATATAGAGTGCTATAACCCCAACTGAGAAGCTTTTGGATAAATACAAATCTGAAGCTCAAAATCTAAACACATTCACAATAAAATTGAGTGCCCCTTGAACAAAATTGATACGACTCAATTTTATGCATGGTGAATACTATATATCTAAATACGAAGTGTTATGTTTGTATTAATGGAAATATCTCACGCATTGGTTAACAAGTTTTCCTTTATCAAGCAGGTTATGAAAGAATCAAAAGTTTCTTTGACTCTTTTGCCTCAGTTTGAAATATTGACCCACCTAGAGCTTGAATTGGTTTGTGGTGAAATTTTGTTAGGCTTGCTTCATTAGTCACTGTTTCTCAAGATCCTGGAATTACAGGTTAGTAACTTTGAAGGGTTTATATTTATTGCCGCTGATATTCGTTTGACTGCCCAGAAAATATTACTTAATTGGAATGATGATTTGAATCCTGGCGCAAACTCTCGCTGATGTATCTACACAATGATTTGAGATGTGTTTATCTAAAAATTCTATTTATTTCATCAAAATCCACTTGCCTAGGGTTTGATTTGGTAGTACTCGTGAACTGCTTGTTTAGTTTATATGGTTTGAGGTACGTTTTGATGAGTTTTGAATGTCAATCCTAGCGGAATATAATAGTATAAGCTATTGTTGTTTAAATTGGATTAGTTTAATTTAAATTTTCAATCTAATTCAATTTAATTTTTATTATTTTGGATTGGATTGGATTAGTTTGATTGATATTTGACAAAAAAAAATAATTTTGAAATTTTATAACTCATTTAAAGGAATAAAAATTATAAACATAATTCATTTAATATTTAAAAATTTAATTTAAAAGAAAATGATACATAAAGAAAAATATTATATAACAAGTTAAACTTATTACAATAAAATTATAGACTTAGCAAAAAAGTTATATAGTATAATATATATATATATTATGTTATTAGAAGTCCTAATTATTTTATTTCATTAAAAATTTAATTGAACATGTAGGAATTTAATGAAAAATTTTCAATAGCAGCTAGGGATGGGAATAGATCAGGTATGTGACAAGAACACTAGCCTTAACTTGATCTATTACCCTGTTAAAGGCTTTATATTTGGCCTGTCTGGTTTAGAGTTTGACCTAACTAAGCCTACTTCCAAAGCTTATTTTTTAAATTTGTTGTGAAAATCATATAGTAGGTCATAAGGCATAGGCCTTTTAACATTCCTTAAATAGGCCTTCACAAAAACAACATAGCACCAAAAATATATATATTGATACTTCAACATAGAAGATAACTTCATAAAAATAAGCCACAAGTCTATTTACACAAAAATGTTGTTTGGTTCTTTTTTTTTTTGGGAATTCAAATACAAAACATCCAAAATTAGACATTTAGCAATGTCATTAGCGTGGACAATTGCACATCTGGTATGGGAAAAATTCTAGAATGTGGCTGTTCTTTTTAAATGTACATGTTCTGAAATTGTAAGAATAAGCTCTTGCACATTTTTAATGTCACAACTTAATTTGGAAACGTAATTAGCATGTGAGGAATCTCATATCCACATAAGTCTCGTGATCTTTGAGTCTCTATATGCATATTTAATCATAAAATCCATCCTTAAAACATAAATTCATCTCTAACATACATCTCTTTTTCTTTGGAAATCAAATCATAAACAACAATTTCATAATTAACTCTAAATCTGTCTTTGTAATACAAAATATATGAGTTGTTCTCTATATAAAATAACCATGAAATCTATAATCATGTAAATATAAAATAATCATGATAAATCAATGTAAATCTGTCTCTATGGTCGGGACCTTACCTGCTATAACACTAGAGCACTCTATATCAAAAGCGAAAAAATACTTCACCTTAAGTGAAGTTCACCAACTAAAAATATATCTATTGTTGGGGAAGAGGTAGTTGAGAAGAACCCACAACGCTACTATATCTATAATGGAAAAATGAAGAGGGCGAGTTTTATCTAAAATTTAGTGTGTAGGGCACCGTAATCTTCTCATGGGACAACAACAGGATACATATATATAATCATAAAAAATCGATCAATGCAATATCACTAAAATCATTTTAATATGTTCATATATAATAGCTTTGAAATCAATAATCTCTGAAAATATAAATAACAGTACTAAATAGAGAAATAGGAATCTCTGGTTATGCATTTCATAATAATACATTCTCTGGTTATGAATGTCAACCATGACATAATAAATTTAATGTTCTGTGACCCCTCAATGATCTAAATTGGATACCTAATTAGGTTTCATCTCTACCAGTGAGATTGCCCCTAAGGACAACTTGGTACTAAGGTTAACAATCGGGTTTAGCCACTCACTATTTGTTTCTGTATAGCTATTGTCTAATCTCTAAATCATAAAAGCTAATTATTTCTCTAAAATTCTATTATGGGTTCTTCTTTGGATTTAGAACTCTATCATGTAATTACTCTACTCTTGAAATCATAAAATCTCTAGATGTATATAAAACCACAATCATGGTCTAGCTCTTTATAAAAAAAAGTCATTTTAGTAACAATGGTCCCATGAGTTTGCATAAAAACATAAACATCATGCTCTTGTAAAATCATAATTTCATAAACTTGATAAAATCAACAACAATCTCTAATTTCTTGAAATAGTCTCTAAAGCATGCATTTATGCTAAACTATAAAGAAAATAGCTTTAATGATCAACATAAGAATCACAAGATTTGAACTCACTCACCTGGAAGGGACAAAAGGATGGTGTCAACACCAACGGAGCTTTAAGGAAGGGATGACACCAATATCTGCTATTGAAGCAACAAAACTCTAGATTAAAATCTAATACTCTCTAGTCAGCTCTAGATCAACTCTAACAATATTGGGGAGTATCCCCACTTGACAACAATGGAGAACAACAACAACCCATACCCTAGAATATGAAATGGATAGGAAGAAGACAACAAAAACTAACAAAATCCTTACCTTAGATTTTTGGAGGATGAAGATTTGGATGGGGTTGGGAATGAGGAAGGTAGAAGAGAGTTGGAGAAGGAAGGGTTTTGGTTTTGAGAATGAAATCCCGAGTATGGGGGTTGAACTGATTGGGATATCCTCTGAATAATCTTATTCTTCTTTTTCTCTTTTTTTTCGAATTGCCAAATAATCTAATGTTGGAGTGTAGCTTACAGCCTTTTTTCCATATACAAATTAAAAAAAATTATATACCAAACTCTCACTTTTTGAAGTTTAAATAGGCATATTCATTATTTTTTATATAGGAAAAATCAGTTAACTAGCATTAGATTTCAAATGACTAAAACACAAAGTAATCGATCAATAATAACAAGATTTTTCTTTTTTATTTTGTGATTGGAATCGGTTAACAAGATTTCTTGTATTTTATTTGTTCTTGGAAATCGATTAGGAGCAACTAGATTTCCTTCTTTTTTTTCATTTTTCTCTTTCTACAATCGATTAGGTATAATAAGATTTTTTATTTTTTATTTTTTGTAGTATCTTGAATCAATCAACAAGATCCAGATTTCCAAGTTTATTGTGTGGTTGGGATTTGTTCGTAGCATCTCGTCCTTCCCATGCTTGACACATGACGAAATCGGTTAGCAGTTAACCGATTTTGCCACGTGTCAAGCATGTAACGGACGAGATGCTACCAACCAATTAAGGTAAATATGGGTCTCTCTTCCTTTTTTACATTTGTATGCATGAGAGTGATAGTGAGGCTTATTGTCTGTATATTTGTGTGTAGAGTGAGAGTAACAAGTATTAAAAAGAGTGAGTGGGAGGTGGTAAATCAAGAAAAAGGAAACCAAATTTTTATCAAGTGTCAAATTGTTAACTGACATTCGGCCTAGACAACCTAAAGGTTAGTCAAGAGTTTGGCATGTTAAAATGACAAAACTGTGAAATTGACAAAGTTTTAGGTTTGTCAATCAACATGTCGAAACTTGTGGGAGTTAGAACGAAGCCTGAGAATCTAATGATGACAAAATCTCATGCTCGAGATTTGATAAGTCAAAGCTGGAGTTTGTCACTTGAAGACTTAGAAAATTTTAAAGGTTCTGAGGGCTGTCATTGACTCCAAGACGGGCATTCGTCAATTAATGGTTATTGATGGTTTTCGTTATTGATAGAAGCTTAGAGAGATATGACAAAGTGGTGACTTCTCAATGAAAAAAGCGAGTGGTAAACCAATAAACTATCAAAGCCACGTGGACAACATGTAAAGGCAGCCAAAAACAAGTGTCAAGATCCTAGAGTCTTAGGTTGTCTATAAATTCTGCTTTGTATAAATTGCAAGGGTTAGAATTTTTACTCGCACATTCACTCTTAAACGTCACCCTGACAAAACAGAGCCCTGAGTTACTGAGTAATTGCTCCTAACCCATTTTCTTGCTTTCTTAGGATAGATTTTCTTTCAAGTTCTTTACAATTTTATGTACTTTATTTACAATCTGTCTATTAAGCATTCTATATTCTACAAATTTTTCTTCTTTAATCTGTCAAACATCACATTAACGTAATCACAACACACAAATCACATCACATTGCACTTCATTCCATCCTCATTTCATAAAAGAAAATAGTTTGACACTCGATTCTTAGGTGAAGAACCCAAGGAGGAGCAATTTTCGCTCCCAAATTGAGATCTTGAAAAGCAAAGGTTAGAGTCCAAACTCCCAAGTTTGTCAATGAATACCTAGTTTAGAGCAGTTTGGCTTTTTGCATAAGGAAATTGTCACTTATTTGTTGTTGACATATAAGTGTCAAATTCTGCAATAAACAGGTGGCACAAAACAACTTAATGTGATATGATAATTTTGGGTATCTTGCAATAAATCTTCATGAGCAGATAATTTTGTGTTATTTTATTAAATTAGTATATTTGATTTAGACTAGTAAATTATGTTTTTTAACTAGACCAATAACGTTTTAGTTAGATTAGTGCACTTTACACCTATTATTATAGTTGTATAGTTTAATTAGATTAGTAAATGTTGTAGTTAGATTACACTACAAACATGTTTAGTAAATAATATATTTTAATTAGATTAGTAAATATTTTAGTTAAATTAATATACTCTAAACCTATTTATTTAAGTTAATATATTTTATTTAGATAAGCAAATATGTTTTTTTAATTAGATTAGTTAGTTGTTTTAGTTAGATTAGTAATTTCTTAATCTATTTATTAAAATTAGTTTGGTAATTTCGTTGTTCAGCTTGCTCGTGTGTTACATGGTAGACAAGACCATATGAACAGGCCACATCGCCACATGAAGCCTTACTTGGAACAAGTTGATTTTTGGCATGCCACAGATTCGTTTCTTTGAGTATGTTAACGCTTTGGCATCTATATTTGAGGAGTGGTGGCGTCCCAAGACTCAAACCTTCCACTTGCCCTACAGAGAATGCACCATAATGCTCTAGGATGTTGCATTTCAATTGGCCATACAAGTGGACAAGGATCCCATCAACAGATGCATAGGTGCATGAAATAAGCTCTAATTCTATAGTCGAAATATTTGGGAGATGTGCCATGAGTTGCTAAGCGCAAGAGAAATAGCAGTACAATGACATTGGTCTGGTTTAAGAACACCTTTATACCTTTGCAAGATAATGCGATTGAGATCGGGGTCATGCAAGAAGCCTGGGCATATGTCCTGTTGATTGAGGGATGCTGTTTATGGAGAAGTCGTGGGAGGCTTAGCTAGGGATCCATAGTGTTATCTACATTGTACCACAGTTTTGTCATGCAGTTAACATCACAGGAAGTGATCTCGCTAGGTGTCTTGTCCTTACCGTCACAACCCTACTTGGACATGTGACCCACATGAGAAATCTCATTCCCACATAAACCTCGTGACTTGAGATGCTCTATAAACATGATATTCATAGCTTATTTAAAACATAGTTTCATTTTCTACATATAAATCACCTTATCAACTCATAAAATCGGTATCAAAAATCTCATAATTTGTGTCTAAAGTCTGAAACTTTAATATCAACAAAATACATAGAGTCTGCTTATACAAAATAAGGTGACAGGTAAAGTTTAATAAATACAACTCATGATGTCTTTAGGATATGCATGGATTATATGATATGCTCTACGGTCCTGATCCTACCTACAAATGTCCTGGAGCATCTAGATCAAAATAATAAACACTTCACCTATGTGAAGCTCACCACTAGAACTCTAGTGCTCGAGACAATCCTGGCTGAAGGATCCACAACCGCTTCTGTATTGGAAGGGAAATAGAGAAAAGGGGGTGAGTTTTTTTTATTCAAAAACTTTAAAGTGAGTCTCACTTGAAACCCCATTGCATGGGATACCAAAGAAACCATGCAAAAATAAAAAAATCATAATAACGCAATAATACTCAAATGTCTTACACAATATAATCCAGTATACACACACACACACACACACATATATCATCAATTTACAAACTCAAAAATAATTTTCTCAATTCATTTTCATACCTGAAATCATATAAGTTCATAATGCAATAGCTCCTAGAGAAACGTAATCTTTGCTCTTGGTTACGCACAATGTTTGTGACGTAATGAATATAAATCTCTAGTCACATCTAGGCGTTTCGTGTCACTGTCCCTAGTGTGAAGATAAATCTCTATAATTCTTTGGTCAAGGCTACTTGGTACCAAGGTTAACGATTAATTACCGTTAATACACAGTCTTTTCTCCATAGCTACCCTTTAAACTAGTTAAATAAATCCGTCTAAATCTAAAAACCCTTAAAATCTTTTGAGTTCTCTGAGCTCTGAATCTATCTGATTCTAACAGCCTGAACCTTAGCATAATTGTGGCTATAAAATCATGCCCAAGGGATCACCCTCTATAAACATTTGTGATTTCATACCTACACAGAATATGTACCGTCAACGTTCTGTAATCTCATAAATATTCAAGCTCTAAAACCTTTTAATTAATCATCTAAAACATAATTCGAACCATCAAGCTTTTCATAACTAGAAAACTCAATATCATATTTTCAAAATTCCAAAGTTTATAATCACAATTCCATTTCTTCTCTAAATTGCATATTTAGGTGTAAAACTATTTCATATACATAAACCATATCTAGAATTCATTCAAACCATCATAAAAGTCTCTAACAATTACATATATCATCAATTTCGCATAAAATCAGTATAACAACTATGGTCTCATGAGTTTTATCAAAATCAAGTTTCATGCTTTAAAATCAGGAATTCTAAAACATATAAACCAACAGTAACCTCAAACTTCTTTGCAGAAATCTCTAAAGTCAAATAGTAAATGATATTTTTATGAAAATAATTCTAATGCATAACATAGAGATCACAGAATGTAAACTCACTCACCTGGTGAGGTGAACGGTGAAGACTCTACACCAACAGGACACTTGGAAACGGAATTGGGAGGCGGATCTGATATAGGAAAAGTAGAACTCTAAATCAACCTCTAAAACCTCTAAATACTCAAAATTCATCTCTAACAAAGTAGAAAACTTTTCTCCCTTGAGAAGCATAGAGAACCACCCTTAAACAAGAAAAACTTGAAGGAAATTAAGCAAAACTAGCAAGATAACATACCTTTAAGCTTGAAGGATGGAAGATTCCAAGTTGAACTTGAAAGAAATGGAAGAAAATAAAGATTTGAGGTGAGAATAGGGTAGCGAAGTTTCTCGAGCTTGGGGAGTGAAAAACCATGTTTATGAAGTCTAGACCCGAAATAGGGTTTTTATAAGACTGTTCACTCCAGCGCTCACAGAGAACATAAAATTTGTTACCGCATTGCCTTATTGTTCCTTGACTCCTGGCACACTCTAGAATACTTACTCTCCATTAACTTTAAGACATAAGTGTAAATAAGGAAATACCCCTCATTTGAATTCAAATAAAATATTAGAAAAATTAAAATCCAAATTTTGGATTTTAGTTCAAATTAAGGAATTCTTTTGATTTTATAAACTTGTGGGTTAAAAACGAAATGTTTAAGGGTTTCCTAAAATTTATTAAAAATCATTCGTTAACTTGTTTTCCTCTTGGGAACAATTACCTGGGACTTTTGATCCCAAGAAAATAGTTATATTATATAGCCTTCCAAGGGTGTGTAGGATCTAGACTTAGTGAAATTCACACAACTAATAGAATAATGGTACTAGCACTCTTCCTGGTTCAAAATTTTTTTTCTAACCTTTATTATTTACAACTAGGTATTACAACTACATCATGGATATGGCATAGAGTGTCATTGTTTAGTCCTATGGTTGATTACCTTGGTTTTGGATTTCCATTGGCCACGAGGTATAGTATTGGACCAAAATGCACTATCGTGATGTAAGTTTGGCTGTTTATTATTGCAATGCCTTGAATTATCAAATTATGTAAATTTTTCAAGTGGATCGAATTTGTGGTGCCGCCTTAATGTGCATGACAAACACATGCCAATTCTTAGGCATAGATTGATCAGCTCCATTATACGAATATAAGTTTGTGTATATTATTTTACAAATTTATTTTATATATATATATATATATATATATATATATATATATATATGTCTTGTATAGTTTGTGTGGACATTTTATGACAACCTGGTCTAGCAAATCAAATAGCGCTCTAACTCTATTATTTGGGCATCCCATACATCACTACTCTACTTCCCATGTGTTGAGTGGCGTCATGTGGGTCATGCGCAACTATAATGAACAAAAATATAACCCATTGCCATTATTTTTCTCTCAAAATCTCTCAGCACTTTCCCTCACAATTTGGCAACAGTGTCTTTCATAATCTCAATATTTTGCATTGACTTCCCTCAAAATGAGCACATTGTACGAGAGTTGGCAAACATTGAGTTTAGACGTTGAACGAGCCATTGAAAAAGTCTAAGCAAAATCAATTAATTAGAAATAAATTTATGTTCTGTAAGAATTGGTCAGGTATAATAAGATTATTAACGTGCAGAAATCTTCCTATCTAACCAGAAGAGAAAAATGAAACAAAGAAAAAAAATGGAAATCTAATTGTTCCTAACGAAACAAATAAAAAACAAAGGAAATCTATTTCTTGTTAACTAATTCCAATCACAGTAATAACAAAGGAAAATCTTGTAATTATTGACCGATTACTTTGTATTCTTGTCATTTGAAATCTAGTGCTAGTTAACCCTTTTGCCTATATACAAAGAAAGGCTATGCATATTTAAACTTAAAAAAGTGAGAGTTTGGTATATAAAGATTTTTTAATTTATATACGTAAAAACCCTTGCATGCAATTAATAATATTTTGTATCGATATAAGATTAACAATATTAAAACAAATTGTAATCTACAATTTTTTTTTAAATAAATAAGAGAGTTAGTCTTAATGCAATGATAAAATTATGGATAAAATGCATTTTCCCTTAAACTTTAGGCCATATGTGGTTTATATTATGACTTTTTAAAAAGTATATTGTGATACCCAAACTTTCCAAATGCAAAATTTTAGGTCATGGCAAGGTTTTAGGTTGCATACAATAAAAAATAGGGAATTAAGTGTACATGAAAATTTACAAATAAGGTGTCAGGTTTCACAAATTAGAAATAACAGGCGATTAAGTGTACATAAATCATATCTTCACCAATAGCTAGAATTATGTTGAGAGGATGTTTTGCACTATTTAGAAAGTCTAGTGTGTTGTGATGCATGTTTTGAAAAGTTGGGTGTAACTCCACATGACCTATAGTTTAGGGAATAAAATATACCTTACCTTAAAATTATTTTGTGACTAGGAGATCACTAGTATAAATTCTTAAAACATATCTGCTTGCAAAAATAAAAATATATATGCATCATATCCCTAAATATCCACCAAATAGGAGCCTTGTGATGAGAGACAAATCTATGGGTTAGGTAGTGGTTCACATGCCCCATCAAGTTGATAATTTGTTAGTAATATATATATATATATATATATATATATATATATATATATATATATATATATATATATATATATATATATATATATACACACACACGTCCCTTTTATTTTTTCTAAATTTGACCACGCATTAAGATAAAACTTAGGGAAATTAAACTCACCTCCTTCGTTTAGCGAAAGGCAACATGCACCTCCTTTTATTTTCAAAAATTGCATACCAAATCCTTGAGTTCTAAAAATTCTATCCTGACCTCCCTTATTAATATTAGTCTATTAGTGACTTTGACGTAATAGTTCATAGGTACACAACTCATGATTTTTAATAGTATTATTGTAAATATTAAAAACTGTTATAACTATATTGAATGATCATATTGTCTTTTTACTAAATGATAAAAGCACACCCTCTTCCTAAGTTGTGGAAAAGGGCAAATAGGAAGATTGTGTACTTTTATCACTTAGTAAAAAGATAATATAATCATTCAATAGTTATAACAGCCTTTAATATTTATAACAAGGCCTTTAACAAAGCATCTATTATGCACATGTGTCCTATTCCTGCAAGTCACTTACAGGCTAATGTTAGTAGAGGGTCGGTGTAAGATTTTCGAAACTCAAAGGACTAGCACGCAAAGTTTGAAAATAGAGGGAGTGCGAGTTGCATTTAACCAAAACTCAGGGAAGGTGAGTGTAATTTTTCCTAAAATTTATGTAGAACTTATCGTTATGTTTATATATTATTTTTGCTCTCATTATCGAAATTTTTTGAATCTATCATTGCTAGCTTGTGACTTAAACAACCTTTAAAGCATCTTTTTAAAAGTTGACATATTTAAAAGGTTTGTGAAGTTAACTAGTATTTTGATATGGAAACAATATATGTAAGAGAATTTTAACAGAGTTTTTTTTTAGTATATATCTTATAATGTTAAAAGTTCAAGATTTAACTAATCATAGTTCAAGAATAAATCAAATTATGAACTAGGGCTTACTTTGTTTTATAGAACTCCTTTACTGATTTTTTTTTATTTTTTTTTGATAATATGTTTACCAACGATTTTGCTATAAAATAGTCTTACTCCAACTTCCAAGTGTAACAAATCTACAATTAAAAAAAAAACCAAAAATGAAAATTAAAAGTATGAATAAATTACATTAAGCTCTCTGAGATTTAATGTTATTACATTTGACACTTCTCTGGATCATAAAATTATCGCTAGAAGTCTAGAACATTTGAGGTTTGTTAAAATTACACCAACATCCCTAGTTAAAAAAATTATTTGTATATGACTTTTAGTGATAAAATTATAACATTTTGACAATATTTAACATATATATTAACGAATACACCTTTTTTTACCATAAGTCATAATTATAAGTTTTGTCTCCATATGATGAAAGATATATTTTTTTCAATCAATATGTTAAATGGTCAAAATATTATAATTTTTCCATTTATAATCATGTATGTCACATGTTATATTTTTTGCCACTTAAATTAACAAACTAATATCTATAGGAGATTTCAGAATGATTTTAGTAAACCTCAAGGATCTCTAGTGTTAATTTTATAAAATAGAGGGGTGTCAAGTGTAATTAGACAAAATAGAGGGAGGTAAATATAATTTACTTTAAAGATATGTTCAGTTGGGTGTAACAATGAGATGAAAACTTTTATGATGAGTTTTATGTGCAATTTTATATATAAAACTTATTCATGAAAATTTTCATTTTATTTTTGCCTCTCAACCAAACACACCATAAAAGTAATGATGGGTCAATACGATCTTGAAACTAGATTGGGCCTAATGAAATAGAAGTTTTGCTACATAGAACTTGGGGTTTTAGAATCATACTCACTTTTCCTCCGCGGGTATATTCTTACCATTCATTAATTAAGCAAACATAACTTTCTTTTGCATTAAAAAAAGATAGCATTCTAACTTGAATAAAAGGTATTCTACATGAGTGATTTAGTAATTAAGCAAAAACAATTATGAAAGGAAGTGTTCTGTTCTTCTTCTACTACTGTTTTTCCATCAAACAAATTCATCATAAATCAAAGGATTCAATTTGCATAATGAAGTATGACGCAGTGAAATTTTACACTAAGGTAAGATTACACTTAATATCAGGTATGCTTGATGACTAAAGCAAGACACACACACACACACACACACACACACACATATATATATATAGTATAATTAGTAAATAAGATAATCACAGAAGGCAGGTGAAGCCACACGGTAAACATGTTTTTGTTGATTTGTAATATATATTTTGATTTGGCTTTTCCCTACTTTAATTAGAATACTTTAAAGCTCAAATATGTAAAAAGATCATTAAAAGGTTAATTTTACCTGTGAGCTTCATATTTGAATATTAGAAAGACTTACCTAATTCCTTCTGGTCTTCGGCCAACACATACAACAACTGAAGACTCTCCCAAATTTTTCATGTTGTATAGGAATTTCTCTTTTGTACATGTAGTTACTTCATGGGTGCTTGTATTTACTTAACCATGAAGGTTTTTACTACTTTCATTCATATGTATCTTTTTCAGATCAGTCAACGAACGAAAAATAACAATGCTTTACGTTGTTGATGTTTGAAATCTTCCACAAAAGCTGTAGTTCCTTACTGTTTTTTTTTCCAAGTTTCACAATTTTTAACTTATGGACAAATGGAAATTCATGGTTTGAACATTAAATAGGTTAAATGGAAACATTCACTCAGTTATATCCAAATCTTATGATCACAACAATACATTTTGGATCAAGTAGAATGCTAGAGAATGTCGAAAACCACCTGAGCTGTATATTCTTGTGCAACAGTGATTCATAAAAGCATGATTATTGGCCTTCATGTGGTTGATAGAAGAATGTGAAAATTTGAGTTCTGGATTCTTCTTCCGAACCATGAATGGTTGACTTGGAATCAAAACACACACTAACAAACAAAACTGAAACAGAATTGACATATATTTCTGAAAAGAGTAGAGCGCAAGTGAAGGGAATTCGTGGGGGCAACTAGCGAGGCCCTATCCAATGTCAACCGCATTTCCATTATATGGGCTATGCTTGGCATTGCTGGAACCCTCTTCCAAGTTGATCAGAAATGCTCTCTTTTTGAGCTGCAATATCCGGTTAGTTTCTCCACTAATTATGGCGAATTTTCACTTCATAGCTTGAATTTTGTTCATTTATTTTGTTACAATGGTGGTTTTAGTTCATCAGAGAGTTAACAGAAAATTGTTTTTTTAGTCATTTTAATGGGATGAGCCAATGAGGTGCTCAAAAGGAGCAAGCAGAGATCACACTTCTTGTTCCCCCCACAAAAAAAAAAAAAAAAGAAAAGAAAGGAAGATAAAACCATCTTTACAATATGCACTGGAGTGACTCTTTGGGCCATTTCTTTTTCCTCGATCACAATATTTGCTCACTTATTTTCATGGGAACATCTATGCTTCTGGCTTCTTTATAAATGTAATGATGCAACTATATGTATGGATTCCTAAGAATAATTAAGCTACTCCTTCATTGTTGTTTCTATTTTGCATTCTAGACCCATGTTTAGAAGAATAATCAAGTACCTGTCAACAGAAATGTTCCCGGGGTTGTCATTAATCTATTCTCTCATGAACTGTTTGATGCGCTTGTGGTGTGCATGCCCTCTGATATCACCTCTTAAACCAGTTGGAGTTGCCTTCCAAAAGGTCATTTTCTGATGCTATTGGAAACTTATATGGTGTAATAATTAAAACTTCTCTTTCATGGTTGAGAATGTTTGGTATTTTTTTGGCAGTTACAGCAATGGCACGTATAGCTGAAATCTAATGCGGTGGCTCCTAAGAGGATTCTTGAGTTGTGCTTTTTTTTGTCTATATTGTAGGATTATCAACGGAAACGCGGAAGCGCATCGTCCACGCGACGTAGGAAAAATAGAACCTTCATTGTTTTGATTACCTGGAAGGACAGTGAACCAAGCTTCACGATCGGAGTAATCCGCTCTTTGCAGATCTTCCAGACTATCTCTCGAGGGGATGGAGTGGCTGTGTGGCACCGTTCAGATGATGAACGTTTGCCTCTAGGTGTCTGTTTCTGATGAAAAACACTTAGTGAGGCACAAGGGTGAAAAGATTAGTTTATATATGCTGTGAAGTCCAAGACCTAACCCTAAGCCACATGGGCCATATTGTTCTTGGGCTTTAATCTCACTAAAGTCTTATTGGACTTAAGTGACTAAAGAGCATATAACCCAACAATCTCCCACTTGCTCTTTAAGATACAAACTTGAGTTCATAAACCCAAGATCATGTATCCCATAAGCCATCATCATCTGATAATATACCCCATCCCTTATCTCAAGCTAGCCTGGGATCTACCATTTGTCATTTATCAAGGCTCCTGATAATCTCCAGAAGATTATCTAATTCATGCTACTCCACTAAAAGCCCGAACGTGAACTCCAAGAATAATGACATTTATAACATGAATATGCATCGCCCCTTTATAGAATGTCTATAATTGATTGACTAGTTTTCTGTTACCCAATCAATTATTTATTTCCTTGACTGTGATAGTTTCTCTAATGGATTACATGCACTGCCATGTCTTCAATATCCAAGTACCGAAACATATCAAGGGGACATTTCCTATAAATTCCATGTTGTTTATCTCATAAACACCAATAACCAAATAGTTTCAATCCCAAAATACCGGGTTATTGGCCATCAATAGATTGAACCTCACCCGTTGGTAAATCAAAGAATGAAATCTATTCGACTACTTATTTAAAATAAACTCAGGATTAAGAGCAACTACATAACTATAGTTATCTGGAGATTTGATTCCTTATGACAGAAAGAACAACTTTAATCAAATCTCTCCTTGATCCATTCAATGTAAGTATTAACTCACACCAATATTTAAAATGATTCGGACAAAATCATCTCATAAATATTGCAGCCTAAAAAAAATGCCCAACTTTATTTAATAGCTGTGAACCTATTCATCAATTGTGAGAACCTATGACCATGTCCTCCATGAACGTATCCATATGATCATATACTTCACAATTGATCCGGACCTTCGTGTTTGTAAATAGTGTGCGGAAAAAATGAATAATACCTCATTTATAACATTCAGAAAAAAAATACAATGTCATAATGTCTTGCTCAAAAGGCACAAAATAACAAAGTGAAATAACAACTTCCTAAAGCTATAGCAAATCTGGAATCCTCCTAAGACCCATAGATGTAACATGCCTCTCGAACACACGTTAGGCAAACTCTTAGTAAAAGGGTCAGCAAGGTTCTCCAAATCTCTTGACTACCACTGTATCTTCTTTCAATTATATCTCGGATCAAGTGGTACTTCCTCTCTATGTGCTTTTGTCTTTTGTGACACCTTGGTTCCTTGGACTGTGCTCCTGCCCACTGTTATCACGGAAGTGTGATGGGACGACTAACACCTGGTATCACTTGAAGATCCGTTAGGAACTTCTTTAACCATGCGGCTTCCTTTGCAGCCTCAGAAGCATACTCAGCCTCTGGTAGAGTCAGCCACACATGATTGTTTGACACTCCTCCAACAAATGGCCCCGCCATTAAGAGTGAACACATACCCAGAGGTGGATTTTCTTGAGTCAATGTCTCCTTGGAAATCTGAGTCTGTATAACCAATGGTTTCAAGACTCCCACTAGAATAGACCAACATATAATCTCTCGTTCTCCTAAGGTACTTGAGTATATGTTTAACCGCTATCCATGTTCTTCTCAGGATTAGATTGGTACGACTACTACTCCCACGCATAGCAGCATCTGGTCTGGTGCACAGCATAGCATACATAAGGCTACCTACGCGAAGCGTAAGGTATCCTACTCATCCGTTCTCTCCTAGGAGTTTTAGGAGAATGCTCCTTAGAGAGATGAATCCCATGCCTGAAGGGTAAAATCCCCTTCTTGGAATTCTCCATGCTGAACCTGGCAAGTATTTTGTCGATGTAATTAGCCTTAGATAATGCCAATACCCTATTCTTCCGTCTCGCAAGAGCTTAATACCAAGAATATAATTGGCTTCCCCCAGGTCCTTCATATCAAAATGCTTGCTCAGCCAGGTCTTTATGCCTAATAATACCTCCGTATCATTTCCGATAAGGAGTATATCATCCACATAAAGTACCAGAAAGATACTGCGTTTCCTTGGATCCTTTTATACACACACGGCTCATCAGGACTTTTCTCAAAACCATAAGACTTAATGGCTTGATCAAACCTGATGTTCCATGATCTGGACGCTTGCTTAAGTCCATAAATGGACCTTTGCAACTTGCATACCATGTTTTCTTGCCCTTTGGCTATGAACCCTTTTGGTTGCTGCATATAGATATCCTCTTCCAAATTTCCATTTAGAAAAGCAGTTTGACATCCATTTGCCAAATCTCATAATCAAGATTTGCTGCAACTGAAGAGAATCCGGATGGACTTGAGCATGGCAACCGAAAAGGTTTCTTCATAATCCACACCTTCTATTTGGGTGTACCCTTTCGCCACCAATCTAGCTTTGAAGGTTTCAACCTTCCCGTCCGATCTCTCTTTCTTTTGTAGATCCACTTACACCCAATGGGTCTTACCCCTTTTGGTGCATCTACAAGAGACCAAACTGAGTTGGAATACAAAGAATCCATTTCACGATTCATAGCCTCAAGCCATTCCTGAGCATCAACATCCCCTAGTGCCTCGTCATAACTCGTGGGATCATCATCTTCTTCAATGATGACATCTTGAGACGATTCACCCAACAAGAGAAATCTTGCGGGTTTACGAATCACTCTCCCACTACGAGTTTGCCGCACTTGTTGTTGTGCATTTACAGGGGATCCAATTCTAGATGAGGACCCTCATTCAGGATTAACCAATTCATGATTTTGTTGTTCTTCCACAAGCGGTAACTGCATCTTAGAGGTTCCGCTTGTTGATCATCATGCTGAACTTCTGGTTCTTTGGTTCCTGTGTGTGTTCAACATCAGGTATATTTTCCCTCTTTGAACAACCACAGGAACAAAAGCTGAACCGCCTGAGGTTGAGGTGAAACTTGATCTGAGACTAGCTCATCAAGAATAACCTTACTCCTAGGCTTATAATTTGCCATATAGTCCTCCTCTAAGAAAGTTGCATGTGTGCTCACTATAACCTTCTTTTCCTTCGGACTATAAAACAACCAACCTCTGGTTCCTTTAGGATAGCCTATAAATATGCATACTTCTGGACGAGTCCATCTTATTTGGCTTCGTTGTAAGACATGTGCCGGAGCACCCAAACCCGAATATGGTTCAAGGTGGGCTTACGCCCTTTCCATAATTCTATTGGTGTCTTTGAAACCGACTTGGACGGAGCTAAGTTCAATAGATACATAGCAGTTTCTAAGGCATATCCCCAGAATGAATGAGAAAGAGATGAATAACTGAGCATTGATCTTGCCATTTCTAAAAGGGTTCTATTTCTCCTTTCAGCAACTCCATTCTGGGGGTGTCCCTGAGAAGATAATTGTGAAACTATCCCTCTTTGGTCAGGTAAGACTGAACTCTCCAGATAGGTATTCACCCTCTGGAGGGAAGAGTCTTAATTTGAACACCAAGATGCTTTTCTGCCAGCCTTGAACTCTTGGAATTTTCCAAAAGCTTCAGACTTGTGACGCATCAGGTACACATGTCCAAATCTAGAGTAATCATCAGGAAATGTGATAAAATACTGATACCCGCCTCTGGCCTGGACATTTATTGGTCCACATACATCAGTATGTACCAATTCCAGTCTGAAGTGTGGCACGATTTCCCTTGGCCTTGAAAGATCTCTTAGATTCACAAACAACGGTTCAAAATTTAGGGATTTTAAAATCCCACTATTGACCAAACCTTGTATCCTGTTAGAGTTAATATGACCCAATCTCAAATGCCAAAGATAAGTTTCATTGAAAACTTTTCTTTTCTTTGATGAATGAACATGCTCAACATCTCCTAATTCAACATGATTAATTTCACAGGGCACAGGACTAAGGAAATAAAGACCATTAAACATTACACCGGAACAAATAAAAGAAGATGGACTTCTTATTGAAACTGAGGAATTAAACTAACTGTCAAACCATGTTTAACTAAACAACTAACAGAAATTAAATTCCTCTGAAAATCCGAAATATATAAACAGTCTTCTAAAACCAAAGTTCTGCAATTATCAAAAGATAAAATAACTTGTCCCACTGCTCAGCACAAGTTCCCCATTTCCAAGCTTCAAAACTCTTTGTCCTTCACTTACAGGCAAGCTATGTTTGAACCACTGCAAAGAGTAACAAACATGGTTAGTGGCTCCTGAATCAATGATCCATTTATCATTGTAATTCTCCACTAAACAAGCCTCAATCACATGTAAATTACCCATACCTGTTTATTCATACGTGGGCAATTTTTCTTCCAATGCCCCTTTTGTCCGCACTTGAAGCACTTGCCTTTTGGCTGCTTCATTGCAACTGGTTTGGCAACTGGAACTCCTGATTTCTTCTTTTTCTTGTTTTTGTTCCTTCCCTTGGGTTTCCCCTTAGGTTTCACAGAACTCTCACCAGCAAAATGCACTGCCCGCTGACTAGAGTTCAGGATTTTAGCTCATGCATCAGCTAAGTAAGGTCAAGATTCATCTTATTCATATTATAATTCATCTTGAACTGATTGAAGTATTCAGGCTGATTGCAAGAGAAGGTCAACTTTTACTTCTTGTTCAAATTTGACCCCATGGTCTTCAGCCTTCTTGAAGTTTGCTATCATTGTCAGACAATGATCCGCACACTTCCTCCAGACATCACGTCTTGGTGACTTAGCGCATTCTGCCTGAGCAGCGCCAGATGTAGCAAACATGCCATCAAGAGTCTGGAGCATATTTGCTCCACTCTCAATCATGCTCACTTGCTCCTGAAGGTGACTGGCGAGACTAGCTAAAATATAGGCGAACCTCACATTTGCCTTCTCCCATTTTTCCTTCTCCTGAAAACGTGCCTTTGTTGCCTCAGGCGCATCTTCAGGTTGCGTGGCATAGGGGTAGTTAGAACAAAGTTGAGCTTTTCATATTGAAGAACAATATCCAAATTAGTTTTCCATTGTTTGTAGTTTGTACCATCCATAGGTTTTTGGCTCAAGATAGTAGCTAAAGGATTGAATGAAGACATTTTTCTGAAAACAATGAAAAAACACACTAATTACAAACTAGAATAACAACAAACAGATATAGCGCTAGTAGATTCTAATAACTACTACTTGTTTATTGTGTAACAATCCATTAGTTATCTTTACAAGGCTTACGATGGGCAAGATACTTGTAAAACTAATATTGTTATTTTGGGCCTTCAGTTCCATTGCCAGAGCCTCGATGGGAGGGTTAACAATTTTACCAAAGTTGAATGTATTTAACCATTGTTTACTTTCAAAATTATCTTTAGCGTCTAAGTGTTGCCGACGATGGGCCGTACAAAACTTTACTAAAATTTTGAAAAAATATTAAGGTTTAATCTAGCGAAATCGATTATCCTTATCCATGGGCTTTAGCGATAACCATTTCACTAATAAACCCACAATTGGAGCCCGAGGTTTAATACTTTTTTTAAAAAAATTTAAACCTTCACCCATTCAATTTTTTTAAGTTTAGAATTTTCCAATTTCCAAAAAAAATGTTTCATTCGAAAATAATTTTTGTTTGATTTCAAAAACTATGTAAGTAGGTGTAGCCGATGAACGTGCATCACCTAACTTAACGTAATTTTGAAAACATTAAGGTCCTAAAATCTGGTCACTTCACGGCGTGTGCTCCACACAATCATGATACATGATTGTTGTATGCAGCGTGTGTTATTCCATGACCATTTTAGAAAACCCACAAAATTATATTTTCAAGAAACAATTTTCTCTTAGGAAATTATCTGGATTATTTGTCTAGATTTTAATTCCACAATAAATTAATCCCATTATTAATCTTGATTTCTTACCGAAAATCATAATAATTGATAATTAATCTAGTGAATAACTTAAAATTTAAATAATCGCGCATAATAACTATATACTAGTCGTATCATGACAAAAGTTATTATGCATATATGACATGTGATTATGCAACAATATGGCACCATCCTATTCTATATGGCATGTTATTACAAACATCATGTTAATCGCACATATAATTCATACAATTCAATAAAAGCAATAAATAATTAAACAAATAACTTTAATCCATGGTTTTCCTAAAAATAATAATAATAATAATAATAATATTACAACTTTGGAATTCCTCTTTCGTCCAGCCCACAATATCTGCCTCAAGCCCCTTTAGGGTATCCATGGGCCCAAAAGCCCAAAAAACCCAATCCTTGGCGAGAAACCCTAGGACACGAAAAGGAACCCTAGCCGTCAGGACTGCGCCGTCATCCGACTTCGTCTCACGAAACTCCAGGGGAAGGACCGCCATGAGGAGACGAGACGCCGCCGGAAACACCCAAAAAGGGTGTCCCACGCGCCTCACGCGCGGCTCCACCGCCGCCGCGTGAAGGCCACTCTCAGCCGCTTGTGGCGGCGCGTGCGGCGCGTCCCATCCCTGCCGCCGCCACCCATCACTTTGTTCGTCTTTCCGTCTCTTTCCAACCATATATGGATCATCCAAATTGAGATCCAGAGGTCCACAAAAAGTCTCTGACAGTGTTGATTGCTCATCTTTGTCGTTGTTTCTCGATCTTGAACTTTTACAGAAATTCGAAAAATACATAGGAAAATGCGAAAAACATAAAATAAAGCAAGGAGGAAACCTAATCATATGGGATTAGCCTCCTTGTTACAAACCAAGAGAAACACAAGAGAATCTAACCATGGATTAAAGCGATTAACCAATTAAAAATTAAGACTTTTACCGAATATGAACTATAAGCGAATAAATAACATGAAATAAATAACAAATACAGAAAAATAAGGTGCCATATTTTTCAAAAAAAATTTCGAAATAAATCACATGAAATATAAATTAAAATCAAAACTGGTTCTTTTCCTCATCAATCCCTCTATACCAATTGTAGGATTATCAACAGAAACGAAGCGCATCGTACCGACGCGACGTAGGAAAAATAGAACCTTCATTGTTTTGATTACCTGAAGGACGCAGTGAACCGAAAGCTTCACGATCGGTAGTAATCCGCTCTTTGCAGATCTTCCAGACTATCTCTCGAGGGGATGGAGTGGCTGTGTGCAACGTTCAGATGATGAACGTTTGCCTTAGGGTGTTGTTTCTGATGAAAAACACTTAGTCAGGCACAAGGGTGAAAAGATTAGTTTATATACGTTGAAGTCCAAGACCTAACCCTAAGCCACATGGGCCATATTGTTCTTGGGCTTTAATCTCACTAAAGTCTTATTGGACTTAAGTGACTAAAGAGCATATAACCCAACATATATATGGCTATTTCATTGTTTACTCGTCTATAATTGTAAGTTTGTCATTTCCTAGATTTCTATCTACATCTAATGTTAAGTTGTATTTGTTAATTAGCTTGGTGAATTCATTAGCTATATTTGTTTATCAGGAATTGGCAATTCAAATGACATGCATTGAATTTATGCAATTTCATCTCTCGCTTTCCACTCCTGATGAGTAGTATCTATTTATTTCTCTATGGATTGCTCAATGATAATGCCTTCATATGCATAAGGTTCCATTCTTATCTTTTATTCCTATTTATTTTTAAACACTCACTTATGTCGAAGTGCCCATTTTTTCTGTCTAACTACGTTCTTAAATTTATCCACATTCAAGATGAGTTGAAATATCTATCGTCTTTACTCTCTCCCAATTTTAGACCGATGCTTTTGTTACTCTTTAGCTTCTGAGTTAGTTACGTGCTTATGAATTGAGGATTAGAATGCTATTTTCTCCGCAATTAACCTGAAATACTATGAGAGATTAATAAGCATATGTCCTTAAAGTTTCCCTATTGTGTGTATATTGGTTTAGGTTCTGTAGTTGGGAGTTTAATAGGAAATTCCTGATTCAGATGGTGGCCTTGTGACCATCTAGTACATATCCGGATGATCCTTGTTGCATAAGGATTATTCTTGAATTAGTTATCTAAAGTTGTAATTATTATCTTATTTTGTTGACTTACAATTTCAATATATTATGTGCTTACGTCTCTGCTAGATTTTGTTGGTGCTAGATGGAATAGCAACCATTTTGGCAATCATATACTGTTTATACCAAGCACCTATTGGAATAAGTTGTATTCACAATACATGGAATATCATGTGATATAAATTGGCATGGATCCAATTGTATTTACTATAAATAACATAATTCTTAAGCAATTTATCTTGAGAGGACTCTTGCAAAACCTTTGATAATGCCATAAAGTTTCCCAAGTTTCAAAGCTTCCAAATGTATTTGAGTGTAAAGTTGGTTTGAAAGAAAAACTGGTGAGAGGAGAATATTCTTCTATATGGAATCAATTGTGCATGATCCATTGTGTATTCCTTTGATTTCTAAAATTTACTTAATAAAAAAAATTAGATATCTCAATACGAATTCATCATCCAATGGATATCTCGTGAGTTGATGTTATTTTGCTAGAGTCATCTTCTTAAAAGTAAACGGATAAATATGCTGAACCAGCTGATTTTATGAAACTTCCTAAAACTCTCTTACTAGTTTCAAGTTCAACCCACTTGATTTGTGTTGATCATTTCCCTTTTTGCATTTGAGGAATGATTGAAAAAATGCCCAACGTTGTTGCTGTTAGCCTCATCAAAAGCGGAAAATATGAGCATGAGTAATTTTTTGATTTGTAGTAATTGAAATTATGAGTAAACTCCCAATATGGTTGCTCATCAAACTATCGAGGAATCATGTTTAAGATCTCTCACTATTCAAAATGTTGGACATTTTAATCTTTAAATATGTAAAGTAAGGCACTTTAGCCTGTGCTAATTTTCATATTTAAGGGAAAATTGTCTAATACTTTAAAAGATAAAGATCTTAAGTGGACTTTTGAGTCCCAAATTGTTAGTTTGTCCCTCCAATATTTTGATTAGGCACCAAATTGATTTTTTTTTCCAAAATTAACTGAGCTTAAGATATGACATTTGATAAAGAAACTTCAAAGTATAAAAACAATTAGCTAAGATGTATATTAATGATCTTCATTTTAGAAAGCTAAAATATTAAGTAATTAAAATTTTTTAATTATAAAAATACTATTATTTTTTTTTATTAATATTAATTAAAATTAAGATATTAAAGATGACCAAAATAATAAAAATAGGAAATAAAATGTTAATGAAATATTTACCTACATAATAGTTTTTTTTTTGGTGAAATATGCAAATAGATTTATATAGGACATAAAATGTTAATGAAATATTTACCTACATAATAATATTGATAGTAGTAAAACTTGATTGTATTATAAATGAATTTATGGATGTAAATTATATTAATATTTTTCTGATGTTACTTAATGTTTTGAAGTGTAATTTTGGTATTTGATTTATATACTAAAAAAGGTAAACTTTAAAAATAATTTTTTGTATTAAATTATGAAATATACTTTTGAACATATAATTAAGAATATTAAAATATAAATATAATAAAAACTTGTTTTTGATAATTTTATGAAAGTAATTTACTCATAAACATATGATAATAATAATATTTTTCGTCACAAAAAAATAAAAAATTCATATTTTAGTTAAATAAATAAAAATGATAGAAAATAAAATAAATAAAAATATAAAATATGATTATACGATTAATTTCTTGATTTGTATTTATAAAACATAATTGCACAATAAATATGATAATTAAATAATAAATATTAAAATATTAATAATAAAAAAATTATTCATTGAAGCCATAATTTCATGAACTTCAATTAAAAGAAATTTGAATAAATAAATGAGAAGATCATATAGTTAAAGAACTTTTAAAAAAAAAAAATCGTGTGACTTGCTTTCCTACTTTAGTGTAACAACGGTGACTAAGAAAGTGGAGGAGAGTGTACAGTGCTGACTGAATTCATCTTTTGGATAAGATGGAATAAAATAGAACAATAAAGTGTACATAATGATTTTAAGAAAAATATATGCGTTGCCATGTTGCTGCTAATCATGGGTTGGCAAATGGATAGTTTGCTTCATGGGGTCCAGCATCCCACCGAAAGATAACAAATGCAGTATAAAGTGAATGCCCTGATCGCCTGAGTCAACAAGAAAAAGGTGATGCAATGATTGAGAGAGAGAAGGGGACAAAAAAAGGGTGGCTGTCAGGAAACTATTGATGGTGAATTGATTTATCTTTTCATCTTAGTATGGTGGGTGCGTACAGCTTAAAAAAAAATCTGCAAGATGCATATATAAGTTATCTCAATAGTTAAAAGACACTTGGATCGAGTTTTATGTGGTGTACCATACAACCGATTCAGATATAATATACTATAGATAATTTTATCTTGGAAAAAGGAATAGGTCTCCCTCATCTGTCCTTCCCACTGCTCAGTCGAACTAGCCGCATCACCTGCCACGCCAGGACATTGTTGTTGATTGTAGATTGTTGATCCAGTGAGCTTGGGAAGGGTTCGACCGCAATAGAGACAACTCTCTTCTCCTCCCCATTTCCCATCCTTTGCACACTCCTACCACCACGATCATCATTTTCGTCCTACATTAGCTCCTGTTCCTAATGGTGATGGTCTCTCTCTCTTAGATTCCAGATCAGTTCGTCGTTGGTCTGATCGTGGTCCTTCTCTGGTGTGCTTTCTGATTCGCTGACAGTTCTCCATCTAAGGTTCTTGGTTCTCCGATCTCGATGCCAATACCTTTGGCGTTGCTTCCACTGGTCTTGCCATCTCTTCGTTAGATCACCGTGTGCCACAACGGTGAGTATCTTTCATCATTAGATCTGGATCTGTTTCTCTATCTTTGAGGTTGAACATACCGTTTTCATTTGTTCCAGATCTAAAGGGAAAGGGAGATTCATGGTGGCTGAAATGGTGGAGGGCTTGGGAAGATCCTGAGGTTGACGTGGGGGCGAGAGAGAGATTGTTCTTGTCACGACCCACCTATGAAGCGTGACCAGGATTGAGGATTGAATTTCACGTAACGTAATGGCAATATGCATAAATAAATCAAAATATATTCAAAATCTCAAGTTTAACTAAAATTCCATAATATGAAAAGATTTCCAAAACATAAATTTTGAACATAAAACTACATAAAATCCATAATCTGGCCAAAACCAAACATAATTAAATAAATGACTGAAATTCTAAAAATAACTAGAATGCATGTCTGATCTTGCCTACACAATTATTGAAGTACTACTAACTCATAATCAATAGTAAGTTCCAATACAAAAGCTCACCCAACAAAAAAGCACTACTAGGGAGGACCTGGAGTGCAACTGAACCTAAGTTGTATATGTAGTGGAAGGAAAAGAGGAGTGTATTCATCAAAACTCAGTGATAAGCCTCTACTCACAACCCATATGGGACAACAACAAGTATACATAACATATACATACGATTAATGTAAAACATTTTATATATAATTACATATAACTTTCTGAAAATAATAATTCAACTAAATCCATGGCAATAACTAGTAGAGAAACAAGAGATGTTTTGTACATAAATATCTAGTTGAAAGCTAATCTGATCCAATGGCTAATCTATGGCATAACTAGGTCCCATAAATAGACACCGCAGGGTTCCTTATTATGGGTGAGCTAATCCTCTAGTGGACCACTTGGTATCAAGGTTAATGATCAATTATGCGGTTGTTAACTCGTTGTTCCGCTTCACTATTTATTGGCTAAAAACTAATAATATCTTGCAATTAACTTGAATAAATATGAAAGCTCTAATTTATATAATTTTAACAATCTAACTATAACATAATTGAGGTTCTAAAATCATGCTCAATGGATCACCAACTTGTAGACATAGTGGTTTTAGAAGTCAATAGAGATGTATCTTGATAATTGTTATGAATCATAATTTGTTCAACACTTTCAATAAATCATGGCTAATGTTCTAAAATCTTATTAGGAAATCCATAGTAAAACATGCTAATCAATATTTCTACCATAAATATTAAGAGGTCTCATAATTTCATAAACTGGGAAAAATATATCCTACAACATGCAAGGTATCAAATATGGTCCCATGAACTTTCTAAAATAAGGTTTTTATGATAACTGTGAAAGCAATAATTTTCTTGAAATTGGCATATAATCCGTAAGAGCATGTATTTGACATAAGTCATTCTAGAATTTCATAAACAATTTATATAATGTTGAAAAAATACTAATAATGACTAAAAGTATGGCCTTAGCTTAAACTCACTCACTATTGATAGGGAATACACTTCCACTAACAACTTGACTCTGAGGAGTTGGAATGACACTAGTAAGTTTTCTCTCTAGGAAAAATTCCTTTGACTTAGAGTTCTTAGAAAAATATTTGAAAATATTATGATGTCCAAATATATACTAGGAGACAATTATGTAACTGAAAAGAACGCAATATGCGTCCCATGCACACGCACAAGTGCCTTACGCATTCAACAGAAGGGAGGAATTGTGGTTAATGCATGCAACACGGGTTGCATTATTTGTTATTATTAACAATAATAATAACTCATATATCACTAAATTTTATATTTGGGGATATTACAGGTACTTTCAAGTGAATATCTATGATACACCACATCTGATTGGGAGCATGATATATCACTCCATGTGTCAACTTCTTATTTGATATAAATATATCTTCATGTTGCAAATTTTTAATCTGCATGTGAGAACTCCAGTATCCAGTATGGTGGGGCAGAATGTTTTGTTTTCGTTGATTCAAAATTGGGTAAATATTCACTTTGATCCTTAAAATTATATACATAATTTCCTTTAACCTTAAAATTAATGATTCAAAAGTATTACTTTAGTCTTTGAAATTTTAAAAGAGATTTAATTAGTTTTTATACTATAATTTCTATTGAGTAACTTGAATTACTAAAAAAATTAAATTAAATTACTTTTTAAAATTTTAAAAATTAAATATATATATATTTTTAATTTTAGAGATTAAAGTGATACAAAGTGAATCTTTACTCATTCAAAATTCATTTAATCTACCAATTTCGTTTCCCAAGTAACGGCCAGTGAGGCGTGGGAACACACTTCCCATTAGACCATGAAACAGACATGGCTCAAACTAAACGCCAATAGAACCAAAAGCAAAACCCCACAAAGGGGCCATGACAACTGACAAGTGTAAAGATTAAAGTCTTCTTCTTTGCGAATTCACTAACCTATTATTGACTAATAACAAAGCATTTATGAAATAACGATAGAAATTTCATTTCATGCTCTTAATTGCTACTTTTGGATAGATTCCCGGAAGGTGCCAGAGAAAAGCAGTGAGCTTCTTGGAGAACCTTTTTCCAAGTCCATATTGCTATTATTTACTGCATTTGGTGACTTCTATTGCCCGCCTCCTACAACCAGATAGCTATTCAGTACTGATATCCCGTAATTTCCTACACCTCCTTTCTTTCTTGCAACCCACCCGCTTTTTGTTTTCATCGTTCCCTTTTTTCATTTGAGGGATGGCTGAACAAATTCCCCATGGTGTTGCTGTTAGCCTCATCAACACACTGGCTTCACAGGCTTTCGTTGAAACTGGACGGTCTTCTTGTTAGCGTCATCGAAAGCGGAAAATACAAGCATATGAGTAATATTTTGATTTATAGTAATTGAAATTACGAGTAAACTTCCAATATGGTTGCTCATCAAAATATCGAGGAATGAAATTGTTTTTCAAGGCTTGAAAGCATATTTGAGATCTCTCGCTATTCAAAATGTGGGACATTTTAATCCTTAAATATGTAAAATAGGGCACTTTTTAGCCTGCTTTTAATTTTTATGTTTAGGGATCAAATTGTCTCATATTTAAAAGATAAAGATCTTAAGTGGGTTTTAAGTCCCAAATTGTTAGTTTGTTCCCAATATTTTGATTAGACACCAAATTGATTTTTTCTCTCAAAATTAACTGAGCTTAAGATATGATATTTGATAAAGAAACTTCAAAGTATAAAAATAATTCACTAAGATATATATTAATGATTTTCATTTTAGAAAGCTAAAATATTAAGCAATTAAAATTTTTTTAATTATAAAAATATTATTATTTTTTATTAATATTAATTAAAATTAAGATATTAAAGATGACCAAAATAATAAAAATAGGAAAAAATTATAATAAACGATTAATATGCATATAAATTTTTTTTGGTGAAATATGCATATAGATTTATATAGGACATAAAATTTTAATGAAATATTTACCTACATAATAATATTGATAGTAGTAAAACTTAGTTGTATTATAAATGAATTCATGGATGTAAATTATATTAATATTTTTATAATGTTACTTAATGTTTTGAAGTGTAATTTTGGTATTTGATTTATATACTAAAAAAGGTAAACTTTAAAAATAATTTTTGGTATTAAATTATGAAATATACTTTTGAACATGAAATTAAGAATATTAAAATATAAATAAAATAAAAACTTGTTTTTGATAATTTTATGAAAGTAATTTACTCATAAACATATGATAATAATATTATTTTCACAAAAAATAATAAAAAATTCATATTTTACTTAAATAAAATAAAAATGATCAAAAATAAAATAAATAAAAATATAAAATATGATTATACAATTAATATCTTGATTTTTATTTATAAAACATAATTGTGTAATAAATATGATAATTAAATAATAAATATTAAAGTATTAATAATAAAAAAATTATTCATTAAAGCGATAATTTCATGAACATCAATTAAAATAAATTTGAATAAATAAATAAGAAGATCATTTATATATGGGGTATAGTCAAAGAATTTTTTTCTTAAAAAAAAATCGTGTGACTTGCTTTCCTATTTTAGTGTAACAACCATGACAAAGTGGAGGAGAGTGTACAGTGCTGACTGAATTCATCTTTTGGATAAGATGGAATGAAATAAAATAATAAAGTGTTTATAATGATTTTAAGAAAAAGAAATGCGTTGCCATGTTGCTAACCATGGGTTGGCAGCAAATGGAAAGTTTGCTTCATGGGTTCCAGCATCTCACCGAAAGATAACAAAGGCAGTCTAAAGTGAATGCCCTGATTGTTTGAGTCATCAAGAAAAATGGTCATGCACTGATAGAGAGAGAAGAAACAAAAGAGGCTGCCTGGAACTACAGATGGTGAATTATCTTTTCCTCTATAGAATGGTGGAATGGTGGGACAGAATGCTTTGTTTTGGTTGATTCAAAATTCACTAATCTATAAATCTTTCTCAAGTGAGGGCGCGTGGGAACACACTTCCCATTCGACCGTGAAACAGACATGACCCAAACTAAACGACAATAGAGTCAAAAGCAAAACCCCACAAAGGGTCCATGACAGGTGTAAAGATGAAGATTAAAGTCTTCTTACCAAATTCACTAACCTATTATTGACTAACAACAAAGCATTTGTGAAATAACGATGGATATTTCATTTCAAGCTCTCAATTGCTCCTTTTGGATAGATTCCCGGAAGGTGCCAGAGAAAGCAGTGAGCTTCTTGGAGAACCTTTTTACTAGTCCATATTGCTATTATATAAAGCATTTATGGAGTCTCTGATAAGTTGGAAGATCCTAAGAAAAACACTTGAGTCTATCCATATTGTGGTTTCAGATGCTGAGCAGAGGCAAAGTGAAGATCCTGTAATCAAGCACTGGATAAGCAGGTTCAAACAAGTACTACATGATGCTGATGACTTACTTGATGGCTTGGCTATCAAAGACTTGCGATGCAATGTTGACGGTGGTAGCAAAGTTGCCAGTAAGGTGCGCAGCTTCTTTTCATCTCAAAATTTTGATGTAAAGTTATTACTGAGAAAAATGAACGTTTTGTGTAGATTATTTCTAAATTATCACATAAACAAAAGAAGTTTTATCGAAAAGTTGTTGAAAGAAGTAAGTTCTGACAACCCTTTAGATGAAAACATATCTAAAAAATGGATGACAGGGAAGTTTAGACTTGTTGATCCAACTAACGTGGTTAGACAAAAACCCAAGACGTATTCTCCTGAAGACCGTCTAGAATTTGCTAAACAAATAGGTGAGTTATTAAAACTAAAGGTCATTATACCAAGTTTTAGTAAGCACATGTCACCAGCCTTTCTCGTAAGAAATCGAAATGAAATCAAACGAGGAAAAGCTAGGATGGTCGTAAATTATAAGGCTATCAATGACGTAACAGTCGGAGATTCTTATAATTTACCAAATAAAGATGAATTAATTGCTGTTGTTCAAGGCAAAAGTATTTTTAGTTCATTTGATTGTAAATCAGGTTTTTGGCAAGTTTTAATTGATGAAGAGTCTCAATTACTAACTGCTTTCACTTGCCCACAGGGACACTACCAATGGAAAGTTGTACCTTTGGGGATGAAACAAGCGCCGTCTATATTTCAAAGGCATATGGATACGGCATTTGGAGAATTTAGGCATATGGATACGGTATTTGGAGAATTTAGAGAGTTCTGCATAGTATACGTAGATGGCATTCTAATTTTCTCATATAATGAAGAAGAGCACTATGATCATGTGATCAAAGTACTCAATAGGGCAAAAGAATTAGGAATAATTCTTTCTGAACCTAAAGCTAAACTTTTTCAAAAGGAGATCAAATTTCTTGGTCTTACTATTGATAAAGGAAGTCATAAGCTTCAAAATCACATCTTAGGAAAACTTCATGATTTTCCTAGTGTGATAGAAGACAAAAAGCTTTGCAAAGATTCTTAGGAATTTTAACTTATGCGGATAGGTATATTCCTAACTTGGCTCAAATGAGACATTCTTTGCAGGGAAAATTAAAAAATCACGTTAGTTGGACTTGGAGTCAAAGTGACACGGATTATATTAACAAGATTAAGAAAAAACTTGTTAATTTTCCAAAATTAAGATTGCCACAGGTTGGAGAAAAACTGGTTATCCAAACTGATGCATCAGATAAATTTTGGGTTGGAATTTTAATTTCCATAGAAAGTAATTCTGAAGAATGCATTGAACATATCTGTGCATATTCATCAGGAACCTTTAAGAAGCATGAATTAAATTATCATATTAATGAAAAAGAAATTCTTGCCATAAGGAATACTATCAAAAAATTTGCTATCCATCTTTTATCTGAAAGATTTTTAGTAAGAACTGATAGTAAGATATTCACCTATTTTCTTAATCAGAAGATTAAAGGTGATTATAAACAAGGAAGATTGATTCGTTGGCAACAATGGTTTAATTATTATAACTTTGATGTTGTCCATGTTTCAGGTGAAAATAATGTTCTAGCAGACGTTCTTACAAGAGAACTTGCAGACAAATAATGGATCAAAGATCCATGGAAGAAATAAATCTCAGGATTGAGATCCTAGAGAAAGAACTGGAGATTTTACGTCTTCAAAAAGAACTAATCTAAAGTCTGAAAAGACTAAACCGGAGTTATCTTCTCTGGATTCCGACTCAAACTCGGATAAGCAATCTACTGAGATAGGCTCCAATCAAATGGATCCTGTTGAGATTGGTGGATACGTATTTTACATTCCAACAATCTTTCAGCAAGAATTTGGATTGGATCTTTTAATTGGTAATAACTTCTGTCGGCTGTATGAACCATTCATTCAGTATACAAACAGAAGTTATTTCAAGTTAAAAGGAAAAATGATTGAAATTCCAAAAATCAAGGAAGCCTATAGAAAGGGTGTACCCGGATTTTTAGAATCTCAAAATTTAATTCGACTAAACCAGTCCCTAATCCCGAAAATATTTCTTACAAAAATATTTTCTCTTTTCAAAGGGGAGAGGAGTTAGAAGAATTTGATGAAAGTTTTCAGTTATTTGAAAAAATTTCTGAAAAGAGAATTGAAATTGATAATCTTCTCGATAAAGTCTGTTCTCAGGACCCACTCGATAAGAAGATCAATAAAGGTTAGATGACCGGTAGTTTTAAACTATCTGACCCAACAAAGGTTATAAATCTGAAACCCATGATTTATACACCAGAAAATCGTGAAATCTTTGAAGGATTAATTGAGGAAATGCTTAACAGTGGTGTTATCGTTCCCAGTTACTCACCTCATAGATCTTCCGCTTTTCTCGTTAATAACAGAAATGAAATTAAACGAGGAAAAGCAAGAATGGTGGTAAATTATAGAGAGTTAAATGCAGCTACTGTATCTGATTCTTATAATCTACCCAATAAAGAAGAATTACTGGCTGTAATTAAAGGAAAAAAGTTTTCATCCTTTGATTGCAAATCAGGTTTTTGGCAAGTTCGTATTGATGAGCAATCTCAATTACTGACTGCTTTTACTTGTCCTCAAGGTCATTACCAATGGTGCGTAGTACCTTTTGGCATGAAACAAGCCCCATCCATTTTTCAAAGACATATGGATAAGGCATTCAAAATTTTCGGAGAATTCTGTGTCGTCTATGTATTTTCTGAAACAGAAGAATCGCACTATGATCATGTGATTAGTGTTTTGAAAAGATGTGAAGAATTAGGAATAATTCTTTCCAGAAAAAGGCACAAGTTTGTGTCCAGGAAATTGATTTTCTTGGTTTAAAAATAAAACAAGGAACTCATGAACTTCAAAATCATATTTTGGAAAAATAAAATCATGATTGTGAAGTCAACTATCACATAAATGAAAAGGAAATCCTTGCAATAAAAATACTATTGCAAAATTCCGTGTTTACTTATTAACTGAAAAATTCATTGTTCGAACTGATAGTAAGAACTTCACCCATTTTCTAAAACAAAAAATCAAGGGTGATTATAAACAAGGAAGATTAATTCGATGGCAACTTTGGTTTCATTATTATAACTTTCAAGTTGTTCATGTTTCAGGTGAAAGAAATGTCCTTCCGGACATCCTGACAAGGGAGTTAGCTCCCAAAAAGAGAATTGAGTTCATCAGGATCTGAACTGATGGAAAAATCGGTCGAAGAACTCGATCTAGAAATTCAAATTCTGGAAGCAGATTTGAAAAAGCTTAGGCTTCTTAAGAAATTGAGAACCCTAAAATCTGAGAAATCAGAACCTGAGGTTTTATCTCGGCATCATTCCGACTCAAACTCGGAAAAATCTACTGATTCAGTAGTGAATAATGAGGGCGTTGTCCAAGTGTCGACGAAAGTCGAGGCGAATGAGAGCGTAACTGCCTCAGAACTCAAGGCACTCGATGCCGGCGTTCAGAAAACCATTGACGATTCTAACGTCATTGGCGAAATATTGGTTAATCCCCTGGCCAAGACATCAAAGAAACATTATGTTATTTTTGATGGTCCAAATAGAGGAATCTATCCCAGTTGGGACTATGTCGAAGCGATTGTTAAGCGTAAACGCGATTGTTAAGCGTAAACCTTACAGTCACAAATCTTTCAAAACCTTGGAAGAAGCAAAAACTGCCTTGATGAGTAAAGGATCAGCCTTAACTCTCCCGGTAAAACCATTGACCCCATCACAAGTCACTGGCCAAAGAATTACCTTCAAGGAGGTAGCTGAAAAACCTGCATTTAGAAGATTAACCTCTCTGAATTCGATAAAAAATCCCGAGCCATTTACTCCTTTTGAGGAATTTGGGGCTATAGGTTTTGAAGAATTCAAGCAGCAGTACAATACTGCACTAGTCGATACTGATGAAATGGAAGAAAAATTTATTACACTTACCATAAAAAAGACATTTCTTTGTTTTGTTTTATTGCAGGTGCACCTTCCATTAAAGTGAAATTGGCGTATGATTGTGGATTACTCTACGATCTGTACCCTAAAAGAAATATCGAAGAGCTTAAGGATTTTCCTAAGGCTTTTAGATCGGCAGTGAAAGGTTTACCAGTTGTCCTAACATTTACCAGTTCACTGGTAGATTGGGAAATTGTGAATAATCAAGTGATGACTATGGTACCTACCACTTTGTCACGCTCGGAGCGATGTCCAGAATTGAACCTCCTCCACCAATTCAAAAGGATCCATTTGATTGGAGCCTAGAACAGATTGGCCACCTATGAGTCCAGCGATTTATGGCGGTATACAGAAAATTGAGTAGCATCAATAAAGGAAGCAGTGTCCGCGGGAACTATGTGGGAGCCACCGTTTTGGTTGTTTCTGCTCAAAATAAAGCTCTATCGGAGGACGATGCCAGAACGATAGTGCGATATAAAGCGAGATTCTTGTCCGGAAAGGGTCTGAATTACTTGAAAGAAACGTTGGCCGTACTCTGCAATCACATGCAAAGCAATGGCTGGCAAGCCCCATCTCTGCGAATACTGTGCAGAAGATGACAAAGAAGCGGGACCATCCGTACCCTCCAAAGACTTTTCAGCACAAGTCGACAGGGAACGGACCCATGTGCAAAAGAAGTGACTAGTTCAAAAGCGCGTATGAGTCATCTGATGAAGACGTCAAGGATCAAGATGTTGCCAACACTCCTCTTTAGATGTAGGCCGTTGATCTAAGATGTAATGCTCTCAGCCATGTTGGCTATATAATGGGATGAAAATAATGAAAAATAATCCGCAAAATAAGTTTTTGAAAAAACTTTTCAAAAATTAACTTCATGAATCAAGTTTGATGAACTTGTACAGAGTGTCCTTACATTCTCAAATGTAAACGAAGATAAGGGATGAAAAACTCGTAAGTGAAGATCTGATATATAAAGTAAAATTTACTCGGTTTTCAATTAAAACAAGTAGTTTTTACTAAATCTAATGGTTTTAACAAAATGTTAAAATTCCTTACGCCTAGAGAAAACCATGTTTACCTAGGAGTAACCTATAAGGAATTACCAGTTGATATTAAATTTGCCCACGGTAATTTTAATATACCAATGGTTACCAGAAAAGAAATAAATACTAAGCTTGAAAAACTTAGTCCAAAAATTAGGGATAAAATAAACTTTATCCACATCGGAGGAATCAAAATTTTAGTCAAATCAACCTTTGGCGAAAATATTGACACACCTGTGAAAATGGCCGTGGCAGACCATAGAATAATAGATAATCCAAAAGACGCTCTGTTTGGCGCAGTTAGGGGAAACCTAGCTTTTGGGAAAATAATCTTTAGCGGGTATCCTAAGATAGGAGTACCACTAAACACTAAGATGATATCATGTGAAGTTCGAAAGAGAAGGAATGATGGCTGATGGAAATCAACCATTTACCATAACCTATGCCATAGCATATGCTTTGACTAACAGTCACCATAGCGTGCAGTTTAGGAAAAATAAGTCTATAGAACTCGAATCCATATTCGAATCTGTAGGAGAGGTCTATGATGTGCCTTTTAGGGAAATCACAGATGTCAAAGAACCCTGGTTTTTGGACTTGGAAAGAAACCCAAGTTAGGAAATCCACCTAAATTGAGTTGTAAGGGAAATAGGTTAGAAATAGGATAACCTAGTTCTAAACAAATAACAAAAAGAATGAAAAACTTTTTAGATCTGAAAGAATTTCAGAAGATAAGTCTCTAAAAAGGGAATTGGCAAAGGCTAATGAAAAATTATAGAATTTAGAAGAAATAATTAGGGATTTATAAGGATGACTAACAAACATCTTTTTGAAAATCCGCATATCTATTTCAAGCAAAGATACGTCGAGTTAAAAAGAAATGCAACTAACGAAGATAAAAATTGTCTTCTGGAGCAAAGAATCTAAAATTCAAACTATTGTTAACATGTGTAACAATATTAATGAAGTTTTAGGGATAACACTAATCCTAGTCAATGGAATAGCTAAGAGAAATGGTCTTAAGGAGGGTCTTTTAGGACGAAGACCGGTAAATATAAGTTTTGACGAAAGTAAAAAAGAACCTGAAAAACATTTTTCAGAATTAAAAGACTTAATGCATAGTCTCCTAAAGCATCAGTTAGAAATAACTGAGGAATAAGCAAGATTAATAAAAGAATTGAAATTCTTGAAATTAATCTAAAAAATAAATCTACTGAAAACAATCAGGAAGATTTAAAGAAGATATTATCACATGTTGAAAACATTGATAATAAAACATGACTGAGGGTCCACAGCCCGCACGTCTTCAAGCTAAGATAGATAAACTTGAGTTTACATTGTCGAATATAATGGAAAACATAAAAGACAATATAACTAAAATCATAAGTAAGTTGTTTTTGGAACATGAAAGGGATGTCGAAAAAACAATCAAAACAATCTCTGCCCTAGTGATAAGACAAAAACAAGGTGACTCAGTTGTGGAAAGAGTCATCAAGGAAATAAAAGATTGCCCTTGCAATAAAGAAATACTGACCGCTTTGGGAGAGCGACCAGCAAAGCAAGAAGAAGAAAAGAAGGACGATGGAACAATTGGAAATCCACGAAAAGGATTTACAATGAGACCTGCGCCTCCTTATAGAATGGGAAATTTGCCAATCATGCCACCTATGGTAAGGTTGCCTGATGACAAATTTTAAAGAAGGATTGTATCAAGCTATGCTTGAATACGCAGATGAAGAAGAAAATTTTGGATCAAATTTCATGCCTGAAATAATTCAAAATCTTTCGAAAGAACCTAATGAAATTGATTTTTCAAAAATTAGTAAAGAATTATATTCTGAACTAAGAAAATCAATTGAAGATAAAACTAAAAACTTTGATTGGAAACCTAATTATCCTGAAGAAGAAGCTGTTAATATAGCCCAAGAAGCTATGAACAGAATAAATAAAATCACCATAAATAGTGAAAGCGAAACCGAAGAATTTGAACCTCAAATCAAGGTACACTTTTCTAGCATGGGTGATAATCTTACTGACTGGTCTAGCATCGATGAGTTGTTAAACAAACAGCAGTCATGGAGAAAAGGTAATAATACTGGAAGCAGCAAAAATACCTCAAGTAAATGGAGTATTCCAAAAGAATTCCAACCGAAACATGTTTCAAGTGGAAATTCTACGATACTCAACATAGATTGTGTCGACAATCGAAAAGAAATCATGGATGTTTGGGTTAGTCAATGTCTCTGATAATCCAAGAAAACGTAGATGTCTACGGATATAATCTTGGTAATGTACTACTACTTGTTAGACACAAGGTTGTAGGGATTGCCGAAAATCTAATAGAAAACAGTATTGGACTTTTTGAGCATGAATCTATCAAGAAAGGTAATGGGTTAGATTATTTCGATAATATAGCCAGTATTCTCTACGGAAATCTTCTGGAAGAAGATAAGTCTGCAGAAGCAGAAGAAAGAGAAGATATAAGGCTCAAGAAAAAGCCAAAAGAATACTCGACAATATGAGTTTATGTAATCTGTGTGATTATAAACCGTTTTTCTGTCAATATGAAGAAAACTTGGTTAAATTTCACTGGAATCTAAGAAACCAATATCTCCAAACCTTTTTTAGGAAAATCCCTAACTTTGGAGAATAATTATTGGCTGAATTCTTAACTATTGCTGATCATGATTGGAGAAGCAAAAGTTCAGGTTATGCCAATAAAATGGTTTCAGATAGAATTGCTTCGTTATGTTTACTAAAAAGACAGGCTAAGCAAGCTTTGAAAAGTAAACTGTGTTGTGAACAGGTAGGTGATCTACTACAGGCCAATACGGATGTAATAAAACTTCAAAAAAGAAGTATAAAAAGAAGTACAAAAAGTACAAAAAAGAAGACAAATCCTCATGTGGGACACACTCCATCTGATAATGTGCCTACTAACAGTGAGATTTCACCTGAACAGAAGAACAATACTGTAAGGGATGAAGATGAATCAAGCTTAGATGTGGAATTGGATGATGCAGGAGATACAGATTATGCTAATGAAGGAGCTAAGGTAAGGAAGGCAATGGAAATGTGGAGCAAAGGCAAGTCCTTAGGACTATCTTCAACAGATGATAAAGATGTTGTGCTAGCACTTGCAAAGGATTTCATGGAGAAGCATGATATGGTTAAAACAAGGAAGCGGACAAAACAAAAATCAGGGAAGAAAGGTGCAACAGCGACAAAGACAGGTGAGTGTGATGTTTATTTATGAAAGCATTAAGCTGGAATGTTAGGGTGTGGGGGAGAAAACTGGGGTGATTAGGAAGATGGTTCGAGAACATTGTCTATCGTTTGTGGGTCTAGTTGAAACTAAGACTAGCGGGGTTTCAGAGGGTTGGTTCGTCGAATGTGGGGTAATACTCAACATAAATGGGAGGCAGTGAATGTAAATTCCTAGGTGGTTTATTGTTCATTTGGGAGCCTGATGTTTTCCAAGAGGAGGAAGTAGTGAAAGGTAGTAGATGGATCTGTATCAAAGGGAGGATGATTAATGAAAACTTCATATGTGCTCTCGGGTTGGTGTATGGTGCTCACATTAGAGACGAAAAAGAAAACTTGGGAGGAATTGAGAGCGATTAAGAATCAGTTTAGTGTACCTTTTTTTGATGATGGGAGACTTTAATGAAGTTTTATCTCCAGAAGAAAGGAAAGGGGGAACAAGTTTGACTAGCAACATCGATGATTTTCGAGACTGGGCTTCACACATGAATTTGATTGATTTACCCCTGGGTGGAAGGAAATATACTTGGAGAAGAGGGTGTTCTATGAGTCGCCTTGACAGAGTGTTCATTGAAGCTGAATGGAATCAAGTTTTCCCTTGACATCAAGCTCTCATGCATCAAATGCTCTAGATCTGATCATGTTCCATTGCTAATAGGTGAGAACAAACGAACTGGGGACCAAAGCCTTTCAGGTCCTTGGATGTTTGGTTTTCTCACCCAAACTTCATGAAGTTGGTACAATATGAATGGAAAAGGTTGGATGGTGAGAATTTCGGTCACAAGTCGGAGAAGCTTAAAGCACCACTGAGAAAATGGAACAAGGAGGTATTTGGCAACATTAATCTGGTAATCAATAGACTTGGAAGAGGAAGTGAGAATTGTTGAGTTGAAAATTGAAGAGGACGGAATGACTAGGTATCCAGTGCAAGGCTGAATGCTTTAAAAAGCCAGCTAGATAGGTGGCATGATAGAAAGGGTGTTTTGGCAACAGCTATCGAGGAAAAATTTACCAAGGAAATGGACAGAAATTCTAACTATTTCCACACGATGGCAACTATTAAGAAGAGCAGAAAGAGATTCTACAATTAAAAGTGGATGGTAGGACAACTTCTAATCAAAGGAAGATTAAGAGAGAGATTAGGATGTACTTTAAGGGACTATATAGTCAACAGAATTATCCTCAAATTTTCTTTTCAGACGGGCTAGTCAATAAAATTTCAGAAGAGAGGCAAACAATTTAGAGAAGATTCCAACCATGGAAGAAATCAAGCAAGCTATGTGGATTGTGACCCATCAAAGGCACCTAGGTACTATGGATACAACTTAAATTTCATCATGAAATTATGGGATACAGGAGGTATTGAATTCTGTCACATGGTGTATAATTTCTTTTCTTCGAGTGCAATACCTGGAATGTGAATATGACTTGGGTGACATTGATTTGGAAGGAGAGGGTGGCAAGGACATCAAAGACTTACGCCCAACGAGGATGGTGGGGTGTATATATAAAGTCATTGCTAAAATTCTATCTACAAGACTCAAAACGTCCTCCCAAAGTTAGTTGGTGAGGACAGCCTGCCTTTGTGCAGGGAAGGCAAATTTTAGATGGCGCACTCATTGCTAATTAAACGGTCCATTGGTTGAAGAAGAAAGAAGAAGGGAGTGGTTGTGAAGCTGGATTTTAAAAAAGCCTATGATTCTGTTTGGTGATGCTTTGTCGACCACACGCGGAAAGAATGGGATTTGGTGCTAAATGGAGAAGTTGGATCCAGCAATGCATTTCTACAATGTCCATGTCTATCCTTATTAATGGTTCACCTTCAAAACCATTTAAAATGGAGAGAGGACTACGACAGGTGACCCTTTATCCCCATCCTTGTTTGTTCTTGTAGGGAAGTCTTGAATCTGTTAGCAAAAGCAAAGGAGATTGGCATTATTGAAAGTATTTGCGTTGGCAAGGAAGCGGTAGAGTTATCCCATCTACAATTTGCGGATGACACTATCTTATTGTGTCCAGCTAAAGAAGAGATAATTGACAACTACAAAATGGTGTTAAATTGCTTTGCCCTATGTCAGGACTCAATATAAATTATGCCAAATCTGCCTTGATTCCATTTGGTGCTCTGACATGGGTAAATAGGGTGAAGGCTATTTTGGGTTGTTCGGTAGCTTCGTTACCTATTAAGTATTTGGGTATTCCGCTGGAAGCTAACCCAAGAAAGGTTGTGACTTGGCAACCCATCATTGATAAGATTGAACAAAACTGAGTGGCTGGAGAGCTAACATGCTATCTAGGGCTTGCATATTGGTTTTGATCAAATCGTTCTCAGCTTGCCCTTTTTTATTTGGGGATATTCCAAATGCCTAAAACTGTGGCTAGGAAGATTAATCACTTGCAATCCAAATTCTTTTGGCATTCGTGGAATGGGCAAAACTAATTGCCAGGTGAAATGGGGGTTATTCAACTCCCAAAGGGAGCTGGTGGTCTTGGGTGAGGGATCTCCTACAAAGGAATGCTGCAATGATGTTTAAATGGTGGTGGAGGTTTGCAGATGGGAGTCAACCCTTATGGAAAAGAATTGTTAGTTCTTGCAATGAACAGACATTACATAGGCCCATCTTGGACAAGTTTGCAAGATGAAAGGTGGCCTTTGGCACTCTATTTGTAATATTTGGAGGCTAGATAAAGAAGTTGAAAAAATTGTAACTAATGGTCTATGGATGCTGGTGGGTGACGGGAAAAAACCTTTTTTGAGAGGACCTATGGATTGGTAATAAGTGCCTCAAGGATGAATTTCCTAGATTGTATGTTGTTTCAGCCCAACAAAAGTGCATGATCTCTAAGTGTGGTTTTTGGAGTGGGTGTGAGTGGGTGTAAAACCTCTAATGGAAAAGATAGTTTTTTGAGAGGGAGAAACACTTTGTAGAATTGTTAACTTTGTTTTTCAGGTTTTCCTAGATGCGGGTACAACATAAATGGATTTGGAGGCACCATCAAAGTGGTATGTTTTCAGTTCAATCCTTTGTTCAGCAACTTGATGTGGGGATGAGTCTCCATGTGGAAGCTCATAACATTTTCAATAGATTGTGGAGGGGTTTGGTTCCTCCTAGAGTGGAATTGCTGGCTTGGTTTGTCTAATTGGGAGATTAAAAACTAAAGACTTTCTCCATCGGATCAGGATTTTATGAGATGACTCCATAAGGTGTGTATTTTGTACTATCGAGGTTGAGTCCATATCTCATCTATTTTTACATTGTAAGCTGTCATGGGAGATTTGGAGTGTTTTTCTGTGTAGTGAAAGTGTGTCTTGGGTTGCCCCTAATGATATGAAGGACATGTTTCTTTTTTGGTGTGACTTACCCTTAAAGGGTTTGTCAAAAAAATGGATCCAATTATTTTTTGCAATTGTTTGGTCCTTGTGGTGGAGTTGTAATAAGCTAGTTTTTGAAGGCATGACTGCAGCAAAGAGGAGATACTTCAAAGAATACGTCAATATTGACTACGTTGGTCCTCAATTTTATTACATGATAAAAAGATTACTAGTTGTTTTGAGCAAAACCAACAACTTATCTTCCAATCAGATGCATATTTTCATGAATCTCGTAACTTCCGTTGGTGGCGTGTGTATTGTATTATCCTTTAAGAGATGTGTATGCAATAGGGGTGTTATGCAATTAAGGGAGGATAATTGTTTATGCGTTGACTTGATATTGTTCCTGCTAAAGGAATTCCTGAGGCTCATGTTTGTTCATTGAAATGTTCTATTGAGTATATTTGAGATGAGTTGAATCTTGAGGCCGCTTTGGTTGAGATTTGTACTGATTCCCTTCTTGGATGCATGGTTTAAAGGTGAAAATAAGGTGGTATGGGAAGAAAAGTTTGTTAGGAATTCTTTTCTAGGTTGGGTGCACTATGTAGAATACTCTAACATATACTCCCAAGCTAAACCAAAGGGTGTTCAATATTTGGAAGTGTCAGGCAACAAAATTCCCTACTTGAAATGTTACATGGAGGTGACGACTTAACTTCTCCATTGCTGTTTATTTCTGTTGCTAGCTATTCTTTATAGTGGGTGTTAGATGACTTCTTGGAGTAGTGTTTTGATTCCAAGGTGGCCGAAAGAAATTTAGTCCATGTTTTTCCTTTTAGCAATTTCTGTGTCCCTCCTTCCTTGACGGCCACGCCGAAGGGGTTGTGTGGGGAACATCTCAGGTGTGTATCTGTAGTGGCATATCTCTACAAATTTTGTTCATTCTTAGGGTGTGGTACTAGTTGGGCGTATGCTGTTTGTTATGTTCATGTGTACTAAATTTTGTGATCATGTACTTGTTTTTTGCTCCACTCTTTTTTATTAAAGAGTGTTGAGTGGTAATAACTTATCGAAAAAAGTACAAAAAAGAAATATAAAAAATATAAGTTTGTAAAGAAACAAAAAGAAGGTTTCGATCAAACGAAAGAAGAAACTATTTTCAAAAAAAGAATGCAACTGAAGAAGTTGATTCTAAAGAAAAATACCGTCCAAATAAAAAGAAGAATTGCAGATGTTGGATCTTTAATGAAAATGGGCACTATGCAAACGCATGTCCCAATAAGAAAACTCAAGACATGAAGATAATCCACAGGATTAATGTTTTGAAAGAAATAAGTTCTCAAGGGTTTGAACCCATTGAAGAAGAATTCGAAGGGAGAATGTCTACCTTCTCGAATTAGAATCAGAAAGTGACAACAGTTCACTATCTGCTTCGTCTAACTCCGATTCAGAGTAGTGAATACTCATAATGGGAATTGGATAGAGATCAATGTCTCTATACCAATAGAACTAATCCAAATAGCATTTATGTAAATGCTAGAATTAAGTTTTCAGGATATAAAATATTCAGTTTACATGCATACATTGATACTGGTGCATCATTGTGCATAGCATCTAAACATGTAATTCCACCTGAATATTGGGAATCTACTGCTTACCCTATTAATGTTAGGATTGCAGATGGAAAAATAATTCGGATTGATAAAGTTGCAAAAAAGATTAACATTGAATTAGGAGGTGTTATTTTCTTTATTATGCCAACTGTTTATCAGCAAGAATCCGGTCTAGATTTACTTCTAGGAAATAACTTCTGTCAACTGTATCAGCCGTTTGTGCAGTACACTGATAGAATATATTTGTCCAAAGAAGGGAAATCTATTCTCATTTCTAAAATCACAAAGGCTTACCGAAAAGGTTTTCCGGGATTTCTAGAAAGTCAGAAATTGAATTCCAAAGTAAAACCACCAGCTCCTGAAAATATTTCTTTAAAAAATATTTTCATTTTTTCCAATGGGGGGAGATTATGGAAAATAAAGAAAGAAACAACGTTTTGTGTAGATTATTTTTAAATAATCACATAAACAAAAGAAGTTTTATCGAAAAGTTGTTGAAAGAAGTAAGTTCTGACTTCTGACAACCCTTTAGATGAAAACATATCTAAAAAATGGATGACAGGGAAGTTTAGACTTGTTGATCCAACTAAAGTGGTTTGGCAAAAACCCATGACGTATTCTCCTGAAGATCGTCTAGAATTTGCTAAACAGATAAGTGAGTTATTAAAACTAAAGGTCATTATACCAAGTTTTAGTAAGCACATGTCACCAGCGGGCAACTAGCTTGAAGAACAGTCAACATTTGTATCTACTTCAACCTGCTCTAAGTAGGCAAGTTGTATTTAAATTAATATTTTTCATAAAAATAATATAGTGATCATGACTGATGAGCTCTGCATGCCATTGGAGCAACATGGACCATAAGTGGCCAATGCGTATTCAAGAGAATCAAGACCATATCGGCAGAGCCGACAGTAATAGTTTTTTTCCTTCGTTAGAGGAAAAAATGAAAAGTTTCCAAAACCACTCTTAGGATGAACATCAAAATCTATATCCTTTACACATGGTGTTACTTTAATCTTAAACAACAATTATAGTTATGATTTGTACACTGATTTCTTGGATTTACTCAACTTACCTAATATTGCGAGAACATTACTGTTCGGAAACAAGGGAATAATATTTTAATAACGTACTAAATGTAGACATTAACGACAGAAAGTAGTGAATACAATAATTGAATGCAATGATATCATCTATGAGTTGTATTTTTATAATGAGCTTATATTTTATGTTAAGTTTTTTATACTAGCAAACAAAGATACTTTTTTAGTATACAAGTATTTTAACAGTAATGAAATCTAAATCTATAATCTCAAAGTAAATTATCAAAATCCTTTACTATTAACTCAGTCCTAATAGTTTCAAACAATGGTACATACACATTAATTATACATATTATACTCCCCAAATAAATTCAAGGGTAAATACTTGGAACTCTAATGAAATGAGCTTTATGGATAAAAGTTACTGTAACAAGTTTAGCTAAAATAATATTTTATGGAGAGGAATGATCTCATTATTCTCTCACACAAAAGAAATACTAGTATATGAAAATTTTTATAAGGAAAATTGTAAATATAATATAATTCAATTTTAAACTATTTTGTTCCAGAATTAGAGTCATTGCCTGAAGCCATGTGTTGCCTTACCAATTTACAGTCACTGAGTATCCGTGCTTGTCCCCTTCTACTTGATAGATGCCGGGATGAATCCGGACGAGATTGGCCCAAGATTGCTCACATCCCAAACGGAGACATACGGTGATATTGATTCCCCGAAAGGTAATTTTCCAACATTGATGCTATTAATAATATATAATTGTTTTCTACTGTTTGATTTTCTTCATTCTGATTACAACACTTCAATCGTGAAATGTGGAATAAAAAAAGTGTAACATCTAGTAAAAAATCTAAATTCATATGTAAGTGTAGTATTCCACAAAAGCAGTAGTATCTTTTTAATTCTTTTCGATTTCCTAATTTTAACCTCATGGCTAATTTTTAAATTGCATCAGGGTGGAAGTCACAGTTTGAACAATGACAGTTGAAATGGGAGGATTTGTTGTGTTAGCTATGCAATTCCTCTGATCACATCAATTCATCTTGCAAAAAGTTAAATGCTGAAGATCTTCATAAAATTTTCTCAATTTCCAAATTTGTGTGCAATAATTATTCAGATGTTCTTCATTTTATATCCCATTGGTTTTTCGTTATTTTTTTTAATTGAAAATTCTCAATATTTTGATCCAAATGGTTAGCTAGCACGCAGAAAGTTGCTAGCCAGTAGTCATTTTCAGATATCAGCATATAAGTATGTTTCATTCACTAGTTTAACCCTTCTTTTGTAGATAGGAATCTTTTTCTCTGGTTTAGATAATTACCAAAAGTGTATATGACAATTCCTCAATTCATCGAACATGTATATAATAATATCTCTTACTTCCCAAAACTTGGTATTAATTGAATTAAATTCCCTTGTCAACATACTAGATAACTTGTCTAGCTAACCATGAAAGTGATAAGTGAAGCAAACAAAGAAGGATCATTTGCTTTGCATTCACTTTAGAAAGATGGAAGTAGTATTACCCTTTAACTGACAGAACTTGTATGAGCTATTTGTATTTTAAAAACATACCACAAAAACAATGGGGTACTTGATTGAGGTTTTCTCTTCCCTTTTGCATAGGAAAAGTTACTCTAATACAAATCCATTCCCACAAACAAATATACCTTTATATTGTGTAAATGCAATGAATTAGCCATCAAGACTTCAACATATAATTTACTAGCAACAATGTAGTTTTATTTGATAAGAAACTCATTCTACTTGTTTAGTTGCTTAGTTTAGGCAGAGAATGTTAGCTCACAGTTGTATATTTGTCATACCATTGATTGTGTTATTTATCCATATTCTGCAGAAGTTGTAATCCATTAGCAAATAGGAAGGAGTGTTTTCTCTTGTTGAATCGTGTAAATAGATGCATGGGCATGGTCTATCATTCATATTTTCACTATTGACATTATGGAAAAGGAAGAAGAGTATTTCACTTCAAAAGCTGCAAGCTGAACTTACAACGAAGATTTACATCAAGGTAACGCTTCAATTCTTATCTGAACTGCTTAATAACTAAAGCAAGATAAAACATATTAAACGAGCCTCTTCCTTCTTTTTTTCTCTCAAGTTTTAGCAACTATTATGATACCATATATTTCTTATAGGAAACAACTTTAAAATTGGTTTTATGATGCATATATCTAATTAACTAATTTTTTAACATTCAATATTTAGGGTGTGTTTGGTTGAGGGATAAAAAATAAGGATATAATTTATATGAATAAGTTTCCTGTGTAAAATAACACATAAAACTCATTCATTTAATTTTTAACTCAATTTTTACGCTCAAACCAAATGCACCCTTAGGGTTAGGGGAAGGCTCACTCCAATCCAAGCAGAACATGTAGGAAGGCCCATCAAGTATTTATGAGGATGATCAAGAATTAAATCCAAGTTACAACAAAATATGATTGGAATACTTGTCAGGTAATCCAACACCGAACTCCCATTTGTTTCCAATTTATTAAATATTGTGAAGAGAAAGATGCATCTCAAGTGCAAGATTCTAGAAACAATTTTGAACAAGAAATAATTATTGGCAGCATTTTACACATTTCCCATTTACTATTGTATTCTGATAGGAAAAAAATTTTGTTGAAAGAGAATAAAGGTGTAGAATTTCAATTGCACGGGGAAGACATGTATCTTAATTGCAATTTACAATAGTGAAGTTCTAACAATATTAACAATTGCAAAACAGCCACTAGAAAGCTACCTGATATAGAAACGGGCACTGTTACATTCATGTCATAATAATCACAAGACTGATTATGCTTATTTGTAGGTTGCTTCCGACTAATGCCAATGTCAAGGATGAAGGAAAATGACAAATATACAAGCTTCACTTCATAGTATTATTAGTTAAAGGAGAAAGTGTAGAAGATAAGTGAAACCTCATGCGCAAACTTTTCTTTTTATTGGTTTGTACTTTGTAATATACGGAAAATAAGCACCTGTAAAGACACAAGATTAGATAGAAAGTAATTTGATAGCTGGAGGTAGAGGAAATCTTAGGAAAACTAGAAGTGAAACTATTACCAGCGATTTGGTTTTTAATTAATATTTTGAATGTAAGCATGATTTATGACATGATTCTATAACATTATCTAATCCATGTTGTCTGATTTGTTGTTGTTGATTTGTAATATAAAAGAATCTTCAACTATTGGCTATTGTCTATTTTAATTAGAAATTTAGAAGACTTCAAAGCTTAATATGTAAAAACTTGTTAATTTTGCTTGCAACTTCTTAGGTCAATATTGGTAAATTGAAAGACTGTTCTGATTCTTTCAAATCTTTGACAAAAACATACAACTACTTAAGACTATCCCTAATTTCTTATGCTGCATAAGCATTCCTCTTCTGTACATGTAGATGTAGTTACTATAAGGAAGTGAAACTGAGATGATTTTATTGACAGTATAAAGCAAATATATATACATGAGGTTGTTGTTCTCAGATCCTAGACTTAAGGAACAGATATAATACAATCACATAACAAACCACAAGTATAGGGATTTAGCTACAATTGCTGATAACCAAAAAACAAGTTTAAATTTAAACTAGATTAACTGATTCTTTGCTGTTTCTATAGTTACTTCATGGTTAATCTTATTTGCTTAGGCATGAAAGCTTCTTAATGCTGTCATTCATATGCATCTATTCATATATGTCAGCAAATAAAAAATATTAAGGTGTTGGTGTTGTTTGTTATTGTCTTCCATGAAAGCATTAATTCCGTACATTTTTTCTGAGTTTAAGATTTTTTAATTTCATGACAAAAGGAAATTCACGGATTGAATATGAAACAGGTTTAATAGGAAGATTCACTCTGCTGTGTCCAAACCTTCTGATCATATTGGAACAAGTGAAATGCTGGAGAATGGCAAAAATTGCTTGAGCTCTGGATTCTTGTGCTAGAGTGATTCATAAAAGCATGATTGCTAGCCTTCATGTGGTTCATAAAAGAATGTCAAATATTGCTCAAGTTCTGGATTATGATTTCTAGTATTCAAGTCCTCTTCCTAATCTATATAGAGCCAAACAGGACCAGCAACCAGATGAAGGTAATTGAGATGAAATAGAAGCACCTCCAATGATTATCATCAACCCAGTTTTGAAAGTAAGAAGTACAACAGTACAACCTAGCACCAAGACAATGGCTGCATTAGATTCAAAACACTATCTGATTAACATAAATGACACAAAGTTCTGAGAACTAAGTAGAACTTTTCCAGGGAAGCCAGTTCAGATATGCTGGATGAATTCTATGGAGCAAGCAAGGGAGGATGCCTTGTAATTATTAGTATCTGGTATTCAAAACCATACTTCGGCTAATTGATTCTTCATATGCTTTTGGTGTTGACTGTTGCCATACCATATTCACTGTTCAATCAAACTGATGATTGTATTGATTGTATATGCATCTCAGATAATGTTAATATTAATTCAATTATCCACCAATAATTATATACCTCCTGATGTTTTTTGTCAAGAAACACGGTTTGGGTACCTATCATTGATTATGGAAAACCTATAAACCTGCCAAGTATTTTTCTTGTGTCCAGCTTTATTGATGAGTGATGACATGAAGGCACAAAAGTGTGACTGTTTCTATTTTAATTTGAGAAAGCTAACACTAAGGAAGCTTAAATGGTGCATGTTGATGTATTTGATTCCATTTTAGATGCCAATACTCTAATTCTGTAGAAAATTGAATAAACTTGAAGAGGGTGTTTGGTTGAACAATCTAAACTTTGTTTGACTACAAATGCCAATCTTATTATTGGGCACTCAATAAAAGCATGGGAATTTTAATTTGCATGTAACAATTATTTCTCTTGTCATGGGGTACTTCATATTTGGACACTATCAAATTAAAGCTATGATTAGTGATTTTATTGATTTTTATCACAGGGCTCAAATCAGTTAGCCATGTCACACGATTCAAGTGCTTGAAATCGATTCAGCTTTTAGAGTTGTGGAAGTAATATTAATATGCTGGCATTGGGGCTAAATGAAGTAGTATCTCGGACAATGAAAAAACATAAATGAAGTAGTGTCTCTCACAACTTTAGTCTTTAAGTGCTAAAAAATAAGCAACCAAATAAGAAACAAATGGTAAAGAGGAATGCATTTATGTAAGGTTAGGAATTATATTTATCGGAGCTTCAACATAGCAATTCTATCTTTTTTAACTAAAATATTAAATCATAGAGAATAGGGATAAGAGTCAAACTTACAACCTCGTGTAGCTCATTAAACATGCAGGAATCTACCGTTAGATTGCGAGCTTACTTGCACATAGCAATTCTATTTATTTTCTTTTTCTTTTGTCAAAAAACTCCTAAATAAATTGCTTATATTTGTTTGTGTTTTGTTGGTCCCAATTTCAAGTGTATGCCATGTCTTAAGTGGTTGTATGAAGTGTTCACTTCGTATAAAAGAAAATATTCACAAGTAACATGTGTGAAGCAGAATGAGTAATTCTTATAAATTCTAGTTATTTACTTGAGAGTAAAGAATGGACAACACATAATACAAGACTCACAAAGCCTCACTCTTATACAATTTGTAAGTTATTTTACAACAGATCAAGAATCTTCATAAATTAAGACAATATTCAACCTTGCAAATGAGATCTTCACATGAAACACAAAATTGATTGAGTAATTATTCTTTGAAATATCAACTCTATTTTCAAGGTATAAATTGAAGCATCTATTGAAAAAGAAAGCCTACCTACATATAATTCATCTTTTTATTGTTTTCCCAAGTGTGAGGAGCACTACACATTAAACTACAACTCAAGAGTGCAAAAAACAAGTGCCCTTTTACCAAAAGGGAGCTAAGGTCCTTGAAGTGCATTTCACCTTACAAGTTGCCACCTTCATGGCAATCAATGAAGCCCCATCCAATTATCTGTTGTAGCACTTTACTAGATGACAGACCGTATGCTCTGCCCAATAAGCAAACAGAAGATATCAACTTATAGCCTATCTATAACACACACAAAATCACAGGAAATTATTGTAATGCACCACTAGTGTAAGCTGTAAGGGAATCATTGCATAGTTAGTTTCCATATTAACAGCCCAGTCAAACAAGACTTCAGCTCTTATACAAGTAATTAGTGTCAATATCATCACATATCATTTTAGGATGTTGAAATTCTTTATGCATTTGCTGCATTATGACCATTGTGGCATGAAAGGATACTTGAAGAAAGATTGTTGGAATAATAAAAACACGGAAAAAGCTCAAGAAGCAACAACCTCTCAAGTAAGTATGTATGTATGTACAAATGTATGTAGGTGTAAAGGTTGATGTTTTTATGCTCGCAAGAAACATGTTCATCTAAAAAGTGGCTAAAAAGATTGCCACAATGTAAGATCTCTGTTTTGTGCATTCCATACACCATTAAATGTGCTCACACTGATTTAGAGTTGACCAGTTTGTGGTATCCCTTCCACTGGTCAAGAAAATTGAAGTATTATTTAAAAAGACTTCTTCTGTTAAGACACATGAACTAGTTCATTTGTCCCCTTCCATTGAAAGACAATCAACTAGGACTATAGACTGAACTAGTTCATTTGAAAAATAAATAAAAGCAATTGTTCGATAACATGTCTGATTACCCAACACATTTGCTTTACTTTACTCCATCTTTGAGGGAAAGGGATGAGGAAGGGAAAGGAGGGTTGCAGGAGAAAGCAACACCCTCCTAGGTTCAAACCCATACAGCCTTAGAAAGTGGGGCCTTATTACCACTGGGCTCACATCTTAATGACCATTCAAAAACATTACTCATCCTCTTAATGTATGCCACGCTCAACAATTCCTTTACTCATTTTCAGAACCTAAAAATCTTAAACCAAATAGTATTTTGCTTCTCAGCCCCAACTTTCTTTGAGGACAGCTACTCATTCTCTGTCATAAAGCTATCAACTCCAGATCAACTCAAATCTCATCCATCCCTAAACAGATAAATTTCCACATTCCAATACCTCGATAGGTATGCACATGAATCAAGCTTGCAAAGTCAACCTTCTCATATCAAGCTAGATAGGAGAAAAAAATCTTGACCTGAAATGTTGTCACACCAAATTTCATAATCCAAACCATCTCAGTCTACTAGTCCTTTGTGAGAATGCTACCTTAGAACATAAGAAGAGAGTGACATCATAGAAAATTGACCATTTGCATTCATAGGGGAGAACAAAAAAAAAAAAAAGATATGTCAACCGACAGCAATAACTAAGCAAAAACTCAAATAAAAGGATTAATTCTCAATAGTCAATGCTGCAATGTCTACTTCAAGAAACAAAAGACAAAGGCATATATCTCAACAACACAACTGAAAGTTCTGGACCTTCTTCAAAAAATAATTGACCTAGCAAGCCAAAGCTATCAAATGGCCAAACCTAATAACAACATTTAAATATCATAAGCACATAATCATAACCATCAAATAGAACAATTGTGCACTTTCCAACACATGTATAGCTAACATGCAATTTTTAAATAAGCAAAACAAGACCAGTAAACCATGAAAAGGTAGACCTAATTAACCACAAGGACCAATTTTTCCATGTAGATAATGAAGTCTTTATTACAATGATATATATATATATATATATATATATATATATATATATAAACTATTCTTGTATGTGAGACTTCTAAATTACTGCAATTGCCTGCATTAGAGTTATAACTACAGAAACAGTGCATGCTTCCAAAGACGTTAGAAAGAGAAAAACTTAGAAGTACTACGTATTTGCCTAGTAGTTCCATATTACCAATACAATCCATTGTCGCTCGTAAATTCTTAATAAAATAATATTGAACCACATGAAACTTAGAGAAAAAGGCAACGCAATATAAATCCCTGAGGACCTCAAAATAAAGAAGAACATAGTGCAGGGTTCAACACTTACCCTAAAAACATTTTTCCTTGTATAAGGCCATAAGGAGCAGGACCAAAATGCCATGATGAATCATGTGATGCAATCCCTTTGAATCCAAACATGCCCCTTTGGCACATGTGGAAAAAAGAGGTTATAAATTGAGCAACAAATCAAACTTACTTACACAAGTTAAAAGAATAATAAAATAACTAACAGCAGGAGCAAACTAGCAAAGAACCCATAAACATAAATTTAAAGCACAGAGAGAGAGAAGAAAAAATATGATGGGAAACAAATAGTATAGCTGCGGTTACTCAGAACAAATTCATAATTAATTTCTTATTAAAAAAACTAATGATTAAGAGGTGTGTTAGGACTTGAAAGGGAGTTCGATTGAAGTGATACTTTAATCAAAATGACACAGATCATAGTAAAAATAAACAAGCAGATTAGTATTAGATTCTCATAATTACATTCGAACCAAAAAAATCATCTAGCCGAAAGCATAGTGAAATTTTAAGCAACATAGTCATTATTAGACAAATGCACACCATCAAGACTCATATCAACTGTCAAGTAACATACACAATGTATTTCTCTTTATATATATGCAAGAAGCAGGAGTACAACGCTCTAACCTTTAAGTCAGTCAAGTATTCAAAACGCAAGACATTTGTGATTTGTGTTATGTACTAGCATGGATCCATGCTACGCATGAGTATATCAGTGCATTGTGAATATTTAACTATTTTTAGCAAATGGTGTTATAAATCAAAATAGAAAATAATAAAAAAAAGTAAATATTGTGATAAAAGTCACAATAAAATTTACAACTGCTACATATTTGTTAGATTTAGAGCAACAACATTCGAGTATAATGTACATAAATTATATTCTAAAACTAAAATCAAATATAAAAAAACTAAAATCACCAAGTATTGAAAAGCTTGATCAATATGCCCAACAAAGGTTTCAAGAGCTCAGTCAATTGCCGTCGTAGATGTTATTCTATTCGTAAAGTACTTGATCCAGTTTACCCGCCTCAGCCCTAGAATAAGGTAGAATTTCTATTGTAGTGTTGTGATCATCCAGCATGGTAACAAAAGTCCATTGGAAACCTTAGTGTTTTCGGTAAACTTGCACTTGGCACACTCCACCAAGACCCATGTTGGTTTGTAGGGACAAGTCAATCTATAAAGTAGCAGGGACATTACATGGGAGGCTTAGCTGGGATCTACATGTTATCTACATTGTACCAGTTGTGTCATGCAGTTAACATCAGGAAGTGATCTCGCTGTGTCATGCCCTACTACAGTTATGGATATGGTATAGAGTGTCATCGTTCAGTCCTATTGTTGATCGTCGTTGGTGTTAGGTTCCCATTGGCCACGAGGTATATTACTGGACCAAAATTCGCAATCGTGATGTAAATTATGCTGTTTATTTTTGCAATGCCTTGAATTATCGACTTATGTAAATTTTTCAAGTGGATCGTATTTGTGGTGCCGCCTGATGTGCATGACAAACACTTGCCAATTCTTAGGCACAAATTGATCAGCTCCATTATATGGATATAAGTTTTTGTATATTATTTTACAAATCTATTTTATATATATAAGCAGGAAATTCAATCAATGTCTTGTATAGTTTGTGTGGACACCAAATGACAACCCGCAAGTCTAGCAAATCACACTAGCACTCCAAGTCTGATATTTGGGCATCCCTTACATCACTACTCTACTTCCCATGTGTTGAGTGGCATCATGTGGATCATGCGCAATTGTAATGAACAAGAATATAACCCCTCACCATTATTTTTTCTCTCAAAATTTCTCAGCATTGTCCCTCACAACCTGGCAACAGTGTCTTTCATAATCTCACAATATTTTGCCTCTCTCTTTCCTCAAAACGAGCACACTGTGTAAGAGTTGGCAGACATCAAGTTCAGCCATTGAATGAGCCACTGAAAAAGTCTAAACATAATTGGTTAATTAGAAATAAATGTATGTTCTAGTTAGAAATTGGTCAGACATAATAAGATTGTTAGAAGTGTAGAAATCTTATTGTATCTAACCAATTCCAAAAAGAGAAAAATGAAAAAAAAGAAAAAAGGAAATCTAGTTGTTCCTAACTAAAACAAATCAAATACATGGGAAATCTATTTCTTGTTAACTGATTCCAATTACAAACTAACAAAGGAAAATCTTGTAGTTATTGACCGATTACTTTGTGTGCTTGCCATTTGAAGTCTAGTGCTAGTTAACTGATTTTGCCTATATACAAAAAGGAAGGATATGCATATTTAAACTTCAAAAAGTGAGAGTTTGATATATAAAGATTTTTTTAATTTATATACGTAAAAAACACTGCATATAATTAATAATATTTTGTATCGACATAAGATTAACAATATTAAAACAAATTGTAACAAGACAATTTTTTTTTACATACATAAAGAGAGTTAGTCATAATGCAATGATAAAATTATGGGTAAAATGTATTTTATCCCTGAACTTTAGGTCATTTGTGGTTTATACTTGACTTATTAAAAAATGCATCGTGACGCCTGAACTTTCCAAATAGTGTAAAGTTTTATGTTAGAGACAAGGTTTTGGTTTGCACATAATAAAAAACCAGGGATTAAGTGGACATGAAAATTCACAAATAAGGTACCAAGTTGCACAAATATTTAGAAATAATAGGGGATTAAGTGCACATAAATCATATCTTCACCAATAGCCAGAACTATGTTGAGGGATATTTTACATTGTTTGGAAAGTCTAGGGTGTCATAATACATATTTTGAAAAGTTGAGGTGTAAACCCACATGACCTACAGCTTAAGGAATAAAATATATTTTACCTTAAATTATTTTGTGACTAGGAGATCACAAGTATAAATTCTTAAAAATGCATTCTAAACTAATATATATATATATATATATATATATATATATATATATATATATATATATATATATATATGTTTTCATTTTTATTTTACTAAATTTGACTGCACACCAAGATAAAAAAATTAGAAAAAAGTGCACTCACTTCCCCTAGATTTAGCGAAATACAATATGCGCCTCCTTATTAATATTAGTCCATTAGTGACTTAGCAGTTCATAGGTGCACAACACATGTTTTTTAACAATATTGTTATAAATATTAAAGACTTATATAATTATTGAATGATCATATTATCCTTATATCAAGTGATAAAATGATACCCTCTTCCCATGTTGTGGAAAAGGGCAAATGGGAAGATAGTGTGCTTTTATCCCTTAGTAAAAAGATAATATAATCAGTCAATAGTTATTGTAATATCCTAATTTTAAATAAAAATGTTAGAAAATTTTTTCGAACCAAGAAGGGTGCCAATTACCCTTATCTGTCGTTCGAATCCTAATTTTGTTAAGTCTTACCCTACACGCCCTTGGAGGGCTATATAATATAACCACTTTCTTGGGACTAAAAGTCCTGATAATTGTTCCCTAGAGAAAAATAAGTTGAAGAGTGATTTTTAATGAATTTTATGAAATCTTTAATCATTTCGTTTTTAGGCCAATAGTTTATAAAATATTTGAAATTTCCAAATTTGAACTAAAACCAAAAAATTAGATTTTGATTTTCTAATATTTTATTTGAACCCAAATGGGAGGTATTTCCTTTTTTACATTTATATTTTAAAGTTAATGGAAAGGAAAATAAATGAGAAACCATTCTGAGAGCGCCAGCATTCAGGAACAGGAAGACATACAGGGGACGATTTTACACTCTCTGGTGAGCACTTCAGAGGTTAACAATCTTATAAAAACCCATATTTTAGGTTCCAGAACACTCTCACACGATCCTCCACCCCCAAACACCAGAAAACTCGCCCTTTCACCTTTCTTTGCCTTCCAAACTCCATTTTCTTCCATTTGCTCTCAAATCTAGCTTGAATATTTCATCCTCCAAGCTTAAGGTATGTTTAGTTTATGGTTTTTGCTTCCTTTTCTCCTTATTTCTCATGTTCTTGGGTGTCTTCTATGGTTTCTATGTTATGATGTTCTTTCACCTTTGATAAGGTGAAGTTGGAGTATCTAGACTGATTTAGGGTTCTATTGATTTCATGACAGATATTGGTGTCATTTCCTCTCCCCAAGTTCTGTTAGTGTTGTTTCTACAAATTCCACCCTTTCAGGTGAGTGGGTTTGCACTTGTGATCTCTATATTGTGCATTAGAATTATTTTCATAAAAGACATCATTTATTGCTTGAGTTTAGAGATTTCTGAAAGAAGTTTGAGGTTACTGTTGGCTTGTATGTTTTAGAACTCCTGTTTTAGAGCATGAAACTTGGTTTGACAAAACTCATGGGACCATCTTTGATGAAGTGTTTTTATGTAAGGATAGTTATAATTGTGGTTGCTAGAGATTTGTGATTACTAGAATGATTTCTATGTTGAATTGATTATGAATATGTTTAATGGAAAACTTGTGACTTTAGAGAATGTTCTTATGATTTTGGAGTTTCTAGTTATAAAGAGCTTGATAGTTGAATGATATTTTTTATAATCAATCAAAAGGTTTCAGAGCTTGAATCTTCACGAGATTCAGAATAGTTGACTACATACTTTATGGAGATATGAAATCACAAATATCTACAAAGGGTGGTCCCTTGGGCATGATTTTATAGCCACAATTATGCTAAGGTCAGACTTTAGAATTAGATAGATTAGAGTTTATAGAGAATAAAAAAGTTTTTAAGGGTTTTCAGATTTATTTACAATAGCTATAGAGACGCATGTTAAGGTAAATCCGTTAACCTTGGTACCAAGTATGCCTGGGCAGAGATATTAGAGAATTTATTATCACACTGTGACCAGAGATTTATATTCATAGTTTTGTTACATGACAAATATTGTGCGTAACCAGAGAGAGATTACTGTTTCTCTATGAGCTACTACCTTATGAGCTTATTTAATATCAAGTATGAAAGTGAATTAAGGAAATAGTTTCGAGTTTGTAAAATGATGAGTTGAATATAGGTATATAATATATACATATACTTGATTATGTATGACTTTTGAGTATTATTGATGTTAGTATGATTTCATACATTACTTCTTTTATGTCCCATGAAGGGGGTTAGATGGGGATTCACTCATTGAGTTTTGCACAAAACCCACCCCTCTTATTTCTCCTATTTCACAGAGAGAACAACTTGGAGATTCTTTCCAGTCACCACCTTCCTAGCAGCACTAGAGTTTCAACGGTGAGCTTCACTAGGTAGAGTGTTTGTAGTTTTGTCTAGAGTGCTCTAGTATATATGGGCAGGATGAACTATAGAGCATGTTTATGTTTTGCATATTATAACACTATTTTGGTTTGTATCAAAAAGTTTAGTGTTTATGGATATTTCAAATTAGAGCAGTTTATTACATCAATGTTTTGTATTATGATTCACGGACTATAAATTTGAATTATGAAACTTTAGCATAGACTAGTGTGATTTAATAAATAAGTGATTTGTATATAGAAAATGAAAATGTGTTTTGAAAAATTTTATAATCAGTCTGTGCATATAGAGAAAATCCAGGTCATGAGACTTACGTGAAAATAAAACTTCTCACGTTTCCTTACGTGCCTAGGTCAGGTCATGACAGTTATAATAGTCTTTAATATTTACAACAACAACGTCGTTAAAAAGCATCTGTTATGCACATGTGTACTATTATTCCAGCAAGTCACTTATAGAGAGGTGCGAGGTTCATTTAGCTAAAACTCGGGAGGTGAGTATCTAAATTTTTTGAATTGTTCATTGCTTGCTTGTGACTTAAACAACCTTTAAAGCATCTTTTAAAAGTTGACATATTTAACAAGTTTGTGAAGGTAGCTAGTATTTTAATATGGAAACAATATGTAAGAGAATTTAACAGAGTTTTTTTTTCAGTATGTATCTTATAATGTTAAAAGTTCAAGATTTAACTAATCATAGTTCAAGAATAAATCAAATTATGAACTAGGGATTACTTTGTTTTATAGAACTCCTTTACTGATAATTTTTTTTTGGATAATATGTTTACTGATGATTTTGCTATAAAACCTTACTCCAACTTCCAAGTAACAAATCTACAATTTAAACAAAACCAAAAGTGAATAAATTACAATGAGCTCTCTTGAGAGTTAGTGTTATTACATTTGGCACTTCTCTATATCGTAAAATTATCGCTAGAAGTCTATAACATCCTGAGGTTTGTTAAAATTATATTGACCTTCTCTAGTAAAAAAAATGATTTGTATACGATTCTTAGTGACAAAATTATAACATTTTGACAATATTTAACATATATATTTACTAATACACCTTTTTATTATAAGTCATAATTATAAGTTTCATCTCTATGTGATGAAAAAATATTTTATTTTTAATCAATATGTTAAATGGTCAAAATATTATAATTTTTTTATTTATAATCATGTATGTCATATGTTATATTTTTTACCACTTAAATTAATGAATCAATATCTAGGGAGATGGAATGATTTTAGTAAACCCTAAGGATCTCTAGTATTAACTTTACAATATAGAGGGGTATTGAGTATAATTACATAAAATAAAGGAAGGTAAGTGTAATTTACTCTAAGAATGTGCTTAGTTAGGGGTAACAATTAGATGAAAATTTTTATGATGAGTCTCATGTGCAATTTTATATATGAAACTTATCCATAAAAATTTTTATCCCATTTTTACCTCTCAACCATACACACCATAAAAGTTAATAATGGGTCAATGCAATTTTGAAACTATATTGGGCCTAATGAAATAGAAGTTTTGCTGCATAGAACTTTGGGTTTTAGAATCATATTCACTTTTCTTCCGCGGGTATATTCTTACCATTCATTAATTAAGCAAACACAACTTTCTTTTGCATTAAAAAAGATAGCATTCTAACTTGAATAAAAGGTATTCTACATGAGTGATTTAGTAATTAAGCAAAAACAATTATGAAAGGAAGTGTTCTGTTCTTCTTCTACTACTTCTGTTTTTCCATCAAACAAATTCATCATAAATCAAAGGATTCAATTTGCATAATGAAGAGTTATGACGCAGTGAAGTTTTACACTAAGGTAAGATTACACTTTATATCAGTTATGGTTGATGACCAAAGCAAGACACAAACACACACACACACACACACACATATATATATACATATATAGTAAATAAGATAATCACAGAAGGCAGGTGAAGCCACACGGTAAACATGTTTTTATTGATTTGTGATATATGTTTTGTTTGGCTTTTCCCTACTTTAATTAGAATAATTTAAAGCTCAATATGTAAAAGATCATTAAAAGAATAATTTTACCAGTGAGCTTCATATTTGAATATTGGTAGAAAGACTTACCTAATTCCTTCTACTCTTCGGCCAACACATTCAACAACTGAAGACTCTCCAAATCTGTCATGTTGTATAGGAATTTCTCTTTTGTACATGTAGTTACTTCATGGGTTCTTGTATTTACTTAACCATGAAAGGTTTCTACTAATTTCATTCATATGTATCTTTTTCAGATCAGTCAACAAACTAAAAATAACAATGCGTTACGTTGTTGATGTTTGAAGTTCCATAAAAGCTGTAGTTCCTTATTGTTTTTTTCCAAGTTTCACAATTTTTAACTTATGGACAAATGGAAATTCATGGTTTGAACATTAAATAGGTTAAATGGAAAGATACACTCAGTTATATCCAAATCTTATGATCACAACAATACGTTTTGGATCAAGTAGAATGCTAGAGAATGTCGAAAACCACTTGAGCTGCAGATTCTTGTCCAACAGTGATTCATAAAAGCATGATTATTGGCCTTCATGTGGTTGATAAAAGAATGTGAAAATTTGAGTTCTGGATTCTTCTTCCGAACCATGAATGGTTGACTTGGAATCAAAACACACACTAACAAACAAAACTGAAACAGAATTGACACGTATTTCTGAAAAGAGTAGAGGCAAGTGAAGGGAAATTCATGGGTGGCAACTAGCGAGGCCCTATCAAATGTCAATCGCATTTCCATTATGGGCTATGCTTGGCATTGCTGGAACCCGCTTCCGAGTTGATCAGAAATGTTCTCTTTTTGAGCTGCAATATCCGGTCAGTTTCTCCACTAATTACGGGGAATTATATTTTCACTTCATAACTCGAACTTTGTTCATTTATTTTGTTACAATGGTGGTTTACTGGTTTTAGTTCATCAGAGAGTTAACAGAAAATTATTTTTTTAGTCATTTTATTGGAATGTACCAATGAGGTGCTCAAAAAGAGCAAGCAAAGATCAACACTTCTTGTTCCCCCGCAAAGAAAAAGGAGATAAAGTCATCATTACAATATGCACTGGAGTTACTCTTTGGGCCATTTCTTTTTCCTCGATCACAATATTTGCTCACTTATTTTCACGGGAACATCTTGCTTTTGGCTTCTTTTTCCTCGATCCTTGATTCATAAGGATTATTCTCGAATTAGTTATCTAAAGTTGTAATTCTTATCTTATTTTGTTGGCTTGCATTTTCAATATATCATGTACTTACATCTTGCTAGATTTTGTTGGTGCCAGATGGAATAGCAACCATTTTAGCAATCATACAATTTATACCATGCACCTACATCTCTGCTGGAATAGGAATCATTATGCAATGAAAAATGTTATTTGTCTCATAATTAAGAAAGTATCGATACAACACACGATACGACACGACAAACACACACAAGGAAGTGATTTTTACAAAATATAGGATACAGTTATTATACGTTGTGTAATAAAACATAAAAATAACATATTATGATGAGAAAAATCAAATTTAAGCACTCTTATGGCTGAAAAACACCCATAACTAAAAACTGACCAAAAAAATTACAAGAATAAAAAAGGCTACACAAGTTTTTATCCATAAAAAATAATGAACAAATGTTTGCATAATAAAATGAAGTTTGTTGCTATGTTGCATGTCAGGGGCTCTCAAAATCAAAATGAAGCGGCAGACCCCTTGGACACGGTGTCAAAGTGTCTGTTCAAAAGTGCCCACGAGTGCGGCAAAGTTTTTGAGTATCTGCTTCTTAGCTCATAATGCATGGAACACTATGATATGTGAATTCAGAATCCATGTATTATAAATACAAATAACATAACTCTTATGCAATTTATCTTGAGAGGACTCTCCGAACCTTTGATAGTGCTATAAAGCTTCCAAAGTTCTACAAAGCTTCCAAATGTATTCGAGTGTAAAGTTGGTTTGAAAGAAAAACTGGTGAGGGATAATAGCCTTCAGTATGGAATGAACTGCATGATCCATCGTGTATTCCTTTGATTTTTAAAATTTACTTAATAAAAAAAAATAGATATCTCAATACGAATTCATCATCCAATGCATATCTTGTGCATTGATATTATTTTAATTTGCTTGAGTCATCTTCCTAAAAGTAAAAGGATAACATGCTAAACCACTTGATTTGTATTGGTGATTTCCCTTTTTGCATTTGAGGGATGACTGAAAAAAATTGCCAATGTTGTTGCTGTTAGCCTATCAAAAGCGGAAAATATGAGCATATGAGTAATATTTTGATTTATAGTAATTGAAATTATGAGTAAACTCCCAATATGGTTGCTCGTCAAAATATCGAGGAATGGAATTGTTTTTCAATGCTTAAAAGCATGTATGAGATCTCTCACTATTCAAAATGTGAGACATTTTAATCTTTAAACATGTAAAATAGGGCACCTTAGCCTGTTGCTAAATTTTATGTTTAGGGACTAAATCGTCTGATACTTTAAAAGGTAAAGATCTTAAGTGCACTTTTAAGTCCCAAATTGTTAGTTTGTTCCCCCACTATTTTGATTAGGCACCAAATTGACTTTTCCCCCAAAATTAACTGAGCTTAAGATATGATATTTGATAAAGAAACATCAAAGTATAAAAATAATTCACAAAGATATATATTAATGATCTTCATTTTAGAAAGCTAAAACATTAAGCAATTAAAATTGTTTTTAATTATAAAAATATTATTATTTTTTATTAATATTAATCAAAATTAAGATATTAAAGATGACCAAAATAATAAAAATAGGAAATAAAATTATAATAAAAGATTAATATGCATATAGATTTTTTTGGGGTGAAATATGGATATAGATTTATATAGGACATAAAATGTTACTGAAATATTTGCCTACGTAATAATATTGATAGTAGTAAAACTTAATTGTATTATAAACGAATTTATGGATGTAAATTATATTAATATTTTTCTAATGTTAGTACGTTACTTAATGTTTTGAGGTGTAATTTTGGTATTTGATTGATATACTAAAAAAGGTAAACGTTAAAAATAATTTTTTGTATTAAATTATGAAATATAATTTTGAACATAAAATTAAGAATATTAAAATAAAAATATAATAAAACTTGTTTTTGATAATTTTATGAAAGTAATTTACTCATAAACAAATGATAATAATAATATTTTTCATCACAAAAATGAATAAAAAATTCATGTTTTACTTAAATAAATAAAAATGATCAAAAAGAAAATAATAAAAATAGAAAATATGATTATATGATTAATATCTTGATTTGTATTTATAAAACATAATTTCACAATAAATATGATAATTAAATAATAAATATTAAAGTATTAATAATAAAAAATTATTTATTGCTGAAGCGATGATTTCATGAACTTGGGCATTGATATTCCAATATCTAAAATAAATCATTACGTTCAATGATAAATAAAAAAAAACAAATGCTTCTGTTGGACATCCATTTGCTAGGGTTGAAATAGTATTTATGCATGAACTTCAATTAAAAGAAATTTGGATAAATAAATGAGAAGATCATTTATATATGGTGTATAGTCAAAAAAAAATTTTTTAACAAAAAAATCGTGTGACTTGCTTTCCCATTTTAGGGTAATAACGATGACTAAGTGGACGAGAGTGTACAGTGCGGACTGAATTAATCTTTTGGGTAAGATGGAATAAAATAGAATAATAAAGTGCTCATAATGATTTTTAAAAAATATATGCGTTGCCATGTTCATGGGGTCCAGCATCTCACCGAAAGACAACAAAGGCAGTACAAAGTGAAGGTGCGTTCTACTATGCACGAAGCATTGTGAAAGGAATAGTAAAGTAATGACCTGGCAGCATGAGATGAAGACATGTGGCAGCAGTATCTTCTTGGTTAGACCTGTGATTTACTATAACTATCGTATTAGTTGAAGTTAACAAAGATCATTTGTTAAGAACAAATAAGGTTAGAAAAGTAATTTCTCTCTCCAATCAAAACTACAATAGAACTTCCCTAAAACGTTTTAAAATCCCTAGCTGTTGAAAGTCCATAATTTGGTGCACTGCCTAGGCATAGCTCAGACGAGCAAGACCCGCCATGGAAGAAGAAAAAGAAGTTTTTTCGTTGAAGTTGAAACTCATATTAAGTTATTAAATAGTGGATTCTGGTAGGCATTTGGTTTTTATTTTTTTTGGTTAATTGTTACTTTTCATGCTTGCTCACCTCACCTCACCTCACCTCAACAACAATGGAGCTTCGCCAAAAAATGGGGGTGACTTTCCGTGCCTGAAAATTGGGACTTCGAAATGTCTAGCATAGTGAATCGATATTCGTTTATGATACACCAGATGCCGAAAACATGGTTGAACCTGAAGGTCTGTGAAGGGGACGCGAGGACAATCTGGTACGATGGCAACCATGGTTGTCCAAATTCTTGAAAAAAAAAAAATAAATAAAAAGTACTGTAGCGGAACACTATAGGTGAACAGAATTTGGACTATCCGAATTCTTTAAAAAAAGGAAAAAAAAAAAGCCAACTGCCCGAATTTTTGAAGGTGAAATTCTTAGGAAAAAAAGAAAAAAGAAAAAAAAACACTGTAGTAGGGTGAAGACAATTCGGACTGTCCGAATTTTTGAAAAAAAAAAGGAAAAAAGCATAGGGAGCACAGATTAACTTGATTTGACAAATTTTTTCATAAAAAATAAGTTTATTATAACGTAATTTATGTTTAAAACTTTTATTTTAAAAATAATTTTCACTAAATAGATGATATTTCAATAATATTAATCAAAATTACTTTTACTAATATAATAACCTAAATATATAATATTTATTTTATATTGTCTTAAGATAATATTACTTTTCAAACAAAAATTGTGTAAGCATAGCTATGTTAACACCTTATCAGTAAACGGTGAACGTGAAAATTTTGGACACTAAAACAACCATTTGTTTTTACTCAAACCTTAGTTTATCAACATCATCATGGTGAACTTTTTCAAATAAAAACACCCATATTGGAACGCTAATCCAAATACACTGCTAGTCAAACCGAAGCTTGTATTCCTCGTCAAAGTAATTTTTCTTAATTAAGTCAAAAATATTTTAATAAGGATGTATTTGATTCTCAACTAAATAGAGGTGTGAAAATTACCAAAATGAGCTCCATGGAAAAATATTATTCTGTAACCATACAAAATCAAGATCCTTAAAACAAAGAAATTATGAATTTTAGATTGGTAGCCATCTATGAGAACAGTAATTGGTAGCCATCTATAAGAATAGTAATTTCTTTCCTCTTACCATTCGACCCCGTTCCCCTCTTTCCAAAGAAATCGGACAAGAAATCAGGAATTGGACTCCACAAACATTTATCAGATGAACTACTTTGTTTCGCTTAATGTGCAATTGAACATTAATCATGTCGTATGTACCGGAAAACAAATAATCATGTACCATGAGGCTAACCCTCACGCTACGCTGCAACCTTATCTACCCATATGAGATAAAACAATTCTGCCTTTCAACATTGATCTGAAGCACATTTTGAACAAATTAAAAAATAGTTATGCTTTATCGTACATAAATCCTAAATGGGCTGTGGCACAATCAAATTCGTTCTGTAATTGGTCTCTAGAAGTCTTTCACTTGGTAATACAAAAGCCAAGAATTCTCTTAAAATGTAAATCAAATTACAATTTGAGGATGGTAAAAAGATGGAAAGATTGCGAATACAGAGAGACACAAAATAAGTGAAACAAACATTATCCCAACCAAAAACAGACCTGACTATAGACTTACAAGAGTTCTTCTGGCTTTCCCTTGAGAATTCATGATTTTCAGTCAACACAAACTTTTTTGAGACAATGTGCGACTTATATGCAACCAGAACAGCCATCATGAACAGAAAGATGGTTGGCCAAATAATTCTATCTAATTACTCAGACTCCTTCCCAATCCACCAGTTTGAAGTCATTGATCATTGAATGATACAATTATTCGGTGAATTTCAAACACCAATCGAGGAAACAAGATCTCAAATAAGCCTCAGTTCATACTCCCCAGCCATTGTTATGTACCTCACCCATGGAAGAGCCCGATACCACTTTTCTCAATAATCTTCAAATACTAACCTACATGCCAAAACATTTACATGCTGATTACCAACTTGATCGAATTAATCAAAGCTTCAGTTAACTAAAAAACATCATAATATATGGTAAGCTAAACAAAGATTTCAAAAATATATAAGGTGGATGCTGATGTTTCTTTCAGATGACCTAGACCAATGCATTTCAAATGGTTCAAACATACAGCTTCACAAAATCACTAATGATTATGTATATCAGTTTATGGTCTTGTTATGGCATCAAGTCCGTACTTCCCAGTATTAATTCTATGCTAATTCAATATCAGCTCAATTATGAAAACTGAAAACAAATATGAACTGTAATAGTTTCATCTAGTTCACAAATCCCTCAAATTAGAATGATGTACGAGACAGAAGTTCTAACAGTAAACACAACAGGCAAATAGAGAGGAAAGGTTGAAAGATATATAATACTGGAAATATCCATCTCTGAATTGGAGGTTCGAAGAGGCACAGAAGGAACAACATTTCTATTTTCTAACTGAAAAATTGGAGTAGCAACTTAACAATACTCAGAATATAAGAAAATCTATTGTACATATAGCAATACCTGTATCCCATGAACAGTAAAATATGGTATCTCAAATTTTACACGTATAGGAGCTTTTCGCTTAGGAGTTGCTTCCTCATCTGTTATACTGGGAAGACGAAACTCTACTCTTAACATGTACTCCTGATGTATCAAAGAAGAGAACCAAATCCATTAAATGACAATCAGATTAAGGAACAAATTCAGGATATTATTCACAGTCAGAAGGCCAGAAGGCCATTTCCAAGTTAACTAATACCCAGCCCCCAGGAAAGGATATTATTTTCCAAATTAATGCATCTTTCTCAGGTGCATATGATGTAGATCCCATTGAAGTCCGCACATTTGTATTGGTTGCATCAGCAAGCACAGGCAACTCAATCTCTACATTTGTTGCAGTGCTGAAAATCTGAATACTATGAGCACTTTGGGAAGCAAAGAAGTTTAGGGTGGTCTAAAACCTAGGGCCAAAAAAAAAAAAAATCATTGTAGAGGAACAATGTAGGCAACACAGAATTTGGACTCTCCGAATTCTTGAAAGAAGAAAAAAAGAGGGAAAAAAAAACTGTAGTGGAACATTAGTGTGAAGAGAATTCGGACTGTCCGAAATCTTAAAAAGAAAAAAAAAAAAGACAAAAAAGAAAAAAAGCACTGTAGCGGAATGAACAGAATTCGGATTGTCCAAATTCTTTAAAAGCAAAAAAAAAAAAAAAAATTCGGACTGTTCAAAAATTCAGTAAGCTAACAAGATTCAAAAAATCAATTCAACTTGAACAAGAACAAATAAATAAACAAATTCTAAATACCCACAAAGTTTCAACAGCACCAACAATTTAAAACGCATCAAAGTTTAATGAACACATGCCTAACCTTCTTCTTCATTCCAATCCACTAAAAAGGGTATTTTACAACCTTGGTCACCATCGTACGAGGTTGTCATCGCGTCCCCCTTCACAGATCTTCAGGCTCAACTATGTTTTCAACACCTGGTGTATCATAAACGAATATCGATTTACTGTGCTAGACATTCCAAAGTCCCAGTTTCTAGGCGCGGAAAGTCACCCCCATTTTTTGGCGAAGCCTCCATTGTTGTTGAGGTGAGGTGAGCAAGCACGGAAAGCAATAGTTAACCAAAACAAATAAAAGAAAAACAAATGCCTACTAGAATCCACTATTTAATAACTTAGATCTAAGTTTCAACGTCAACGAAAAAGCTTCTTCTTCTTCCATAGCGGGTCTTACCTGTCTGAGCCATGCCTGGGCAGTGCACAAAATTATGGGCTTTCAACAGCTAGGGATTTCAAAACGTTTTAGGGAAATTCTATTGCAGTTTTGATTAGGGAGAGAAAATTACTTTTCTGGCCTTATTTGTTCTTAACAAAAGATCTTTGTTAACTTCAACAAATGTGATAGTTACGGTAAACCACAGAACTAATGAAGAAGATATTGCTACCACATGTCTTCATCTCACGTTGCCAGGTCGTTACTTCACTATTCCTTCCACAGTGCTTCGTGCACAGTGGAACGCACCTAAAGTGAATGCCCTGATTGTTTTGAGTCAACAAGATAAAAGGTGATGCGCTGATTGAGAGAGAGAGAGAAGGAAAAAGAAAAGGGTAGCTCTCAAGAAACTACTGATGGTGAATTGATTTATCTTTTCCTCTATAGAATGGTGGAACGGTGGGACACAGTGCTTTGTTTTGGTTGATTCAAAATTCACTCATCTCTCCATTCCGTTTCTCAAGTGAGGGCCAGTGAGGCGTGGGAACACACTCCCCATCAGGCCAGCATCTCACCGAAAGATAACAAAGGCAGTATAAAGTGAATGCCCTGATTGTTTGAGTCATCAAGAAAATGGTGATGCACTGAACTCATGGCCAGTGAGGCATGGGAACACACTTCCCATCAGACCGTTAAACAGACATGGCTCGAACTAAACGACAATAGAGAATTTCCATATTCATATTGCCATTGTACAAAACCCCTACAACCAGAGAGCTATTGAGTACTGATATCCAGTAATTTCCTACACCTCCTTTCTTTCTTGCAACCCACCCGCTCTTTGTTTTCATCGTTCCCTTTTTTTCATTTGAGGGATGGCTGAACGATTTCTCTATGGTGTTGCTGGTAGCCTCATCAACACACTGGCTTCACCGGCTTTCGTTCAAATTGGACGCATTTATGGAGTCTCTGATAAGATGGAAGATCTTAAGAAAACTCTTGAGTCTATCCATAATGTGCTCTCAGATGCTGAGCAGAGGCAAAGTGAAGATCCTGTAATCAAGCACTGGATAAGCAGGTTCAAACAAGTACTACATGATGCTGATGACTTACTTGACGGCTTGGCTATCAAAGAATCGCGATGCAAAGTTGACGGTGCTAGCAAAGTTGCCAGTAAGGTGCGCAGCTTCTTTTCATCTGACAATCCACTTATTTTTCGTGCTAAGTTAGCTCATAAGATTGAGAAGATTCAAAAGAGTTTTAATGATGTAGCTGAAGATATGTCTAAGTTGAAACTGAACCCAAGTCCGATAGTTCCTAGACAAAATGAGAATGACTGGAGGGAAACAGGTTCTTTTGTTTTACAGTCAGACATAATTGGAAGGGAAAAAGACAAAAATGACATTGTTGACTTGCTGAAGCAAACACATGGCAGCCAAAATGTTTCCCTGGTTGCTATTGTTGGTATTGGGGGCTTAGGAAAGACCACTCTTGCTCAATTAGTGTACAATGATGCTGATGTGAAGAAGCTTTTCCATAAAAAAATGTGGGTGTGTGTGTCCGAGGATTTTGAAGTAAAGTTATTGTTGAAAAAAATGTTAAAATCCTTAAAAAACACAGATGTTGGTGACTTAGAATTAGACCAGCTACAAAAGATGCTTCAAGAAGAATTAAAAGGGCATAGGTATATCCTTGTCCTTGATGACGTGTGGAATGAAGATGAATTAAAGTGGGATAACTTAAGAACTATTTGATGTGTGGAGGTCAAGGTAGCAAAATATTAGTGACAACTCGTAGTACAAGGGTATCACAAACAATGGGAATAAATCTCCCTATGTTTTAAATGGCTTGACAAATGAGCAATCATGGACTTTTCTTAAAAACTTGACATTTGGTGAGCATACCAGCACATTGAGCCAAAGTCTTCAATCAATTGGTGAAAGAATTGCAGAAAAGTGTGGTGGAGTGCCGCTGGCAATCAAAACCATGGGAGGCATCTTACGAAGCATAGATAGAGAGAGCGATCAATGGTCAAATATTTTAAATGATGATAGTTGGAGGTTGTGTAAAGAAAGGCATAGTATCATGCCTGTGCTGAATCTTAGTTACCAAAACTTGTCACTTGGATTAAGACAATGTTTTGCATATTGTTCTTTATATCCAAAAGATTGGAAAATTCCAAAGAATAAACTGATTCAATTATGGATGGCTCAAGGTTACCTACCAAGTTCAATTGGAATGCAATCTATGGAAGATGTGGGCAATCAATATGTCAAGACTTTGTTGATGAGATCATTTTTCAGGATGCATCTATGGATGAATATGGTGAAATAACAAGTTTCAAATTGCATGATTTGATGCATGATCTTGCAATGTTGGCAGCTGGAAGTGATTGTTACTTGGTTCCCGAGGGAAAAGGTAATCATTGGAAGACCCATGCATGTCGCATTTCACATTCACGATTCTCAAAATATTTGTTCATTGGATATGTTAGATGCAAGCAGACTAAGGACAATTATCTTTCACTATCCAGCAGCTAGATTAATGACCAACCCATCTTTAATACAAAAGTTGAAGTACTTGCGTGTTTTAGATTTATCATATTCTTCTATAACCCAATTGCCCAAGTCCATCGACAAAATCAAGCATTTAAGATATCTTGATCTGTCAAGTTGTCATGAACTGATTAGTCTGCCCAAGTCCATTGGCAATCTTGTTTGCTTACAAACACTAAAATTAGCAGGGTGTTCCAACTTGTTTTTTCTACTGAAGTTATCACAAAGTTGATCAATTTGAGACACCTTGACATCAGGGGTTGTAAATCCTTTAAAGAAATGATGCCAACTGGATTGGAAAAATTGACGTCATTGCAGTACTTATCAAATTTTAAGGTGGGAGGTAGTGTGGAGAGAAAAAGTGGCAAACTGAATGAATTGAAGGAGCTTAATAATATAAGAGGTGATCTGGAAATTTCTGGATTACATTTAGTAGAAGAAGTGGCTACAGAAGCCCAAGAAGCAAATTTAAAAGCAAAGAGACACCTTCAGCGCCTAGCATTGAATTGGCGAGAAGAAGCAATAAACAAAAACAGTGACAGCTTGCAATTATTGGATCACCTTTGTCCTCATCAAAATTTGAAAGAGCTGAAAGTTAAGGGGTATCCAGGAGTGAGGTTTTCAAGTTGGCTTTCTACACTCACCAATATTGTTAAAATCAGCTCTTTGATTTTCATAGTTGCCAACGTGTCCCACCGTTAGAAAGACTCCCTTGCCTTAAGACGCTCGAGATTATGGACATGGAAGAACTGGAGTGCATCCATTGCGACGAGATTTCTGATGTGTTCTTCCCGTCTTTGGAGAAACTCATCCTTGTAGGCTGCAAGAATCTGAGGGGATGGCAGAGGTTGCGAGATGACAAGAAGCCAGATGACACTTGCAACCATCTTTCGCTGCCCCCTTTTCCTCGTCTTTCTTATTTACAGATTTCTCTTGTCCAAATTTGACTTGCATGCCTACTTTCCCGCACCTTGTTGAGAAGTTGGAGTTGTGTTCTACTAGCATGAAGCCGTTGATTGAAACATGTTCAGTTCAGCTTGAGCCTTCCTCCTTGTCTCCTCTTCATGCGCTCAGAGACTTGAGAATTGGTGAAGAAGTTACAGACATAGAAGCAATGGCAGAAGACTGGATGCAAAACCTCGCATCTCTCGATCTCTCTCTTTTATTCAGCATATGTTAGGGCACTTGCAATATCTACCTACTCAACTTCAGGAACTGGATATTAGAGATATAGAAGATGACAAGCTTTGTCTGGGGAATATGAGGAGAATAACAACATGCAATGCCAAACCCCCTTTCACTGCCTCCGTTCTCTGCAGAAAATCTCTTTTATGGATTGCTTAAATATGAAGGCACTACCAGAGCAGATCAGTGACCTCCAATCCCTCACGCATATTTTGATCTTCAATTGCCCTGAATTAGAGTCATTGCCTGAAGCCATGTGTCGCCTTACCAATTTACAGTCACTGAGAATCATCGGCTGTCCCCTTCTATTGATAGATGCCGGGATGAATCCGGACAAGATTGGCCCAAGATTGCTCACATCCCAAACAGAGACATATATTGATATTGAATCCCCCAAAGGTAATTTTCCAACATTGATGCTATTAATAATATATAATTGTTTTCTACTGTTTGATTTTCTTCATTCTAATTACAACACTTAAATCGTCAAATGTGGAATGAAAAAAAAAAAGTGTAACATATGGTAAAAAATCTAAATTCATATGTGAGTGTAGTATTCCACAAAAGCAGTAGTGTCTTTTTAATTCTTTTCGATTTCCCAATTTTAACCTCATGGCTGATTTTTAAATTGCATCAGGGTGGAAGTCACGGTTTGAACAATGACAGTTGAAATGGGAGGATTCGCTGTGTTGGCTTTGCAATTCCTCTGATCACATCAATCCATCTTGCAAAAAGTTAAATGCTGAAGATCTTCATAAAAATTTCTCAATTTCCAAATTTGTGTGCAATAATTATTCAGGTGTTCTTCATTTTATATCTCATTGGTTTTTTATTTTTTTTTATTGAAAATTCTCAATATTTTGATGCAAATGGTTAGCTAGCACACAGAAAGTTGCTAGCCAGTAGTCATTTTCAGATATCAGTTTATAAGTATGTTTCATTCACTAGTTTAACCCTTCTTTTGTAGATAAGAATTTTTTATCTGGTTTAGATCATTACCAAAAGTGTATATAACAGTCCTCAATTCATCGAAGATGTATAAATAATATCTCTTACTTCCCAAAACTTGGTTTTAATTGAATTAAATCCCCTTCAACATACTAGCTAACTTGTCTTGCTAACCGTGAAAGTGATAAGTGAAGCAAACAAAGAAGGATTATTTGCTTTGCATTCACTTTAGAAGATGGAAGTAGTATTACCCTTTAACTGACAGAACTTGTATGAGCTATTTGTGTTTTAAAAACATACCATAAAAACAATGGGGTATTTGATTGAGGTTTTCTTTTCCCTTTTGCATAGGAAAAATTACTCTATTACAAATGCATTCCCACAAAAAAATATACCTTTATATTGTGTAAAATGCAATGAATTAGCCATCAAGACTTCAACATATACTTTACTAGCAACAATGTAGTTTTATTTGATAAGAAACTCAATCTGCTTGTTTAGTTGCTTAGTTTGAGGCAGAGAATTTTAGCTCACAGTTGTATATTTGTCATACCATTGATTGTGTTATTTATCCATATTCTGCAGAAGTTGTAATCCATTAGCAAATGGGAGGGAGTGTTTTCTTCAGTTGAATCGTGTAAATAGATGCATGGGCATGGTCTATCAGTCATATTTTCACTACTGACATTATGGAAAAGGAAGAAGAGTATTTCACTTCAAAAGCAGCAAACTGAACTCAAAACGAAGATTTACATCAAGGTAAGGCTACAATTCATATCTGAACTGCTTAATGACCAAAGCAAGATAAAGCATATTAAAGAGCCTCTTCCTTTTTTCTTTCCTCAAGTTTTAGTAACTATTATGATACCATATATTTCTTATAGGAAACAACTTTAAAATTGGTTTTATGATGCATGTATCCAATTAACTAATGTTTTTAACATTCAATATTTAGGGTATGTTTGGTGAGGGGTAAAAAATAAAGGTAGAATTTACATGAATAAGTTTCCTGTGTAAAATAACACAAAAAACTCATTTATCTAATTTTTAGCCCAATTTTTATGCTCAAACCAAACACACCCTTAGGGTTAGAGGAAGGCTCATTCCAGTCCAAGACAGAACATGTAGGAAGGTTCATCAAGTATTTATGAGGATGATCAAGAATCAAATCCAAGTTATAACAAAGTATGAGTGGAATGCTTGTCAGGTAATCCAACACCCATTTGTTTCCAAGTTATTAAATACTGTGAAGAGAAAGATGCATCTCAAGTGCAAGATTCTAGAAACAATTTTGTACAAGAAATAATTATTGGCAGCATTTTACACATTTCCCATTTACTATTGTTTCTTATAGGAAAAAAAAATTATTGAAAGAGAATAAAGGAGTAGAATTTCAATTGCACGGGGAAGATGATGTGTATCTCAATTGCAATTTACAATAGTGAAGTTCTAGCTGTTCAAAAACCAAACAATATTAACAATTGCAGAACAACCACTAGAAGGCTACCTGATATAGAAAAGGGCACTGTTACATTCATGTCATAATAATCACAAGACTGATTATGCTTATTTGTAGGTTGCTTCCAACTAATGCCGATGTCAAGGATGAAGGAAAATGACAAATATACAAGCTTCACTCAATAGTATTATTGGTAAAAAGGAGAAAGCATAGAAGACAAGTGAAACCACACAAGTAAACTTGCTTTTTATTGGTTTGTGCTTTGTAATATACAGAATATAAGCACCAGTAAAGACAGTAGATTAGATAGAAAGTAATTTGATAGCTGGAGGTAGAGGAAATCTTAGGAAAACTAGAAGTGAAAATATTAACAGCGATTTGGTTTTTAATTAATATTTTGAATGTAAGCATGATTTATGACATGATTCTGTGGCATTATCTAATCCATGTTGTCTTATTTGTTGTTGTTGATTTGTAATATAGAAGAATCTTCAACTATCGGCTATTGTCTATTTTAATTAGAAATTTAGAAGACTTCAAAGCTTAATATGTAAAAACTTGTTAATTTTGCTAGCAACTTCATAGGTCAATATTGGTAAATTGAAAGACTTATCGGATTAGACATACAACTACTTAAGACTATCCCTAATTTCTTATGTTGCATAAGCATTTCTCTTCTGTACATGTAGATGTAGTTACTTATGGTTAATCGTATTTGCTTAGGCATGAAAGCTTCTTAATGTTGTCATTCATATGCATCTTTTCATATATGTCAACAAATAAAAAATATTAAGGTGTCGTTGATGTTTGTTGTGGTCTTCCATGAAAGCATTAATTCCAAGTTTCACATTTTTTAACTTCATGACAAAAAGAAATTCACGGATTGAATATCAAACAGGTTTAATGGGAAGATTCACTCTGCTGTGTCCAAACCTTCAAGATCATATTGGAACAAGTGAAATGCTGGAGAATGACAGAAATTGCTTGAGCTCTGGATTCTTGTGCAACAGTGATTCATAAAAGCATGATTATTGGCCTTCATGTGGTTCATAAAAGAATGTCAAATATTGCTCGAGTTCTGGATTATGATTTATGGCATTCAAGTCCTCTTCCTATTCTATATAGAACCAAACAGGACTAGCAACCAGATGAAGGAAATTGAGATGAAATAGGATCACCTCCGATGATTATCATCAACCCAGTTTTGAAAGCAAAAGTACAACAGTACAACCCATGACCAAGACAATGGCTGCATTAGATTCGAAACACTAGCTGATTAACATAAATGACACAAAGTTCTGAGAACTAAGGGTAGAACTTTTGCTGGGAAGCCAATTCAGATATGCTGGATGAACTGTATGGAGCAAGGCAAGGGAGGATGCCTTGTGATTATTAGTATGGTGTCAAAAACCATATTTTGGCTAATTGATTCTTCATATGCCTTTGGTGTTGATTGTTTCCATATTAACTATTCAATCAAACTGATGATTGTATTGATTGTATTTGCATCTAAGATAATGTTAATATTGTTATCCACCAATAATTATACCATCTGATGCTGTTTGTCAAGAAACACGGTTTGGGAACCTGTCATTGATTGCATTATGAAAAGCTTAGGGCTATTTGGTTTGAGTTTTCAGTTTTATTTTTGTAGTTTTTCAGAATTTATGAAGGAAAAATTGAAAATTTTGAGTTTTCAGAATTTTTAATTTTTCCTTCACAAATTCTGAAAAACTACAAAAATAAAACTGAAAAATTGAATAAACTTGAAGAGTGTTTGGTTAAACAATGTAAACTTTGTTTGACTACTAATGCTAATCTTATTAATGCACAATCCATAAAAGTATAGGAATTTTAATTTGCATAGGACAAGTTTTTCTCATCATGGGGTCCTTAAGATTTGGTCATTATCAAATAAAACCTGCTGTTAGTGATTTTCTTGATTTATATCATAGAGCTGAAATCAGTTAAATAGGCCACATGATTCAAGTGCCTTGAAATCAATTTAGCTTTTAGAGTTGTGGAAGAAAAATTAACATGCTAACATTGGAGCTAAATGAAGTAGTGTCTCTCACAACTTTAGTCTTTTAAGTGCTTGAAATTATCAACCAAATGAAGAACAAATATAAAGAGAAATGCATTTATGCAAGGTGAGGAATCAAATTTATCAAAGCTTCAAAATAGCAATTTTACCTTTTTTAACTAAAATATTAAATGATGAAGAATAGGGATAAGATCAAACTTACAACCTTCCATAACTCATTGAACCATACACGAATCTACCGTTAGATTGGAGCTTATTTGTTCACTTATTTCTTCTACTCATTTTCTTTTTCTTTGTAAAAAAAAAAAACTAAACTAAATTGCTTATATTTGATGGTTGTACGAAGTGTTCACTTCATCTGAAAAGAAAATATTATAAATCACAAATAATTCACTTCATGTGCGAAAAAAAATATTATAAATCACAAATAACATCTGTGAAGCAAAATGAGTAATTCTTATAAATTCTAGTTATTTACTTGAGAGTAAAGAATGAACAACATAGTACATAAGACTCACACTCTTAATGCCTCACTCTCATACAAGTTATTTTACAACATATTAAGAATCTTAATAAATTAGGACGACGTTCAACCTTGCAAATGAAATCCTCACATGAAACATAAAATTGATTGAGTAATTATTCTTTGAAATCTCAACTCTATTTGCAGGGTATAAATTGAAGAATCTATTGAAAAAGAAAGCCTACCTACATATAATTCATCTCTTTATTGTTTTCCTAAGTGTGAGGAGCAATACACACTAAACTACAAGTCAGTACAAAAAACAAGTGCCCTTTTACCAAAAGGGAGCTACGGTCCTTCAAGTGCATTTCACCTTGCAAGCTGCCACCTTCATGGCAATCAATGAAGCCCCATCCAAGTATACTTTGTAGCGCTTTACTGGATGACAGACCATATGTTGTAACACACACAAAAAGTCATTATTGTAATGCACCACTAGTGTAAGCTATAAGGGAATCATCGCAAAGTTAGTTCCACATTAATGGCCCAATTGAACAAGACTTCAGCTCTTTGACAGGAAATTAGTGCCAATATCATCACACTATCATTTTAGGATGTTGAAATTCTTTATGCATCTGCTGCATTATGACCGTTGTGTCATAACAAGATACTTGAAGAAAGATTGTCGAAATAATAAGAACATGGAAAAAGCTCAAGAAGCAACAGCCTCTCAAGTGAGTATGTATGTATGTATGAATGTATGTAAGTGTAAAGGTGGATGTTTTTATGCCCCACAAGAAATGTGTTCATCTAAAAAGTGGCTAAAAAGATTACCACAATGTAAGATCTGTGTTTTGTGCATTCTAGACACCATTAAATGTGCCCACACGAGATTTGAGTCGACCTAGTTTGTGGTATCCCTTCAACTGGCCAAGAAAATTGAAGTATCATTTAAAAGATTTCTTCTTAAGACACATGAACTAGTTCATTTGTCCCCTTCCATTGAAGGACAATCAACTAGGACTACAGACGGAACTAGTTCATTTGAAAAATAAATAAAAGCAATTGTTCGATAACATGTCTATTACCTAGCACATTTTCTTCACTCCATCTTTGAGGGAAAAGGATGAGGAAAGGAAAGGAGGGTTGAGGACAAAGCACCTACCTGGGTTCAAACCCATACAGCCTTAGAAAGTGGGGCCTCATTACCACTGGGCTCACACCCTAATGACCATTCACAAACTTTATTCATCCTCTTAATGTATGCCACGCTCAACAATTCCTTTACTCACTCATTTTTAGAACCTAAAAATCTTAAACCAAATAGTATTTTGCTTCTCCCCCCACTTTCTTTGAGGACAGCCACTCATGCTCTATCATAAAGCTATCAACTCAAATCTCATCCCCCTAAAGATATTTCCACATTCCAGTGACTCGACAAGTATGCACATGAATCAAGCTTCCAAAGTCAACCTTCTCATATCAACCATATAGGAGAAAAAAAAACAAAAAACGAAAATGAAAAAATCTTGACATGAAATGTTGTCACACCAAATTTCATAATCCAAACCAACTCAGTCTACTAGTCCTTTGTGAGAATGCTCTACCTTAGAACATGAGAAGAGAGTTACATCATAGAAAATTGACCATTTGCATTCATAGGGGAGAGAAAAAAAAGATATATCAACCCAGCAATAATTAAGCAGAAACACAAATAAAAGGGTTAATTCTCAATAGTCAATGCTGCAACGTGTACTTCAAGAAACAAGAGACAAAAGCATACATCTCAAAAAAACAACTGGAAGTTTTGTACCTTCTTCAAAAAATCATTGACCTAGCAGTCCAAAGCTATCAAATGGCCAAACCTAATAAGAATATTTGAAATATCATAAGCACATAATCAAAACCATCAAATAGAACAATTGTGCACTTTCCAACACATGGTTAACTAAAATACAATTTTTAAATAAGCAAAATAAGACCAGTGAACCATGAAAAGGTAGACCTATTTAACCACAAGGACCAATTTTTCCATGTAGATAATGAAGTCTTTACTGCAATGATATATATATATACATCATGTTATTAAAAATCGGCCATGGCATGGCGAAAATCAAGCCCGCGCAATGGAAAGGTGTATGGCGTTGCAGTATGGCATGCGGCCGAAATGGCGGTGGCACCATGGCGGATTGGTGGCGGCCATGGTGGAAACTCGGCCCAAACCCCTTTTATTTTTGTTTTTTAAAGGGTATTCTAGGGTTTTCACCCTTCCTCATTAAACCCTAATGAGGACCCGAGTACCCAACCAGTTTCGCCTTTAGCCTTTCCATTTCTCACGCTTCACGTGCTTTTGCTTCTCGCTTCTCGCATGCTTCCCAGTGACAACGGTGCACCACACGGAGGCAGCGCACCACACCGGTGTACCCCCACGGTGGCCAGGGTGCTGCTCGCTCCTTTCTCTCTCGGTCTCTCAAAGTCTCTCTTTTCTTCGCCTTCGACGGACCACCACACTGGGGCGATCTCACCAAGCGGCCAGCTCTGAGCACCCCATCGAGGTCCTTCTTCTTCTTCTTCTCTAATCTCTGTTTTGTTTTATTTTTTTCCTTCTTGTCGTTGTTTTCTTCTTCTTCTTCTCTGTTCAATCTTTTTCTTCTTCTTCCTTGCTCTTATTTTTTATCCAGCCTCTTCTATTTTGTTTTAGGTTGAAATGGGAAGTGGACCTGAACAAGGCTCATTTCCAGCCTCTTTACTAGTAGCAAAAACAGAGCAGACCCTGGGTGGAAGTATGTCCACCCTATAAAAAATAATACAAATGACACTATTTGTAATTTCTCTCAAAACTTATGAAAGGTGGGATAACAAGAGCCAAAGAACACCTGATAGGAAGAGTGGCAATGTTTCTAAGTGCATCAAGGTTCCAGAAGTTAAAGAGGAGTTGATGAAGTATATGAATAAGAAAAGAAGCCAATGGAGTGAGGAAGTTGAAGCTCCAAATGCAAGGGAGCTTGATCTTGAGAACTTGGGGTTTGGGTTATCTAAGAAGATGCTGAAGGGATTGATGATATCTTTGACCCAAGGCCTAGAGTGTGAAGAGGTGCTAGTGCTTTGAAAGGCCCAATGGATTTATTTGTTAGAAATCCAAAACCAATTGCGAAGAGGAACAAGGAAAAGTTGAGGCAGCAAAATATTAGAGAAGCATGTGACAAATAAGCAATTGAAAGGGTCCATCAATACATAGCTCAATGTTATCAGCTGGAATTCCATTCAACTGTATCAGTTGAAGAGTTTTCATGATATGTTGTCAACCATTGGAAGCTTTGGTCCCAATTTTCCCCCTCCATCTTATCATGCTATAAGGGTTCCACTTCTCAATAAGGAGTTGGAGCACACAAAAAATATGATGAAGAATCATAAGGAGCAAAAAAACATGGTTGCTCCATCATGTCAGATGCCTGGACTGAGGAAGCAAAGGTGCATTATTAATTTCTTAGTGAACTCTCTGGAACGATGTTTGTAAAGTCTATTGATGGATCTAACTTTGTAAAGACTGGTGAAAAGTTATTTGAGCTTCTTGACTTTCTCGTGGAGGAGATTGGAGAGGAGAATATTGTTCAGATTATAACTAATAATGGGAGCAACTATGTTTTGGCTGGCAAAAGTTAGAAGAAAAAAGGCCACATCTCTATTGGACTCCTTGCTGCTCATTGTTTGGATTTGATGCTGGAAGATATTGGAAAGATTCCACTAATAAAGAAGACGATCAAGAGGGAAATTTTTCTTGTTGGTTTCATTTTATAGCCACACTAGCACCTTAAGCTTATTGAGACAATTCACAAACAAGAAGGAATTGGTAAGGCATGCAGTCACACGATTTGCTACTTCCTTTCTATCATTGGAGAGGCTTCATAAAGAGAAACAAAATCTTACAAAAATGTTTACCTCTGATGAATGGGTGAGAAACAAGCTGTCTAAGGAGGCTAAGGGAAAGGAAGCAACCAAAATTGCAATCATGCCTTCTTTTTGGAATCATGTGAGATACACCCTCAAAGTTATAAGGCCTCTTGTTCATGTGCTTAGGCTTGTTGATAGTGAAAGAAAGCCGGCCATGGGCTACATTTATGAGGCAATGGACAAGGCCAAAGAGGCCATTATGAAGTCCTTCAACAATGATGAAAGCAAATACAAAGACGTGTTTGCAATCATTGATAAGAGATGGAACTCCAGCTTCATCACCCATTACATGCAGCGGGCCATTTTTTGAATCGGAGTTCTACTATGGCAACTCAAATTTGGAGTTTGATTTGGAAGTTACAAATGGGGTGCATGAATGCATTAGGAGATTGGTGCCAAGTCGGGATGTGAGCAAAAATATTAATTGAGCTGCCACTTTATAAAAATGGTGATGGTCTTTTTGGATCGATTTTACCCGATCAAATCAAAAAATCCTTGCACCTAGTGAGAAGAACACAACTAGTTATCAAATTTCTTTAATTTTAAAGTTTAAACTTAAAGTTAGTGATTTTCTTTTTTGGATTTGTAGCTCAATAGTGACGAATGTATGGGCATTCTACTCCAAATTTGCAAAAGTTGGCAATCAAGATTTTGAGCTTGACGTGTAGTGCTTCGGGCTGTGAACGCAATTGAAGTGTTTTTGAGCAAGTAAGAAGCAATTTTCTATCTTAATGGTTACTATTATAAGTATAACATAGTACCAATTAACAATTAGATAATTATATTGGTGCTGAGATACAAACTAAGAAGAGAAATAGACTTGAGCACAAAAGGATGGAGGACTTGGTTTTTGTGAAGTATAACCAAACACTCAAACAAAGATACAATATTAGAGATGAAATTGATCCCATTTCTCTCAATGATATTGATGACTGTAATGAGTGGATGGTTGAGGAGTTGATTGATAAAGAGAATGCTGGAGATGAGCTAGTTTTTGTAGGTAATGAAACTTTGAATTGGGAGACGTGTTTAGGGCATCTGGGATTGGAGAGCCCACAACAAATACTAAGCATCAAAGTAAAAAAAAAAGGCAGCAAGTGGTGAAGGACAATCAAGTAGAGTTTCCAAGAAAGGAAAACAAGTAGTGATGGCTGAAGAAGAGCCTGAAAAGCCTGAATTTGAGGACATTGTGGAAACTGAAGAAGAAGAGGAAGAGGAAATAATGTTTGATGATTCTGAATCAAAAGGAGAATAGGCAGAGGGATGTGCCCCAATTGAGAACAAGGACAATGATGATGATAATTACTTTGGGGAAGATGATGAGGACTAGTCATTAGATTAGTTGATCTTAGTTTATGTTTGTTTGTCTTGAACTCTTATGTTTGTCTTGAATTCTTAATTTGTGCTACCATTATGACGATGTCTTTGTGGCTTTGATCATGGATTGCTATATTTTTTAGTCCTTGTTTGTGACTTTAATTGTGTATTTGTGGCTTTGATTATGTCTTTAAGGCTTTGATTATGCAGTATATCTTTGTATTTTATTTTTTATATATATGTTTATATATTTTTTAAGTTCGCCATGGCTTCCGCCATAATCCGCAATGCTATCCGCCATATTTTTATGGCTGTTTTTTGCCTCACCGCCATCCGCCTTGACAGCCTTGATATATATATATATATATAAACTATTCTGGTATGTGAGACTTCTAGATCCACAACAAATTACTGCAATTGCCTGCATTAGAGTTACAACAACAGAAATACTGCATGCTTCCAAAGACGTATTAGAAAGAGAAAAACTTAGAAGTACTACGTATTTGGCTAGTAGTTTCATATTACCATTGCAATCCATTGTCGCTCTTAAATTCTTAATAAAATAATATTGAACCACATGAAACTTAGAGAAAAAGGCAATGCAATATAAATCCCTGAGGACCTCAAAATAAAGGAGAACATAATACAAGGTTCAACACTTACCCTAAAAACACTTTTCCTTGTATAAGGCCATAAGGAACAGGACAAAAATTCCATGAATCATGTGATGCATAAATGTTATCCCCTTGAATCCAAACATGCCGCTTTGGCACCTGTGGAAAAAAGAGATTATAAATTGAGCAAGAAATCAAACTTACACAAGTTAAAAGAATAATAAGCAGCAAAGCAAACTAGCAAAGAACCTGTAAACCATAAATTTAAAGCAAAGAGAGAGAGAGAGAGGGAGAAGAAGAAGAAAAAGATGACGGGAAACAAATAGTATAGCTGCGGCTGCTGCATAACAAGTTCATAATTAATTTCTTATTAAAAAGACTAACGATTAAGGTGTGTTAGGACTTGAAAAAGGAGCTCAATTGAAGTGATACTTTAATCAAAATGACACCAATCATAGTGAAAATAAACACAAGCAGATTAGGATTAGATTCTAATAATTACATTTGAACTAAAAAAACATCTCAGCCAAAAGCATAGTGAAATTTTAAGTAACATAGCCAATCATCAGACAAAGCACACCATTAAGACTCATATCAACTGTCAAGTAACATACAAAATGTATTTCTCTCTATATATGCAAGAAGCAGTAGTAAAACGCTCTAACCAATCTCTAAGTCAGTTGAGTATTCAAAACGCAAGACATTTGTGATTTGTGTTATGTACTAGCATGGACCCATGCTACGCAAGAGTATATCAGTCCATGTGCATATTTAACTATTTTTAGTATACAGTGTTATAAATCAAAACAGAAAATAATAAAAAAAAGTAAATATTGTGATAAAAGTCACAATAAAATTCACTGCTACATATTTGTTAGATTCAGAGCAACAACATTTAAGTATAATGTATATAAATTAAATTATATTCTAAAACTAAAATCAAATATTAGAAAACTAAAATCACCAAGTATTGAAAAGCTTGGTCAGTATGCCCAACAAAAGTTTCAAGAGCCCAGTCAATTGCAGTCACGGATGCTATTCTATTCGTAAAGTACTTGATCTAGTTTGACCCACCTCAGTTTCAGGAGAAGGTAGAATTTCTATTGTAGTGTTGTGATCATCCAGCGGGTAACAAAAGTCCATTGAAAACCCGTGTTTTTGGTAAACTTACACTTGGCAACACTCCACCAGGACAAAATAAGATAATCATTTCATATTTATCTACTATCTCGGGGTTTTGTCTCTCCCAAGTCAATGGTTCACAAATTAGAATTATTATGTTTCTTGATTCTTGAATGCCTTAATGTTATATACAAAAAGGCTCAATTAGGATGCATTATCTAAGCTGCCTAACATAGAAGGAATTCCAGTTGATCATTTAGATATCTGCTGCATTATTGCTGCATATGTAGAATATTTAAAATCACATGAGAGTCATTTCTCATCCAACAAACTCGGTAATTTCAGGGGGTCCAAAAAGATTATAGACAACAAAATAATTTACTTGCTCAACTATTGTGAGAATCCTTGTTAAGAATTATACAAAGTTACGTTAGTAGTGTTTTCTCAGTTGTAGTTAGTTTCCCTGGAAACTATCATAGATCTGATAACATATTTTTAGGTGTCAAGAAGAATATAAAGGATAAACTAATTTGGCTTATTTTTATCATACAGTAGTTCAATCTTCTCGCATCTAAGATAATATTTAGTAGATTACATTTCTGTCCATGAATCCTTTTTTTCAATAATTAAAATCATAGTAAGACTCATAAAGTCTCGATGCAATAGAGGTAGGAACAATAATGCACAAACAAAGCAATTAAAAGAACACTTAAAAAGCAGCCTAACATGAATACAGTAGAGGAATTCCACAATAAAACACCTACAAGGCTACAACAGCATTGATTTCTTGCTACACGATTTGAAGCTTCCAAACATTCATCAATTTCTTGCTAAACATAAAAAGGACCTGCCTTGGGCATTATCTAATTTTCATAAACAAATTCCATTCAAAGCATAGACAACAATAGCCCTCACAATCAATCCATGATTCCATTAAGGAGGAGCATGTTTGTACTTTCAATTTATTGTCAAAGTACTTGAGATACAAATTGCAGAACCCTACTCACATGTGGATAGCATTAAACACCACATATATAGAATGAACTCAGAGACTACTGAAGCTTATTCCAGAATGGGAGATAATCATAGCTGATAGAGTTCAACAAAGTCAGAAGATATTCAGTAAAACCTATAAAGAAGTAGTTAAACACTTATAGAAGGGGTTTTTTTTTTTTGAAAAAAGAATTCCTAGCAAAAGATCACTAAGAAATCATTGTAACAAAAAGCAACAAATTTTGAGTCTTTGTATTGTTGTCCATATAGCAACGCCCCCAAGAAAAATTGGGGTAGTTTTTTTTATTTGTCTTAGTCTTGTAGAATTACACTAAGACCTGTTGCACAACCACGTAGTTTAAGAAAATCAAACTGCATAAAAGCTAGAGTCAAGAAATCAAAGTGCAGTCATCTTGGTGTAGAATGGGATAGGAAAATAAAAACCCAACTTCTATAAAGATGGCATTACGTACTCATCAATCAAACTAATAAAAATTAAACGTGATTGGTGGCTAGTATCAAGCCACACCACTAAACGGGACCAATATATTCACCACATAACTCAAGAATATGTTTATAGCTAGCAAGGTCTGCATCAAAGGGTATCCTGCATTCACAAGTATGGAAATGTCTCATCTTTTTCAAAAGTAAAGGTCCCTTTTTGCATGAAAGGAAACAGCAGGTAAAATGTCAGGAACACAAAGCAGGGGATCCAGATTTAGATATGAAATATGAACTATCTACTCATGGAGCTATTTAACGAATACCACCTTCATAAATACTCAACTGGGATTTTGGCCTCTAACCGCATATCGGAAACTGGTGTATCGACTTGAGCAGTTGAGCATGATTAGTAAACACTTGCTGTGGAGTTTACCCCTTATTTCCATTAGATGGGGCATTTTCCTTTGCCATGTTCTACGTACTTCCAGACAAAAATAACATAAAAAATGTAAAAAGAAAAAGGGGGAGAGAGAATTTAGATTTCCAAATCTCCAACTTTCCCATTCTCTCTACAGCATCAATGCATCAAAACCAAAAAAAAAAAAAACCTCATAAATAAAATCTTAACAAAAACTCAACAACATATTTACAAATCAGATCATGAATCAATGACACTAATACAAAGCACACATGACTAATTATATCAGCAGAATACACTTTTGATTTATCTAAATTTTGATCAGAAGAATAGAACCTCTATTATATACAAAATTAGAATAAAAAAGAAAGATATATGATTGAAAAAATTAATAATTACCCTCGACCCGAGAGTGGATGATTGTGATTGGGCCTGATGTTAGATTGGCGAATCAATTCAAGGTTTTGCAAAGCTTTAGATAATGCCTTGGCAAATTTACCTTTCTCCATAACAAAATCTAAACAAATAGGCATAAGTACACCAACATGCTTTGCCAAACAATGTGAGCAATCCTAGTCATTTATCTATCCAAGCTTATAAGCGTATTTGATATGTAAATCAAGCAAGGTTTAATTGTATGGTTTGAAGGATATGGGATTTGAACCATTTTAAGGTCTAGGAAACTTGAGAGACAGTTATCATTTTTCAGATTTCAATTCGAATCTTCAATATTAATCTGATTCTTTGTTCTATATTATACCAATGAGACGCTATAAAAGTTCCAAAAATTGAGAAAGAAAGAAAGAGGGGGACTTACCAAACTATGAAAAGAAGACAAAACTTCTCTCCTAATCAACATTTAATTTGATATGGAAATGGAATGGAAGCCTACTCAACAACCTCTCTCGAGTGTTAGCCTCCTCAACTTACCTCAAGTGATCTCCATGATAGCCTCCAATAATCAGGTTTATGTTCTTCACGTTATGGAATTAGAAAATTCCATATCAAGATAGTGCCACTACAGAATGCATCAAGTACTGATTTCAAGATCCATTTCCAAGGACAAACCTGAGAATTCAGATGAAAAATTGACAAACAAAAATCATGTATGCAATCCCAATTCATGCTAAAAAAATAGCACTGATAATAATGGCAAATATAGGATTCAAGAATTTATGTCCTATTAAAATTAAAATCCCAAAAAGAAAAAGCATAAACGAAAAAAAAATACCTGAGCTCTCTAAATCACACACAAAAGGGAGTATTTTAAAATGGAGAAATTCTTCATTTTCTGGCATTCTGGCAATGATCTCTCCGAAAAAAATCGCACGAAGTTGCTGTTACTCCTCGGAACCAGATTATGCGAAGCTAGAAGAACCAAAACCCTCGCAGATCGCCCAAAATCTCGACTCATACGTGATGGGAATCAACCAAAACCATATTCAAAACAGTATCATTTCAGCACTTCATCTATAAAATATGTTGTTGCGTGCAAAGTACTCCAATGTCCAATGTTGAAAGTTTTCCCCAAAGATGTAGCGGTCGAACTGGTCAAATTTGCTCAAGTGCTATTTTCTTTTCCTTTCATTCATAAGCTAGCACTCAGCATGCACTGTGCCAAGTTCCAAAGGCTTGCGAGAGAAGGTTTGACTTATTTGAATATTAGAATAGCACCTTTGACCCTTTGGCCGCCTAAAATTGTGCAACTTCGCAGGAAAAAGTTGTCATCTTGTGACGTTTTGGATTTTCCTTCTTAAAACAGAAGAAAATCACTTACTCACGTCATTGAAGTAGAGAAAGTCTAAACACAGTAGCTGTGTATCGGGCCCGTGCAACGCGATTAGAAGTGTCAAATGAGCCGGTCAACTGCTTGGCGCTCGTCCACGTGGTACAGGACCAAAAATCCCATGTGGGGCTTGTAGGTCAGGATCAACTTACTTATAAAATTTAAAAAATTTATTAATGCTTAAAATAGGTTGATCTATGGATTGGTCCATGGGTTGAACCATCTATGAACTAACCCTAACCCACCTGTAAGTTAACTTTAGCTCACATGGACTAGCCCATAAAAAAATTCTAGATTTTGATTTTTTTTTAAATGAATTAGAGAAGCACTAGGCTATGTATATAGGTCACTAAACTAGACGACTGTGAATCTACGTAGTTTATTACTGTAATTTATTTGAATATAAATAAAAAAAATAAAGTTTAATATTTTCAAATAATTTCTAATATCAATTAAAAAATCAAACTTTATCAATGCTTTTATAAATAATTCATTAGTCTAACTATAACTCTTTAAAATCATATAAATGAATCCACCTCAGAGACAATGGGAAATTTATGAATTGAAGATACATGTTTGTGCAAAGTTTAATCACTAGATTGCCCATGGATTGACTTTTATTATAATCAAAGTTCATAAATATTGACATACACTTTTTTATATTTTTTATAAAAAGATTCATCAAAAAGAAAAAAACAACTGAAACTACTAATTATTTAGGCATGCTTTCCTTTCTTTTTTTTTTTTTTTGGTTTGAAGCATGCTTTCCTTCGTAGTTCGTACAATTAGTATTCACATGAGATCTTTATTTAAAAAAAGAGAGAGAGGAAAAAAAAAGTATTGGATCATATGGGATCCACCCCAAGAATGATGGTCAAATTAAATAAGCTAAGTGTTTGAAAAGCATGCGAGCAATAGCTCCCCAGTCCACAACGCTACCTTTTTATCCATAATACAGTAAATCCAATATGTATGGGCTGGCCCATGAATTGTCCACTCCCAGCCCATGCATTTAGGTGGGTCATGTGGGCTAAGGCCATGGAGGTCAGCTAAATATGTGGGTTGTGACTGAATGGGGGCTAAATAAATGGGGCTGGGGGCCAACCTTTAGGTTGTGGGTTATTTTGACAGTACTAAACGGGATGGATAGGTAACATAACAGCTGTAAAATGCTTTCAGTAAAAACAAAAAAATAGTTAAATGAAAAGGTGAAATAAAATTAAATCAACATGAATTTTTAATATGCATTTGATGGTAGCCACACGGTATAGGTATGGGCTATCAGAAACTGGGATTGCTCATCAATGAGAAAGTCCATGATGGTTCCTGGGCCCCAATGAAAGTCTCACATGATGGTCCACCTATGTCTCATTTGTTCTTCATGGATGATTGTCTTTTATTTATTAAGGCCAAGACCTCCCAAGTCAGGTTACTCATGGAGACGCTTAATTAATTTTGTGCTGCTTCTAGGCTGAAGGTAAGTGTTGATAAGTCCAAGTTCCTTGTGTCACAAAATGTTAGTTCAGCTAAAGGTGCTAAATTTAGTCAAATTACTTCTATTGCTCAAACCACTACAATTGGTAAGTATATGGGATTCCCCATCTTGAATGGTAGACCTTCTAAGCGAGACTTTGATTTTGTGATTGAAAAAATCAACTCTTGTCTTGCTAGCTGGAAAGACAAACTTCTTAACAAGCCAGGGAGAATAACGTTAGCCACTTCAGTTCTCTTCGCTCCCCACATATACAATGCAGAACATTTGGTTACCTAGAGCTATTTGTGATATAATTGACCAAAAACTTTGTAACTTGATCTGGAGGAGTAACCTCAACAAGATAAAAGGTTGGAACATGGTCAATTGGAATACGGTCTCGAGGCCACGTAATCGTTGTGGTTGGGATTTGTAAAGCCGAATAGCCAACAGTGCTCTTTTAGGGAAACTCGTATGGGTTTTATTGAATGATCCTGATAAGCTATGGGTCCAGATTCTTGGGTCCAATTATCTTATAGGTGAATCTCCTTTTCAGGTTATGGCCAAACCTCATGATTCTCCTATATGGAAATCCATTATCAAAGCTCGAGATTGTCTTCAGGATTGGTTAAGAGTTAAATTGGGTGCGGGGACCTTTCTTTATGGTATGATTATGTCACGACCCGACTTGGGAACGTGAGGGCACGTGAATAGTCTCATCCTCACGTAAGTCTCCTGAGTGACATGTCTCTTAAATGCAAAAAATATATATAATATTATACTTTAAAGATGATTTTCTTCTAAATTAATATCGTTTTCTCTGTTCAAAACATAATATTTAATTTCATAAAACTAGAAATATCTAATATTCAAGTTTTGAAAACCCATTTTCTAATCCATTCTGCAAATTATAAAATCATAAACTAATCCATCACCTGATATTAGTCTTAAATCCGATAACTTGCTTAACCATTTAAAACTGAATCATAACTACATGACTAATCGAATACATAATTTAATTAAACCAATAATTGAAATCCATTTTTAAACTCTAGAAACACATAGAAAAAATACATAAACTTTGAAAATAGATAAGTATTCAAAATACATGCGTGGCTAAGATCCTGCTTGAAACTACTGGAGCCTTCTAATACTAACATAAGCCTATACTAAGCCTTACTCCAAAATAAGGCTCACCACTGGAAAAATGCTAAGTCAACCAAACTAGGCTAAACTGAACCCTACCTACAACTATGAAAGGAAGGGAGAGGGTCAGTCAACAGACTCAAGTGAGCTCTCACCCATCAACCACATGAGACAACCAAGAAATATATATACATATATAATGCAGGTACATGCAGAAAGCATAAATCATTTGATATTTACATACATAGCTAGCTAAGAAAACACTTTTCATTCTATAGTTTCATAAACAAGTATTTATAAACTCATAATCAAACATAAAATCATTTAACTGAGGGTGTAGTAGAGCTTGGAGAAATAGTATTTGCTGAGCGAATAAATACATATATAATAACTAAAGCTGTAAAGTCCTGAAGTCTCTGTTGGACAAGCTAAGGGTACCTAACCAGGTCCTGTTTCTATAACTGCGGGGCGATATTATCCTTGGACGGACAACTTAGTACCAAGGTTAACGATCTTGACAGCCATTAACTAACTGTCTATTTTCCGTCTCTATCGTCTAAACTAGTTTTAGACAAAGAAAACTATAACTGAAAAATAAGTACTCTATCCCTGACGAAGAGAGCCCCTAAATTATTAGTATTCTAAGAGTTCTGACTCAAACAATTCTAAGAATCTGATTTTAGCATAACTTGGCTGTGAAAATTATGCCCAAGGGATCACCCGTATGTAGGCATTATGATTTCAAGCTTACAAAATATGTATCTGACAATATAGTCGTCCTGAATTCCATACCTATTGATACCTTAAAACTGAAATTCTAAATTTTATATCTTAAGCGAACATATTTTATATACTTGATAATTCTAAATCATGGCTTTAAGACACGGGGTTCATAATTGTAATAGCTGAATTTCTTTCTCTAAAACTCTGTTTCATAATCTACTTTAGGCTTAAAACTCTTTCATATAAATTTTATAATAATTCAACTTCAAATTTGAAAGCTTTCTGAAATCCAAAGTCTGGAATATATACGTGATGATATCATAACTCTTAAAACATATTTTCTTAATAAATCATTTATCAAACATGTGAAGCATTTTCCATAACACATAACATAGCAATCATGGTCTTATGGTTTTGTTAAATATATTTCTTTCATGCCATCAACATAAATCATAATTTTTCTAGTTTGCCATAGTCATGAAAAAATCATATTATATACTTTTTCTCGTTTCAAATTCCATACTTAACAATTATCATGCAAGAAACATATTTATAATGATAAAAATAAGGCTATGGGGTTATACCTACTCACCTGGAGGGAGAACGGTAAAGTACAACACCACGGAGACTCAGGGAGAAGGAATGACACCAAACAACTGCCATAGAGCAACCATAACTCTAAATTAAACTCTAATACTCTTTAGATAACTCTAATATAACTCTAACAACATTAGGGAAACACCTCCACTTAATAATAATGAGAGAAATAACAACACTCATACTAAGATTATGAAAGAATAGAAGAAAAGAGATCAAAATCTATCAACATAAACATACCTTTGATGATTGGGGGAGCTAGATTTGAGAGAATGAGGGGAAAAGAGTGAAAATAGGGAAGGGGAGGGTTTTTGGTTTGAAGAAAAAATGGGGAAGAAGGAGTGGGGAAGGGTTTTATAGAAGAGAAGTGTCTAGCTTGAGTGAAACGGCACCACTTTGCACTGTTCACGCTCCAGGGGATTGCTATAGTGGTCCTCAAACCACTTGCAACACATGAAATCACCCTCTCCTGGACTTATAGTGGTGATAGCAAAACCTAACTACCTGCATAACTCCTAGATAGCTTCCAGATTATCTCAATTATATGTCCTCATTTATTTTACTCACCGTTAACTTTAAAACATAAATGTAAATAAGGAAATACCCCCCATTTGGATTTAAATAAAATATCAATAAAATCAAAATCCCAACAATTCATAATCCAAATTTTGGATTTTAGTTCAAATCCGGAAATTTTTGAGATTTTCTAAACTTGAGGGCTCAAAACAAAATGTTTAAAGGTTTCATAAAATTCATTGAAAATCCCTGTTCACTCATTTTCCCTCTAGGAACAATTACTTGGACTTTTGATCTGAAGAATGTGACTCTAACATATAGCCCTCCAAGGAGGTATAGGGTTAGACTTAGAGAACTTTTACCCGGCGGTAGGTCCTGGAACCTTGAGGCCGTATAGAACTTATCTCCTGACACGTGTGCACGGGTATTACAGATTATTGGCTTCCACTAGGAAAACTTTGTCACCTTGTTCCCTTTGTTAATATCCAAGATAGTCAGCTGCGAATCAAGGATGTTTTCTCTCATGGTGATTGGCACCTAGAAACTCTTGCTACCATGATTCCAAATGACATTTGTATAGCTATAAATAATTTGCATATTTTGAGTTATTGCTTATGGCTGATGTGGTGGTTTGGAATGGGCATCTGCCAAGAAGTATTCTGCCAAAGCTAGATATTCTTGGCTACTCAATCACGAGTCGCGACCACTACAAATTATAGTTGGTGTTGGATCTGAAGATGCCGATTCCAAAAAATCAAGTTCCTTCTCTGGTTAATCTCGCACGAGGCTATGCCCACTAATGAACTTCGGCATGCTCATTATTTGGCTGGAAATCCAAGGTGTTCACGATGCTCTGGTGATGTAGAGACCATTCTTCACTGTTTACGATGTGGGAAATCAATGGCTATTTGGCAAGTCTTTGGCTTTTGTAACTTACCCAATTTTCTTTCTAATGATTTGAAAGGATGGGTTGAGGAGTTTGCTATAGCAGGTAAAGGGACCTTATTTCTCTCTATTATATAGTGGCTTTGGAGAGCGCGATCGCTGAAGTACTTTGGGGTGAATCTTGGGAGCTTTTTGTGGTTGTAAGAAATATAAATAGTTTCATGGAATGCTTAACTTCAACTTATGATAATGTCTCTGCCAATAAGGATATTCATGAAGTGCATTGGACTATGCCTAATGAAGGATGGTGTAAACGCAATACGATGGTAGCCTCCACCGTAATCCTATGCGAACTAGCTAGGGGGTTGATTCGTGACAATTGTGGCAATTAGGTTGTGGGTTTCTCTAGTCAATCAACCACTAATTGTGTGCTTTTCTCGAAGCTCTTAGCTATTAAACAAGGCCTTTTGTTAGCTCAAGAAAGGGGTATTAGAAGGCTCATCTGCCATTTTGATTCTCAACTAGTTGTGGATGATTGCCATTCCTATGCGAGACTCATTGCAGCTATCAAGCAAATTACCAATGAAGGCTTGGAAGTAATTATTGAGCATACTCTTCGTGAAAGGAACTCTTATGCTAATTGGTTGGCGAATAAAAGGGCTCTAGGATCAGTCTCTTATCATCTGCAGCAGACTTCTCCCCTGAGCTCTCCTTACTTCTATTAAGTGACTCAGGAGGGATGGTGCATATTAGAGTTTAGTTCCTTTGTTTGTTTGTTTTTCTTTCTGCGAATCAAAAAAAAATAATAGAGAACACTTCCAATAATGTCATGATATGCAATTATTACTTACCTAGTTAGATAATTGCATAAATCCAAACCCTTGTATAATTGTATGAACCCAATTTAGAGCGAGAAATAATTTCTCCGACTTGCAAAGTGGTTTAATACCAATGCTTCATGTTATAACTTTTATATAGTAATAGATTTATGTATTTGCTTATGGATATTGGCATCAAATTTTATCAAATGTCAGATTGTCGAACTAGCATTCGACTTCGATAGCTCAAGGATCAGTTAAGGGTTTGGCATGTTAGAGTTGACGGAATTATATGAAATCAACGAAGCTTCTGATTTGTCAAGCACTATGTCGAAACTCGTAGTGGCTATTTATGATAATGTCTAAATGCCCAAGTTAACAAGTTAACATGGACAAAACTTTTTGCTTGATAAGTAGAAGTCAAAGTTTGCCATTTGGAATTTGGGAATTAACAGGACAACTAGGAGCTAATGATGACGAATTCTCATGCTTGAGGTTTGACAAGTAAAAGTGGGAGTTTGTCATTTCAAGACTTAGAAAATTCCGAGGATCTTGAAGAGACCGTTATAGTGACTCCAAGACAAACATTCGTCGATTGACGGTTATTGATGGTTTTCAGTAGTTATTGATAGAAGCTTAATAGAGACATGATAAACTGGTGACAAAGAGCAAATGACAAACCAACAAACAGTCAAAACCATGTGGACAACATTTAAAGGCAGCTAGGAACAAGTGTCAAGATTCTAGAGTCCTAGATTGTCTATAAATACTAATTATGTACAAATTGTAAAGGCTTAAAATTTTTACTCACACACTTACTTTAAAACGTCACCCAGATGACTACACAGAGCCCTGAGCTAACTAAGTAATTGTTCTTAACCCATTTCCTTGCTTTCTTAGGATATATTTCCTTTAAAGTTCTTTTCAATTTCTATACTTATTTAAGTTTGTCAATCAATTTATATTTTGTAATTCTTCTACATTTTTCATTAGTCAATCATATTTCATACACAACACAAGTCACATTGCATATTTTATTCCATCCTCATTCCATTAAAAACAGTTTTACACTCGATTCTTTTGGTGGAAGACCTAAGAGGAGTAACTTTTTGCTCTAGGAATCGAGATATTGAAAAGTAAAGATTGCCATCCAAACTCCTGATTTTATCTATTAATGCCTAGTTTAGAGCAATTTGGCCTCCTGCACAAGGAGATTGTCAATCATTTGTTATTAACATATAAGTGTCAAATTTTGCTATAAACAATGGGTAAATGTTTTCTTTTTTTTCTTTTTATTTTTTTAATCTTGCATAATGATCAAATCTAATCACAATCGTAAATCAATCCAATCAAAGTTGTCTTTGCGAATAGAGGCAAGTTGTTCTTTCAATGTATGAGACTGATTGACAAATGCCTTGGAAATTGCAAGAGTGCATCAACAACAATGGTGGCAGAGGACATGGTTATCTAAGTTTTAGGACTATAGGAGCCAAAGAGAGCAAGAAAAAATGTAGTTGTCTCTCTAGTGATCAAAGGCTGGATTGTCAATGGCAGCATCACCCAAACCAATCTTTTGCAGGAGGACACGTATTGTAGTGCTTGTGAGATAACCAATGAGGAGTTTATTGGCTGAAAGAAGTTCAATTTGTTTCTACCAGGTAGAGAAATTGGTTGTATTGTGCTTGACGGGAAGATCAATTATGGGCAGTATTGAGTTCGAACCGAAGAGGAAGAGAGAGTATTGGTGGGATAGGCCATGATAGGATCGATGAAACAGGTTAGGCTAGAGGCTTACCAACCCAATGTTCTGAAAATCGAATTGGTATTGAATCGGACAAATATTGGTTTAGAGGTTTAGAGTTTCAACTGAAAGTTCAACAGTTATATAAATAGAATATAATAAAATATATATTTATACGCATTTATAGATATGACTAATTGTATACAATAAAATCAATAAAAATTATTAATCAATTTGAATAAAAAGCAACAAATATTTATTAACTATATTATTTTTTAAGCTGGCAATAAATGTATATTTAATATAATTAAAAAAATGTGCAACTTTTGAATTCTCCGTCTTTATTATTATTATTTCTTTTTTTTTTCAGAATTATGTCTGTTTGGGCATAACACTAGTATGTTTCCATTTAGTTTGGCCCAAAAGTTTATCCAACCCAATAAAGCCATCGCAAAATGACTAAACCCTAGCATTTACACCCTGCTTCCCTCTTCATACATATCAGCCGTAACCGAACATTTCCATTTCGCTCATACAACATCAATCATCATCATCATCCCTCTTCAAGCATCCCTTCCTCTATCTCCTCCTCAATGCAATCATCTTCTATCCTTATCATCGCTTCCTCTATGTGTTTCCACCACTCTTTTGACAACACAACGACTTCACCACTAGTTCTGCTATCGGCGCTTCTCCTCTTCCCCATGCTCCCTAGTAATTCAGTTTCAGCCACTCTCAGATAAAGAACAAAACCTTCTCTGAAAATTCTTCACCATTAGATTTATGTGTAATTTTAAATCAACGGTGCTCCCTCTCAGAACATGGTACTCCACTCTGGGAACACTGAATGTTCCAATTTTATTAGGAACATTGTAAACACGACCCTAATTGGGACAGCTCCGGTCTAAAGTCTCCTCCCTATGAAGAACAAGCCGTAGAAAAACAAAATTCTTCCATCTGCATTTCAATTTTTGCTGTTACCGAATTCTCTGCATTAAGTCTAACACACCTTTGCAGCAATCCAATAGCCACAAGTGTTATCAATCCACCTTGTATTGCTTTCATATATGCCCACTAGCCTTAACCGTGTTCGGAACACTCAGGAACACCACTATACAATTCAAGGCAAGCAACACCACTTGTATTGCTGTAACATTCAATGTTAGGCGTTATAATTCCCGAATTCTTCATTAGAAAACAAAACCATTACGTTTTGCAGCCCATTTGAATTCAAGAGTCGAGTGAATTTGGATCAGCAAGCGTCTCAACAGCTTAGAACTCATCCTTACGTAAATACATGATCACAACTACAAAAGGAAATTCTTCCCTTGAACCATTTGGTGTGTGTTTGGGTCTGCAAATTGATTCCGGATATAATTGATTTTTTTAAAATTGATTTTAAGGTAATGCGATTTATGTATGGTGGTTTAATCTGAGAATTGATTTTGATTAAGATTATAAGAGTAAAAATCTAGAAAGCAACAATTTTTTGTTTCTTTCAGAATTGATTTTAGAGCCAAAATTAATTCTGAAATTGTATTCCACTGGAAATCTAAGCAAGTTGAAAAGTGCATAGAATAGATTTTACACCTCCAAAATTGATTCTGAAGGTTTTCCAAACATGCTGTTAGACTTTACACACCATTATATTATTATTTGATAAAGAATATTTACATGATTCTTCACTAATTAATGAAGTTGGTAGATTAAATTAAAGTCTACAATAAGTCTATAGCAAAATTCCTCTGCGAGAAACCAAATAGATGCCCTGGCGTTACTAAATCGTAATAGTTCCAACTTAAAAGCTCATAAAACTCCTAAGCATCCCTCATTCATCATGCACATATAAATAACTAAAGACCACATAGCTGAATCTCGGAACTTCAAGATTTCATGTGATGCAATTGGAGGAATTAGGTGAGTTCTTAATGCATTCATCCACTTTGATATATTTTTCAGATGATGCTATCATTGATATATATATACATATATAAGTTTATAGTTCTTGATATGTATGCTATCATGCATCTCAAATTATTTGTAGGAACTTGTTGCGAACATGGATTCTGGTTCAACTGTTACTACATCTAGTAGGAAGAGACAGAAATCAAACGAAGGTAAAGACATAATCAGCAATTTACCTCAACCAATCATTAGCCACATACTCTCTTGTGTCTCAATTAGAGATGCAATCCGTACAAGCGTGTTATCAAAGGCATGGATAAGTCGCTGGACACGTGTCACCAAGCTGAAATTTGATGATAAAGAGTTCTATTCCAGCAAGAAGAAGACAGGGAAACAACACTACACACCAGAAGTGTGGATGGTTTTCATCTTGTTATTTCTAACAAATATGACCCATCACTTGTTAACACATGGATCTCAAGTATATTGAGGAGTTATGTTAAGAAACTCCGTGTTCGTTCACATTTAGAACTTGACTTCTCAGTTGTTTCCTCTCATCTCCTTTTCAACGCCAATCTTTTGAAAGAATTGGTGCTGAAAATGCATCGATGTGCTATCACAGTTACCAAAGATTCTTATATTTATTTTGGACAACTTGAACTCCTGGAATTGTCTCGAATTACATTCACCCTTGGCTTCCCTGATCACTCAAGAGATCTAAGATTTCTTTTCCCGGTACTGAAAGAGTTAAAGACAAAGAATTGCAATTGGTTAAGTGCGAATTGTGTCACATTCGAAGAGCCTCAACTTGTCAGGTTTTTCATAGAACAAAGCACTAAGTCGCAATCCGAGGAGTCACGAAACTGTGCTATCAAGATTTGTGCCTCAAATCAAACAGAATTCACATTCCGTGGTCCTATGTCACAAGATATTTTACTAGTGGATCCATTATCAGCTAAAGGTGCGACTGCAAATATCATTCTGTACAAATGTGGGGAGGCGTGTGTGCAAGAAGTAGGGCTTCGCGTTTGCAAGCTTCTCAAACAATTCAGTCAAGTGAAATGTCTCAAACTTGAGGGAACGGAGGTAACATAACTTCATCTGTTGATTTATTTATGTATTATTGCAGTAGGAATCTCTCTGATTTTTAAGATCAATATCACAATATAAGGACATCTTTAGTTTCAATTTTCATTTTTTATTTTTTAATTTTACAAATTTTATAAAGAAAATACTAAAGATTGTCAAATTTATAAATTTTAATTTTCAGTTTTTATTTTAAGTTTTCAGACCCTAAATTTGCACTAGTTTCCAGATCTATTTTGACCTTTTTTAGCTCATTACACAAAAGATTTAATCTGATAGAGAATATTACAATACTGGTGTTGGTATAGAAGACACCTAAAATTTAATCACGCTCAAAATGTAATTGAGAAGGCCTTTAATAAAACTGGTAGGCCTCGATGTTATTGTGAGCATGTTAGATTTACATCTATACAAAAATCTTCCATACTAGCTAATAAGTTTCATTTTCTGGTCATGCCTCATGCAGGTTCTGGCAAAATCAAAAGTTTCTTGTTATACCTCATTTTGGAATGTTGAATCATCTAGAGCTTGACTTGGTTAATGGTGAAATTTTGTTAGGCTTACTTCATAAGTCACCAGTTTTGAGGACCCTGGATTCTAAGGTTGGTAATTTTCACGTACGGGATTGTAAGTTACAACACTCCATTTTTATTGCCAATGATTAGCGTGCACTTGAGTGCCTAACAAATTCTAATTATTAAATCAAACTAACTCCATAGGCCTTGTGAAGACTAGTGTCTTTTTGCAGGACTGGTGACCTATATTTTCATACTCTTTTTTCTTATATGTGCCTTATTAGGACCTTATTTAGTGGCATAATTAATTGATTTTCGATTGATGAATGTTTATAAGGGACTATCTAAATTTGATGAAGAGATATTGAATTCTGGTGATGTGCCCCAATGTTTCTTATCTAACCTCGAAGTGGTGAAATTCCGAAGAATTTCTGGAAGTAAGCATGAGCTTTGTTTGGCTAAATTTGTGGTGGAAAATGCTTTAGTATTGAAGAGGATGAGCTTCTCCCATTCTAGTTGGCCAACCATACCGAAGGCTATTGAAGAATTTAAAGAGAAGCTGTTCTTTTTTAAGAAAAGTTTCGATATAGCGATTATAGATTTTTACGCTTGTTATTAGGTTGACAATGGTACAAATTCTACACTATCAATATAATTTATCCACTGTGTTTACGAGCAGATTATCTTGTTCCCACTGATTAATCGGTCTGCACAATGTTGAGATATATTTGTCGAGAAATTCTATACTACTTCTTTCAAAAACAACTTACTGGGGTTTGGTTTGGAACTACGTGTAATTGCTTTAGTTTATAGGGTGACTGTGATCCGGTTTTAATACATGTATTGATAAGATATTTAATTTTATTCATGTTATTGTAACATTAAAAATTATTCACATTGACTATTACTTTTAAAAACATAAAAAATTTAAAAAAATTGCATGATTATGAAAAATCAAAACATTCATAATTAAATAATATTTTATAACAAGTAAAACTTAATTCGTTTATTTAAATGAGTTCAATTTAAAATTTGGATTAACTTATTTGAAAATTATACGAAGTTGAATTTGATTTATTTATTTATAACTTGATTTTTCTTCCTTATTCAAATCTTTTTTTTGTAATTTTTTTTCAAATTTATTACTTTAATATTTAATAAATAGCTCTATAAAAATGAAAGAAAAAAGGAAAAATATTGCAAGATGTTTAATAATAAACAACTCTATGTGTGAGTGTAATCAAGTAAAAATGTAAATAAATTGATTTATAATTCCATTCATTTAATTTTCAAATCCTTTATATTTTGATACGATTTGAATGAAAATAAATTAAATTGACTTTAAATCTTACACACAAATCAAACCATTTAATTTCCTATTTTAATCATTCCAAACATATTTAACTTAAAAATTAAATAAATTCAAATCATTTCAAATCAAATCCATTCATTTTCTTATTTTAATCATTCCAAGAACTATCTATATTTTTCATCTCTGTTGCATATTAGGATAAGAAATAATTTTTTATCAAAAAATGTTTTTTTTATTGTAGATATTTTTACTTAACAATATAATTAATTAATATTACATAAAATTTGAATTAACATAAATTAATTGATACTAAACATGTTTTTTATTGCCGGCATTATAGAAATGCAACAAATATTTGTAATAAATGGTCTAATAGGCAAATGGTAGTGGCACGCCCTACAGCAGCCTACCGTGTGGCAATTATGGCATTCGTCGTACCTTCCTATGTCAAGATAGGTCATTTTCCCGCTCTACCCTGAAACCTCCACTTTCATCACCATCCCCTCGATAAACACCAACTTGGGTATAAATTATTATTATTATTTTTTTTGGTACAAAATGGGGTTTAACTTTACCAAATGCATTTTAGATTGTGATACTTGTTGAAGAAGATATATAAGCTGCAAAGAGTTCATCATTTTCCTTCTTGCTACTCAATGGTGAGTTCTTCAGTCACTACAAGACCTTTTTTAATAATCAACTAGACATTTATTTCATTTATTTATATTTATATATATGGTTTGGCGTTTTATTTCATGTTTATATAGTGATTGATACAGCAACAAGTAATTATTCATTTATTTGTAGTGAGTTGTTATTTCAACAAACATGGATTCTGGTTTACCTAAGCACAAGCATCTGAAGAGGCATAAAGAGATCAATGGAGGTGAAGACAGTATTAGCAAACTACCCGAGTCACTTATTGTTAGAATACTATCTATTCTCCCAACCAAAGATGCAGTCCGTACAAGTGTGTTATCAAAGAGATGGAGGTACATGTGGATGTCCATTACCAGGTTGGACTTAGATGACAGTGTATTCTACTCTCACAAGAAGAAGACAGGTGGGAAACAGCACTTTGTGAACTTTGTTTATAGGGCACTCCTACTGACCAAATCTCACCCCTTGGAAAGCTTCACACTTGTTTTTGGCAGCAACTACTACAAGTATGATGTGTCACTTGTCAACACTTGGATCTCTAATGTATTGAACAGGAGCTTGAAGAGGCTTTGCATTCACTCACAAATGGAGCTACCCTTTTCCGATCTTACCTCTAATTGTCTTCTATGTGACTCTTCTGAGTTGTTGGAAGAGTTGGTGCTGAATATGCATCGTTGTGCTGCCGTCACAGTTTCAAACAGCTATGTTCATTTTGGGAACCTTAAGTTGCTGAAGTTGAGTGGCGTTGCATTTAGGTTTGGCTGCTCTAATTACTCAAAGGGTTTTGACTTCAGTTTCCCATTGCTGCAAAAGCTTGAGGCAGTGAATTGCACTTGGTTAGGTGCAAAGCGTGTTACTTTCAAAGTGCCTCTAGCTGAAAGTGTTTTCATAGGACAAGGGTCTGAGCCAGAAAAACAACCACAATTTTATAAGCCGAATATCTGTCCAATTGAATTTTCTGCTTCACATTTGACAGAGTTCACTTATTGCGGTTATGGCTGTATTTCACAATCTATTACCCTGATTGATCCTTCATCAGCTCATAATGCTTCTGCTACTATCATCATAAGCGAACTTGGGTGGGACAGATTTGAAGAAACAGAATTCCGTGCTTTTCTGCTTCTCAAACAATTCAGTCGAGTTAAATATCTCAAATTTGAGGGGTCTGAGGTAAGCTTCTTTTGTTGAACCTTTTTTTCACTGTGAAGATTGGAAATGTCAAACCTTGAGCACATTATGTTGACATGTACACATTAGTTTTATTCTGCATCAATTTAGAGCTTCTTAAGATCAAATTGAAGTTTCCTATTTCCTACACAAATTATCAGTTAATAGTAGCTCAAATCTGTTGATTTGGTTTTAAAAATTGATTCTATCATCATTTAGAAATGAAGAAATTTGTTGGTCTGTTGGGCTAGAGTGTTTATATACTAATTTGCTTAGCTAGTATTAGGAGAGATCTATGCTTTTGTACATAAGTTTTTTCTAGGGATACCAAGTGCAATACCAATTTGTTACAGCTTAACAAGTGTCATGCAAATTGGGTTTCTTTATTTGTGATGCAGATTCTTCCACAATCAAGAGTGGCTGCGTTACCTGCATTTGGGATGTTGAACCATTTGGAGCTTGGCTTAATTGGTGGTGAAGTTTTGTTAGACTTACTTCTCAAGTCACCGGTTCTCAAGACTTTGATTTTCAAGGTTGTAACTATTTATTGAAACTAGTGACAGTACTCTTCCTAGTACTCTACCTGCATGTAAATTTTTTCTCTAAATCATTTAAGACTTGACATCTCAGTAAATTATATTAAGAATGTAGTTGTAGTGAGGGACAATGATGACCCACAAAAACTGAGGCGTTAAACAATAAATGGAACAAAAGTAAAAGCTTTTTCTTGTTCTAAAAGCTTCTAAAATTTAAAAGCTTTTTCTTGTTCTAAAAGCCTCTGAAATTATGTTTCAAAGTTTTATAGATGACGAACAGGAAAGTTCATAACATAATGGAAGGGAAGGGTAAGGATTAGAATAGAGCATGCCACACTATTGTATGGATGTTTAGCAAGCTCTGCCAGGAAGGGAAAAGAAATAACAACTATTTTCTCTTTGATCCCTCCTAATCTAGACAGTTAAAAAATGAAAGTTGAGTGCTAAGAGAGTGACACATTGTGCCTTCCTAGTTATTCCACTCTACTCTTTAATTGTTTCCGACCAGGGTTCATTAAGTTAAGCCATTCCACTCTTGGGCACTCTCTCCATAATCATCCTCCCAAACATACCCTATGGATTTCTCTTTACAGGAAGTTGCATGTCAAGAAATAACTAGTGGAGCCCCTTTCTGACTTTTTGTGACTACTCACAGCTTTTCTAATTTTCTCATTTTCTTCTTGCCTTTAGTTGCCTTATTTGACACTTTTTTTCTTATACTTTGTTTAATAACTGATCAACAGGGACTTGTATCTAAATTTGACCTAAAGCTTTTGAACTCTGCTGTTGTGCCCGACTGTTTGCAACAAACCCTCGAGGTGGTGAAATTTGGAGAAGTTGAGGGACATGAATATGAGCTGTGTTTAGCTAAATTTGTGATGGAAAATGGTTTGGTGCTGAAGAGGATGAGTTTCTCCGTTGCTGCTCGGATCGGCAAGTCGAAGGCCTTTGAAGAATTTAAAGAGAAGCTATTCTCTTTCAAGAAAGGTTTCAGTTTTGCTGTTGTTGAATTTTCATATATTTAAGGTTAGAGAAGCTTTTAGCAGTATGTTTGGCTTAGTTTTTGGAATGCTGTGGGCAAGAACTTGTCTCTTGCTGTCTTGCAACTTTTGCTCAAACTTCCATTTTGAGTTCTAAAAACTAAAGCAAACATTGCAATGTTTCTTTTTTTTGTTGCTCACCCTATATATCAATTATCTGGTGTGGTTAAGACCATGTGACCATTTTGTACCTGCAGAACTAGTAATTCGCTGGAAATGGTTATTATGAACTTCGGTGAAAAATTTGTTTATCACTGTATTAGTGAAATATTATTTTACTTTTGTCTCAAAAGTTGCGTAACTTGTAGTGAGAGTATATTTTGCTAGTAAGTTCGATTTTGTTGTTCAGCTAATAAAATTTTAGAACGGATGAATGGAATCAGAAATAACTTGGTGGCCATGTTTGTGTGGAATAAAATTTCCTGGAAGCCTGATTTTAATGCCAATCAATTCTACAATATTGTATAGAGTCATGAGTTTTTGATGGGTGTATAATTAGTTTATAAGTATTGACTTTTAACGTTTTTAAGTTTTTGTTCACGCTCGCCTTCATCTTCTTCATCCTCTTTTTCTTTTTGCTCCTTGTCCTACAGCATTTTGGTTGCGCGATTACAATCATCAAAATCAATTGAGTTTAGAATTTATTTTTTGGTTGTTTTGCAATTCTTGTCTCAGAATTCTGATAGAAGTAAAATTTTATTATTTTCTCAATTTTGGAATAAGTGGAAAATATAAATAACTTTATTTCAAAATTAATGTTTGGTCCATCCTCTTCATCTGCAACATCATTCACATCATCATTGTCGTTCTTGTATTTTTTTTCATCTTTTTTTTTTCTATACTACTTATCTTTCTTCAAATGTGCTAGACTTATCAGCTTTATTCCGGAGTAATAGCTTCTTCAAATTCAAAATACAATTCAATGACACAATTGTTTGGCTTGTGTTGTTAATGTATGCGACATCTGTTGAATGCTATTGTCATTAATTATTGGAATTGATTGATAGTTTATGAAATTGTCAAAAATCAAAGATGGACATCTATATTTTATAAATGCCACTTTCTTTTGAATGTTGGGATTTATGGACTGACAAAGAGCATTCTCTAGCTTTGCAAATGAAAAGAGTGTATGGAAAAATATTTACTGAACTTTCACATGTAAAAAATACATCATCATTTAGATTTGTAAATATATGATCATTATAATATACTACGATCATAATAATGTTCTTTTTTTTTCACTCAATTTTTTTCTTTCTGTTAGAAGGTGGGAAAGGAAAGGGAGAACGAGACTACAAGCAGGAAGGAGAATGAAGGAAGTTATTGAGTGTAAATGAGAAAAGATAACATAATAGAGGAGAGCAGGTAAAAATTTGTGTATCTGAAGTGAGTTTATATAGACAGATTTAAATAGTTTTAAATTCTCCACGAGTTCCTCAGGGAAATCATCATGTGACGGAATCACTTTGAAGTAGCTCTCGACTAACATTGATTTAAAGCTGCAGCAGACGTTTTAGTTATCACTTCATGACCTGAAGAATAAATATAAAGTACATGTTACAAATATAAAGTTTTGAGAACTAGTTTGACATTGATGATAGAACAGACACCAGACAAATAACTCGCATGCAATAGAACAAACAAATTGGGTGACATTTTTTTTTCAATTTTTTTGAAATATAATCCGTTAACTGCAGATTCAGTTTTTTTTTTTTTTTTTCAGTTTAAAGTAACATTATCCGCTACAAGCGGATTGCTTTAACACTCCCACCCCACAGTGATTTACCTGAAAACGTAATATACCAGTGTTTCCATCGCTGCAATTCCATATGGAAAAAATTGACCCGTTATCTCACCTGTTTTAAATAGTGGATAGTAAGAGAGAGAGGGAGAGAGGGAGAGAGGAGTGAATAGTAATCTTGTAATGAGGAGATAGTGAAAGGTAAAAATAATGACGAGTTAATGATCATTTAATTTCTAACTTTTCATTGAGTCATTTTAGGATTTAACTTCTAAAATGAGTTAAGTTAGTCCCTATTTCATTTTTGTTTAATATTTTATCAATTAAATGATAATATATAATATTAAGTGATATCTTATTATACTATATGTCATCTAAGTATAATGAAATTTAAAATAACTTATTTTGATATCTAAAATTGTACAAAATGAGTCATTTTATGACTTAAAATGAATATTTAAATGACTTATTTTGTATAATTTAAATCTCAAAATGAGTTATTTTAAACTTTATTCTACTTTAGATGACATATAATATGTTAAGGTATCACTTAAGATTATTCATCATTATTTAATTGATAAAATATTAAATAACAGTAAGTTGAGGACTAACATGACTCATATTTTACAATGTCAAGAACTAATTTGACTTATTTTAAAAATCATGGATTAAAATAGCTCACAAGTATAAAATAAGAAACTAAAATGAACATTAACTCAATAATGATTGAATTAGTCACACTTTTTGTTGATTAAAATATTAACAATGACAAAATCTTATTTGATGACATAAAATAATTACAATTGATTGGCTAATTCAAATTCTCAACATTAATTGTAAATGAGAGAACAAGATATGGAATAAATGAGAATCAAGAAGATAAGGAAAAATATTGTTTTCAATAAAAATATATATGAAAATATTAAGGCTCATTTGGATAATATTATTTTATATTATTTAACTTTTAACAATAAAAAGTATTTTTTTAATTTATGTGTTTGGGTTGATTGTTTAGTTTATTATTTTTAAAAAGTTATTTTAGTACTTTCTAAAAAATTAAAATATCTAGCATTTCAAAAATACTTTTTAAAACATTCAAAACAAATATTTTTATTATTATATATTGAAATATAAAATAAGTCATTTTTATATTACTTTTTATAAGGGTTTAAATGAGAAAATGAGGTTAATGGTTCGTCATATAAAATATGGTCTCCTATAAATAAAGAATTTGCTATGGATGGTGGCGGATCAACAGAGATTTTTTTGAAAAAATGTATGTTGAGTTATTTTGGAGGTCCTTATGATTTTATTTATTTTTTAATAAAGTTTTTATAATTTAAAAATTTATAATTAAGTTCCTATACTTTACTCAAATTTATAATCAAGTATGTATAGTTTGAGAATTTGTAATTAAGCCCTTATATAAAATTTTTCAGTTTATTCAAAACACCTGGTTATGTTCCGAGAAATAAAAGTTTGTCTAAATATAAATTTTACACTTCATATTTATACACGTCTAGAATAAGAGTAGATTCTATTGATTTTATTTAAAATATTTATTTAATTATAAAGCCCACTAAATTTAAAAAAAATATTAATTGTACTCATAAATTAATCGTATTAACTCACATCTTATTTACTATTAAATAAAATATAGATTATATTCATATAAGATTTATATTTTATTCAACAATAAATATAACGTGAATGATCATATTGTATGAATACAAATAACCTCACCTCAACTTTTTTTGGGTCCCCCTTGTTCAGAAACCCAAATTCAATTTTAAGTGTGTAGTGTGCACAAGAATTGCATTTTAAATTTGCGTTCAACCAATAATTTTTTTTATCTGAAAAATATTATTTATATTAATAAGATATGAGATATTATATTGACTCACACCTTATTTATTATTAGATAAAATATAAACTCTATTTAAATAAAGTCCATATCTCATTTAACAATAAATAAGATATGAATAAGAACAATGTCTTATGTATTATAATTGCAAATTAAATAACTCTTTCTACCTTCTAATCTTTACTGGTACTTGTCACCTGGGAGCAACTATGGCTTTAGTAGCTCCTATGAGATGAGAAGTCATTTTCTGAAGCTACTCTGACAACCGCCACTTTGATTCACCATTCCCTCCAAATACCAAGTGGGGTTTACATAATAATGCTATTTGTGGAAAGGAAACACATCATCTTCCCTGTTGCTGCTCAAAGGTGAGTTCTTCAGTCACTACAAGACCTCTGTGATAAACTATCTACTTACAGACTTTTATTTCATTTCCTTTCATATATTATGATCATGAGGCTATCAATATGCATATTTTTTTTATATACTAAATTTATGTGTGTGCATATATAGTGATGATTAATAGTGCCACAAGTAACTATTTGTAGGGAGCTATTATAAAAATGGATTTTGGTTTAAATAAGCTTGAGCATCTGAAGAGGCAGAAAGAGAATGGAGGTAAAGACAGGATTAGCAAGCTATCAGAGGCACTTATAAGTCAAATACTATCTCTTCTCCCAACCAAAGATGCGGTCCGTACAAGTGTGTTATCAAAGAGATGGATACACATGTGGAGAACCATCACCAAGTTGTACTTCGATGACAGTGTTTTCTACTCTCTCAGGAAGAATAAAAGTGGAGATCAGCATTTTGTGAACTTTGTGTTTGGGGCACTTCTCTTGACCAAATCTTCAATCTTGGACAGCTTCACCCTTGTCATAGGTAACAAGTATGATGTGTCACTTGTCAACATTTGGATCTCTAGTGTCTTGAACAAGAGTTTGAAGAAACTTTGCATTCATTCAAAAATGGTGCTACCCTTTTCCTCTCTTAACTCTAGTTCCCTTTTCAACTCCGAGTTGTTAGAAGAATTGGAGCTGAGTGTGGCTGCTGTTACAGTTCCCACAAGCAATGTTCATTTAGCACACCTCAAATCACTGAAGTTGAGTGGAACTATATTCACCCTTAAGTGCTCCAATTACTCCGAGGTTTTGAGCCTTAGTTTCCCGTTACTCCAAAAATTTGAGGCAATAAATTGTACTTGGGTAGGTAAAATCTGTGTCACTTTCATTGTGCCCCGGCTTGAAAGCGTTTTCATCAAACAAGAAGCTTGCTACCCATCTTGTGGGCCAAATGACTGTCCTATCAAGTTTGCTGCTTCAAATTTGATAGAATTCACTTATTGTGGTTATATATCACGGAATATTACCCTGTTAGATCGATCCTCGGTTTGTAATGCTAATGCTAATATCATCTTAAGCCAATGGGAGGCGGATAAAGCTGTTCTGCTTCTCAAACAATTCAGTCAAGTTAAACATCTGAAATTTGAGGGGTGTGAGGTAAGCTGCTTTTGTTAAATTAAATCCGTTCTTAGAAGTGAAGATACGTTTAGTTATAATATTTCTTTACCACAACTTTACACCTCCGGTGTGTGGCACGTAGATGTTGTAAAGCAATGTTGTACACTAAACATTTATCAAAAGTGAATATTCGCGATGTCAAAACTTCAACGCTTAAATCTTCTTAATGTTCATGTCATATATACCAGTGTTAATCTGCATCAATTTAAAGCTTCTTAAAATCAAATTGAAGTTCCCTGCACAAATTATTGGATAATAGTAGGACAAATCTGTTGATTTGATTTAAAACATCGATTGTTTTATTATTGGATAACTTGCTCGGCTAGTATTAGGAGAGATCTATGCTTTTGTACATAGGTTTGTCCTAGACACAAGTGTATTATTTCATCTTGTTACAGCATAGCATGTGTCATACAAACTGGGTTTCTTTATTTGTCTTGCAAGGTTCTGGCACAATCAAGAGTGGCTCTTCTACCTGCATTTGGAATGTTGAACCATCTTGAGCTTGGCTTAGTTGGTCGTGAAGTTTTGTTAGGCTTGCTTCTCAAGTCACCAGTTCTCAAGACTTTGATTTTCAAGGTTGGTAACTACTTAATGAAACTACTGACACTACTCACCCTCCATGTAGAAGTTTTTGCTCTTAAACGTTTCATACTTGATGTTTCAGCAATTATATTAAGCGTTTTTGTAATTGAAATTTTTAGTGGGTCCTATGTATTTGAAACTTGAAAAATTCATTTTTAATATAAAACTTGCTTTTTTTATATTCTTTAACCGGTGCTCTTACAACTCTGCAATAGTTGTAGTTTGTAGTGGAAGACATGATCTCCGCATAGCTGTTGTGTTGAACAATAAATAAAAAAGGGTAAATGTTTTTTCTTTCTCTAAAATCAATTAAGGATTTCTCTACTTATTTCCAAGTATCGTGTCAAGCAATGTCTAGTAGAGTTCCTTTCTGACTTTTTGTGACTACTAAACAGCTTTTCTAATTTTCCTACAATCTTCTTACCATTAGAGGTTCTTATTTTGGACTTTTTCTTCTTGTTTTGGACTTTGTTCAACGACTGATCATCAGGGACTAGTATCTAGAATTGACCAAAACTTTTTGAATCCTGCTTTTGTGCCCAAATGTTTGCAACATACCCTGGAGGTGGTGAAATTTGGAGAAGTTAAGGGCCATGAACATGAGTTGTGTTTAGCTAAATTTGTGATGGAAAATGGTTTGGTGTTGAAGAGGATGAGTTTCATCATTGCTGCACCGATAGGCAAGTCCAAGGCCATTGAAGAATTTAAAGAGAAGCTGTTCTCTTTTAAGAAAGGTTTCAGCTTTGCTATTGTTGAATTTTCTTATAATTAAGGTTAGTGAAGCTTTTAGCAGTATGTTTGGCTTAGTTTTCGGAATGCTGTGGGTAAGAACTTGTCTCTTGCAGCTGCAACTTTTGCTCAAACGTTCTTTTTGAGTTCCAAGAACTAAGGCAAACATGTTATAAGCGGTACATGTCTACAATATTTTTTTTGCCCACTCTATATCATTTATCTGGTGTGATTAAGACCGTGTGACTATTTTGTACCTACTGGACTAGTAATTCACTGGAAATAGTTGTTATAAACTTATTATAGGAAGTGAAAAATCTGATTATGAAAATATTAGTAAAATATTGTTTTTCTGAGTCTCTCTCAAAAAATTGCATTATTTGTTAATTTCAGTTTGCAGCAATATATTTTGCCATTGTGGGTTCTATTTGGTCAATCAACAAATAAAATTATGGAATGGTGGAATAGAATAAAAAATAACTCGATGGTCGTGTTCCTACGGAATAATTTCATGGAAAGGCAGGTTTTGATGCCAATCAATTCAATTGTATTCTCTAGGATGATTAGCTTTTGCTGGCTGAATTTAAATAAGCATTTTCTTTCAACCTTTTTGTTTTTGGTGTTAATTGTATTTGGAAAAAAGTGCATTTTCCATAAAAACTGTTTTCTGTACATTTTTCTTTGTTTAAAAAGTATAAATAGAATTAATTATAATATTTATGTAAAGAAGACTATATCAGTATAGAAATTCACATAGGTTGATAGTACAATGCACAACTACTCCCTCTCACTGAACATATTTCCATTGTGTGAAATCTCTTGAATTTTCATGGTTGATGAAAATAGGATATCAATTTATCCCTTTGTCAAGAAATTTGCAATGCCTATCTCCTACATATGCTCAAAGACAACTTACCACCATCCTAGAATGTAAACATCTCACAGTTTCATAATAAGTCCAGCTACTCTTTCAAAAGATCAAATATTCTTTTCCTTTTCATAGCTACTTCAAATGCGTTCTAGAAATAACATCACATATCAAATTTTGAAGAAAAGGCCACACATCGACTTCGCATTTTCCATTTGAAGATAACATTCCTTCCCATTTGGTAATCATTTCTTCACAGCATGTGAAAAATGTTGGTGACATGATGTATAACATTATTAAAACATATATACTAGGGGTGAGAAAAAACACTAATCACTATGGATTATGTATCAGTAAAACACACTAGAAACAAAATAAATAAATAAAGCACGGTTTCAAATGTTTATTTTTTTCTTATAGGTATTTTTTGTCATGACAATCTGGTTAGACATGGTCCAACTAAAGTGAACACCTCTCAACTCAATTTAAACCATGATTCATCATATGTAAAATGACTAGCTCTTACCACTTGACACAATCCCAATTAAATTGAAAAATACTTGTTTATTGTTATTTAGAAATTAATTAAATGGCCAAACTGTGACGTTTAAGCATAAATTAAAGTAAATAACTTCAATTTCTCTAGATGGAAAGCAGGGTTGATAACGATGTTTCCGCCACTTCTCGCCCTCATAATTCGCAAGTCCGGTGCCCAATAATTTGATAAGGGGGCTCAACTTAGGTTTCTCAAAGTCATTGATCGTGTTAAAGACTTCTTTGATGTGATCAGGGTTTGTGATAATGACCTTTGGTGTGGGGCCTTCCCATAGAAAAGAATTCTTGCCTACACATGATTAGTGATGGTTTGTGATATATAACTTACAATCAACTACTTAAGAAGGATTAACACAAATGGCTACGGACATAACATAAATACATTGGAGTACAGAAGGATTATATATAAATAAGCAGGGAAGATGCATTTAGGCAATATAAATTCACACCTTCATCCCAAGCATTGACTATTTAAGATGCAGTCAGATAAAGCCGTACTACAATTAAAATGTACGAAGACTTAATTAAACCGATTGAAACAAAAAAAAAATGATCAGTTTACTTCACTTTTTAATTTTCATTTGTGAAACTAAATCAAACTAAAGCAACTTCATTAAATTAACTACACGTTTTTTATAACTCACTTATCTATTATTGAATTTCAACATATTATGGTTTTAATCAGACCTTTTAGATTAGTTTGTTATTTATCTCAATTGATCATACATTTTTAAGAATGGGATATTAAAAAAAATATAAGTTTTGCTAAGACTTTTTTGGGTCTGAGTTTAGTTAAGTTTGTGTTTTTTTTTATAAATTTTTTTAAAAAAACAAGTGATAAAAAAGTACTAGACTGAGCTAAACTAAACTAATATCAAAGAGAAAGTTAAGTGGATTACGTGCCTCAAACAAGTAAAATACATCCCTACCGACTTTTCTATCACCTTAAAGTTTGTCCAGGCTACAAGTGGTCAAGAATCAAGACAACCCCCAGTATTGTGTAAACACAGTAAACTACGGCGCTCAAAGGGGAAAGTAAAATTTTTTTTTATTTTTTTGGTTCTGTGGGTCAATGACTAATGTCACTAATCTTTTCCTTTCTTTTTTTTCTTTTGGTCGAAACTAATGTCACTAATTTCAAACCATACTTTTAGGGTGTGTTTGCTGTATTAAGCATGATAATATAAGTTTATACTATACGTTATACTCTTATATGTTATTTAGTGTAGACGACGTATTGTATAAGTTTATACATCATAATCCCTTTATACATTAAAATACTGTATAGCTTAATACAGTATGAAGAGGTTGTATTAGGCCAGGATTAGGTTTTAACGTATAAGGTTATTTTTATTTTTTAATATTTTATTAAAATAAAATCATTCTTAAATAAATAATAATAAATAAATATTATTAACAAATAATATATGATATCAATATAGCTATATACAATAAAAATAAAAAATTAATTATAATTAATAAATATTAAATAAAAATAAATATTTAAAATAAATAATAAATAATATGTAATATATAAAAGTAAGGATCAATAATAAAATTTTTTGAGTTAATATTTATTTTAAAATTAAAATTAAAATTAAAATAGTTATAATTAAAAATATAAAATATTAAAAATATATAAAAGAGTTATTTAATATTTATATAATTTATTGAAATAATAAATAATTATAAAATATTGAAATAAATAATAATATTTAAAATAAATTATATTTTAATTAATAAATATTTATATAAATATGACATTTAAAAATTATATTTAAATCATTAATAAAAAAATTTATTTTACTTAATATTTAATTAAAATATTAGAATTATTTGTAAATAAATGGTAATATTACAAAATATAAAATATAATATCTTATATAGTGTTACACTAAATACTGTATAGTATTAAAGTTTATTAGACCTTATACTATCAAACCTTATCCTATTAAATCTTATACTATTACTTCTATCCATCTAATGTGTCAAACGGCCCTTAACATTTTAAGGCATGGATTGCACGCAGAAGATTTGATTTATTGGGCCAAGGGTTTGGGTTTTTTTTTTTTGTTTGGACGCAGAAAAACACCCAACAAGTTAATAGTAATATAATACAATGTATTATAATACATTCTGGTGTTTTTGCCCAGTAAGTTGCACGGTGCTATGTATTATATGATAGTACTAGCTCCCTTGTTAGCATTATGGTGAGGGAGCTAAAGTTTTTGGTCCAAATTTATTGGGCTTTAGGCTTTTTAGAAGTCCCTTGAAGTGGGTTGGGTTTTGTTAGAATATACTTTCTTGAACTCAGCCCACCTAATGAAACCCTTGTCTGACGTTGAGGATTATTTTTTTTCGGTAAATAAAAATGAATGGAAAATCATGACCAAAACCCAAAAAAGGAAAGAATGGAAAGTCTAACTTGATGATTGAGTAAATACCTTTTTGGCTTTTTACATTTTGAAGTTAAATTCAGTATAGTCTTAGAAATTTTGAGAACAGTTTAATCTTAATACATTAAATTTTAACGTCAATTTTATCATTTTTTGTCAAAATATTTAATAATTTTCATTAGATTTAATTTTAATTGACAAGTTAATGCACTGTTGTGTTATTTATTTGTTTTCTTGATTGATGAGGAAAGATAGTTTCTATCTGTAAACTCAAAATTACTGATGAATCGTGATGAAGATTTTAAGACTAAATTTAATGTTAAAATTTCTTTGAACATCAGATTAATACTCACTTCTTTTTATTTTGGTCATAAATTAATATTAACTTCTAAAATATTAGAATTAAGGGAAAAAAAATGACATTTGGCCCGAAGATTTCATTACGTGGGCTTAATCAGCAATGAATATAAACACTGAGAAGTGAGAGAAACAAGAGTTGCACACACCAAATTTGTGAACAGTGTGATGGATGAAAGAGAAGACAAGTGGTGCTGCATCCTTGTCATCGGATAGATTCATGGGTTGTTGAGACTTGGCACCTTCCTTGATCATCCTGAACATCTCCATGGAGTCACCAACCAAAACCCTGTACGGATTGCCTTTAAGGCCCTGCGATCTCAGCAACCTCTCCAGCCTCTTTGGCCTCAGCCACAGCCAATTCAGCATCTTCCATGCCCATAGCAGAACCACAGGGACCACCACTATGATCAGAGAGCATATTGCAGTTTTGGAAGACACATCCATGTGTCTTTCGGGGAGAGAAAGAAAGGGACAGAAGATAAGAGAATCAAAAGGAAAAGGAATGGAGAGTACTAGCAGGGGACAAGCACTGAAATTCTAGTCTACGAGGTTGGTTGATATTTATTTATTTAGTTTTTTTTTTCGTGGGGGTTGTTGTACTTGAGCGTCTTTTATAATTTTCGATCAGGATTTTTGCGTTAGCCTGTTTCACCCTTAAAAAAAAAATTAATTCTATAATCTCTCGAAATTAAAAATAATAAATATTTTAGTTTTCTTATTAGTTTTTTATTAATAAACTTATACATTAACAAGTATAATAATAATATGTTATTAAAATGTTAGAACCAAGCTAAATAAAAATTTTTTAGAACATATTACACTCATTTTAAAATATAGGACAATAATGACATGTCATTATCACCATTCCCGCCATAGCACTATATTTTTTCTTTGAACAAGCATAAAAAAAGAATAACACTATCAAATCTAGAAAGCTATGAAAAATTAAATCGTTCATATTTACAATTTTACACACAAATTTATTGGAAACACATGTAGCTTGGTTGGAGAGGGACAAACTAGAACATACATAAACCAGAAAAGGTCAAACAGGATCCAAACTAACAAGGGGATAATGAAATTCAAGCTAGAAAAAGCAAAGGTGATAAGAGGGGAACAATCTAGCAAGTTCAATTTTTACCATAGAAGTCTAGGTCTGTTGGAGGCAATGTTGGTGTTTGCTGTAGGGCTCATATGTGGAACTGTAAAATTATTATCATCCCCAAATCCTTAGGTCCTCTGCGATGGTCATCGATCCTCAGATCCTTCACTCTCATGAGATTCTTGCAGTGGCTGCTCCACTTAGCCAGCACCCTCATTATTGTCGTTGCGGAAGAAGAAGATCCGCCATTGTTGCCACTGATATTCCCATTGTTGTTGTTTATGTTGTTGCTTCTATTGTTGATATTGCTGCAGCTGCTGGACGAAGGCAGTGCAGAAGTGCTGGGAATCTCGGTTGAACTCGGTGTGTAAGGTTGCTGTTGTTGTTTTGGTCGGAGGAGGACGAGGGAGTTGACGGTGAGGGTGAGGGTTGGGTTTCGTCGCAGAAGAGGTTGGGTAGTTGGTGGGACCCATTTGAGAAGATGGGTTGGTTTTGCTGAAGGTTGTTGTTATTATTGGTGGTGGCGGTGGTGGTAGTGGTGGGTGTGGGGCATTCCTTAAGGGTTCAGGTATGGGGATTATGAGAAATGGGGTTGGGATTTTAGGGGTCGTGGCGGATAAGGCATTTTTTGTGGCAATGGCGGGGATGGTGATTCCGGGGAAGAGTGGTGGTGGTGGTGGTTAAGGAAGAAAGGGGATGGGGTTTTGTTTTTTTAAATGGCGTTAAGGATTAATTTATCCGTTAATAAAATTATCGCTAATATTGTTAATATTTTCGTTTAGAAACTATTAATTGTCAACTTTTGACATTTCAACGATCAAGTTGACATTTCCCTAAACTTGTCTGACGCTAAAATTGTTATGAATCAATTTGAGGGTTTACTTTAACTGTTTTTTAGCCTACCAAATCGTCAATTTTCTTCCAGTCTCTGTCAAATACTCAAATCTGAGCAATTCACAAACATGTCAGTGCTTAATTCAGTTGCAGAAACTCAAAACAAACATAAACCAAAGAGGCTGACATCTAAGGTAGGCTATAAAGAACTGAACATGATGACCAACATACAAAAGAAGACATACCAAGGGAAATGGCAGGAGGATCAAGTGGCTGAGGTTTTGGTGGCAAAGAACGAGTCTAAGAAGAAGAAAAGCACGAGATTGAGAAGGAAAAAGTACACAAATATTAAACCAAATACATAAAGTGTTGCTCTTGATCCTCTCAGGGTTGATAATTCTTTTATTCAAAAATAATGAATCAGACGATCAAACTAATTCCCATGACATTGACGGGACTGGACCTATGATGGAATCTCTAGACAATTGGCCAGGAAAACATAGGAATTGGACACAACTTGGTCTATTCGTTGAGCACGAAAATGAGGTTGTGGCAGCTTTAGCAACATGCAAGAAGCCAAAAAAGAGGAAGACATCAAACAGACAAGATTGAAGGAAACCGAAAAAAAAAGGGTGGTTTCTAAGATGAAGCTCTAGAATAAGTTTGAGGCATGTGGGACCTACTGAATACAACTGCTATCTATAGCATAGTGACACACAGGAGCTTCATGGATGAAGCTTATTCTACAGCTTCATGTGAGAAGCCCTCATAAAGTTAAACAATTTATTTCATGATAATTTATTATTATTATGTTAATTACTAAGTAAATATCATCATAAATTGAGTGTTATAAAAGAAGTATGCAATAAGCTTTTATGATATATATATATATATATTTGTTAGGATTTAACCCAAAGTCCCATATCAGGTAAGAAATAGAACTATTACTAGTATTTTGACCTATAAATATGACTTTGATTATTTGAGTTTTGTTATCCTCCAAGAGTGGGAGTGATCCATATGGATAGCTTTTAGGAGTTGTTCATGTGATGAAATTTGTACGATGATTTGCAACTTCAGTTAAAAGTTGAGATAGTGAATGATTTGAAACTCCTTATAGGGGTTTAGATGTAAACCATTAAGGCTAAACCACATTAAATTTTGTCTCATTTATATTGTTTTTCTTTTTGCATTGTTTTCTCTATTGAGAGAGAGTTTGTTCTTGTATTTGTTTGCTTCCGTTGCCCAACAGTGGTATCAGAGCCTATGGTTTGGTTCAATTGGGCTTGGTTGAGTGTTGGTTAGAATGATGGTTTTCGATCTATGAGGTCCCTTATGTCGAAAGTCTTCCTGACAATGCGGAGGTCAGACGTGTCTCGAGAAGGTGACGGTGCAAGTGAAGAAAGCTTGCGTCGAAAGTCTTCTTGGCAATGTGGAAGCCAAGAGGCGTGTTTCATGTGTAGCGCGGTACAAGTTAATAGAGCAGTTATGACTCTTGTTTACACCATTGAATACTCATGAAATACAAGTTCTGCACGAAGAATTTTTGTGGAGGCAATTGTTGCAGCTAGCTTTTGGCAGGACTTTGGATTAAGAGGAGGATTTATTGGGATTTAATTCAAAGTCCCACATCGATAAGAAATGGAAGTATTGCTAGTATTTTGGCCAATAAATATATATGGCTTTGGTTATTTGAATTTTATTATCTTCCAAAAATGAGAGTGATCTATATGGGTAACTTTTATGAGTTGTTCATGTGATTAAATTTGTAAGAATGGTTAGCAACTTCAGGTTCAAAAGTTATAAATAGTGAATGATTTAAAATTTCTTATAGGGATCATGGATGTAGGTAACTAAAATCGAACAACATTAAATTTTATCTCATTTATATTATTTTTTCTCTATCGAGAGAATTTATTTTTGTATTTGTTTGCTTCCACTGCTTTAACAATATTCAACAGACGCACGTCAGCTACCAGATGGTAAAAGCCAAGCATAACGAATTTGGACTCGTCTTAATAACATGCCATGCATAGATGTTACTTAAATCGAAGTTCTAGCTTCTTAAGAATTCAACCATTTGACATAATTCAGAGGAGGTAGTTCCTTTATAAATACAAACATGTAAACCGAAAAAAAGAAAAATATCCTGGACACATGGAAATAATGTTCCATAAAGACTTCTAATCGATGATGTTATAATTTCTGTAAGATGACATGAGCCCCATATTTTGGATTAAGAGAAAGCACGGCGGATGGAGCGTGCGCATATGTTGGGGAAAGCTCAAATGAGAAACGTTGTAAAAGCAATGACAAAACCATCTTTGCTTCCAATATAGCAAAGTTTTGCCCAATGCACGCTCTAGGGCCCCATCCAAATGGAAAAAATGAGACTTGGCCTTTTGTTGCTTTTGCAACTCCCTCAGAAAACCTTTGTGGTTTGAACTCAGTTGCATCATCACCCCAGATGTCACGATCATGATGAATCAAGAGTATTGGCAAGGAAACTTGTACTCCTGCTGGCAAGGAAAGGTTTCCAAGTTTCACATCATTGTGGACAGCACGGTTGAAGTAAACAGTAGGGGGGTATAGCCTTAGAACCTCGTACAAAATCATGGTCACCTATTGCAAAGAAATTTATATTAGGAGTAAGCACCAAAAAGGACTTGCAATTAGCCATGTGATACTTACAACTTTAAGGCGACTCAACCCCTCATTGTCTGGTTTTTGGTTGCCAAAAACTTGCAAGACTTCTTCTCTAGCACGTGCTTGCCAATTAGGATACCTACTCAACAATACTAATGTCCAAACTAGTAGATCTGAAGTGGTTTCTTGGCCTGCTAGGTAGAATGCATTGCATTCCTCAATTACTTCTTGGCTAGTCATTCCAACAGCTTTATTATTTCCATGTTCTTGTATTTCCCTATGGTTTGATTCCAAAAGTATGCCTAATAAGTCTTTGTTCATGACTTCGCCAGCCTTCATTGCTTTCTCTCTTTTGTTGACAATAAACTTAAGTGAAGCTTGTATATCTCTATCATTCTCTATCATCTTCTTGTGTGTAGCTGTTGGTAGCAACCTAAAAATGGTACAACCTTTCTGGTTAATCAATTAGAAAATTAAAGAAGATTATATCAGTATAGAAATTCACATAGATTGATAGTACAATACACATCTCCCTCTCACTAAACATATTTTCATTGTGTGAAATCTCTTGAATTTTCAGGGTTGATGAAAATAGGATATCAAGTATGGAAGTATGAGTTGCCCGAATTCAATTTATCCCTCCATCAAAAAATTTACAATGCCTATCTCCTACATATGCTCAAAGACAACTTACCACCATCCTGGAATGTAAACATTTCGTAGTTTCATAATAAGTCCAGTCTTTCAAAAGATCAAATATTCTTTTTCCTTCTTCATGCTTCAAACGCGTTCTAGAAATAACATCACATGTCAAATTTTGAAGAAAAGGCCACACATCAACTTCGCATTTTCCATTTGAAGACAACATCCCTTCCCATTTGGTAATCATTTCTTCACAGCATGTGAAAAATGTTGGTAACATGACCTATAACATTATTAAAACATATATAATAGGGGTGAGAAAAAACACTAATCACTATGGACTATGTATCAGTAAAACACACTAGAAACAAAATAAATAAATAAATAAAGCACGATTTTATATGCTTATTTTTTTCTTATAGTTATTCTTTGTTGATGACAATCTGATTCGAGACATGGTCGAACACTAAAAGTGGACACCTCTCTCAACTCAATTTAGACCATGATTTACCATATGTAAAATGACTAGCTTTTACCACTTGACACAATCCCAATTAAATAAAAAAAGTACTTGTTTATTGTAGTTTAGAAATTAATTAAAAGTCCAAACATGTGAAGTTTAAGCATAAATTAAAGCAAAAAACCTTCAATTTCTCTAGATGGAAAGCAGGGTTGATAATCTTTCGATGTTTCCACCACTTCTCGCTCTCATAATTCGCGAGTCCGGTGCCCAATAATTTGATAAGGGGGCTCAACTTAGGTTTCTCAAAGTCATTGATCCTGTTAAAGACTTCTTTGATGTGATCAGGGTTTGTGATGATGACCTTTGGTGTGGGGCCTTCCCATAGAAAAGAATTCTTGCCTACACATGATTAGTTATGGTTTGTGATATATAACTTACAATCAACCACTTAAGAAGGATTAACACAAATGGCTATGTACATAACATAAATACATTGGAGTACAGAAGGATTATATATAAATAAGTAGCGAAGATGCATTTAGGCAATATAAATTCACAACTTCATCCCAAGCTAAGATGTAGTTAGATAAAGCTGTACTACAATTAGAATGTACGACGCCTTAATTAAAGCGATTGAAATAAAAAAAAAAAATTGAAAAATTGATCAGTTTACTTAACTTTTTAATTTTCATTTGTGAAACTAAATCAAACTAAAGCAAACCTGATTAAATTAATTACACATTTTTTGTAACTTACTTATCTATTATTGAATTTCAACATATTATGGTTTTAATCAGACCTTTTAGATTAGTTTGTTATTTATCTCAATTGATTATACATTTTTTAAGGCTGGGTTATTAAAAAATATATTGAGTTTTGCTAAGACTTTTTTGGGTCTGAGTTTAGTTAAGTTTGTGTTTTTTTTTTAAATTTTTTTAAAAAAACAAGTAATAAACTAAACTAATACATGTCAAAGAGAAAGTTAAGTGGATTAAGTGCCTCAGACAGGTAAAATACATCCCTACCTACTTTTCTATCACCTCAAAGTTTGTCCAGGCAACAATTTAAGTGGTGAAGAATCAAGACAATCCCCAGTATTATGTAAACACAGTAAACTATCTCCGCTCAAAGGGGAAAGTTTAAGTTTTTTTATTTTTTGGTTCTGTGGGTCAATGACTAATGTCACTAATCTTTTATTTTCTCTTTTTTGGTCGAAGATTTGTGTTTGTTTTTTGTCTGGACTGACAAAACAAATCTTCTGCGTGCAATTTATTGGGGCAAATTTATTTGATAGCCTCCATGCTAAGAAAGAAACATTTATTATATGATAGTACTAGGATAGTAATGCTAAGAAGGGGGCCAAGATTTATTGGGCCACGGGTTTCTTTTGGTCTGGACGCGCAAAAACTCATGATATTGGTGTTGATAGTGATATAATACAATGTATTATAATACATTCCGGTTGTTTTTGCCCAATAAATTGCACGGCGCAATGCATTGTATGATAGTACTAGGTCCCTTCTTAGCATTATGGTCTGGCAGCTAAAGTTTTTGGGCCAAATTTATTGGGCTTTAGCCTTTTTAGAAGTCCCTTGAAGTGGTTTAGGTTCTGTTAGAATATACTTACTGGAACTCAGCCCACCTAGTGAAACCCTTCTCTAACATTGATGATTATATTTTTTCGGTAAATAAAAATGAATGGAAATTCATGACCAAAAAGCTGAAAAAAAAAATTAAAGAAAGAAAGAATGGAAAGTCTAACTTTGATGATTGAGTAAATACCTTTTTTGGTTTTTAAATTTTGAAGTTAAATTCAGTATCGTCTTAGAAATTTTGAGAACAGTTTAATCATAATACATTAAATCTTAACGTCAATTTTATCATTTTTTGTCAGAATATTTTGTAATTTTCATTTGATTTCATTTTAATTGACAAGTTGATGCACTGTTGTGTTATTTATTTGTTTTCTTGATTGATGAGGAAAGATAGTTTCTATCTGTTAACTTAAAATTACTGATGAATCGTAATCAAGATTTTCAGACTAAATTTAATGTTAAAATTTCTTTGAGAATCAGATTAATATTAACTTCTTTTTATTTTGGTCATAAATTAATAGTAACTTCTAAATATTAGAATTAAGGGGGAAAAATGACATTTGGTCCGAAGATTTCACTAGGTGGGCTCAATCATCAATGAATATAAACGCTGAGAAGTGAGAGAAACAGAAGATGTGGACATACCAAATTTCTGGACAGTGTGATGGACAAAAGAGAAGACGTGTGGTGCTACATCCTTGTCATCGGATAGATTCATGGGTTGTTGACACTTGGCACCTTCCTTGATCATCCTGAACATCTCCATGGAGTCACCAACCAAAACCCTGTACGGATTGCCTTGAAGTCCCCGCGATCTCAGCAGCCTCTCCAGCCTCTTTGGCCTCAGCCACAGCCAATTCAGCAGCTTCCATGCCCACAGCAGAACCACAGGGACCACCACTATGATCAGAGAGCTTATTGCAGTTTTGGAAGACCCATCCATGTGGAGAGGAAGGAAAGGGACGGAACAGAAGAGAAGACAAGAGAAGCAAAAGGAAAAGGAATGGAAAGTATTTGCTGGGTACAAGCACTTAAATTCTAGTCTAAGAGCACGGTTGTTATTTATTCATTTATTTATTTTTAGAGGTGAGGGTTGTGGCGTCTAAGTGGCATTTATCTACCTATCTGGTCTATCTATTCCTGTTAAAAAATAAAGGCCTGGACCATTAATCACCACTTAATAATTTAATTTTTTTATTTAAATAATTATGTTAAGTGTTCGTATCTTGTTGGAGGAGATTCTCCTTATATGATTTTATTATTATTATTATTTGTCCCTCTTGATTAATGATTAATGTACATAGCTGTATCCGATTAATGATTAATGATGATATCATTTTCCATGATCAAGAACCAATAAGGTGTGGAGGTCTAAGGAAGATAAAAACGACCAGACATTAATTAAAGATATTGATTTAAAAATTTAGAGGTCAAATTTTATTTGTTAATCCGAATATAATAAAAAATATATATAAATATATACATATGATTAATTAGAATATAAATAAATATATTAAATCATTAACATTAACATAATCAACAAAAAAATATTCATAGGTTTATAAAATAAATATCATCTATATAAAATTTCTCTAGTCTAGCCTCACAATACAGTCACAAAGCATTTGAAAATAATATTTGTTAGTAAGGATGAGGGTTATGGTGAGTAGCTTGTGAATGACGAGAAAAATAATAACCCAATAATTTTGTTAGTGTCCTTTTTGGTTTTATTTTTTTTTTACTATATGACCGTCATAATATATCAGTATTTAAGTTTTAAAAAATTTTAAAAAAATTGAAAAATTTAAAAAAAAAACCGGTCCAATTTGTCAATTTTCCATTTCTCCTCGTTTGACCTTTACCATTTTGACTTCCTCCAATTTTTTGAGCTTAATTGGCCGGGCCAGTTTGTTTCTCTTCCATGCCAATAAGTTCGAAACAGCTCATTAATTAATAATAGTAACAAATTGAATGATTGCCTTTTCAACTCTCGACGAGTAATGCTGGTGCATTTAACCTTGTGCAGTGCAATTTTCCAAAAGAAAGAAACATATAGGCGGCAAGCGATTTATTTATTTATTTATTTTCCTTCAAAATCTAAGTGTTTTCTCTCTCTCCATAGAGACGTGAGAACGAGCTAAGTCTGTCGAGTTAATCTGTTAAATCTGTCATTTTAATGAGTTGAATTAAAGTCTTAAACCCTTCAAAAATTTCAACCTCCTAATCTGCCCACTTAACTCGTGAGTTTAGCAAGTTGGGCTTTCGTCGAGCCAAATCTTCTGTATCTTTTTTAAAAACTTTTATAATTTATTCGTAAAAAAAGTAAGAAATATATGACCCAAAAAAGTAAGAAATATGTACATTCACCAATATAGTACCACTATACAATTGATATTGTTCACTCAAAGTTAAAACTTAAAAATAATAGTGTAATAATTCACAAATAATATTATTAACAATAATATTTTTTAGTCAAAGTTGATGCATAATTATTACAGACTTTGAAAATTGGATATACATAAATAAAAAATATTTTTTAAATATTTTTTTAAAAATAATTCATCAAAATATTTTTTAAAAATATTTTTTATTTTTTAAGCAAGCCGCCAACCCGCCCTAAAATAAATTGAACTGACTATCTTATCCCATTTTATTTTGTCGGGTTGAGCAACCCATTGGCGGGTTTTTGAGAGGGCATGCCGGCCGTTCTGACATCTCTACTCTCCAACCCCTCTATCTTCTTTTTCTGTTCTGAAGTTCTAATTCCTCTCTATTGCCCTCCAATCTCTTTGTTCACACTCAACAATACTCACAATATATTCACTTTGTTTCTCTATCAATCTGACACCACAGTAGGGCAATAAAACATATCAAATTTGGGGGGCTTTGTGGGTTTGACGGGCGGTGCTTTACAGAGAAGGAGATGCCCAGAGCGCAACCTCGCTAGCGGCATGACGAAAAGCACGTGAGCGGAGTAAGGTGCGACGGTTGTCCGTGGCACTGCCTCGTCATCGGAATGACTGCAAGTGCGCGATGACGGAGTTAGGCAGTCGGTGATGGTTGTGACACACCATATTTCTTTACTTTGCATCCAAACAGGTTCAAGCGGGTTCGCGAGCTGACGATTAATTTTTTCTTACCCAATAAAACTTAATATTACTTTATTAATTTCTATTCCTTTCAACTTGGATCAACCTTTTTTTGGGCAGCTTGGATGGTCTCCAATGGTCAGTTTATCACCACCACTCATGGTTTCCAAAATCCTAGGCATTTTGCCTCAGTGCTTGAGAGAAGAGAATGGTCTGCAATATTCTTCCCCTTTCCTTTTCCATTTTTCACCAATTTCACTGTGACTCTTTTTTTTATTATATCGTTTTTTACTTTATGCATAATTCATTGTTTGCATGTGGTGGTGTTGGGGAACACTAATGGAATTTGGTATGTGCGCTGTGCTATTCTTTTGATCAACCATTTCTTAGGGAATTATAGCTTTTATTTTGTATTTATGTGTTATCTCTCTCTTTTTCATATGCTTAAAACTATATCCGATGGTAGCACTGTTCATTTCTTTAACAGAACAATCAACATATATACCGCTGCTCCACGGAAGTCTTGAAAGATTTATCATCAACAATTGACTGAAGAGCATCTTGCCCCGGCAGCAATCTGGGCCTCGGCCTGCTGACCTTTTCTGGCAAATAGGGCTGCAAGATGGTAATAAGTGGCCTTGACTAAAGCACTTATTGGAATATTACAGACTCCTTTTAAAATAGTATTAATACACTCTGACAGATTAGTTGTCATGTGACCATAACTATAATGCTCATCTATGTGCTGTGTCCACTTTTCCAATGGAATTATTTTCACCCATGCATCAAACTCTGGGTGGAAACTCTGTACAAAACCATAATAATGATCAAACTCTACCAATGTCTTCAAATATGCTGCATTGACTAGAGCTTGCTTTGCATCTTTGTCCTTGAATTTAACTGCAAAGTTTGAAGCAATGTGTCAAATACAATAAACATGATACGCATATGGAGGATGCCATCTACTACCATTTGCATCTAAAGCGGCTTTAATAGCAGCACCTATTAGAAATTATCATAATTTCATCTTGTGGTGTTACGATGCTGAGGATTAGTTAGAAAAAATGACTAGGCATCTCTCGTCTCCCCTTCAATCACAACAAATGCAATGGGCAAAATATTTGAATTATCATCTTGTGCAATTGCCATGAGTAGTGTACCCCATATTTTTCATACAAATGCGCCCCACTGACCGAAACAAAATGCTTGCAATATTCAACTTATTCTATGTTTTATTGTTCCAGTTTTGCCTCATTTACCTTTTATCAAATTATAAAAAAAGTCATCAACCACTTATGTTATAATACCAGATTATCCTCACATTAACTTCCAAATACAAGTAATTAATTAGAAATTGCACATCATTAACCATTTATTTCATGATAATTTTTTACTATTATGTTAATCACTAAATAAGTAAATATCATCATAAATTGAGTGTTATAAAAGAAGTGTGCAATATATATATATATATATATATCTCAACAAACGCACGTCGGCTACCGGATGGCAGAAGCCAAGCATATCGACTTTGGACTCGTCTTAATGACATGCCATGCATAGATGTTACTTAAATCTAAGTTCTAGCTTCTTAAAAATTCAATCATTTGACATAATTCAGAGGAGGTAGTTCCTTTATAAATACAAACAAGTAAACCGAAAAAAGAAAAAGCAAAAAAAATTCTAGACGCATGGAAATAATGTTCCATAAAGCCTTCTAATCGATGATGTTATAATTTATGTAAGATGACATGAGCCCCATATTTTGGATTAAGAGTAAGCATGGTGGATGGAGCATGCGTGTAGGTTGGGAAAGCTCAAATGAGAAACGTTGTAAAAGCAATGACAAAACCATCTTTGCTTCCAATATAGCAAAGTTTTGCCCAATGCACACTCTAGGGCCCCATCCAAATGGGAAAAATGAGACTTGGCCTTTTGTTGCTTTTGCAACTCCCTCAGAAAACCTTTCTGGTTTGAACTCAGTTGCATCATCACCCCAGATGTCGCGATCATGATGAATCAAGAGTATTGGCAAGGAAACTTGTACTCCTGCTGGCAAGGAAAGGTTTCCAAGTTTTACATCATTGTGGACAGCGCGGTTGAAGTAAACAACAGGGGGGTATAACCTTAGAACCTCATATAAAATCATGGTCACCTATTGCAAAGAAATATATATTATTAGGAGTAAGCACCAAAAACGACTTGCAATTAGTAATCATCTCCATATTTAAGCCATGTGATACTTACAACTTTAAGGCGACTCAACCCCTCATTGTCTGGTTTTTGGTCGCCAAAAACTTGCAAGACTTCTTCTCTAGCACGTGCTTGCCAATTAGGATACCTACTCAACAATACCAATGTCCAAACTAGTAGAACTGAAGTGGTTTCTTGGCCTGCTAGGTAGAATGCATTGCATTCCTCAATTACTTCTTGGCAAGTCATTCCAACAGCTTTATTATTTCCATGTTCTTGTATTTCCCTATGGTTTGATTCCAAAAGTATGCCTAATAAGTCTTTGTTCATGACTTCGCCAGCCTTCATTGCTTTCTCTCTTTTGTTGATAATGAACTTAAGTGAAGCTTGTATATCTCTATCAATCTCTGTCATCCTCTTGTGTGTAGCTGTTGGTAGCAGCCTAAAAATGGTACAACCTTTCTGGTTAATCAATTAGAAAATCAAAGAAGACTATATCAGTATAGAAATTCACAATTTCACATAGGTCGATAGTATAATACACAACTCCCTCTCACTAAACATATTTCTATTGTGTGAAATCTCTTGAATTTTCATGGTTGATGAAAATAGGATATCAAGTATGGAAGTGTGAGTTGCCCGAATTCAATTTATCTCTCCGTCAAAAATTTTGCAATGCCTATCTCCTACATATGCTCACAGACAACTTACCACCATCCTGGAATGTAAACATTTCCTAGTTTCATAATAAGTCCAGCTTGCTCTTTCAAAAGATCAAATATTCTTTTTCCTTCTTCATAGCTTCCAAATGCTGTTAGAAATAATATCACATGTCAAATTTTGAAAAAAAGGCCACACATCAACTTCGCATTTTCCATTTGAAGACAACATCCCTTCCCATTTGATAGTCATTTCTTCGCAGCATGTGAAAAATATTGGTGACATGACCTATAACATTATTAAAACATATATAATAGGGGTGAGAAAAAATACTAATCACTATGGATTATGTCTCAGGAAACACACTAGAAACAAAATAAATAAATAAATAAAGCACGGTTTTATATGCTTTTTTTTCTTATAGTTATTCTTTATCGATGACAATCTGGTTCAAGACATGGTAGACATTGAAAGTGGACACCTCTCAAACTTTTAAACCATGATTCACCATATGTAAAATGACTAACTCTTACCACTTGACACAATCCCAATTAAATTGAAAAGATACTTGTTTATTGTTATTTAGAAATTAATTAAAAGTCCAAACTGTGAAGTTTAAGCATAAATTAAAGTAAATAACCTTCAATTTCTCTAGATGGAAAGCAGGGTTGATAATCTTTCGATGTTTCCGCCACTTCTCCCCTCATAATTCGCAAGTCCGGTGCCCAATAATTTGATAAGGGGGCTCAACTTTGGTTTCTCAAAGTCATTGATCCTATTAAAGACTTCTTTGATGTGATCAGGGTTCGTGATAATGACCTTTGGTGTGGGGCCTTCCCATAGAAAAGAATTCTTGCCTACACATGATTAGAGATGGTATGTGATATATAACTTACAATCAACTACTTAAGAAGGATTAACACAAATGGCTACGGACATAACATAAATACATTGGAGTACAGAAGGATTATATATAAATAAGCAGGGAAGATGCATTTAGGCAATATAAATTCACACCTTCATCCCAAGCATTGACTATTTAAGATGCAGTCAGATAAAGCCGTACTACAATTGGAATGTACGAAGACTTAATTAGACCGATTGAAACAAAAAAAAAAATTTAGAAAATTGATCAGTTTACTTCACTTTTTAATTTTCATTTGTGAAACTAAATCAAACTAAATCAACTTGATTAAATTAACTACACGTTTTTTATAACTTACTTATCTATTATTGAATTTCAACATATTATGGTTTTAATTAGACCTTTTAGATTAGTTTGTTATTTATCTCAATTGATTATACATTTTTTAAGAATGGGTTATTAAAAAAAATATAAGTTTTGCTAAGACTTTTTTGGGTCTGAGTTTAGTTAAGTTTGTTGTTTTTTAAAAAAATTTTCAAAAAACAAGTGATAAAAAAGTACTAGACTGAGCTAAACTAAACTAATATCAAAGAGAAAGTTAAGTGGATTAAGTGCCTCAAACAAGTAAAATACGTCCCTGCCGACTTTTCTATCACCTCAAAGTTTGTCCAGGCTACAAGTGGTCAAGAATCAAGACAACCCCCCGTATTGTGTAAACACAGTAAACTACTCCGCTGAAAGGGGAAAGTTAAATTTTTTATTTTTGGATCTGTGGGTCAATGACTAATGTCAGTAATCTTTCCCTTTCTTTTTTTCTTTTGGTCGAAACTAATGCCACTAATTTCGTGTGTTTGGAATGCTTAATTAGGTATGATAGTATAAATTTATACTATATATTATGCTTATACGTTGTTGTATACAATAATATATATAAACTTATACATCATAACTCCTTTATACATTAAAATACTATATAACTTTATACAGGATTAGAAGTTTATAAGAATTATTTTTTTAATGTATAAGGTTACTTTTATTTTTTAATATTTTATTAAAATAAAATAATTCTTAAATAAATAATAATAAATAAATATTATCAACAAATAATATATGATACCAATCTAGTTATATACAATAAAATAAAAAAAGTAATTATAATTAATAATTATTAAATAAAATAAAATATTAAATATTAAATAGAAATAAATATTTCAAATAAATAATAAATAATATGTAATTTATAAAAGTAAAGATCAATAAAAAAAATATTTTGAGTTAATATTTATTTTAAAATTAAAATTAAAATAATTATAATTAAAAATATAAAATATTAAAAATATGTAAAAGATTTATTTAATATTTATATAATTTATTAAAATAATAAACAATTATAAAATATTGAAATAAATCATATTTAAAATAAATTAAATTTCAATTAATAAATATTTATATAAATATGATATTAAAAAATTATATTTAAATCATTAATAAAAAATTATTTTATTTAATATTTAATTAAAATATTAAAATTATTTGTGAATAAATAGTAATATTATAAAATATAAAATATAATATCTTATACAGTGTTATACCAAATACTATATAGTATTAAAAATTTATTAGACTTATTTTATAAAGGTTATCCAGATCTTATACTATCATTCTTATTATTTTGCTAAACGGCCCTTAGCATTTTAAGGGATGGATTGCACGCAGAAGATTTGATTTATTGGGCCAAGGGTTTATGTGTTTTTTGTCCGGACGCACAAAAACACACAATAAATGTATAGTAATAATAATACAATGTATTATAATACATTCTTGCCCAATAAATTGCACGGTGCGATGCATTATATGATAGTACTAGCTCCCTTGTTAGCATTATGGTCAGGGAGCAAAAGTTTTGGGTCCAAATTTATTGGGCTTTAGGCGTTTTATAAGTCCCTTGAAGTGGGTTGGGTTTTGTTAGAATATACTTACTTGAACTCAGCCCACCTAGTGAAACCCTTGTCTAACATTGATGATCATTTTTTGCGGTAAATAAAAATGGATGGAAAGTCATGACCAAAAACACAAAAGGAAAGAATGGAAAGTCTAACTTGATGATTGAGTAAACACCTTTTTGGGTTTTTACATTTTGAAGTTAAATTCAGTATAGTCTTAGAAATTTTGAGAACAGTTTAATCTTAATACCTCAAATTTTAACGTCAATTTTATCATTTTTTGTCAAAATATTTAATAATTTTCATTAGATTTCATTTTAATTGACAAGTTAATGCACTGTTGTGTTATTTATTTGTTTTCTTGATTGATGAGGAAAGATAGTTTCTATCTGTAAACTCAAAATTACTGATGAATCGTGATGAAGATTTTAAGACTAAATTTAATGTTAAAATTTCTTTGAACATCAGATTAATATTAACTTCTTTTTATTTTGGTCATAAATTAATATTAACTTTTAAAATATTAGAATTAAGGGGGAAAATGACATTTGGTCCGAAGATTTCACTAGGTGGGCTCAATCATCAATGAATATAAACGCTGAGAAGTGAGAGAAACAAAAGAGTTGCACATACCAAATTTGCGGACAGTGTGATGGATAAAAGAGAAGACATGTGGTGCTACATCCTTGTCATCGGATAGATTCATGGGTTGTTGACACTTGGCACCTTCCTTGATCATCCTGAACATCTCCATGGAGTCACCAACCAAAACCCTGTACGGATTGCCTTGAAGTCCCTGCGACCTCAGCAGCCTCTCCAGCCTCTTTGGCCTCAGCCACAGCCAGTTCAGCAGCTTCCATGCCCATAGCAGAACCACAGGGACCACCACTATGATCAGAGAGCTTATTGCAGTTTTGGAAGACACATCCATGTGTCCTTAGGGGAGAGGAAAGAAAGGGACAGAAGATAAGAGAAGCAGAAGGAAAAGGAATGGGGAGTACTAGCTGGGGACAAGCACCGAAATTCTAGTCTAAGAGGTTCGTTGATACTTATTTATTTAGGTTGTTTTTGGTGGGGGTCGTTGTACCTAAGGGGCTTTTATAACTTTTAAAAGGGAGCATGCTCTTCTTATTGCTAAGATAAATAAATAAATAAAAGGGAAAAAAAGGGATAGATTTCAATATCTTAGTGTGGGTAAACATTCACATCTGAATTATATAGTACAATGGAAAAAGTTAATATATTGGTTTTTATATATTTAAACTAATAATCTATATATATATATATATATATATATATATATATGTATGTATGTATATTTGTTTACATAAAGTGAAAGTCTTGTATATTTATATTATTTAAATTTTTATAGAAATATAATTTAATTAATTTGATCATTGAATTATATGATACTTATATTGACAATTAAATATGTTAAATTTCAGAAAAATTGGAGAATAATAGAGATGTACTCTGATGATTGATATTTATTTGTATTTTCAAAACATATTATTCATTAAAATAAAGTGGTATAATAAAATATCAAATAATTTTTAAATGAAATAAATTTTGATATATGTGATCTATTTTGTAAGAAATTTGAATTCAACTGTTAGATTGGTGAAATTTTATAGCTATAAAAAGTTATTTTAAGGGTGTAAGTATGTCAAAACTTACATCTAGTGTAAATGGATATTCATCTTATATATATAGGAGCATATCATATGAGATGAGTGAATCTTGATAATTAGATCTTATACGAACGGTAAAGATTAAAATATAAAGTCATATGACTTTTTAAATAAGTATGTGAGTATTAATTACATTAATTAACTTTCATTCATCATCATCTATATATGGTTATACAATAAATTTGTTCCTCACTCTTATAATGAACCACTCCTTTTATGTGATACGTCCCTATATATATGTATGTATGTTTGTATGATGATTTAAATAGTGAGTGAGAGACTTAATTATATTTATTAATATGATAATATATGATTAAATGGTAATATAAAAGAGTTTATATTATTAATGTATTAAAATTAAATTCTTATATTTTTTTATTAATTGCTACACAAGTAATATTTTAAACTAATTTTTTCTATTCGGCAATATTCTAAAATAATTAACTTGATAGTAGATTTTTTTAATGATATAATATAATATAATTATATTAAATAATAATATAAAATCTTAGATCATTTTGTTCTGATCTCGATAAAATCTTGAAGTTTAAAGTGTATATTAAATTTATATAATAATTAAAATTAAAATATATAAAAAATTATCATTAATTATAAGGATTTAATTTTGATACATTGATAATATAAAAGTATTTTACACAACCATTCAATCATAAAATATCATAATAATAAATATGATTAACTTACAAGCTTATAATTTGAAAAGTTATGAAAATAAAGAGATTTAATCTAATGATAGTATATAGTCCTTTATCAAAATTTAACTCTTAAAATTAATATGTAAATGAAAATCTAAATTCGGCTCTTTCCTCTTTTGTCATTTGCGCCGAATGCTGATTACCATATGTGTTGCGAATTGCAGTGCTACGTTCCTTTTCTGTCATTTTGCACAGATGTGTTCCCATTGCTTTGTCACTGCTTTTCTTTTGGCGTTAATTGCCTTTCATAAACAAAGCATACATCGTTATGTTATGTCTTTTGCAGAAAAAGCTAGTTTGCTTGCGTAGCCCACCTTGTTTTTAATTCGTCGCTTTCGGAATCTGATGAATACCTTGCGTTTCCGCGATGTTAGTCACTTCATTATTGCTTGGTTGAACTTACATGAATTATTTGGATTAGCATCCTCTAAATTGAGATGATTATGAAGTGTATAATTGCTATCATATATAGTTTGCATCAAATGATTTAAATTATTTTATAGATTTAAATTTTGCAAATAAAAGATAAATGGGTGAAAATAAATTGTGTACAAACAACGTTTAAGAAACTAAATTGAAGATTGAACTAATAAGACTTTTAATATGATTTTGAATAATTTTTTTTGGGGAAACTTATGATTGAATTGAAAACTATTTATAATTAGTTAGATTTCAGTTTAATCAAATTTACTAGTTTTTTATCCAAAAAAAAAATTTACTAGTCAGTTGGGTTTCGATAAGTGGCGTTATTAAACTAAGCATCTCGAAAATCTAATAACACCGTCCAATCTAAAAGCTCAATTTTTTAAGTTTCATCGTTATTTTATGTTCTAAATTGCTATTATTTCATCCTCTCAAAAGATAATTATTTTGCTATCCTCATCATATTACAACCTATAGAATTTGGACAATGTACATGAAATTATAGTTCATACTCAGAATTGAGTTTTCTGACTAGAGAACGAATAAGTGGAACTGCCCCTGCCCATGATCAGGATGTCATCCACATAGATCAATATATATGTGACTAAATTTGTGGAGTTCTTGTTGTAGAGAGAAGGATCACATTGACTGCTTATGAAACCATACTTGTGAAAATAAATTGTGTACAAACAACGTTTAAGAAACTAAAGTGAAGACTGAACAAATAAGACTACTAATATGATTTTGATTAATTTTATCGGTAAACTTATGATCGAGTTGAAAAATATTGAATTAATGTTTATTTTGGTCTCTAGTTGCCAAAATGAGTCAAACTAATCCTTAACATTACCATAATGTCATCAAGGGTGCTCGTTGAGTAAAATAAATATTAATTCAAAAGGAAAATAAGTTAAAAAATGATTTTTAATGAATTTTATGAAACCTTTAAACATTTCATTTTTAACCCACAAGTTTAGAAAATCTTAGAAATTCCCGAATTTGAACTAAAATCCAAAATTTAGATTTTGATTGGTTGGGATTTTAATTTTTGTGATATTTTATTTGAATCCAAATTGGAGGTATTTCCTTATTTACATTTATGTTTTAAAGTTAATGGAGAGTAAAAAACATGAGGACATTAACTTGAATTATTGCCCAAAGATCTAAAAAAAACTATTATAGTGAGCGCTAGCGCTCATAGTAAGGTGGTGTAAGTGAGAAAAAAATATTCGCTTTAGTGAGCGTTGGTGCTCAAAATTTCATTAAAAACCTCATTTTCGGGGTTTAAACCATAAAACACATCCCCTCTACCTTTTTTTTTTTTTTTTTTCAGAAACTGCAATTCTCTCACCCTCTAACTCCATTTCTTCACCTTTTCTCAATTCTTACTCCATTTTCTTCCAATTTCTTCAACTTTAACTTGGAATCTTCCATCCTCCAAGCTTAAAGGTATGTTATCTTTCTAGTTTTGCTTCATTTCCTTCAAATTTTCCTTGTTTAGAGGCGGTTCTCTCTACTCAAGGGAGAGAAGTTTTCTATCTTGTTAGAGATGGATTTTGAGTATTTAGAGGTTCTAGAGGTTAATCTAGAGTTCTGTTTTTCATGTCAGATAGCGGTGTTATTTCGCTTCCAAGTGTCTTGTTTGTGCTATTCCTGTGTTCTACCCTTTCAAGTGAGTGGGTTTGCATCTGTAATCTCTATGTTGTGCATTAGAATTATTTTTATAAAAATATCATTTACTACTTGATTTTAAAGATTACTGCAAAGAAGTTTGAGGTTCCTGTTGGTTTGTATGTTTTAGAACTCCTGGTTTTAGAGCACGAAACTTTCTTTAATTTGATAAAACTCATGGGACCATTATTGTTGAACTGATTTTAGACAGAATTGATGATATATGTAATTATTAGAGACTTTTATGATAGTTTCAATGGATTCTGAACTGTTTATGTATATAATATAGTTTTATAACCATATATGAAGTTTAGACGAAAGATTAGAACTATGGTCTTAAACCCATTTATTTTAAAGTGTGATATTGAATTTCTGGTTTATGAAGAGTGTAATAGTTTGACATGTGAATTAGAAATTCAATCATAAGATTTTAGAGCTTGAATCTTCATGAAGTTCAGAACGGTGACAGCTACATATTTTGTTAACTTTAGAAATCACAAATGTTTATAAAAGGTGATCCCTTGGACATGATTTCATAGCCACAGTTATGCTAAAGTTAGACTTTAGAATTAGAGCTCACAGAGAATTAAAAAGGTTTTAAAGGTTTTCCGTTAGATGGATTTATTTAGTTAATTTAGATGGTAGCTATAGAGAAATAAACATTGAGTTAACGACGGAATTGATCGTTGTCCTTGATACCCAGTTGTCCCTAAAGGACAATCCCACATAGCAGAGGAAAATGGAACCTATTTAGGTGTCCGAAATTCGGTTCTTAGGAACTACAGAGTAGAGAAAATATTAGACTATGAATAACAGACATAATCAGATAATACTATTTCTCTAGGAGCTACTACACTATGAGCTTATATGATTTCAAGTAGGAAAGTAAATTGGGGAAATTACTTTTATTTAGTTTATGAAAAGATGATTTGAATATATATGTGCATACTTAATTATGTATGACTTTTGAGTATTATTAATGTTATTATGATTCTTTTTATGCATTGCTTCCTTGGTGTCTCATGAAAGGGGGTTCAGGTGAGGACTCACTCTTAGTTTGTAACGAAACTCACTTCTCTCTTCCTTCTTCTATTTACAGATCCAGAAGTGGCTAAGGTTATTCCAGCCACCATCATCCCAACGCACTAGAGTTTCAGTGGTGAGCTTCACTGAGGTGAAGTGTTTGTTGTTTATTTCTAGAAGTGCTCCAATATTATGCAGAGGGATCTTGGACCGTAGAGCATGTTTTAGAGTTCATGCATATTATGATGTTATCTTGACTTGTATTTATGAAACTTTACCTTTCGTAGCTAGTTTTGTATAAATAGACTTTATATATTATTATGTTGTTACTATAACTTCAGACTTTAGAGATAGATTATGAGATTTGATCCTGATTCTATGGCTTAATAACACGTAATTTGTATATAGAAAATGAATTATGTCTTAAATGAATCATAAATAACTATGCATATAGAGCATCACAGGTCACAAGGTTTACATGGGAATGAGATTTCTCATGTGCCGATTACGTGACCAAATCGGGTCGTGATATTATGAAACAACCATGGAGGCAATATTATTAAATAGTCATGGAGGCAATCTCTTTAAACAACCATAGTGGCAATTCTAGAAAACGGGACCTAGTTAGGTGCCTATAGCTTGTCCGCCAGGGATGAGGTTTGCCAGAGACCGGGCATTACTTTTTAGTTGATAGAAACAATTATTATACCTACGTATATAATTATCATGTTTAGAATACTGGTACTTCTGAGAGACAAAAGTCATGATTGATTCAATATGTATATATGTAAATATGAAGAATGCTTTGGATGCCTGTTTTATTATTATCATTAGTATTTTTGGTATTATTGCTATCTTTATGGTTGTCATTATGATTTCATACATCCTGTTGTTGTTGTCCTATGAAGGGGGTTACATGTGAGAATTCACTCACGAGTTTTAGATGAAACTCACCTCTCTCTTTTCTCCCATTACAGATATAGTAACGTTTGCGGTCTTCCAACCACCCTCTCTAGTAGTAAAGATGTCAGTTGGTGAGCCTCACTTCTGAGTGAAGCACCCTTTTTGTTGTTCTTAGATTGCTTCGTGTCAATGCGGGGGTCCCAGACCATAGAGTTAATTGCATGTTTTGCATCAAGATTTAGTAGACTTACACTGTACTTATATGAATATAGTTTATTTTGTATAGAGAGCAACTTATTATGTTTTGTATTTTAGAGACAGATTTAGAGTTGGCTTATGAAATTATTATTCATGCTGATCTTGTTTTCAAAAGAAAGATTTATATTAGAATGAAATTATGCTTTAATTAAACAGATTTTATTATTAAACTTTGCATATAGAGAGACTCAGAATTCACGAGGCTTATGTGGGAATAAGATTCCTCATATGTCGGTCATGATCCAAGTCAGGTCGTGACAGTTACAACTAGAAATTTGTTTGAAACTTCAAAGCTTGGGTCTGCACCATCTATATGTCTTCATTTAGAGAACAATTTTACAAATGCATTATTCATATCCAATTGTTGGATGAACCAATGATCGGTGATTGCTATGGTAAGAACTATAAGAATAGTAAAGTTTTACCCATTGGAGAAAATGTTTCAATAAAGTCATGTCCAGGTTGTTAATGAAAACCCTTAGCAACTAGGCAAGCTTTATACTTTTGGATACTTCCATCCAAATTTTGTTTCACTTGGAAAACCCATTTCCAGCTAATAAGATTCTTGCCGTGTGATAAGGTGGTCAGTGACGAGTTCCATTCGCAAGAATAGCATCAAACTCAGATTGCATGGCAGCCTTCAAAATTTGCTAACTTTAATGCACTTTTGACTGGCTTTGGTTCGTTTCTGCTAGATAGATTTTGGGTTTAAATATGCCATTTTTGGAGCAAGTGGTCATGGAATGGTTGTTAATATAGTGGTAATTTGAGGAGGTGGTGTAACTTGAGAGGAATGAGAAGGTGAGGCTGAAGCTAAAGTTGAGGGAACTATAGAAGGTGATGCGAAAGTTGAGGCAGAAGTTAGTAGAATGGTAGCCGATTGAGGTGGTGAAGGAGGTGCAATATCTATGAGAGGCATCTTTTGAAGTACATTGTGGATTAACATAAACGAAAGGAGGTACTGAATTAGACGTTGCAAGAGGGCATGCAGTTGAGGTTGCAAATGGAAAGCATTGTTCATCAAAAACAACATCTTTTGATATATAGAATCTACACTAGGAGCTAAACTTTTGTACCCATGATGGTTAGGGCTATAACTCAAAAAGGTACACTCAACACTTAAATATTACAAAGAGAAGATTTGATGAAACCAAGTATTGGTTCTTCTCTATGCTTAAATGCGCATTCTTAGCTTGGTATCCAAATGACTTGCACAAGTTAGCTTTTATAGAGGAGATGCATCTCATATGCTTTAAATGAGGTTGCAATTTGTCAATGAGAACATGCAAAAAAGCTAAAATTCGCCACCCACACTTAGATTACGTTGTCTGGTAGGTTGACTGAGAGCTCATCACTAAACATTGCAATGAATATAATGCACACCTACTTCTGAGTTAGCTACATGTAGCTCATGGCTACATTTGACTTTTGTGGCCAAAGCAAGAAAAACAAGCCACATTCGCATAATCAATCTCCACCTTTGCTTGATTTTCATAAAGTTACTGAAGTCGCCTTTTCTAAAATGCCCATAAAGGCAAACTCACATATTGTGAATGCTAGCTAAGTTCAAGCAATGCTTGAACTTAGCTATCGTGATTGACTTCATCAACATATCTGCTAGATTGTCTGAGGTACCAATCTTCTTCATTCCAATGACACCTTGAAAAATAATCCCCCGAATAAAATGGTACCTGAAGTTGATATGTTTGGTTCTCTCATGATATATTTGATTTTTGGTCAAATGTATGGCACTTTGGTTATAACAATAATTAATTGTAACATTTTGTTCCAAGTCCAAATTGCTTACCAAACTTCTGAGCCAAATGGCTTCCTTTACTACTTCTCCTGTAGCCATGTATTAAACTTCTGCAATGGATAATATAGTAGTAGATTATAAAATTGATTTCCAAATAATTGCACTACCCAAAAGCGTGAAGACATATCCTACCAGAGATCTCCTTTTGTCAACATCTCTAACATAATCAGAGTCAATGTAACCAATAGCATTACCACCTGTGTTAGAACTCTTGTCATATACTAAGCCAACATCCACAGTACTTTGAAGTATAGTTATCAGACTCGACCTGGTAATCAACTTGGTTAAGGCACCGGGTCATTGGTTCAACCAATGAATCATTGGCTAAACGGTTAAATTGGATTTTATTAAAATAATATATAAAAATATAACTTAATATAGATATATGTATATAACTAATGGAGTGATATCACAACATAGCAACCCGGCCTAGTGTAGTGGTTCAACTTTTGTTCACCAATGCAGGCTAGGTTTGATTCTCACTTATTGCTTTTTTTCAATTAACTAGGATTTACAATATAGGTTGGCACGTGCTTTAGACTTTAGACTAAGTTGCAGGATGGTGCAGGCTAGTTTGGCACGTGGTCTAGAGCAAGGATAGGTTTGGCACATGGTTCCAAGTAAGTTATAGGACATTAGCAGGTAGGCGGGTTGGGCGTGTGGAACGAGGTGCTAAGTCCATTTTGCATGCGATTTGGACATTACTGGTTGGTTCGCCCCAACAGAGCTTAACCATGTTTGACCGGTTTAATTGTAAGTTCAATCCAACTAGAGAACAAACTGGACTAGTGACCAGCTCATTTGGTTGAGCTGGCCGCCGTCTATGCTTTGAAGATATCAAAATATCCATTTACTGTTTGCCAATGCATTTTGTTAGGATGCCCCATATATCTGCTAACAACACTAATGACATGTGAAATATTTAGTCGAATGCATACCATAGCATACACTATGCTTCAAATTGCATTAGCATAGGGAATGTGTAATATCCGTTCATCCTCTTCAGCTGTAGTGAATGTGTAGCTGATAATCTAAAATGGGTTACCAACGAGGTACTCAAGGCTTTGCATTTTGCATTCTAAAGCTCTCAAGTACTTTTTTGATATGCTTTTTTTGAGACAAATATAATTTGCTAGCATGCCGATCCCTGAATTTCCATGCCCAAAATCTTTTTAGCTGCACCTAAGTATTTCATTTCAAATTCACCACTGAGTTGGTCCTTCGGCTTCTTAATCTCAAACATACTCTTAGCAGTAATGAGCATGTCATCAATATAGAGAAATAAATAGATAAACGAACCATCTAGAGTTTGATGATATACACAACAGTCATAGTCACACCTTAATTAATCATAACTTAACATAAAAATGTCAAATCTCTTATACCACTAGCAAGGAAATTGCTTTAAGCCATATAATGACTTCCTTAAGAGACAAACATGGTCCTCCTTGCCTTGAACAATAAAACCTTTTAGTTGATGCATGTAGATCTACTCTTCAAGCTCACCATGAAGAAAAGACATCTTGACATTGAGCTGATCAAGCTCTAAGTCAAACAATGCAACCATAGCAAGCAACACATGAATGGAGCTATGTCATAACAGGATAGAATACTTCATTAAAATCTATTCCTTCCTTTTGGCTAAAACCTTTTGTAACTAAGCGTGCTTTGTACCGAGTCAGTTCAACTCTAGAGGATCTTTTCTTTTTCTTGAAGATCCATTTACAGCCAACGACTCTATGTCCTTTAGGTGGTTTCACCAACTCCCAAGTTTGGTTCCTATAAAGGACTTCATCTCTTCGCTCATCGGAGCAACCCATTGTGTAGACTTTTCACTCAAGATAGCCTCACGATATGTGGTAGGATCTTTGGATTCCATATCCTCTGCCATGATAATACGAAAGAGACTATGTCTGCATGACTATGCCTCTATGATGTTTTATTTGCCTTTTTTCTCTCTCTCTAGTGAGGCTATATTGCTGCAATTATTATCGTGCACCTATAGCTTCAACAACATCTTGTTCTTCTTCTTGAATGAGCTTATCAGAAGCATCTTCTTGCATCTGCTTTAATGGTTCAGCTTCAAACTCCACCTGTTTACTAGCATCTTGGTCTTTTTTTGCATCGCCAACCTCCTTATTTAGATGAAGCATGGATGATTCATTGAACTTGACATCTTTGCTGATTATGAATTTGGATTACTTAGGTTCAATACACCACAATCTATAACCTTTCACCCCAATTGCATGTCCGAGAAATATGCATTTTAGTGCTCTTCGCTCAAGCTTTCCATAATCAATATGAACATATGCAGGACATCCAAAAATTCTCAAATTCGAATAATCAGTTGGAACATGGACTATACCTCAATAGGAGTCTTCAAATCGATCGTAGTTGACGAAGACCGATTCACCAAATAGCAAGCCAAGTAATAGCTTCAGCCCAAAAATCGTTAGACAAATCGACATTTGAGAGCATGCGCGAGCACTCTTGAAATAGCTCTATTCATATATTCAACCACTCCATTTTGTTGCGAGTCTTCTCACAGTATAATTCTTACTATATCTTTATTTTTGCAGAACTTATTGAACTGACCTTTAAAGAACTCCAAGCCATTATCCTAAGGCGCTTGAATTTCTTGACGATATGGTTCTCAATTAGCGCTTTCCATTTCTTAAAAATATGGAATACTTCATTCTTGTGTTTCAGAAAGTAAACTCATACCTTCCTTGAAAAATCATCAATAAACGTCAATAGGTATCTAGCACCACTTTTGACGAAAGGGCACATGGCCCCATAAGTCAGAGTGGATGTAATCCACTATACCCTTAGTCCTATGGATAAGCGTTGAACTTGACTCTGGTCTCTTTTCATAGACACAGTGTTAACAAAAGTCAATCTTCCCAAGTTTGTGATCATTTAGCAAGCCACACTTGCTCAAAATTGACATTCTCGTTTCACTCATATGCCCCAGACGCATATGCCAAAGACAAACAATCTCTCTAAATCAAATGAAGATGATACCTGAGGCACTGCCAATAATTATACTTCCTTGAAGTAAATAAATACCGTTGACCAACTTGCCTCTAATCACAATAAAAGCACCCTTGGAGATTTTTAAAACTCCTTCTTTAGTAGAATACTTATAACCTTGAGAATCGAATATGCCCAAGGATATAAGATTTTTCTTTAAGTCTGGAATATCCTGAACATCATTAGTATTCTCACAACTCCAGCATGCATTTTAATTTGGATTGCTCCAATGCCAATGACCTTACAGAGCATATCATTTCCCACAAGGACAACACCACTATCAATTGACCGGTAAGTTGTAAGCCAATTCTGGTTTTGACACATATGGTAGGAGCAACTAGAATCAAGCATTCAAATATCACCAATTGAATGGGTTAATACTGTGAGAACATTAGCAGTACTTCTAGCAACACTTGTTGTATCACTTGAATCTTTGTCCTTTTTGTCTTTGAGCCTCAAACATTATGCCTCTTCAGTGTCTTCCTTCTTGCAACATCGACACCTGCCTTTATGATGTCTAGACTTAGATCTAGACTTTTCTCTTACTACTCGATCTAATCTCCTTTGACCTCCCTCAGCGACCAAGCCAATGCAGTATCATCATGACTACTAGTGCCATGCTCCATTTTGTCGTGATTTAAAAGTACGGATTTAACTTCATCAATTTTGAGGCTTTCACGACTATATATAAGAGTTTCATGAAGGTTCTTGTAAGAAAGAGGTAAAGAACAAAGCAACATCATTGTCTATTGTTCACTTGGAAATTTCTCGTCCATATTTTTTAAATCTGTGATGAGTGGCATGAACTTAGCCATGTGAGACGGATTAATGTTCGTTCTCCATACATAGCATATGCAGAATGTTGTCAAACACTTGAGAACTACCATCTTAGTCATATATAATGACTCCAACTTGGTCCATAGTGATTCTATTGTTTTCTCCAAAAGGACCTCCTAGCACATCATCTGTAATATATAACTGAATAATAGAAAAAGCCGTTTGATCGATATTTTCTCATTTTGAATCCTTCATTGTGTCCGGCTTTTTTTCCTTAGTAGAAAGTGCTGTTTTTACACCTTGTTTTACAAGAACAGTCATCATATAGACCTTTCACATTTTGAAATTAATGTGGCCATTAAACTGTTGAATATCAAATTTTGCAGTAGATATTTTTAAACAAATTAGCATAGAACTTGATAAGAACTCTGATACCAGTTTATTATGAAATGGTGGGCCCAAAAGACACAAAAAGTAGTGCAAAGTGAATATGCAAAAGTGTAAAATAAGTGACACTAGGAATTACCATGGTTCAGCAAATAGTCTACATCCATGGGTAAATGTGACAACCAAATATTTTACTATGAAAATATGATGGAGATACAAAAGTGGTAACAATCCACTCAAACCAAACCCCTAATAATAGGGATACAAAAGTACACTCCACCTTAAGTCAAAGTCCCAAATACACACAAAATACTCATAGTATTTTCTCAGATGTATACACCAGGACTTAAAATATTACAAAGAGAAGATTTGATGAAACCAAGTATTGGTTCTTCTGTGCTCAAATGTGCATTCTTGGCTTGGTATCCAAATGACTTGCACAAGCTGGCTTTTATAGAGGAGATGCACCTCATATGCTTTAAATGAGGTTGAAATTTGTCAATGAGAACATGCAAACAAGCTAAAATTCGCGCACATGCTTAGATTAGATTGTCTGGTGGGTTGATAGAGAGCACATCACTAAACATTGCAATGAATGCAATGCACGCCTACTTCTACAAGTTAGCTACATGTAGCTCATGGCTACATTTGACTTTTATGGCCAAAGAAAGAAAAACAAGTCACATTCCCATCATAGCTAGCATGGCTAATGTAGACTCTACAATGTGCCTATGCTTTCTTTCAATGATGTCATTTTGATGATGTGTATGTGTGCAACTAAGTTTGTGTGTTATGCCAAACTTTTGTAAGACTGATTTGAATAGCCTGAAGTCTCTTCCCCAATCAAGTTGCGCAACCTTGATTTTAGAACCAAGTTGAAGTTCAACTTTGAAAGTTTTGAAAGTTAGAAACACCTCCAAAGCTTCAGGTTTATGCTTAAGAAAGAATATCCATGTATACCTAGAGTGAACTTCAAGAAGTGACATATAGTAATTGAAACCATTAGAGGAAGTAATTGAATCTGGCCCTCAAGTCAATCACTACTAATTCAAGAGGTGCACCATAGATCTATTTGATAGTTGAGAAGGCAATTTGAGTTAGCACTTGCACAATCATGACAATAGTTATTTGCATAGTCAAGATTTACAGAGATATTACAATTTTTTAGAATTCGAATCACATCAGGAAATCTTAAGTGCCACAAAGTGACATAAGCAGAGGAGTTTACAATAGAACTATTACTAGATACAACATGATTTATTCAATGTAGAACCAAAAGGAATAGACAAAACTAAACTAGAGTAAGCAACAAGTGTTGGCTTCAGGTGCATATCTCCAAAGGTATAAAGGCCTTTTGAGTTGGTCAAACCCTTTAGCAAGAATTCCCTCATAATATGTGATTTTACATAGGGTGAAATTGAAAAAATAAATATAAATACTCAATTGTCTCAAGCAAATTTACTTACAATCAATAAGTTCTTTGTTATAGTTCGCACATGTATCAGATTATGTAATTTAAGAGTCATGTAAAGTGCAAGTGTTGAGGTGAGGGTCGAAGTATCGATGTGAGAAATGCTGAAATAGTCAGACACCTATGTCATTTCCTAAGTAGAGCCTATCTAAACCATTGAATTCTGTCATCTGCATTAGTAAGAAAAATTCTAAGAAAATATCAAATCTTGGCAAGTTATTTTTATGGTGAATAGTTATATGACATAATTTGATATTTTCTTAAAATTCTTAGTTATTAGTATAAAATTATTTTATATTATCAACGCATAGAAATGAAAGGCTTTTTCACCAAAATAAACAAAAAAAAAATATTATTTACACAAATAAATAGAAAAAACATTTGTTACATTAATGGGCCAAAATTATGTGCGCGAATACACAAGGGGCCCCTGCGTATTCATATTCATATTCATTTTGAATATGCAATGAATACACAAGGGGCCCCTATGTATTCATATTCATTTTGAATACAGGGTCCCTTGTGTATTCATGTGCAAACCGGTTACGCAAAAGCCCCTTGCATATTCATGCTTATCCTGGTTGCGCAAAGGATCCTTATGTATTATTTGTTTTTACAACTCGCTTTGGAACCTTACATATTCGGTTGCCATTTCTATTTAAACCTTTGTTCACTCCATTTGGTGTGTGAACTGTTTTTGTGAGAAAATGGCGGAGTGTTTCATACTTGTTCATTATGATGGAAAAATGGAAGACACAACAAATGAAAGAGTGAGATTTTATAGTTAGAGACCAGTTGGTGTCATTGTTAGTCCATCTATAAGTTTTTTGGAGTTGCAAGGAAAAATAGTTGAGCAAATAGGTCCTCACAAATGGATTAGCCAGATGTTTTATAGAATACCTATATCATTTGGGGGTGTGGTAAAGTATAACTGCATTCCCATCTATGGTGACAATGAAACGACTCTCATGTTTAAATTCCAAGCTCGATTTCCAAGGTTCGAATAATGGAAATTTTCATCGTTCTAGAAGATTGTGACTTGAGCTCTGCGGTTCTACTTCTTTTACATTCAGTTAATGAAACCCTTAATCCGCCCACCTGAAATTAAATTACAAATTTGTTACATTCTGTGAACACCATATTTTGTACCATTTTTATTTTTTTATTTCATTTATTTGTTTATCCATTTGTGTCCATGTTGTTTGTTTATTGCATAAAAAGGCAGTCCTAGCAAAATAACCCATTCTAATTTCCTTTCAGCCAACATAAAATGATCCATTTTCAGCCCAATTCATTTCAGTCCATTTAAGCTTACTAGCCCATTTTATTTTATTGTTCCAGCCCCCATTTCAGCTCAAATAAAAATAAATAAAAAATAGAAAAATAAAAATAAAAAGAAGTTTGCAAGTCCTGTGGCCGCTAGCCGTGATGCACGAAGACAAGAGGGAAAAAGGGGCCGTTAGCGTGACACGCAGAGCAAAAGAGAAAGGAAATCAAGAACTAAGTGGTAACATCATCATTATGCTCTTCTTCACCATTTTGCTAAAGGATAAAATTATATTTGGTGATGAGTTGGGATCTAACACCAACTGAAAAGATGGAATCAGCAATAATTTCATTTGACTAACAACACCATATATACATCCATCATCAACGGAAAAAGGGGGGAGAAAAATTTTCAAAATAAACAAGTCAGCAAAATTTCCAATCAATCAGCATAAATTCAAACACCAAAAATCAAAAGAAGACATTCGGATACATCAACAAGCCAACAGGAAGAAATCCCAAAAAATTCCAGCAAGACAACCCAGGAACAAGGTAATTCCATCAGCAACAGTATCATCATCATCAAAAATTAATACAAAAAAAGAGAGGAGAAGAGGAGAGTGGCGGTTTCCGCTCTCCCAGCCGCGGCCTCACATCATCATCATCATTGAGTCTAGTCTCGTGCATGCCTTCCTCCGCTCCACTCCAGCCACCACTGCTCGAACCTCCACACGCGTCCTCGCGATGGAGCCTGACTTCGCGGAGTCCAGCCATAAGGCTTTCCTCTTTGGCCCGGTACAACCTATTGCACACCTTCAGATCCCAGCCATGACCAGACCTCCGTGAACGCGTTCTCTCCCTCCGATCTGGACACGTTTCAACCTCCATCATCCGCGGCTCCGCCGCACGAAGCTTCCTCCTTCCCTCCGCCAGACCTCATCTTTGTCCCGCCACCCACAGCCTCACCGGTTTCCTTCGATCATCCTCCGAAGCTCCTCCGAACCCAGCCGCCACGAAATCGGCCGGTTCTCTCCTTCAGTCTGAAGCTTTCCTGAACCTCCGCGCCACTATGATCCCTACAACGCTGGCCACCACACTCCTTCCTTCCCGATCTCAGGCCGCGCTCCTTCCTTCGCGCACCTCGCCTCGGATCAACCGTGAGCCACCAGCCGCCATGGTCTCCTCTGCCTTCGATCTGCCACTCAGGCCTCTTCCTAGCGACAAGCCCCTTCCCCCGGCGACTCACTTCCCTTTCGCGATCTCCTCCCTCCCTCGACCAGCCATCACCGCCACCCTTAGCCCATGCCACCGCGATCTAAGCCCCGACGTCCCCTCTCCTCCGCGCGTTTCCTTCCGCTTCCCGGTCTCGTGATGCACTAGCCGTGGCTCACTGACACGCCGCGCGGTGAGCTCCACTTCACCTTCTCAACCCCGCTCTCTCTCTCTCTCTATCTCCCCTTCTCTCTCTCTCATGCTCTCTGTATCTCACTATCTCTCTCTTTCTATTTCTTTTGTTCCTTTCTTTTAGTGTGTGGTGAGTGCATCTAGAAAAGAAAGAGAGAAATCCGTGTATATGCATGTGTGGCGGTGAGAGAGAGTTTGTGTGTATGTGTGGGTATTATGTTGGGGGTTGAGGATTAAAGAGATTAGGATGATGATATTATTATTATTATTATTATTATCAGATTGCTTATTTATTTGTTCTTGTATTAGATTTTGATTTTGCCTTAGTTTTTTTTTAAAAAAAAAAGAAAAAGAAAAAGAGAGGTTTTGTTTAGTTTGATTCAAAATAAATTCTTGAGTAAAGAAGGTTTATGAATTATTCAAGTGATTTAGTTATGTGAAAATAAAAAAAGGGGTGGTTTAAATGTTTATGTTATTTGTGTGAATTTTGTGCTATAAAAAAAATTAGATTTGTTAGTTTAATCATTTTGTGAGTTTATGTGTTGTGTTTAAATTAATTGTATAATTGCATTCATGAATTAATTTTTTTTAGTTTAATTACTTTTTATATATGTATGTTCGTTTAAATTAATTGTGTGTTTTTTATGTGTTTACAATTTAGTTTAGTCAGTTTCTATGGAAATAGGAGCTTGCAAAAAAAATAAATAAATAAAAATGATATTTGATCCACGCAACAACTTATGATTTTGATGTATGATTCATCATCCTCAAGTTTCATAAGAAGGTAAGGGTTTATTGTATAGTTCACGCTATCCTAAATCCTATGCAAAAATGAATTTTAATTTCTTCATAAAATCATTTTCAAAAAATAAAAAATCAACCAACACATTTCCATTCTCTTTTAATTAAAATCAATTAACACATACTCATTTTCTACAGAACGACGTGGCTTTGAGTTCCTCATTGCACCAGAGGTACGTCACGTAGCAAACAATTATCAAGCCAAAATTAATTTTTCATTAAATTGTGTTCTCATTTAATTCTTATTTTTTTATTTCATTTCATTTTATTTTATGTTTGTATATAATTATGATTATTTAAGGGAAAATTAAATATTATTGAAATTATAAACAAATTTGCATAATGAGCTCTAGGGTAACCGTATTATACGGATGTATTAGGGTGCAAGTGGGATTAAGTTTCCACCCTTCTCTAATCATAATCAGTCAGAACCTCAAATCTTTTTAAAAAGACCAGTTTACAAATTAAAAAGGTTTTCCAATTTTTCCAGAACTAAAATTGGTGGCGACTCCTATTTTATTTATTATTTCAAAATCAGTCGACATCCTCGTCGTCGCATGTGCCCTCAGGGTACGTTGTGACACATTCAAACAAACAAAATTATAAATAAATAAATAAATAAATAACTCATTCTCATCATAAAATGTATACCTCGAGGCTAGAGGAAATGTGATCCCATGGTCCTGTCCAGGGTGTAAACCAAGGATCTGATAGTGTGCCCAAGATAGGCAATGCTGCACATCTTATAGAGTTAGCAACTGGGGTTTCATACCCTGACAAAGACCAGGAGATATGCAAGCATCGCTGATCCACGCTGTAATTGCCTCGCCAAAATCTCGTAGCAGGGCAGCCACTTCAAGTGGACACACAATGACGACTTGTCTGGACATAAAAGCCGCCTATCAACACCAACAAGTATGCCTGGGTCCACCGCTAACGACAATCTTAGATGCATCGAAGGGAAGGTCAGAATGCCTGAATGTGTCGTTAAGCCAAGTTAACTTCACAGAGGACCCATGTTTGTGCTAAGGCTCTGGCACCACACCTAACAAGTCCCAACATATATCCCAAACACTCGTTGGCGCCACTTTTCCCATGCGCCGATGTTCTCACTAACGCGGCACCATCAATCTGCAATCCAAGCTACATAGCCACGTCTTGGAGAGTGATAATATACTTTCCATATGGCAGATGAAATGTATGAGTCTTTGGGCATCATCTCGCTACAAGGGCACTAATGAGCGCCGAGTCGTAATGGCAACTTCCCAGAATCCTGCCTACAGATAGTACTCCATCCTGGATATGGAGCTAGTGCGCCACATCGCATGAGGTCAATAGGTTATAAATTTAATTAACATGATAGTGAGTATCAACCAAGACTAAATAAATCACAAAACTTATTAACAAAAAATAAACAGGTATTAACTAGATACTTTTTTTAAATAAGTAAGTTCTATAAATATTATTTTTAAATAAGTAACGACTACATATATATATGTTTTGAAGTTCTATAAATATCACAATAATTATAAACTAAATACTTTTGATTCAGCCATGAGCCTACCTAAATATAAAAACTAATTAACTTTTTAAATTTACAAAAAAACTACCTAATCTTAGACTAACTAATTACTAGATAAAATATATTGTTCAACTAAACTAATGACTAGATTTAAAATAAATTGTTCAACTAAACTAATGACCAGATAAAATAAATAATTCAACTAAATTAATTACTAATTAATATACATTATTCAACTAAACTAATTACCAAATAAAATAAATTGTTAAACTAAAATATTTACTAGATAGAATAAATAAATAAATGTTGTTTCTTAAAGTATAAATTGAAACTAACTATATTATATGAATTTTAATTTCTAAATCAATCCATATAATAAACAAGTTTCGCTTAACTTTGTTGAACCCAAATTATCCTAATAACTAAACTAAACCAAACTAAAGGTAGCATTTCGAATGAACACAAAACTAAACTAAAACTAATTAGACATACATATATGAAACTAAACTAATTAAAATTGAAATAAAAATAACAATAAAGGTTAAATAATAAAGAGATCAAATACTTGACAATCGAGTTTGGCACTAATATATGATCATCATCTAACCAAGAAAGTTTGCCATCGTCTAAGAGGCTAAAAAGACAAGATTCTTTGTTATCACGAATGAAAAATTGTGAAAAAGATGCGCAAATGACGGGCCGATGCGTATTCATATATATAGTGGCGTGAATACGTAAGGCGTTGCAAAGCCAGCATGAATATGCAGGAGCCTTTTGGCTTATAGCTTTACGTATTTGTATGTATAAAAAATGGTTTATATTAATTAATGTTTTTTTTATTTATTCGCATAATTAATGATTTTTTTTATTTTAAAAGGATAAAAAATCCAGAAATGAAATTGTTATAATATATTACATAAAGGATTTTGCTAATCAAGTAATTAGTGTCTTAGGACAATGATTAAGGTTACAAAAAATGCATGTTTGTTATTGAAAAATGAGATTATTATGTTTTGAAGATGTGTGGTTCACCAGAAAACTTTCAAACTTACTTATAACATTGTCCTAAGATTAAGGAACTAGCTAGTCACAATGACTGCAATAGTGTTTTACCTTAAAAAATGTTATTTGCACATATGAGCATTAAACATTTGTTCACTCACTTCATCTATCATTTGATGAATGAATCTTATTTAATTGGAGTCCACATTCCATTTAATAGTGAATGAAGCGTGATGGCATGATATTCTATGTTCTATGAGTATAAATAATACAACACTTTCCCTAAATACATTGATGAATAATATGGTGTTGTTGACATTAACTGAGTCAGAGTGATTGCAGAAACAGAAAACGAAAAACAAAAAACTAGCTAGTCACAGTGACTGCAGTATTGTTTTCCCTCCTTGGAGTTTAGTTAGAACTTTCGTACTAATGCAAACTCGTTTTGGGGCACAGATCAAGGAGGAAAAGAGGGAAGTTTATGGAAGAAGTAAAGTTTGAAAAGTTCCATACCAAACAAAAAAAGGTTGAAAAAGTTCCATTATTATATGCTTCACGCGTCATGTAAATTGAGTTTCTTCTTTTGACTTTTATACTCCTTGATAGCTATTTGAGCTTTGCTGTTTTGAAACATTGATTGCTATCATTATTGCCCCTCAACTTAATTTTACTTTTCTTGATTTTGCTGAATTTTTTTTTTTATGAACTGAATCTTTTGTTTATTTGATTTACAGGACCTAATCATTAGTATACTTCGTTACCTTTGTGGAATTTTACTTCGACTTCCTATGAATTTAGTGGTTTTGTTAGTCACTTGCATTGAAGTTTTGAATATTTTACTTAAGTAAATGTTTAAAGTTTCTGAATTACACTTTCAGCTTATTCTCGAAAATAAGGGTATGTTTGGTTTCAATTTTTAGTTTTCAGTTTTCATTTTTAATTTTTTAATTTTTAAGATTTTATAAAGGAAATATTGAAAACTGGAAATAAAAATTGAAAATTGAAATTTATAGTTTTCAGAATTTTTAATATTTATTTTATAAAATCTAAAAAATTAAACAATTAAAAATAAAAACTGAAAATTCAAACCAAATAGCCATTATTTCAACATTAATATTCAAGAGGGAGACACTTCTTTTTTTTTTTTCAATAAATATTGCAAGTACATATGCTCGATCAACCCACAAAGGAAGGGGAGAGAGAGAAAAAAAAAGGGGGCATAAAGGAGAAATGAAAATAATACATCTTTGTTAATTAGTATGCCTAAATTATTATAATTTAAAATTTTATAAAAATAAGAGACATTAGATACTGTGTAAATTATAACTCATCTTTGTAAGTAACATTTTAAATTTAAAAATTGTTGGACTAATTGTTTAAAGATATATATCATCACTCAAAAGAAATAGCAGAAGTACAACTTCAAAACAACAACAACAATCAACAACAATCAGCAAAACATAAGAAACCAATATACTACTCAGACCATACTTCAAATATGCACTTTAATTATCAGAAAAATTCCGAAATAAGAAAGTTTATATCACTTTCAAAGCAAATGAAAATTTATGTGATAGATTATTTTTCCAACCGAAATTCCTCGATCTGATAAGTATTAATATAAATGCAACTCATGTTCATCATCGCGTTCCATCACTTGGGAAGTATTAATATTGCGGGGTTAAGATTGGGAATGGAAGGACACGAATCAACGTCTTGAAGGTTCCTTGAAGTGTGCTTTCTAGAAAAGTATATGTCATGATAATTTGGTGATGCACACAATGTGTTTAAATTCAGAGTTCAAACATGTCATTTTCTTTGCAGGAGTCTTCAAAGATACGCAACTGAACAAGTGTCACTTTACTTTAATTAATGTCGGATTTCTAAAAGGAAATCTATTTCTATTCAAAATGATCCATCTGTTGGGGATATTAGAGAGCGTTGCTGTGTCTATTAAAAGACTTTAACTTCGGCGACAAAAAATTTGAAAAGCAAAATACATACAAGATCCATCAATTAAGGAATTATCTGTTGACTGTTAAAGATATACTCAACGGCAAGCATGAGCAAAACCAATCTTTTTGTTTTACTTCTCTACAAAGTTGTTGATAAATTATGCTTGTAAGATTTACATTGCTTTTATTTATTATAATCTTAAAATTTTAAATAAACATTATCAATGAATTTTATTAGAGAAATAGCATTTTAGTACTCCCTATTGAACTATAACCTATATGCATTTTACTCTTGATTGAAAATGCACAAATGGACGCTCTGACCTTTTTTAACTACAAATCGAACATTTGTTAACTTTTTTATATATCATTAATAAAAATAACTCACATTTAAAAAGTTTAGGGTATCAAGTTGTTTGTTATTTTTTAGTTTAACATATTGATTACACCTAATGACTTATAGTGCATGGTGGCAGTGTACCTATTTTTCATTATAATGAGCAAAAATTCTATCCAATAGAAAGGATAAAGTACAGATTAAAGTTCAAGGTTTGCTTTGCACTATTTTAAAAATTTGAAAATAAAGTATAAAAAATGTATAGTTCAAGTGATAAAGTACAATTTTTTTTTCCCATTTTATTACTCTTGAGTTTTTAACTAGACTCACGAATTTGAACTTTGCACCAAATCGAATTTGTGTCCAATGTGTTTTATGTATTGGTTTATGGTGACTTCTTACGTGAAGGAGTGTAATTTTCTCACCACCATGGTGATTGAATTAGTGAAATGACTTCTGACCTTCAACTTATTTTCTTTTTCTTCCTTTTGTCCCAATGCACACGCACCTCTCTCTCTCCCTCTCCCACTCCTAAGGCGACGTTGCTCATTAATCAATATTGGGATTTCACCCAAAGTTTTATATCTGATAAAATTAGCAGCCTTGCAAGTGTTTTGATATACAAAGATTGCTCAATTTAGATTTAGATGTCTTTTAAGAGTGGGAGTGATCTATATGAGTAGTCTTGTAAATGTTTAAAGATTGCTCAGTTTATATGTCTTTCAAGAGTGGAAATGATCTATATGAATAGTCTTTAGAAGCTGTCAATGTGATGAAATATTTATAGGGATAATTTGTAATTTTAGCTATTCAAAAGTTGCATACAGTGAAAGATTTGTAACTCCCTATAGGAGTCATTGATGTACAAGTTAAAACAAAATTATCTTCTTGTATTGTTTCCTCCAACGAAAAAGTGTTATTTTTTCATTCCATTTGCTTCTGATGCCCAACAAACAAGTACAAGAATAAACAGATGGGAAGACATCACACATTATTAGCCGACCAGGAGAAGTAGCTAATTATATATGATAGTATTTATTAAATTTATGTTTTCAGTTTTAGCTATATTACTTTACAAATATAATAATAATACACATACGTTGTATGCTTTTTTATTTTGCAGTTGGTTTCATTGTCCCATATTTTAATCAAGGTTAATAAAAAGACTTTATGAATAGTTTAATGACAAAAATGTTTCAATATCATAAGCTTAATTTCTTAACGTTGGAGGTTTATATATTGATGTAATGAGTACTGAATTTGGGATGTTGGGCAACGGGAAGAAGACTTGCATGTTTTATAAATAGTATTTCTTACAATGTCTTTTAGCGATAGAATGAATTAGAGTTCATGTGTTATGTTTTATCAACTCTTACAATTTTATCTTCTACTAAAGTTTAATTGGTTCCCTTGAGCAAATTCTTGTAAGTTGTTTCTATAGCCTCACTAGTTCAAGTGTAAAATTAGTGAAAAGTGATTATTGTATTCTGGAGAATATTAGCTTGAAGGTCTATATCGCGTAATTGACTTGTGGTGGTGAAATACTCTTAAGCGCTTAATACGCCTGGTCAATAAATCTGATAAGCTACTCTATTATATTTTAATTATGTTTTTTACTTGTCATATTTAGTTTTATAATTTTAGTGACAGATGGTTTATATTATGTGAATTTTTTTTATTTAATTTTATTTGTGTTATTTCAATTAAATTTTTTTCCAACAAGTTCACAACCACAACCAGTCCGAAAGAAGAGGGTGAAGAAACCCATAAACCACAATGCAAAAAAATAATTCCTTTACTCATGAAATAACATAATCATGGACCCATTTTTCTTTTGCATTTTTTTAAAGAGTAATTTACGCTGCACTTTCCTAGAGATTTAATATTATTATACTTAATATCCTTCTATTTTGCAAAACTATCACCGATCTTTCTTAAAGTTCACTAAAATTTCACTAATCTTCTCTTCATATATTAGTTCGTTAATTTAAGTTATAAAAAAAAGATAACATGAGATATATACATAATTATTTATGATAAAATTATAATATTTTAATAATATTTGACATGTATATTAACTAAAATACTACTTTTTTCGTCTTAACTTATAATTATAAGTTTTATTTTCATGTGATAAAAAATATTTTATTCAATTAATATGTTAAATATTGCTAAAGTATTATAATTTCATCATTAATAATTATGTATATATTTCATATTATCATGTTTATATTTCATATTATCTTTTTTTATCACTTAAATTAATAAATAGTATCAACATGAGAGGTTAGTGCGATTTTAATGAACTTAAGATAGTTAATGATAGTTTTATAAAATAAAAGTTGTATTAAGTGTAATTATATTGAATCTAGAGAGGTTAGTGTATAATTTTCTCTTTTAAATAAAATTTAGATAAAATTTTTGCCATATATATTAAAGAAACAAGATGAAATTTAAAATTTTCTCTTTATGATTATATCAAATATCAATAAAAATTCCCTTCAAGCTTCATACCCCAATCTTTTTGTCCCAGCCATCCATGTAGTGCATAGTGTTTGCAAGTTGCAACATTTGCATTGTCGCTTCTAGACATCACTACTTGGAGCCATTTTCACCCTCATGGGAAGCAACCCATTTCAACGCAACCCATGAGTCTTCGTATTCTATGCAAAAGGCACCCTCGTGGAAACAAAGAAGGGGACGGTGTTAGAATCCTGAGAGATCTCCAATAATGTGCTAAGCAAAAATCATAATAGCTAGCGAACTAGACGTTATACAATCTCTCGGTAAAAATCATACTATCCTGAGAGATGTCCAGTAATATGCTAAGCAAAAATAATAATATCCTGAGAGGCGATCTCCAGTAATGTGCTAAGCAAAAATTCAACACTCTCCCCCTCACCCTCAACTGTTACATAGTCGCAGATAACAATTGTCATGCTATTTCTAATTAAGCATTCATCCATAAGATTTGCTTTAAAACCGCTCCACATTTCATCAGAATCTTCCTCAAACTCAAAATCCATTTGCGCCATGGGTTTCGAATCATCTACAGAGCTAGCTTCCACAAGCCTTGATATATATTCCACCACAACTCATCCAGAGTATTCGCGGCCTTCTTCAAGAACGCGGCAAATTTATGTACAACCATCTTCAATGCTTGCTTTCGATAACAAGGTTTAGTAACCTTCAACATCCATGGCAACAGGTGGCCTTAGAATTATTCTTGACATAGTGAAATCATAAAATTTCACCTCAGTCCCTTGACCCCACAAACAAAGCTTGGATACAAGCTAAATTTATAACCCCTTAAATAGTTGAGCAATAATTTGGAAGAATATTTCATTATGATATAGACAATTGTTTAAAAGGTTTCTCAAATGGAATTCAAGTAAGTCAATGTGACTTAACAAAGACAAATTTCTTACTCAACCATCCCATTTTAATTTAGGGTCTTTAACATGCTAAATTGAGAAATAATCCCGCCAATTCTCATGACATTTAGCAAAAGGCTCCCTAAAATATTTGTTATCATTATGCCTACGTAAAACAAATCACCATCCCAACCTTACCATTTTAATTTCTTACAAGGTTAATTAAACAAATAATTAGTATGAACAATTACCAAAACTTAGTTGTTGCTACCTTGGCTTAGAGTGAAGGGTAGGCTAGTGTTTAGGCTAAAGAGATTAGTTGCCTTCCCATTGTCATGAAGGGGGTATGTATGCCAATGGGGCAATAATGAGGAGGACTATGATTGGGAATAGATCATGGGATTAATAGGAGCAGATCATGAGGTTGATGTGAGTAGATCATGGGCGTGACAAGGGGGTAATTCGCATGTGGTATTGGACCAAGTAGCCTGAGCCTAAGATGGTCGAGGAAGGTTGAGATGCCCGGCCAAAAGGAAGGCCTTTGGGTATAGTTAAAGATTAAGGAGGTTAGGTGTAACGCCCAATTTTTACTGTAATTTTTACTATCATTAGGAATTACCGTAGGTAAATATTATATAAAATTTGAGACCAAACAATCCTTAATAAAGGAATATAACGTTAGAAGAGAAGTTAAGAGCAATTCGTGCAAGTATTGCAAACCCCAATTTTCTACGTGTAAAATGACCAAAATGCCCTGAGGTTATTTTAGAAAATGAGGATCGTGGGCCCCACCCATCCTCAAGGGGATGTTTTGATGTTAATAAAGGATTGTTTGTGTTATGTGTGTTAATAGAGGAGAAGAATCCTAATTTTGAGCTTCGACGCGAAATGACCAAAACGCCCTTACGTTTTTAACTTCAATTGCGTGCCGACTTAGCCGAAACCTCACTAAAATGTGTTAAAAGGTGTTTTTAAGCCATGATTAACCATTGGTTAAGCTCGGGTGGTCTCGGGCAATTTTTAAGTAAAATGACCGTTTTGCCCCTCTCTTGTAGTTTTACAAATTTTGAGATTTTTGATTCGTCTAACGAAACCTAAGCAATATTAGGCTCAAATTAAAGCTTATTAAATTCTAATTACTAATCTAGAGTCAAAATTATTTATTTAGATTGATTAGAACCTAAAATTGCTTAAAACACCCAAATTGCTTAGTAATTCACTTAAACCCTTAACCGTAAATTCTCTAAATTGCATGAATACCTTGCCTACACCTAAAAAATACATGGAACACACAAAATCCTCTTCCACAAGGCTGTAATGCACGAAATTATTGAGTAATAAGTCAGAAAATTATTACACAAAAATCCAAAGAATGAAAACAAAGAATCATGAAAACATGGAAACATGATTCCATGTTTTAAGCCACCAAACAAAATGATTTTTCTTCCTTATTTTTTTTCCTCTAATTTTTGGTCAGATTTCTTTCCTTCCTTTGTCCATTTATGAGCTGCAAAATCTCTATAAATAGGCATGCTTGAAGATAGTTTAGATGCTTAGTTCATAACTTACACAAATTCTAGTCTTAGGAGCACCAAAAGCTTTCTTTCTTTCTTTCTCTTGGTTGAATTCTCCCTTCAGCTTTTCAAGGATATTTTGCTTCATTTCACTCAAGGAAACCAAGTTCTCTTCCTTTCTTTCAAATCAAATTAGGTAGGGAGGTGTTTCTAAGTTCATTTTATGCTAAGACAAGTTATGTTTCTAGCTCAAAAATGATGTTTTCATGAGCTTTCTTTTAAGTTTTCATTTTCAGTTTCTTCTTCCTTTCTTTTTAAAGTATTTTGGCCATATGGCCTAGCTTATGATGAGACCATGGTTTGATGATGAGATTCTTGAGTGTTGGTTGCAAAGCTTTCACAAGTTAGATCTCTAAAACTTGAAGGTTTCACTAGTTTCCAAAGCTTCTAAAATTTCAGTTTTTCTTTCCTTCTTTTCCTTTCATGGTTTCGGCCAAATGGCCTAGGAAGGAATGAAATGATGGCTTGATGATGAGGACCTTGAATATGGGTTGTAAATCCATCACAAGTTAGGCCTCTAAAGCTTGAACATTCCATTTAATGCAAAACTTTAAAGAATAATGTTTTTATCTTGAGGTTTGAATATGAAATATGTATTTTTACTTTGTCTTGCTAAGATACATATATTGGGTTGAAAACATAATTCTCTTAAAGTCTTGAAGGAGCTCTAGTAAAGAGATCAAGTGAACTTGCATCCATGTTTAAGTTTATGCCTTGCATACCATATTTATTTTATGTCATAACTAAATTCTCAAGAATAAATAAATGAACTTGCATATCTCATGTTTAAATTTCAAGCTTGCATTTCATGTTTAAATTTCAAGTTGTCACTTAATCTCTAAAGATAATAAAGAAGTTGCATCTCATGTTTATTTTATGCTCTCACTTTATTTTATAATGGCTAAAAGAGTCAATGCATGGCATGTTTATTTTATGTCATCACCTAAAAATCCTAGAGCTCAAAGACTTGCTTATGAATCATAAGCGAAGAAATGAGATAATTGGAGTTAAAGAATTTATTCTTTAAGAAGTCTTGAGAATTGGAGCTTAAAAAAAATGTAATTCTCATCTCCCTCACCGGTCCTATGCGGACTACCACCGCTCAGGTTGCTTAAGATTCTCTCTCCTCTACTGGTCCTATGCGGATTACGCCGCTCCAGTTTCTTGCATCATGTTTATATTACAAGTTCTTGCATCATGTTTAATTTTCAAGTTATCACCTTAAATCTTAAAGATAAAGAAATGGAATTGCATATCATGTTTATAATTCCAAGCTATCACCTTATAAAGATAAGATTAAAATAAGGTTGCATAGCATGGTAATAATTCAAAGATGTCACCTAAATCTTTAAAGCTCAAGACTTGCTCCTTTATCTTAAGTGAAAGATTTAATTATGAACATTCTTTCAAGTTATAAATCGGTCCCATGGTTAATTTAGGCCTAAAGTCCTATGACTTCTTTCAAGTTTAACAAAAGGAATTAGTTCTAAAAGAGTTTTAAAACTTTGTAAGAATTTTATGGGAAGCTAGTAATTTATGTGTACTTAAAATGTGATTTGATGCTTATTAAGAATTTGGTGTCATTGATTGATTCCCTGGTTTGTATGTTATAGTTGTTGTTGCAAACAATGAAAACTTATGCATGAAATAAAGACATATTCTGTTCCTGGAAGAAAGTGTATTCCTTAAGAGTGCAATTTGGAAAGATTCTGGCTAAGGAAAGATTTGGTATTTAAGCGTGTCCATTGTGACCCACCTCTCTTTCCTAGGAATCTCCAGATGCATGATTACAGTTGGTATATATTATTTCGGCATAAGACTATAAATGAGAAAATGTTATGATGATTATGAATGAAGAATTGTATTATGATATAACATGCAAAGACTTAAAGGTGACTCAAAATATATGAGAAAATGATCCTTTGGACCCATCAAACTATAAGCGGTGAAAAGGTGATTCTTGCCCCCTAGTCTGTTCTCTAAAAGGGTAAGACAGAATTTTTACTTATCAAAAGGGATAAGTATGTGCTGGTGACGACTAGCAAGGTATGAGCTCATAACCTAGATTACTCCCAAAAGGGTGGAGTATAGGGTGGCCCAGGAAAATGATGATGAAAGTAACTTTAAGTCACCTAAGAAACTAAGTAAATGCATTATGTGAATATGATGTTCTGCTATGCATAGTATTTATGAGATGATGATGAGAAATATGATATTCTGCTATGCATAGTATTATGAAATGATGATGAGGAATATGATGTGATTTTATGCATAACTATGTTATTATATATGAAAGGAAAAGTTCATTATAAACATGACATGCTAAGTTTATGATGCATTATAAGACGCATGATTAAAACCGACGAACCTCGGTAAAGTATATTTTCGAACTTAATAAATCAATCTTAGCATGCTCACTATTTCATAATAACCCGAGATTCCTGGGGACGATGATGATGACACAATGCATCATGAGGTGAGTACCCTACTGAGATTCTTTTTATAAGTTTCTCACTCCCTCTATTTTTCTTTCCATCTCGTCTTCAGAAACGAAGGAAGCGTTCGTGAATCACATTGAGGCTATCAGGACTGAACTTGAATCCTGCTAGTTTCACTCGTATATTTCAGATATCTATCCCTATCCCTGGAGTGTTATTACTAGGTGCCATTAATGGATGTCCTTCCATCCATATATTATTTATGTTTTATTAGATTGCCTACACTTAGTCTTATTCTGTTGGTAGGCAAAATATCTATATGATATGTAATTATGGATGCTGTATGATGGAGCCAATATATTATGATGTGATGTTTGTAAATTCCTATGTGTCTTTTAAATTTTGCTAAATCATTCACGTTAAGCGCGGCTCACGTTTTCAATTATGTTTAAAAAAAAATGGCTCGTAATTTCACTAAGTATTTTCAAAGCATGATTAAGGAACTGAAGCAAAGAGTAAAGTCTAGTAATTAATCAGATCCTGCCTATGTGTATTGGGTTAATTATTAGGGTGTTACATAGGGTGTCAAGTTCGACCTTCCTGGCTAGCCTACAAACCCTCCATACATTAGCTTGAGTGCAAGCAAAAGGACTAAGGCCATGTTTTGTGCATCATATAGGATAAGGCCAAATAGTTTAGACATGATAGTACAATGTTTGATAGTATATTCTAAGGAATCCATTGTATAAACTTTTATCCTATTCATTATTTGGTGTGCCAAATGATTGATAGAAGATGAGTAGGCGGGCGCGATGGTGGGTGGTGGTCATTGACCAGCGGCGGCGGGAGGTGACAATAGAAGGGTGGGGGCGCGGTGGAGGGGCTGATGGCGAGCAACGAGCAAGTGGTGACCAAGCTGGGCGGGTGGGGCAACTGAGCGAAGGGGTGACTATTTATGTAGAAGGTTATGGTTAATTTGGGTTTGACTAGTAAAAATAATACTATCATGACTCTTTAATTTGGCACCTGATTATTTAATCTTATAGTCATAGGATAAAAATGATTTGACGTATAACAATATATATACTATCATATGACACAAAACATATTATATAAATTGTCTTTATAGTATTAGCTAATACTATCAGGTCTTATCCTATATATCAAATAGGGTTTAAGAAAGGCTGCAAGGAGGATTGGAGGTTAGGACATTAGGGTTGGCCTTCCTAGCCGGTCCTTATCCCTAAGAACTTTTTTGAAGAAGAGGAATATTGTTACTTTGTTTTACCTTTTCAGGAAGATGATTGTTACTTTTGAAGTAGAACGAGTAGACATTCCAACACATCCTTGCTTAGAGCAATGAAGGTGCTATTAGAAAGAAATTGGTGTGCTCTTATCAATCATGTTTATAGAGAGTATTAATTTTGCATATATGTTCTTGCCAAGAAAGTGCACTCAAATGCTCTTAGGGGTGCATTTCTTTTCCTTGTTGCCTTCATTTTGTACTATAGTTGGTATGCAGACAAGGTAGGTGGGGCTCATCAATGACTAGGGCTTGTCGCTTTGATAAAATGGCTCATATGAATAACTTGATGACCAATAAAAACCTAAAATACCATTTGCCACTCAAAGCACACTAAGAAGAGTGACATGATCACATGATTCTTAATAACCATCACAAAAACAACTGAAAAGACGTGCCAAGACTGCACTCACCAAGCTTAACAAATTAAGCTCGACACATAGTCCTTAGTGCATAACCTTTAGTATAGAGACCTCAACACTCACAACTCGGCCTATGGTCAAGCTCGGGGACTAATGTCCTGGACTAGAAATATAAGCTAGAGACCTTGGGCCATCCCTAGAGAGCTTGAATAGAGTGCCCCAGTCAACCAGGCATTATGGAATCCTCTTAAGGATCCTCCATTGATTTGGCTTAGATCACTCACTAATTAGGCATAATTCCATTAAGTTTCTTTACAATCTTATGATGGCATAAATCTTGGATATATCTTCCACTGATAGGGTGCATATATTACGACTAAATCCTACACAAATCTCCTTACTTAAAGAAACATAAGTAAAATCTCTGAATTTATCCATGAGGTAGCATAAGTATATAAGGGGCTCAATACCCCTGGGTATAACCTAACACAATTTCCATAATACCTCCATGTCTAAAAGCCTCCTTACTAGGTTAAGCATTAAATTGTTTTCCAGATACCTCCAATCACCTCCAGAACGGATGCTTGGAGGAGACTTGCCCTCTTGCTGAATTTCTAGGTAAGAACAGAGACTAAAGATCATTCCTCGTAACAAAAATGTTGAGGTGAAGATTTTCTATTAATTGGAAAAAAATGATTTTCTTTCTATAAAGGTGCTTTAATGAAACATATTTAAGCTTTAAAACAACCTTTTAGCCTTAACAAAGACTATAGTCGTGTATATGTGTGTGTGTGTGTGTGTATAAGAATGGGAAAGGTTAGGTAGGGAAGCCTAAGCCCCTAAGACTTGAAGTGGTATACAATACGACCCATCTTCAAGAGAACTTTCAATGATTCAAACCCCCAACTTTACGAGTAAAGCTTGCCTAGGATCAATCCACTTTTGTGGAGCTAACCCTACTGGGTAAGACTATATTCATATATGCTATACTAGTTAGTGCCACCCATGCTACGCACGGATATCTCACTTTAAAGGTTATATACTATAAAACATGTCATTAACTTCTAGTTCAAAAGTTGAAAATAAAATTGAAAAAAATGTTGGTTGTTTATGATACTATCAAATTAAACATCTAAATGGTAATAGATTAGGAAACAAATTTAGAAAAAAGGTATTATACAAATTTTCAGGTTAACGAATGTGAAGGGGTTTTAGATAAATGTCAATATGTACGTAGCTTAGTGTAATTTCGTAAAATTGTAGCCTTAAGTATATTTTAAAACAAATATAAGTATTCCGCCTGCTATCTATAAAATCGAATTAAATGTATGTGCACAGCCCCAAATCTAAACTGGTACTGAAAGATATAACCAAGCATGAGCGAGACTTATGAATTCATGAGAGAAAAATATCAGTAAATTCTTAGATTCTTAAGACAAAATCTGCTGCTTTTGTGGACTTCATTGCCAGCCAAATAAAAAATTAAGGATAAATTACACTCACCTCCTATAAGATTTATGAAAATACAACTTATGTCCCTCTAGTTATTCAGCTTACATTTACACCCCCTATCAAATTTTAAGTATTTATATTATAGTCACACTTTTCGTTCATAAACACTATTAGTTAACAAAATAATATTTTTATTATATTAACTGTTTCTAATTAATAAAATTATAAAAATACATTTATCTACTCTGTTAAGTTAAATGATATTTTTATAATTTTATTAATTAGGAACAGTTAATATCACAAAAATATCATTCTATTAAATTTATTAACGGTATTATATGAATAAGGAATGTGACTGATATACTTAAAATTTGATAAGTAGAGGGGTGTGAATATAAGCTAAATAACTGAGAGAGTGTGAGTTATATTTTCATAAATTTTAAGGAATGTGAGTATAATTTATCCAAAATTTAAACAAGCAAGTGGAAGTCAATAGAAATGATGACACTAAAAGCAAAAGTTGCACCCTGTATTCATTCCAAGATACATCACATCCATAATCCATACCCAGACAAACGAGATAACACACCCATATAACAAATAGAGAGAAAGTCTTGAAAATGCCAAACTTTCCTCATTAAAACAACCTCCCTTCCCCCAACCCCTCAAAAAAAAAAAAAAACTCATCCATCTAGCCATGGAGGTTTTCCCCCGTCACTTCCCTTGTCCAACTCTCGCTAGAATCCAAAATTGGTAATTTGATAATTTCGATATTTACGGGTTTCTTTGGATTTTGAGATATAATGTTACGCACTTAAACAAGAATAGAAATTCTATGTTCTGAAATGGTACCTCCCTCACTGTCCACTCACTTTTTTTTGTTTGATTTTCAAAATTTATTTAAATATTATTAATTACACAAGGCTTGCCACTTCATTCGATAAGAGAAAAGTCGGGATCAATTTCTGGACGACTAGCAATACTCTTTTATCAAAATGAAAAAAGATTAAAAAAAAACACATCCATTTATCAATCATTGTGTGGTGCAATTTTTGTTTTTTGGGTTTTCATAAAAGAGCTCAAGCATGAAAAGTCATAAATAATTGTGTGATTTAATTGTATTTGACCAATTATTTATGGCAAGAAAACAGTAAAAAAAAAACACTTGTATTTATCATTCATTGTCTGATTTAAAATAAAATTCAAGTTTTTCGTCAAAGTCATTCTGTTTCTCATTTAGTCTACTGCCTTGCCATAAATAATTGGTCAAATACACTTTTCAACTTCCACTTTTCTTCCTACCCCCATTCATATTGCTCATAATTTTTTTTTAATAAAAAAATTTTCAACATATATATAAAACTTTTGTGTCCAACATGGAGATTAATTTCTATACACTAATATTGTAAAAAAAAATTTATAGAATCATCTAATCATATATTGTCTCATCAATAAAAGTATAGTTGAATTTCATACCTACTACTTGATAAGTCATCCAAATAGGATGATTTACCTAAATGATCGTGTAAAACTTTTTTATCCTGTCATTGTATTAAAATTAAACTCTTAAAGATATATGTAACTGTAAACAATTTACATCAATCAATAATGGCTGTAATTAGATATTTGCATTTCTATAATCAATAAAAATCCCAATGAAAAACATTTATATTTAATATAATCATTTATTAAAAGTATAAATAATTTCTGTTGAAATTTATAACTTTTATTTTACTAAAAAATTGTGTCATTTAGCTTTTTATTATTTTGTTTTTAAAATAAATAGATTTGATTTCTCTTTCTTCATTAATTATCAAATTTACTTATTATTTCTCTTCATTTATCTCTATCTTATTATTCTTTTATTAAGTTATATCATTGTAAATAGTTAAATTAAAATAAAATTAATTGTCAAAGAATTGATGATGGGTTGTAAACTCTATTAGAAAAGAGAAGCTATACAAGATATCTCAAATATATACAACAAAACGGTTAAAGTATCATAAAAATAGTTTAGGGAACACTTCAACATTTTGTAAACCCTAAATGTCAATTGACATGGAAAATCAATCCAAATCCAAGTTTTTTTTAAAATTAAATAAAATCTATGACTTTATACCTCAAAGTGAAGGAAGACAGCTTCTTCAAACAAAGATATATCAGCTTGTTTGGTAACATATTATTTCAAGAAAATAGTTGCTTTTAAAGTTGGATAGAGGTATATGAATGATTTCATATCTATTGTGTCTCCTCTCATGAAGGTCTCTCTTAAACAATTTTGAAGAATAGGAAATAATATGAATTAAATTTTAAATCACTTGATCATATAAGCTTTGATATAATGTCATGAATGATATCTTCCAAAAGATTAAATTATTGGATGGACACACAAATTGTTTTATTTCTAACAATAACTTTTTTATCTTAAAATAAACAAGTCCAAACACAAATTAAGTTCAACGATGTTGGGAAAAAATTAATTTCCACTAAACAATCCTATTTCATCTTCATCTAACTCCAACTCTAAATTAGTACATGACCATAAAAATAAAAACATTAATCCATGGCAAAAGATGGCTTTTGTGCAGCACTTTTCCCAAAATAATTGATAAGTACCCTCAAGATATAACATCCTATTTTGGACTTCATCATGCTCAGCAAAAAAATCCTTGTGTTTTGACTTCAATAAGATGGAGAGGTAAACTGAAACTCTTGGCAATGACAGTAAACTTATTGCCTCCTCTAGTATTGAAGAATTGCATATTATGATAATCTTTTCTATCATAGTTGATCTTGAAATCAAGTGCTTGACAAATTTCATTTCTTGTTCTTTGCTTGTGAATCCCCTTATTTTAGCTAACCTTAATTTGTGATTAATACAACTGTACATTTCTCTCCTCTCCTAGAACATTGACTTACGAAATGGTAGAGTGCAATCATCAGGATTACCATTAGAATTCGAATAGTCCTTTACGTATAAAATATAATTAAATATTTCAAACATCATATTCTAGCACAACTTAAAAGCCTTCAATTATTTTGTTTTTCATAGATCAATAACCCAACTTCAACTTTGGCAGTTAAAGTATAAGGTAGTGACTCATATGTACTGGTATAGTGATTTCAAGAGTTTCAAGATAGATCCAAGATTGTAGCATGAATGAGAGTGCCATAGCTTCTGTTATATTGTTCAAATCCAAATCAACTGACATAGTCAATAGATTTTGAAAAATGTTGATCGCGTTAGATTCCTACGTTGAAGAGATAGTCATCACAAAGGAGAACTCATAATTCATAAGAACAAGGGATAACAATATCATCGCATACATGGCTATAGAAAATAAATGAACAAGAGCTAGGCTTGGAGAGAACTTATAAAAAGATCACTGCAATTTTCAAAGATGTCTTAGGTTTTTAAAATAGGATGCCCCAAGTTATTAATAAGCATCTCCTAAGCAATTAAGTTGCAACCAGAATGGAAAACCCTCAAGCTGAGGACATATATTTTCAAATTCTTTGGTGGGCACATTACAGACTCAATCATCATAGCTTCAAGGCCCTCAACAAAAACGTCCACCTCTTTCACAATCAACCATTGGAGTTCCAAGACTTTACGACATGGGTTTTGGATTTTGGGTTTCTTAAACCTAATTGACTCAACAACACTCAAGTTCTCCAAACACAAGTAGTTCTTTAAAGCACCATTAATTATTTCATCCTCTAGCTTTAGAATCTTCAATTTCTTACAAGTATCAAATGCTGATAGAGTCGATCAAGCTATCCATTGTATAATTGGTCAACTTGAGTGAATTTGTAGTTTTGAGAAAACCCTAAGATGAAAATCAAGTTTGACATTTTGAGATGCATCATAAGAAATTGGCTAGGGTTTAAAATCAAAAGCTCACATTCTAAGCTTGAAGACTGTAGCCTTTTGTACTTCTTTAGCATAAATTCAACCAAAGTCTTCAACATGCCTAGTGTTGAGGCTTTGAGGAAAGTGTTCGAAGCGACAACTAGTTAAGCATTCAACACAACACCTACAAGTATGCCATATCTTTTCCATCTATATGTCTACATTCATTCATAATTAATTTTGATCTTTTGTGATATTGGCGATTTGTGAAATGTACAATGCATGAAGGACACGAGTTGGCATGCTTGCAGCACGAAAAGAACCTTTTCCCATATTTACTGCTTGGCCTTATCGTCAACTTTGTATATCTTAAACGGTTTCAATGCCATTTTTTTCACTTTTCACGTCTGGTTTTCGCACATAGATTTTGAAGTTATTTCTTTCAATCCACAAGTTTTTTCCCTTATGAAATTAGTTGATTTCATTAATTAGTAAGAAATTAAATATCCAAAATAATAGCTTATAAACCTATATAGAAGATTTTTATTGTTTAATGTATTCTAATGTTATAGTAATTCTATATATATATATATATATATATATATATATATATATATATAATTTACTAATTAATTATTATGTTAAGAAATATAGTCAAAAGGTAGACATTTAATACAGTTAAATGTATTGTAAGATTTTCTAGCAGATTCATCTTATTATAAGATTTACTTGTTTTTTATATTTAGAGAAAATATTAATAAAAATCTTGACAATTTTAGTAAAATGTTATATTTATATTACTTTGTCTAGTCACCCACATGTCTTATCTTTATCTCTATTAATATGTAAGGGAAAGTTAACAAAAGTAGGATGAAATATGTAAGGGAATTATTTAAGCACAAATATAGCTTTCCTATATTACATTTTACTGTTCATGCTTTATTTTTTCAACAAATTTAACTTTATGCGAACTTGACATATAGGTGAGTGACTAAGGATAAGAACAAATTTGAATCCAAATATATTAATATTTTGGATTCTAATAATAAATTGACAATCAAAACTTAATTAATGTGTGTAAATACGTGAAAATATTATCTAAATGATTTCTATTCAATGTACTTAATGAAAAGTTTAAATTTCTTCAAAAAGAAAAATCAAATATTTTTCTGTAAGCGCACATCAGTATTTTTATACTTTTCATTTCAATATTCCATAAATTTGATATGAAATAAATGCCACTATCAATGCAGTAATAAGAATTTTGAAAATTTGAATTATAATTAAAATGTATAAAAAATTTGAATTAATAGTGGTAGTAAAATTTGAATTAAATAAAATAATTCTTTATAATAATTTTAAAACATAATCTTCACTATCATTGTAAACAAAATACTATCACCCAATGTAACCCAAAAAAAAAAAAATACTATCACCCAATAATATTTTGTCATTTTTTGTGAGTTTAATATCTCAAACATTGTTGAAACACCTCAAATGATGTGAAAAGAAATATCAAATTAATTTAATTGATATAAAATTTTTATCCTACTAATGTTACCTTTATTTTTATTAAGTATATAACTATTTAACGTAATATGTTACCTTTATTTTTAAGAAGGAAAATGAAAAATATAAGTTACAATAAAAATTGAGAGATTGACACAAAAAAATGTTAATATAATATTTTTATTTAATAATAACTTAACCAATACAAACATCAGATAAAAAAAAATCATGGATTTGATGTTGTATATTACAATTTATTTGTTGGATTGTTTTAGTTTTGTTTATCTTTCTTTTATAGTTATTTTTTAATTTAAAATACCTAGTATTGTGTTCTATAGATAATTACTACATTATAAAGATTTTAAAAATTAATTTAGTATTTATATCTAAATATTTATATTAAATAAATTAAAATTTTTTATCATATTTACTGGTCATATAAAAATAAAAATATGGTCAATAATAAATATTTTGAAATTAGATTAATTATCATTTGATGAAAATATTAAATTATTATCAAAACTTTTTTGCAAAATAAAAAAACACATACACAAACCATCACATATTAAAAGAAGATTTAATTAAAAATATTAATGATAATCAGTTTTAATAATATAAAATAACAATAAATTTTTATTTTAACTATCGAAAAGAATGAACAACATTTTACAAGAAATTATTAGCTTTTTATGAATATTATAAAAAGTTTGTCATCACATTGTGTTTCTAAATGAAAATAATTAATTTAAAATATTTTCATCAATTTCTAATCTACAAATCATCAAATTTTAATAAACAATAAAATAATTTCAAATTTCATTATATTTACATACTATAAACATTTATGTTAGCATTTCTATGATATGAAAAAGCTGTCCAAGCACCAAACACTTGAAAAAAGGAAGGCAAAAGTTGCTGTAATATTTTATCCAACCATTAAATAAAATTTAAGTTTTATGAATTTCAAAATTTAAAAAGTTTCTTCCGATGTTGGATGATTCAAAAACCGAATTTTCGTCGAAGTATTCCTTTCATTTAAATTAAATATATGTATATATAAATATATCAATATTTTATATTATTATATGCACGTATATTTTAATTTGTTAAAAAATTAATACACATATAAAACACTATTAGTAAAGGGTGTTTTGGTCAAAAAAAAGTAAAATAATAAGTATAAAAAAATGGAAACTATTAAAAAATTAAGAAAAAAATAAAGTGTACTAATTCTCAATTTTTTAGGAGAAAGGAGTGCGTGTTTTAGAAATATAGGGAAGAAGAGTGTATGGTTTATAAATAGAGAGAAAGGGAGGGTGTATTTTAGAAATAAAGGGGTAGGGAGTGTAATAAAATCTTCTCTCAAAGGAGAAGATTGTATTTTACTTAAAAAAAACTAATACAATGACATGAAATTAAAAAATAGTTTTCTACGATATAAAAATTTGTAAAGAATTTGCATCAATCAACTATGGGCATAATTAAAATATTTGTATTTTTATAATCAATAAAAATTTATATTTATTATAATTATTTATTAAAAATAATTTTATTCAAATTTATAACTTTTACTTTACTAAAAATTTATGTTATTGAATTTTCAGTTATTTTTTTTTAAATAAATTCATTGAATTTCTCTCTCTTCATTAATTATTAAATTTGATTATTCTTTCTCCTTATCAAAGCTCTATTTTATTATTTTTATTAAATTGTGTCATTTTAAATCGTTAAATTAAAATAAAATTAATGGTCATAGATGGACTGTATGTTCTTTTTGTTCTATTGACACTATATGATAAAATTGAGAAAGCAACGACAAGCGGCAAAGGTAATGTAAAATAAGTTTAGAGAACACTTCAACATTTCATAAATACTGAATTAGTCAATCCACATAGAAAATTAATCCAAATCTGAGATTGTTTTTGAAATAGAACAAAATATATGACTTTAAGTTCTACATTGATCTTTTCAATGTGCTTTCATTGGGAACATATTATTTGAGAAAATCAAGGTTATTAAACTCAAGGAGCTTGAGTAAACTCTTCAACTCATAAACCCAACTAGTAAACTAGTAAGAGATTACTTGATAAATCAAACTCAATCAGGGGACATAACTCGTAAACTCAAGAGTTGATAACCTTGGAGAAAATAATCACTTTTTAAGTTATAAGGTAATTAAAGGTATATGAATAATTTTATATTTAATACGTTTGTCCTCGTACAGATGTCTATTATGGGCTTGAAACTTGAACAACCTTAAAAAAATGGAGAATGACAATAATCGAACTCTATACGATTTGATTATAGAAGTAGTAATACCAGTGCATAAACTATCTCTTATAAAAATTTAAGCTGTTAGATACAAATACATAAATAGTTGTATATCTGATAATAAGCTATTTTGCACTTAAAATGAACTAATCCAAACACAAATTAAGTTCAACGATGCTGAAAATTTAAAAACTTCATTTTCACTTGACAATCCCATTTCATCCTCATTTAACTCCAAACTCTGAACTTGAATATGACAATAAAAATGGAAACACTACACAAAGGCAAAGATGACATTTGTGCTACAGTTTGTTTAGTAGAAATAATTACCCTTGAGATATGACATCTTGCTTTGGACTTCATTAAGCTCAGCAGAAAGATCCTTGTGCTCTGACTTCAATATGATGGAGAAGTAAGTTGACGCTCTTGGCATTGAAAGTTGACTTGTTGCCTCTTCCACTATTGAGGAATTGCAGATTATGGTAATCGTTTCCATCATGGTGGCCCTTGTGATCAAATGCCTGACAAATTTCATTTCTTGTTCTTTGCCAGTGAACCCCCTTATTTTAGCAAATCTTAATTTGTGATTAATACAATTGTACATTTCTCTCCTCTCCCAGAACATTGACTTGGGAAATGGCAGAGCACAATCATCAGAACCATTAGAAATTGAACCTTCCTCCACCTGTAAAGCAAAATTATATTTCAAGCATCACATTCTAACAAAACTAAAATGTCATTCTTCAATTTTTTGTCTTTTTGTTTAACAAATCCATAACTCAGACAACTTTGGCAATTGAAGTAAGATGGTGATTCAAACATACCGGTATAGTGATTTCAAGAGTTTCAAGATAGATACAAGATCGTAGTATGAATGCAAGTGCCATAGCTTCTCTTATCTTGTTCAAATCCAGATCAAATGACAGGGTCAATAGATTTCGAAAAATGTTGATTGTATGAGTTTCCTATATTGAAGAGATAGTCATCACAGTCTTAATTTGAGGAAAAATCATAATTCATAAGAACAAGGTGTAACAGTGTATTGTATACTGGCTATAAAATAAATAAACAAAGAGTTAGGTTTGGAGAAAACTTACAAAAAGATCACTGCAATTTTCAAAAATATCTTGAGTTTTCAAAATAGGTTGCTCAAGGCCATTATGAAGCATTTTCTGAGCAATTGAATTGCAACCAGAATGGAAAATCTTCAAGTTGAGGGCATAGATTTTCAAACCCTTTGGTGGGCACATTAAAGACTCAATCATCACAGCTTCAAGGCCATCAACAAAAACATCCACCTCTTTCACAATCAACCATTGGAGTTCCAAAAATTTAAGACATTGGTTTTGGATTTTGAGTTTCTCAAACCCAATTGACTCAATGACACACAATTTCTCTAAACTCGAGCAATTCTTCAGAACACCATTAATGATTTCATCCTCCATACACATCTTTTTTAGCTTTAGGATTTTCAATTTTCCACATCCATCAAATGCGGATGGGGTGGAACCATCCATTGCATAATTGGTCAATTCGAGTGAACATAGGTTTGAAAAAACCCTAGGATAGAAATCAAGTTTGACACGTCGAGATGTATCATAAAAAGTTCGAGTAGGGTTTGAAATCAAAAGCTCACACTCTATGCTCAAAGAACTTAGCCTTTTGTATTTCTTTAACACAAACTCAACCAAAGTTTCCAACTCCCCAAGGTCAAGGCTTTGAGGGAAGTGTTTGAAGCGACAACTAGTTAAGTCACCAAGGTGGCGATCCAACATAATGCCTACAAGTGTGCCATATTGTTTCATGTCCTCATTACTAGGATCAAAACTTTTCTTATCGGAAAATGAATTCTGAAATCGAGACAAAGGCGTCATCATGCCCCTTTCATCAAAGTCAAGGCGTGTAGGATGCCTCCATAAAGGTCTCCATCGTTTGGAAAGGATGCTACTTCTTGCTACTTCATCAATTGAAAGAGAGGAGATGATGTGGCACAAGATCTCATCTGGAAGATCACTAATCCTGTCTGGCCCTTCATATATTCCTCTTCTCAAGCTCTTTTTTGTTGGCCTAGTCATGGGTTTTCTTTCCCCCTTTTGCAAGAGAAGGATGTTCAGAAACGAAAGAGTTCGGAAAGAGAGAGAAGGCGTTGTTGTATTGGTGAAAGCTTGAGATCTTATCTTGGGGAGATAATAGATTTTGAGATTATCTTTGTTCATACAATAGAATTTTGTTAAATAAGAATGATAAATGAATTTATTTTTTATAGGCATCTTGAATCACATGCTATCATGGGCTCGTTTGGATGATCTTTTAGAAAATGATCTTTTCTTAATTGAGCTTTCTAAATAAGATCCTTTAAAAAAGTAAAAGTTGTTTTATGTTTATAAGTAACGTCAATTTATGTTTAGATGTAAAATTAAAAAAATATTTTTTTATTGTTGAACATCTTTTTTATGTTATATAAAAGATCTTTTTACAAAAGATGTGAATTCTAGTTTATCAAAAATGATCCTTTTTACTTTTTCCAGTGATTCTATTTTTGTTTAAAAATATTTACCCAAACATAGTAAAAAAAAATGAAAAGATTTCTTTTAATAAAGATGATTTTTTCTTTTGCCAAAATAATGACATCTAAATGAGCTTTATATGGAAGATTTTTAAGATAGTGAGTGTAAGAATCAAACATTTTTACTGAGATGACAATGTATAATTGGATACTGATATAAAATTTATAAATACCAAGGGGGTATTTGTTTAAAGGTTTACATATTTATTCTTGAGAATAATCACTTGGGAATAATTTATTTCTATGTTCGTTACAAATTTTATAGAATTATTCCATGAAAATATATATTCACATGTTTTAGTAGATTTCATTCCCATGATAGAAGATGGGAATAAAATATTCTAATGACTTGAGAATAATAACTATCAAACAAAAATATAAAAATATGCCTCATTTATTTTACTTCTCTCCAAAATTTTGATACTATTAAATATTTTGAGGATATTTTAAAAATTATGACATATATTCCTAAAATTATGTATTATTAAATAAATTTAAAATTTATTCACATGAATCTCAGCAAATAATATTAGGAAAGTTTAATACTAAACAAATAATTTTTCTAAAATATTAAAAAATGACACTCATGGGTATAACATTTCCAGAAACATAATTACTAGGAAGGTAATTTGAAACCTTGAAACAATTGTGCCCCCAATATATTAAAATTAAATTCAAAATAAATTTAACTTTACCTTAATTGGCAATGCCTTACTTTTTTTGGCCGTTATAATATTATAAAAAACAAGAATGCAGTCAAAGTAATTGATGGGGAATAAAGTAACCATCAACTATTTTGCAGATGGAAATTTACTTTTTCTTTTCTTTTTGATTAAGATGGTAAGTTACTTTTGAATTCGGGCAAATTCAAAAAGAACTTAAAAAATATAAACTAAAATATTAGTCATGTTTGAGAGAAAAAGTGTTTAAAATAATAAAAAAAGACATGTATAATTTTTAAGAAATTAAAGTGCATATTAGTTTCATAAAGAATGAAGTTCAAAATTTAAAAGATGAGAAGTAGTTAAGAATATATGTGTCAATCTTTAAAGAAAAGTAGAGATTGAGTTACTATCAAGTAGGGGTGGAATTAGGTAAGCCACTGACAGAGGCTTTTAGCCTAGCCTATTAAAGGTAATTAGACCTATTTAGTAAACAAACTAAGTTAAGGTTTTTCAAAAAGTCTTTTTAGCTAATCAGGTAAGGCTTTAGGCTAAAAAAATAGTTTATTGGGCCTAACAGCTAACCTACTTATATTATTATTATTATCATCATTTAAATATCTAATAATAATTGAAATATTTTAATCTATTTAAAAATATATTTTTTAACCAAAGTATTTTAGTCTATTTTAAAACATATTTTTTAATATATTTAGTAGTATTTTGACTTATTTAAGAATAGATGTTTTGATTTTTGAAAAATATTTTATAACCAACAGACCCTAAATAGGCTTAACTAGGCTTTTAAGAAAGTTAGACTAAGGCATAAAAAATACCTATGTTAAGTAATAAGTCCAGGCTCATGCTCCATTTTGAAAATACAAGTCTAACCTATTTAAACTAAAACTTAACTTTGCTCAGTCTATTTCCACCCCTACTATCAAGATAATGTGCTCTAGTATCATAAATATACGGATGGTCCTTTATATATTATCAATATAAAATTGTTTGAGCTTAATTGATGTACTATTAGTGTAAAAAAAATTTATATTGTCATCCACTCATATGTTTCTATTTGTATGACTTTCAATATAGTGATGGTTAAGTCAAACAATTTTCTTAATATGATAGTATATGATTAGATATCTGTCTAAATTTTTTTTACACTTACAGTTTATTCAAATTAAACTCAAATTATTTTACATTTGTAATTTGTAATTTTATATTGTTCGATGAATTTGATATCTTATATTTTCGTTATAATATTCAACATAATTAAATAATATATTAACGCACACGCTTATCTGATAATAATATAAAGGTTTGTTTCATAATAAAAAAAAAGTATAAAGGTTTGTTAAAATTAATCTCGTGAATTCTCTGGCCCATAAATTTGAGTAATCTTCCACAGAAATTATTTTCCTGACATGATTATTTTCCGAGATCGTAACCAGATTTGTTATAAATATTCAATGGCTTTTTATCAAGCTAAAACTTAAAAATTTATGGAGCGTAAAAAATGATAAATAATTATTTTTAATTAATGTATATACTACTTATAATAAAACAAATATTTTTCAGAGTAACCTCTTTCAATGAAAAAATATTTAATGCTCTAAAATGAAATATTCTCAATTGTTGAAATTTAACTTATAGAAATATTTATATGGCATCTATTTAAATCGCATTAGGTTCAATTTTTTTATAATTAATTAATATACTATGCAATATGTTACATTTGTATTGGATATAAGAACTTCTCCTTTTGCTTTGTACCTAGTTGTCACGATTCACTCCCGGGCCGTGACTGGCGAGAATATACCCTCCCTTATTAAGCCTTAGTTTTCAAACGACATACGAACAACATCTTACCTGAAAACGATGTTTTTCCATGTTTTTAAGTCAAAGTACCTAATAGACCAAATCCAACAAGCAAACATACGAGAAAAATATCACTGCCTCGATGACATTTCAATCTCACAAAGTAAACTAAAATAGAACAGCCATAATTTCACATAAATTCTAAAATAACTCCAAACAACACTAGGACCTCAAACAATTCATAAAACAGTAAAACAACCTTGCCCGTGATCAAATGGAGCCTACTAAATCAGGAAAATTGGCCTCGTGGGCATGCCAAACCAAACATAAGTGCCCAAAAGGGAGCTCACCAAAAGCATACGGTCAACGAGATCCTAAGGCACCAGTAAGGTAGGACCTGCAGAAGAACCTGGATTTGAAAGAAACCACATTTGAGTTGAGTTACAATAACCCAGTGAGGAGCAGATATGACCAACATGTCGGGCTTGCACCACCCTGCAAACTGGGTTATACAAGGTGTATCTAGGCTAACAATGTCCTTGTCGTTAGCACATAGTATCTGCCTAAGGTTCCTCCCTCAGAACTCACTTTTTTATCCACTTCCAAACTTCAAATTTCAGCATATATCATTCAACTAAAACATCTTTGCTCAAGCACTTGTAAAATACCAAAGGCCTTTTTCGTACGAATTCATAAGATAAAAAACATAACTTGCCAAGTCCAAAGCATTTTAACGGTTTCTAAACTATTATATCATTTCTAATTCCAACTCATCAAAACTTTAAAACGGATTTTTTGGGTCTCATATTCCAAATCGTTTATGTCTCATGTATGTCAAATGTTTTAATAACAACCTAATTCAAATCGGTAATTTTCTTCACAGCTACTAGAAGAAACAGACTGTGTCTTTATGCAAGAAACTGTAGCAACTTTGTAGCACATGCAAAATAGAAACAACAACTGCAATTATAACCATAAACATATCCGATCACTCACAAACAAGATGATTAGCCTCAACATCTAATCAAATTAGGTGACTAACTTGTGTTAGAATCATGCAATCACACAACCTTGGCACCACAATTCACTTAACAATCAATCAATCACCGAGTTTTTGGCTAGTATACAACACCTAAGTAATTGAGATCTCAATCCGTAATGTATACACTAACTTGAGCACCAATTACATTAGTCCAATCTCAATCAAAAACTAATCCCAATTTCTTAAGCTAACCAAGCATTCATTAATCAATCAACTAACTTTTACCTAGTCAACAATCTCAATTATGCATCTAACCCACAATTATGAATTAGCATACAAAATCAAAATTCATTCCAACCACATACTCACACATTCCCATATCATAATAAACCAATTAATCAATATAAACACATGAGGAATGGAAGAAATTAAGAGAAGGAAAATCAAGAAACCAAACCATGTATTCATTGAATATGCAAGGATAAAGACAAATCCTTAGGACTTGGATAATCATTTATGCTAATTACAGACTCATTCCTCCATAGAGAAACTATAATACAAATAGAAAATAAAACTTAACTTAAGAGAATAGGAGAGTGGGTAAGGAGGAAGATGAATGAAGAAGAGTGAAGAGGAAGGTGAAGGAAGAAGGAGGAGATTGGAAGAGAGGGGTAAGAAAGAGAGCCTAAAATTACTTTAACCTAATTTATCCCAAGTGTATGAGTTGTGTCCTTATGTTCCAAAGGCTTGGAGATCATCTAAAACCCAAAAACTCATTAAAATGCGTATAATCATCTTAGAGATCTTCTAGCACTTGCTGCAATGACTCTATTTGAATTAAAAATTGGGAACAACAGCATTAGGGTCACTGGGGAGCTTGCTCAAGTTGTGACCCTTCAATTAAAAGATCAAAACATTTTTTCCAATTAAAGAACAAATGAATGAAAACATTAATGTTTAACCTTAAGAGTATATTTGATTGGAGTGTAAAAATGAGGGATTTTTTCATAATTGAACTTTATACCTAGAATTATACATGATAATCAATCATGAAAAATTTACCCCTATTTTTATTCTCAAACCAAACATACTCTAAGTAGAAAGATTTAAGCAAAAATAGCAAAAAAATAATAATTTAAATAGTCAAATATTTTTTGGGTAAAATAAACCCCATTGATAGATAGTATTATTACACCCCACCTCTATTTCTAAACATACACTCCCATCCCCTATAAGATAAGCTATATTTTGATCCATTTGCAAATTTTATATTAATTCTTTATTTTTTTCATGTTTATTATTTTATTTTTTACTATATAACATACCCTTTATTAATTAAATGTATTAATGTTATATTAATTCATTATTTTATTTTTCACTAAAATACCATTTCCTTTCTCTTTCAACCACCATGAGGATGTAGCTCATGACAATGTTTACAAGTCATATTCCACTCTAGTATCTCCTTTGATATCCCATCATATCGTAGCTCAATCTCCATTTCCTGGTTCCTTCCAAACCATCTCCGTTTCCTGTTGCCAGTGGCCTTTCTCCATCTCCTTGTTAGCCCAAGCCCATCCCCATTTCCTAGTTCTCATGCCCATGCCTCTTGTAACTCTTGCCTCCCCTGCCAATCTTTGTTAAACAAGCTTAAAACTTGATAAGCTTTAGCTTGAAGGGAGAGTGTTCAGAATAAATAGGTTATGTTTCTTTGTAATTATTACATATCATGATGCCAAAATATAAAGATTACTAATCTATTTTATGTGTGTTCCTATTTTTGATTATGTCATATTTATAGGTCTAAAGTAATAAGGACAATTAATCAAAACTTAATAACAAAACCAAACTAATATTAAGCTAAATCAATTTAAATAAATCTAAGATAATTTTTTATTCTTAACAATGGGAATGTATCAACTTATATGATGTACGTTTTAAACCTTTAATGTGTGTTTGGATGGAGCAATTATAGGGAGGAATATAATTTTTGAAAGAATTTAAACTTCATCATGATAAAATATCCAATTTGGATATTCACTTAGAAGAAATTACAAAATTCAAGGAATTTTAAAGAGGGTTTTTATCTACCTAAAATAGAGGATTTTAATTTTCACCTATAGGGAGGAAATTTTAAAAATCCCTATACGCACAAGTGTACGTTTTTCTCATTTTGGTAAGTCTCAATTTTATTATATTTCATTACAATTTCTTTTATATTTATGAGATTTTTGTCTAATGTTATTTTTAATTCATTTAATTACATTTTAAATCTTTTAATATTTAGTTTATATTACATGATGTTATATTTGTGTATCATTCCATTTTATTTATGTAACAATTAAAATTTATAATTCAAATTAAAAATATTTAGTGAATGAAATTTAAGATAATTTATGAAATATGAATCCATTATAATTGATTTTAGATTGATTGAATTTTGATTAATAAAAAAAAACTTAATTTAAAAAAATACATTATGTTTTTCAAATACAATATGTTAAAATTAAGATAATATAATTACCTCACGTAAACAAAATATTTTACAAATAAAGGAGATGTAATTATCTATTCAAATAATAAATTTAAAAATTCAAAAGAATTTAATTGAAGCATTTTAATTTTCTAACATTTTTCAATTCCCTTATATTTTGGAAATACTCCATCCAAACGCACACTTAGAGTAAATGACATTAAAAATATAAATAAGTAATAAATAACATTTATTTAAAAAATATTAATATGTTATAATTAATATATTTAAAACAATTTTAATAGAGGAGAATATTGGGGGTAACAATTAAAAGTGGATCAAGATGCTGGCCTATTGCCTCTATCTCAGTTTCTGCCATGGCCCGCTTAGGCCCAGTAAGCCCAACAAGAGCAGAAGACCCACACTCACTATATCCTCTTCTGTTCCCTGTAGCGCATAAGGCTTATTATGGGACCCCAAAAAAAAGACACATGGTCATCGGCCAAAATGAAAAATTAAAGTTTACAATTTTCACCAAAAAGCCAACCAAAACAATGTTTAAGGAACACTTGCATTAAAAAAACGATTTAGGATCATTTTGCATTGTGTTATGATCACTCGGAGAACAGATACAGAAAAAAATACCGATCACTTGGAGAACATTTGATCTGTTGTAAGCAGGGCCAATGTCTTACAAAATTGACTCCCAGTTCATAAAAATTTAAGAAAAAAATAATAAGAAATTACTTATAAGCAAACCTCATCTAATAAAAAAAAACTTCTCTTATTTTTGCCAAAAACAACCAATTGCAAGAGAAAAAAATGTCCATAAAAGGGGAGAGATTTGCATCTTAAAACATTTATGTAGTTCTGTAACCCCTTGTGATTTACTTATATTAATTTCGAAATTTTAATATGGGACTATAATTCACCAGGCAGCTATGACTAAATCTTTAGATTGCTATTTGCTACTCCAAAGGGACCAATCTCTCCCCAGCCCCAGCCAGGCATGTAGCATCAATTTTCAGATCGAGCTATACATGATGAGAGAAACAAACAAGCATGTAGAATGAAAATGATTCGTATTTAAATCTAATTATATATTTCAAGCTAATTATAATACCACTTTCATGCACGAGACCCCTCAATAGATTTGGTGAGAAACCACTATAGCTGATCTAATATCACACCACAACTCAAAATCTTAAGACAGTAAATCTTCAGGTCGTCACACTTGTCTAGTCCTCACTTCATTCCTAGCCAATGTGAAATTCCATCACTAACTTGAAATTCTACCAATGCAATTCTAACAATGCAGTAGGTAGCTTATGTCATGATTGTTAACTCAATATTCTAGAAAATAATATTCATATAAATAATAATAAAGCACAAAGTCTTGCCTCATCATCATATTTTTAGTCAGGAGCAGGACAACCATGTAACCAATAAACAAATACAAATTGCATATGGTGCCAGTTTTCAATGAATATGGCAAAAGTACATTGCACCCAAACATTACTTCCAACAACTGATACACTTAAATACACTCATGTAGCAACCTGTACAGCTCCTTAGGTAAAGATTACCAGTCATCTGCTCCTTTTGTCACACCAAGAATAATCGCAATGGTAGCCAGAACAGCCTGCAACAGCAGTCTCACAAAATTAGTGTTATTACAATACAAAGTGAGGTAACTTCTCTCAAGCATTGTGGACGAATAGCAAGAGTAATCAGAACATCTTCAAAGTGTTCAAACCCCAATCCAATTATATATTACGAGCTCATTTTGTGGTTTCACAAATGTAGAAGCAAATAACATCACAAAAGTTTGGGTGATGAGCAGACAAACAGCACCAAGAGGTTTAGTACAGTTAACCAATAAGACACTGAACAATTCCCCATGGAGACATCTCATAAAGCTCGAACAAGTCATGGCACAGCTACAAGAATATACAAAACTTAAGAACTGAAAAAAATAAAATAAAAATAAAAAATCTTAAATAAAAAAAGAAAGGACAGAATCCCTTACAGCAACTATACATGCAATGTAACCGGGTTTCTCTCGGTAGTCTACTCTTGAACATAGCATAATTATTGCTCCAACATACCACGGAATACCAGCAAGCAAGAAGCCTAATATAAACCTTCACAACAGAAAATGACAGATATGAGAATTAACATTGGATGATATAAAAGGCAACAACGTAAATGGTTTCAGCATGCACTTATAAAAGGAAAATAATGGATACGACCATTTTCCTTTGAACAACATGAGGTAGAAGGTGGGACAGGCATTTCAATAATAAAGAAAAGTTGTAGACACCAATAGATGCAAACTGCTGAAAATTCAAAGCAGGTTGCCTGGAAGGTGACCATTTACAAAAACATAAGCATTGATATTTGAGAAGGGTCTCACAAAATGGCAAATCCTATGCCATTTCCCTCTCCTCCCCCTCTCATATTGTAATAATCTTCAAAGTACATTCCTTAAAATGCAATCACAATGAGAAAGCTCAGATATTCCAATCCCAACAAGCTAATTAACTATAATAACAATATTATATTAGCTAATTTCTGTAGTCAATTACATTAGGCAGAGCAAAGAGCCACTGTCACAACTAAATTAAGAATGCATTTATCATTTCGATATACTCTTGGTAGTTGGTACATGTACCCTAGAAAAATAAGATAAGAGATCAAAGTAATTAACATTAGAAATCAAAAACAGTATTCTCGTGCACAAAAAGACTTGAGAAGTAAATTCATCCAAAATAAATAAATGAATATTCATCAATGAAAATGTTAATAGTGAAAGAAGATTTAATTAAGAAGACTTGAAGCAATAATCCACCAACAGAAAATAAGGTTAAGATATATGGTAGTTCAAAGCATTGAAAGTTGAAACAATAGTGAAGTCTAAATTTGGTTTTGGACATCGTATAATGAAATGGCAAGCCAACCTCCTCATATCTAGTTATTTACAAGTTATTATTGTGACGTAATCTGCTACCAGTCTACCACACAGGAAAATTACTTACAGGCACCAGCCACAACCAAGACCACAGCAACCAAGGCGGCGTTCTCTTACAGGTCTTCCTTCAGCAACTGCATATCCTGAATCAACATCAAAGTGGAAAATCATATCAAAATCTAGTAGCAGCATGCAGGAAAAAGGAGTCTGCTACACACACTACAAAGTGATACTATCATCAAACTCACATCCACCAGAATCTCAATCGTAAAAATAACAACTTCTCATAACTGCCTTCTAATGTACTTACCTTCAGTAGAATGGATACCACATTATTTCCTATTAAATCATTTCAATGCAAACAACATGGATTGCCAACCGCCCAAACCCGAATGTCCACAACATACCTCTTAAGAAAAGCAGCATATACAAGTCCCCACAAGAATGGTAAAAAATCTACATGTAGATCTAGCCTTTCAAGAAAGTCTATATCAACTAGCCAATCATCCTATCACTTGCCGCTTTGATCATTGCGACACATAAGAGTTTTGAAGATCGCGATGGCAAGGGACAATAACCACCGATTAAAGCAAAACCATGTATCACTAGCCATCAAACTCATCATATTCTACAACATCAAATAATCAACAACATATCCAGATCATTCCCATAACCAAGCTCAATTCCATATTCAACCTTCAACAATCAACTATATTTAAATAAATAAATAAAAACAACAATACTCAATGACAAAAACGAAGTCAACCCAAGTTCAGAACTTTTTTCCCCTTCAAACCCAAATTTCACAAGGATAAAATTAACCTCCCACTACCTATTTTTCAGCTCAAATTCACACAATTAGACAACAATCAGAAACAGAACAAGGCAAAAACCAAAACCAGAATTGAATTAAAAAAAAAATCTCGAAAGTTCCAACCTTTGATCCGACCCATCACACAAATCAACGAATAAATCATTCTAGGAACGAAATCTCGCACGCAACATCATCAAACCTTTCATTCCAACCTCAAATCAAACCCCCAAAAAAAAGAAAAAAATTAAAAAAAGAAAAACAGAAGGTGGGTAAGAGGGATTGATTACCGGGAACTGCTTGGTAGCCAGGAGGGTAATACGGCGGAGGAGGGGCGGACGCCTCGACGGCGCCGGGCGGAGGGATAGGGTGGGGGAACCCGATGGCGGGATGGGGGTCCGCCGGAGGAGGAGGGTAGTTTGACACGCCTTGGAAGGTGCCGTACTGAGCAGGTGGGTACGGCTGCGGCTGCGGCTGCGGCTGCGGCTGCGGCGGAGGCTGATTGTCGTGGTGGTGGTGGTGGTGGCCGGTGACGGCTGAGGGTTTGTCTTCTTCGGTCATCTCTATCTTCTGTTTCTAGTTTCTATGCGACTTTGACCGGTGGGCAGTGCTATGTGTTAGAAAAAATGCCTTAATCAAGGCTAGTAGTATAGTAGGAGTGGCGTTGTGAATGTGTGATTTGTGCGTTTTGTTTTCCTTCTACCGTTTTCCTTGGTTTGGTCACTGGTGTGTGGGGAAATGGGAAAATTGGACCATTTTATGTTTTGTGGGCCCAATGAAAATTTGTGTGGATTAAGATCTAAAAAGAAACGTACCAAAAATATCTAAAAGGAAAAATTTGACGAAAAAAAAAAGTTTAAAGAGAAACCAGACAGGGATTCTAATAAAATAATTCTCAAAAAAAATTCAGTCCTTCAAAAATCAATTTCATTTGCCAATTCACTCAAATATCAATTGTCCTCCATTTCTACTGAATGTAAGTGATTATTTATCATGTTTTGTGTCAAGTTGACACATTTTAGCCTAGAAAATTATATTGTTGACAAAAATAACTCTTGAAAAAATCATTTTGAACAACGGAAACACAAGTCAGCTGACAAATTGGGCTACAAGCAAATATATTTTTTTAAAACTATTTTATCTGCAATATAATCTTTCAAAAACCAAAATAATAATTTTCTTGTAATTAGACAATAGGCTTTGATTATGTTTTAGTGAAAAGTTAAATGGCGCGAACACCATTTCGTGGTAGGACATGTGAAACAATTGGAAATGACTAATTTTTCCGCATTTTGGAGTTGATAATATTTTCTCTCTCCTCCCACAAATTTTCAACACATTCTTGATTGGCTAGTTTTTGCTTCATAACTTTCGAAATTCGTACTGTCAATCATTGCTCTATGTTTAACATTTGAATATTTGTTGGCTTAATTATAGATTGGGTTTTGTTAATCATTGCCCTAAAGGCACTGTTTAAAAATACTTAACTAATAGGTTTCTAAATTTTGTAATGCTCTCATGTGTTGAAAAAATAAAAAACACATATTCCCAAGGTAAATATTTTCTCTTTTGCTACCTTAACCAATTTCCTTATAGTACTAGTTAGATAAATCCTTATAAATTTAATCAGCCTAATTTAAAGGTGTTATTAATTTAATTTTGGATAGTCTGACTTTTAAAGTTTTAACTTGTGGAAATTCTTTTAGTTAAAAAAATGTGTAAATTTTAATTTAAGGTAATTATAATTACATTACATCGGTGAATGGATATTATCTAATAGAGATTAGCTTCTAGTTTGGGGATTTGAATATAAATTAAAGTGAATTTTCTTTCAATCTAAATTTTTTACTTACACTCATGTAAAAAAAAAAAATGAATGAACATTTTTTCATATGGGAACACTAACTTTAATTGAAAACATAAAATTAGCAAATGCACATGAAAGAAGGGGAAAAAGAAAACTTAAGTGATGTGAAGAATCCATCTAACTTATGTCATCTTACTTAGTAGTAGCCTCAGGGTTATCCGACGTAAACACCTAGACGTTCATGCACCCTCAAACCCCCTTATCAACACCTCAAATCGGGTTTAATTGCCTAGGCTAGCCAAACCAAAGTAAACCCTACCCCCAACGTCATCATAGCGACACACCCAACGGCCGATAATCCACCCAAGGGTAGATGACCGTCTCCTGGATCTTCCCTAACATCACTACTCATGCCTAAATAGCGAACACCCCTGAATATGGAAAAATGCAATAATAAAGTCAAACCCCCCCCCCCCCAAAAACACACACAATTGAAACTTACCACGATAGAAAAGAAAAAAAAAAGCCCAGAACCACGTGTCATATACCAACAACCCACAACACGCATCAACAAGATCAAATGATAGAAAATGTGTACATTGGAACTAAGATAGAGGACATTTACAAGATTACAAAGATGAATAAACAACACCACGGCTACCAGTCACTTCCCTTTAAGAAATGAAAGATCATCACCGCACACCACCACTTGCACCCCATGCTATACCAACCTCAAAGGCAACACCTACAATGAATGGAAAACAAATGATGCACATACCACAAGTAATAAGCAAGGGAGTAACAGACATATAGGAGTGGCTGAGGGTTCACAATGTGGGTTAGAAGCTTGGAGAGTGACACTATCTTTAAGAAAGGCTAAACACTCAAAGTGAACAAATGAGTAATTAGTCTCATCAACCTTGCTCAGAGCTCCTAATGAGTAATTAGTCTCATTGACCTTGCTCTGAGCCTCTTTGCTCACACTCAAGCTCTCAAGGCATGAGGGTACCACACATTAGGCTTTTAGGCATGTTTATAAAGTGTGACTAAATACATTTAAAAGTGTAGTGAATAAATTTAGCCACACTTTATAAATTTGGCTAAATACTTGATGTGTGATGCACCACACTTCATCTAGTGTACCTTAAACAAAACCATTACGAAAATGTTTTAGTGAATCATATAGTGCACTTGACTCGAAACACCTTGTTGATCTAAACCACTCAATGTATAAAGAATGAGAATCCATTGCTAAAAATAGTACAACACCGATACACCCATTTAGTATAGTGCACTTTAACATACCATTACCCTTTTCAACCCTTCTCCTGCCCCCCTACAAAAAAAACAAAAAAACTTTGGCAATGGAGTATCAGCAAACCATCAAGTAGTACCACCTGGTTCATCATCTCAAGTCTTAATCTCCAAATCAAGAAAATTAAAATCTATTTTCTCCTTTCTTTCTCCCAAATTTTCCAATATTTTATCTTATTCTTCTTTGAAAGATTCTCCCCTCTATTGTGATTTGGATCTAAGGAACTTTTTTCACTATCTACTTCTATTCACCTCAAAGAGACATCATATTTTTCCTTCTTTTTTCTATATATTAATTTCTCTTACACTTTAATATAAAACTTTGGGTCTTTTGATTTTGTAATCAGAGGAAGTTTTTTCTCCCTTAAAAAGGAAAAAGAATTATATTGTTTTCTCTTAGCATCATCTATTTCTTGGAGTTGTTTTTAAAGTGTTTGGGAGTGTTGACAAAATATATTGGTAGCAATACACTTATGTGTTGATGGTGAGGAAGAACATGGGTATACACATTACCACCTTTTGGGTTGAGACCAAGTTATGAGCTTGTGAAAAGCAAATTGGTGTGGTTGTTGGTGATTTGTAGGTGGCTATGATGGTTTGAGATGGGTATTGCTTGGTTTGGGTGGTTGGAGATGACAAAGAGTGAAGATGGAGACGGAAATAGAATATTATATTATTTTGTAATAGTTGTTAATTGAAAATTGAGTAAAATTATGGAGATCTACAAAATAATTACACCTTAAAAGACCTCAACTCAAATTTAAGTTTTAAATTATAAAATTCCTATAACATTTTTTTGATACTATAAATTTTTATAAGGTGCGTTCTAGGTGCTGAAAAAATTGAAGGTATAGTTCTACATTGAGGTGGCTTGAGGGCAACTTGGTAGGTGGAGTAGTTGATATCCTTAATGTGTTATGTGTATTAATCCCTCCATTCTCTTTAAAAGTGAGATGTTTATTTAGTCATTTCATTGGCACCTAACATAGCCCCAACCTCCATCCTCCTTCCAATGGCTCCTCCTTCCCTTCCACCTCCACCGTTGAAAATGGTAGCTCCTCCATGTGATAGCATCGTTGAATCCACATCATTTAAATATAAAAATTAAACAACTTAGATTTTTAAGACCAATCACCCTATCAATTTTATTAATCTTCTTACAATAACTTGATTTCTTGTCAAATCTAGGCGTCAATTTATTCTTTTGTTTGTTTTGGTTGGGACAAGTCAGAGTTTGAATTGTATCATGTTCTTCGAATCCGCCCTTCTCTTTCATATATCATCTCACATTTTACGAATCTTAAAAGCTTGTGCATCTTAATGGAAGAAATGGCCACAAAATTTTTAGGTTAAAAATTTGATGATTTAGATTAAGTGTTGTTCAATCTCATTCATTCGATTAAGTTTAACGTACAACAACAATATAAAAAATTGTAGATCTCACACCTTTCCATTCTTAGAGAGCCTCACAATCTCCAAGCACTTGTGCAACATCAACACCACAACAATCCTGCTAACGGTGACATCCTTAGCATTTCCCACAAAAGGCTCAGGGCAACTTGAATGAATCTAAATCAGATCGGGAAATGTATCTCTAGCCTCATCAATAGGATCTGGCGAAAATCCAAACTACCAACGCGATGGCAGCATCGTAAACGACAAAGCACAGTGAAGGTAAGGCAGCGGCTAATGCACTGTGACAGATGTGATAGAAGAAGCGGCAAAACGACGGATGAGAAGGTGGAAAGGGAAAACAACAACATGCCACACTTCTTTTTCTGTTGTACGTCGAAACTTGCCGCCATGGAGTCGCCACCACTGTTTGTGGTTAAGGAGGCAGCCGAGATGTGTGTGGTGGGGTAGAAAAGTTGCATGAAGTGTAGAAAAAGGTTTAATAACTCCCTAATAAGCCCTTCTATAATTTCTTCTAAAAGAAATGTGATCTAAACCAATCACCAATTAATATTTAACAACCCGACTTGATGCAGGACACCTATCACACAAAAGCTTGAATCAGGTCCACGCGTCTAATCACTGTTTGCCATGTATTCAATTCACTATTCCTTACAAAAAGCAAACGGCATCCTAGAACGCACCTTTTTATAATAGAATACAAATGAAAGTTGAGATGCAACATGACAATGATGTGGATTGTTGAGGATGCATGGCAACAAACTAGCTAGACAGTTGCGACGCCATCTTGCTCCGTCGTATGCTCCTGGCCACCACGAGTTGGGTTCCTTGCCATGCTAGCCTCCTTCTAGCATGATAATGTTATTTGGTTTGTGTTTGTAGAATTGATTCTATATATAATTAATTCTGCCATAATTAATTTAGTTGGAATTGATTTTAAAGTTGAGTAATTTATGTTTAGTAGTTTTCTTAGAAGTGATTTTGACAAAAAATAATAAAATTTCCCTTATCTCATAATCAATTCCAAATGCAAGAATTGATTTTAATCACTACAAACCAACAGCATGAAAAATTATAGAATCAATGTTAAGGTCCTAGAATTGATTAGATGCACAGATGTACATCCAAACACACACTATCTAAAATAGCATCCGATATCAATCTATGAAAGAAAAATATTGCCATGTTCCAATTTGCTTCCTTGTAGGTTAGTTTACTTCCTCCCTCTTATTCAATTTGAATTTATTCATGTAATTCCAACTTACAAAATAAATTGGTTACTCTTTCTATACCCTATACCCAATTTCATGTGTGAGAGACAGTTATGTGTCTTGCTTAAGAAATTGAATTTATCTAATTAGTGTTCTAAGGGCATTGTGTAAGGAATCAAAAAAGAAAATTTTGATATTGAAAAATCGAGTCTCTGTGTTTTTAAAACATAGCACCTGCTAAAAGTTTTGAAATTTGCTTGTTTAGGTATCCTTAGCCAATACCTTTAAGACATTGGTTGAAAATGCTCTATAAAATTTTAGACTACTTGATTGCTTTCTTTACAATCTCTATATTATTTCACATACTATATAATATGTGTTCAGGCTGTTAGGCCTAAGTCTGTGTTGTCTTGGCCTGTTACCTATTAAAATCCTTTTAGATTAAATGTTCCATAAACAGGCTTCATGATAAAATTACATTTGAGTCTAGTTTTCAAACTTCAATAATTTAATAAGAATTCATTACTTTGATTATTCCATATTGATTTACTAAGTAGGGAACCTAACTAACTAATGTGAAACACTTCAAGTTAGGAAAGACATTTGAATAGATTAGATTTAAGTTTAAATAAAAAGTTTATAAATAAGCCAAAAGTCGAGCTCAAACCGAGAAGTTATAATAATAGCTTGTTAAAAGGAAGTCCAGTCTAGTTTGGTCCATCTCTACCCCTAAGTAGAATGGATTAACCTTTGCCAAAGCCTAATTTTGAGACTCACAAGTTCACAACACAATGAATAAAAAAAAACCTATTCCAATTTCTCAAATACATGAAAGCATTGAATCATTTTCTTTATAACGGTTCTCAAGGATTTCGTCGCTCCAAAATATATTTTCAAGAAATCTTATCTAAAGTTCTTGTGATCCCAAAACATAAAATCATATTGGTTTTTTACCCCCTTAACGCTGACAAATTTCACAACCCAAGTTCCACTTCGTACATGCCTATTACTTAATTCTGGCCGACATGCATGTCTAAACATATTTCCACTTTCTTTTCTCTAACTTGATTACACACCACTTCAAGTACTTTAAAATATTGTGGAATTCAGAAAGACACCGAGGAAAGTTTTTGTCCTCCACGCATCACACATATCCTTCTTGCAGTCTACTTTTCGCTCTCAATTCCACGTGCTTGCAAGTTGCTCTTCTGGGTGTCGTTTTCAAGCATTCATGATTACCAACTATTGATGTCTCATTTAAATTTCTTTAGCCACAAGAGGCAAATCATGATAACGATAGGAATATGATGATTGTCTTATCCATCCTTGGTGTAAGAAGTGAATATGCAGTTTCACTTTGAATTATCATTGTCGTTGAGTTACATAAATATCGTAAGAAAAAGAATAGAAATTGTAAAAAAAATAAAAGGAGAAAATGTTAATGGAAGATATATATATATATATATATATATATATATATATATATATATTGTTCTTATTATAAATATGGGTTCTTTTTATTTTAATATCTTTTTTTAATTTTTTGTTTTTGTCATTTCAAATTAAATTGTCCATAAGAATCTCGTAATTAAAGTTCCCATAAGAGTACCGTACACAAAATTTCCCCCCCCCTAAAAAGCTTCTGCCTCAAAGGAGCTAATCAATGCTACAAGAGGTGGATGTCCAGAAAACCAAAAAAATTAAAGTTACCATCAATATTTTTAGAGCATATATTTATTTGTTAGGAGCATTAAAAAGTTTACTTCTCACTCATAAATATTTTTAAAATTCTTTTGAATTCTTATAAATATCATTATTTAAGAGTGTTGAGTAACTGTGCGAACTACAACTATAATATTAGAAAAAACTAATCAAAAGATTTTTTCGAAAAAAAAAAGTTATAACAAACTAAGCCGAGAGGTCAAACTAACCCAACTGACCTCAGATTTGTAAATCCAAAAAACTTTAAAGAAATTCTTTCCATTTGCCCAAAAAAAATTTCTATACAATTTAGACTTTAGTATATGATAAATACTTCGTGAAACATCATTATCTCGCATTTTTAATATATTATTTTAATATAAAAAAATGACGTGCTAAAATATGAATAATATGTAGCATCACCTTTTCTTAGTTCCAAAAACACCTAACACTTTCCCTTTCTAAGCCCTACTCCTATTGGTTACTTCTAAAAATTAGCATTCAATTTATAACAAGCCTTAACATCAATAACTAAATATAACATAACACAAAAACATAATCACTTAAGTCTGTTATGTTTTATAGATTACATTGAGGCCCACAATCATCATTTTATTTGTTTACATTTTCCATTTTTCTCTTCAACTCAATGGCCAATTCACGTTTTTTCCCCTTTTAACTTGCAAGTTCTTCGTGTGAATGACATAACTAAGCCACTGTCAGAAAAGGCTTGAGAATGCTCAGATTGCCTTGGATTGGATTCCACAAACCAAATTAGCCGGGACAGCAACATTGATCATTTTTGGATATGACAGGTTAAGATCTGATGCACAAATCAAACATACCATTAGAAGTTGTCAAAGCGAGTGCTTCAAGTAAATTATCAAATTAATCCCTGGAATTATGAAAACTTTTAAGTCCCTGAAGCTGGCAAAAGCCAATCAAGTTAGTCCTTCGACCCTGTTAAGTTAGTCCTTTGACATATGTAAGCAACGTTTTTGCAACTTCAGGGACCTCGGTGAGGTTTCTAAAGAATAGGGACTAATGAGTAATATGTAATCAGTTGCCAACTTCAAGAATTAAAATGATGGTTTACTCCCAAAACTTCATAGCGAATATGAATGAGCAAAACAATCCTTTTGACCATGCATGTGAAAAATAAATTTCACCAACTTTTTTCAAGAGTTTAGCTAGCACTTACTTGCCATGATGTTCTTGAAAGTTTCCTGGAGAAGAGGGACAAGCAATTTCACTGGTGAGTACTACTTGGGGCTAACCAGCAGCATAATACAAACGAAATTTGCACATACTGTTACTATTTTAGCTAGTTGTTATAAATCCAAATTTTCTCATGAAAAATAAAGATTATACTTCTATTGAACTCATTGCAGAAAAAAAAAAGGATAAAGATGCCTCTTTCCCATTTCATAATAAACAAATAGCATCTCGTAGCAGATAGTTCAATGAGTGGTAGGCGAATATGTAATACTAAGCCCACTACTCTCTTAACAACGATGAAAATTTGTCAATTATAGTCTAGACCATCTATATGCATAGTATATGGTATGGTATGAACAAACCTGTTCATGAATATGGACCACGTTCTATCTACTACAGAATTAATGTAATGTTCTTTCTATTACATTTGTCAATCATCTGTATCTGTACCATATAGTATAAATTGTTCGGAAATGGACATGGACCAAGTTTTTATCTAAGAAACCAGAAGTGATGTTCTTTATATTATCTTTGTCAAGAGCTTAGCTTAGCCAAAGAACATTACTTATCATGACAAAGTAGCTTTGCTGTAAATTGGATCCTAGTTTAAGCATTCTACATCATGATGACATGTATGACCCTAAAAAAGTTTTTTCCTCATAATTCACAACTTATTAGTCTCAATTAGCGGATTGAGCTACTAAAATATGGATATCATTGAACATCACCTCATCCTTTGCTAGCCTTGGATTGTATTGCATCTCCTCTCCAACAGTGCTTACCTGAAATCAGTATTTTGTATAAGCAACTCTCTAAGAAATTGGTTTGGCAAGCCAAAAGCAAAGGGTTGTTGCCTTACAGTGAATCCTTTGTAGTCGTGAGCTGGGTAGATTAATGTATCCCTGGGCAGTGTAAATATCTGTTCCAAAAAGATGTAAGTGAGTGATTACAGCCAACTTTAAGAAACCGGATATATCTTATCTCTTTTAGGTCTTGGTCTACTTGTCTAAGCTTATCTTTAACATAATACATGATCACTCTCAAGTTCATGCCTGTGAATGAACTGATTTGTAAAGCTGCTCTGAACTCCCTCCCTGCATAATAATTACTGAATTAGATACCATTGCATATAGTTCATTGTTTCAAGATGATATTGGAAACTACTACTAGTAAGATCACATTGCCAGCCCCTATATCAATCAATAAAACAGAGGCAACTTATCATTGCTTGTATAACTTCGAATGCCCTTAAGAAGGAGAAACCAAAGAAAAGAGGAATTTGGGAGTACAGTATATACCTGAAAGTCTGTCCTTCCGCATCCACGTATTAATAGGGCATCTCCTGTGAATGCCATCCTGGGTTGAGGTTGATCAGATGCATCTCCTGTAACATAGGTAACGCAACCCAAGGTATGACCAGGAGTAGCACGAACCTACAGCGATCAAGACAATAATAAAACATATTGCAGAGTATATGGTACAAAAAATCATTCCATAAGCCATCTACATCCTTGCACAAAAGAAAATAAGATCCACTTGACAAATGAATGATAAGGAAATAGATCCTTGATTGTCAACATTGAGGAACTCCAAAAGGAGGAGTTCTGGTTCTTTGCATGGATAATCTTTTGCAATATCCCAATTATATGAGGAGTAAGAACACTATTAAAATATTCTTCATTTACAAAAAGGACTCCAATCCTCTCTATTCCTTACTAACATGAGAAGTGTCATGTTGAAACAGACACAGAAGTAAAATTAATAGATCAATACAAATAATGACAGGTCCTATTATAATGAAAAATTGTATCTTTCTCTCATAGCACACACAATTTAGTTCGAAATTATAACACAATCACAATTTAGCTCAAAATTAAGCCACAAATAATGACATCAATGATCTATCTATCTGCCTGACTAGTTCTTACTATCTAGAATAAAGATAACTGCATCTTAAAAGAAGTTGTAATATGAGGCTGCATCTAATTATATTTTATCACATTCTCCCAAAAATTAGAGTTTTGTAGGATCCGCTTTCAAACTTATCAAAAACTGTAACACCATGAACACTCCAAGCAACAAAGATAACAACTCCAGAAAATATGCAGTAACATCACATCAAACCAAAATATGCAGTGACATCAAACCAGCCCTGCAGCTGCAGACTTACCTCTAGAAAAAGATCACCAAATTGGACTTTATCACCTGGCTCCACATAAAGATCAGCTGTTGCACCACTTGCTTTCGAAATAACAGATTTTACACCCGGCACTTTGCTCTATACAAAATAAGTGAACAAAAACAAACACCCTAAGATGCTACCACAGCAAAGAAATTACAAACAATTATCACATTGAATGAACCATAAGAATGATTTAGCAGCTGCACACCTTGATTAGGCCAGTGCCAGTCACATGATCCGCATGTACATGTGTGTTCATGGCATACACAAGCTTCAACCCCAGCTCTTGAATAAGGGATATGTCTCTATCCACTGTGCTATCTACAGGGTCTATCAACTGAAATTTTTTTATTTCTCATCAAAGAGAAAAATCCCCATGAATTACCAGAAACAGAAAAAACCCATTATCCAATCCACCAAATGCTTCCCACCCACATCAAAAATTCCCACAATCATTGAAATTCACACTTCAAAAATCAAATTTTTATTCCAAACAAAGAAACCCCATTTTCTCTACAACATGTAAAATATCACAGAAAAAAAGTTGGCGGAACTTACCAGTGCTGGTTTATCAGGGTGTAAGGCATCAGCAAGAAGGTAGGTGTAGGTGGATGATTCCTTCTCAAAAAGCTGGCGGAACAAGAGCTTGGAGGAAGAGGAAGAAGGAGCAGAAGAAAAAGAACCCATTTGTGATCTAAGTGTGATTGCTCTTTTGGGAATTATTGGTGTTGAAATCGAAAGTGGGGTGAGGGGAAAGGTTGAGACTTGAGATGCAAAGAGAGAAGAAGAGAGTCTGATGAAGTGGAAACGAAGCATTTTTAGTGGCATAAATAATAGTTGTCACGGGTTGAATATAGTGATAGAAAGATGTTGTTGTTGTTGCTGTTGTTGGCGATGGTGATGAGGATGATGATGTTGGAGTTGTTGGCTTTGTGAATAAGATAATGATAAATAAACAATTAAGGAATCATGGGGACGATGATTACGATCAAGTGGGCATTGGGAAAGTCGCCAATGCCCAATGGAATAATGGGAGGTGAAGGAATCTGAATTGGTTTGAGGATTTTCACCTTAATTGGCGAAGGAGGAAGAAGAAGAAGAAGGTGGTTGCTGCGTTTGTTTTCCACTGCTTTTTCCATTTCTTTGTCCTAATCAGTATGGGTAACAAAGATGGTGAGTGGCCACTATGTATATGCCACTTGTTTTTATCTATATCTTTCCTTTCACATTCTTCGGTTCCCCTTGTTTTTATCTAGACTAGGCGTGTGATTTTTTTTTTTTCGATTTTTAGGATTTATTTGGTTATAGAATAAAAACAGGGATAAAATTTTTTTAAATAAGTTTCATATGTAGTTTTATATATAAAACTTGTATAGAAAAATTTATCAGATTTTCCTCAAATCAAACATATCATTAATTACCCTTAATAATGATAAATTAATGAGATAACAAATTGTGCTTATTAATAAAAATTAACGTTAAAGAGACGAATATGCTGCATTCAATGAGTAGAGATGTTTACAAAAAATATAGGATTAATTGCAAATGCATCAAAGAGAGAGTAAAAATAAGGAATATTTAACCACGACATCTAGTATAGTTGGTAAATAGTTGGATACTTTAAACATCTAATTGGGATTCAATATATGTAGACATATATAAAGAGTTCTCTAAAGGCAAAGTTAGTTTTATGTCTTAAGGAGATTAACTGATTCCAGTGATAAATACCCTTGATTCACAAAAAAGAAAAGAGGAAAATTCATTTTAAAATTAAAAAAATGGTAAAATCTCATTTTAGAGAAGCCTTTTTCATGTGAAAAAGACAAGTAGAAACTCTAAGGGTATGTTTAGTTATAAAGTAAAACTGTGGTATAAATTTTTATTAGTGACATCTATTTATAAAATTATATATGAATCTCTTATTTTCTGAGTAAGCATTCCCTTAAAAAAAAAAAAAAATATGGAAAACAATTCAACAACTCTTTTTGGGGCAAAGGGTCGCGCGACTCCAATTCCCCCATGTGTGGCCTTCCTTGAGGCAAATTGCATCACCATCTATGCTAACCTCAATCCACGACCTGGTCTGAACCACTCACATTAGTCCCCCTTTTTTTTGGGTCACATTTTATCGGAAGGTCACATTGGTGGCTTTTTTTTTCGAGGTCACATTATGTGAAGGCACTTATATTCTGTTATACGGGCCTCCTGTTGGGCCTTCATCATTGAATGGGTTAGCTTTGCCAAAAAGTGATCCTATCAAGTAGGCGAAACCTCATACCACAAACTTAAAAAAAAAAAAAAAGAAGAAAAGGTGAAATCTTAAATGGGACTTTGAGTTTGTCATCATCATTGTGAAAAAAATCCTGACCATTTATATTACCATCCAACGGTTGAGATTATATTTTGTTTGCAGTGTATGAAATTAAAATTGCATTGTGAGCCATCCTTTAATTTAAACATTTGTTTGTGAGATAATACTTGTAATTAATTATTTGGAGATTTGCAAGGGAAAAATAACCCTTAACTGTAGAATCTCTTCATCACAATCAAATACACCTGTACCACACACCAGTTAAAATGCGCCATCAACATGCGATCTACTGCAAGTGTCTCTCTCCTTCCCAGGAACCCTTCTCTCCTCTCCTTCCCTCAGCTCTTCCACCTCACTGCATCCTCCATTTTTATCATCACGTCATTGACCTGCCACCATCTGCCACTTCACTCGTGCAGCAAGGAAAGCCGCGTCCCTAGCCTTACTGCTCTTGTCCACCACTGCTCTAGCCACCAACACCATTGCCGCCCCCAAACCACACACGAGACGGAGGGGGAGGATGCGACGGTGGTTCCATGGCCGCGATGGTTTGCGGTTGCTGCCATATTGTGGTGCGACGAAGGGGGACGACCACGGCGGAGCGAGCTCGTTCTAGAGGAGTGGCAGTGGCGGGAATGGCGGAGAGAGCGCTCCGACGAGGTGGTTCGCGGCAATGGCCTGGCTGAGGGTGCGGCTTCGCAGCGGTGTTGGTCGCGGGGGCTCGCAGCGGTTCTCGAACAAAGGTGCGGCAACAGCAAATGAATCACGGCGGACTGGCGATGGAGGGTGTGACTGACGATGCGACGAAGGATGGCTTGGCCGCACGGCGAAGTTGGGGAAGGCAGGAAGGAGAAAGATGATGAAGAGGTTTTATGACGTGTTACATATAATTGGTCTATTGATACTTCCTCTAATTTAAACCTTTAGATGATGCTAGAGTGTGATACTCCATATTTTGTAAAGAGTATTGCAGAATTTCCCTCAAATAAATGCCTTTCAAATTTCAAAACGTTACTACTACAATTTTTTAATTAAAGGTTTGTCTCAGTGTCCTAAAAATGCTAGTTAAGGAAGCAAAACATGGACAGCAACTACAAACAAGCCCAGCGATGCAATTGGAGACATGCTAACAGCGGATGGAGTAGTCAAACCCTGAGCATAACATTTCTCCAAACAAGAATGGATTGAGAATGTTCAAAAGGACACATCGGTGTCTTTTAATTTTCGAGCTGATGACGTGTAAAATGTTAGAAGGATTTTTATCTAGAATATATTTGATTAAGGAGTAAAAATAAGAATAAATTTAAAATAAGAATAAATTTTTTATGATTGAGCTTTACCTGTAATTTTACATATAAATCTTAATTAAGGAAACCTTACCTTTATTTTTATCCTTCAATCAAAGATACCCTTATCCTCAAATAATTGGGTGATTAACATATTAGTTTTCTATTTTAGGCTTAACTATTCTGTATGTCTATATAGTTTCATTCAATTTTAAATTAAATCTTCATAGTTTAAAAATTTATAACGATATCCCATTAGTATATAAAATTTTTTAATCAGACTATTTTTATAAAAAATAGAATAGAATATTTATTTTCATCTCTCATAAAAACGAATAATTCATGAGTATTCTATTATTTATAATGACAATGACATTATTTAAAAAATTACATATACTATAGGAACCTAGTTATAAATTTTTTAAATATATAGATTTAATTAAAAATTGAGTGAAACTATAAGAATCCATAAAATAACTAAACCTCTATTTTACACATTTCACAAATTATAATTTGACCCCATATTTCTTCTTTATTAGTAAACACTATGTGGTCCCAATTCAATGGAGACCACGTAAAAAGTCGCTTTTAAATTATCCGCCTGGCCTAAATTGATATAATCTTTTACTTTTTATTGGGCCAGCTCCAACAACATAAATAAGTTTAAAGGTTTGGCCTTACCTGAGTGGCAAGGACCCAATAAATTTGGATCAAGTAAAAGCCAAATTGAGTTAAACAGGGAACATGTCTGCCTAAATTTATGTGACTTGAAGCATCATAAATTCTATCAAATTTGATTTTTTTTTTTTTTCCTTTTGAACTTCTACACAATGGTTGGTTTACGATTTAAATTTATGTGACTTGAATCATCATAAAATCTATCGAATTTGATTTTGATGTCAGTCTCAAATCGTGATTTTCTACTTAAAAATAAAATAAAAAAATAAAGGGTGACGTGAAGAGTCACAAACTAACTCAAATTAGGAAAGTTCAGAAGGAACGGCCTTGTCATTTCATCTCTTAATTCACTCTTAATTCATCAGCATTGAATTGTCGATGCTACCATATGCATTAATTGATAATAATTCATTAACGGCCTATAATGTAACCGTGTAATTGAGTTGGTTTCGTCTAATAGCATTATTACCAATATATTATCAATCTAGGCAAACGTCATGCCAATATTCCTTAACGGACGTGCTTTCTTATAACAGCAGAAAGCGAGACAAATGTAACGCGGTAATGTTATCGTAACATGCATTGCTTACATTGGTTGAATGTGTCAAAATAAATTAATAATGTTTAATTTGAGCAAACTATAATTAAGAGCAGGCGTATAAAATAGAATAATAAATAGTTAGCATTTTATAGAGAACCACTATTTCAAACCTTGAAAGATTATTTTACTGACAAAATAACCCTTAAAAAAAATATATTCATCCAATTCTTTAAAGATTTATTTCATTTGACAAATTCAATCAAACATAATTCTTTTAAGGCCATTTTGTCAAATATGTGATTTTTTAAGGGTTAAAATAGTTATTTTACAATGTCAACTTAGTGTTAACTGGACTATTTTTTAAATATATAATTTTTTGGACTAAAATAATAATTCTATAGTATGAACTTTATATAATATAATCACTTATATTAATAAAAATAGAGATCAATGATCTTTGAATAAATTCATCAAATAAATTAAATATTTTAAGAGCGACAGATAAATATAATTTTTTTAAATGCTATTTTATTAGTAATATAGCTTCTCTATCGCCTTCTTTAAACAAATCATGTGAATCAACACAAGAAGTGGAGATTTGATGTGGTCGGTTTCCCAAATTATTTTTCTGCACGTGTTCCTCCTACTAATACGGAGATCACAACTCGCAAGTGATCCACTCACGAAGCTCGAGCTTAAAATTAAAAGCAATCACTGTCGGTACGAATATATGAATATACGATTATTATACGAATATATAACAATTGATAATCTGAATCAAAGCTTCAAGCATCTACGTGACTACGCGTTCCTTTCAGAAAATGCCACGTTAAATTATTATTTATTTGTTACATCTTCATATTCCACGTGAATATCCGAATCCGACGAATCCTTATCCAATACGGAATGATCAAAAGCACCTGCTGCTGTTAGAAAATAATAATCTAACAAAAGACCAATGATCTATCAGGTAGTGATCGTTTTGCGGACAGAAATATGGAAATACGAAAACATAAATTTATTTATTAATGAAAATAAAAATAGGAGATAGAAAATATAAAATTTTTATACTTTTAAAATTTAGAGATACTACACAATACTAAGATAGAAATTTAATTTTTTTTAATAATACTTCTATACATATTTAATATTTATTCTTATTACTATCTTTATTATCTTTATATTTCTATATATTTCTAACGCTACCTTATAACGATCTACAGTAAGTGTTAATTAGAAGTTGAATGCGAAATTAAGAACAAATGCTTTGTTAATCATTTATATTTTTCATCGTAATATCTTCATATTTTTCGGTACATAAATATGATATATTAATTTAGACATAAAAGCACAAAAAAAGCAAAAAGTCCAATTATTTAACTTTTGAGCTTGCATTTTATTATTGTTAGTTATATAAATAATTTTAATATTTTGTACTTTGTATCATAATTTTTAATGCAGTTTTTTATATCCCGCTTAGTATAATTAACCTTCAAATTTTTCTTATTAAAAAAAAACAAATACACTTGAATTTTTATTTATGCTGCCTGCGTTCTTCACAACATCAAGAGGAATGTCCTCATTTCGATGTGTGATGACCATGTGCTTGCTAGAATATTAATCCAACAAGATTATGGGGGTACTGAAAAAGCTAGCACAATTTGTGAATTTTAAAAACTCCAAACAATTCTTTAATTGGTTTTATTTTTGACGTGGTTGTTTGTTTTCCGAATTTTTTCGCGAAATCTTTGGTACCAATTTTCATAGGTGCTAATAAAGGCGGTTTTTCATGGTCCTATAGGTGTATGCTTTGTTAGTATTATTTGATGATTTGGCGAATAATTTAGTGCCCACCTCTTATGAATCATGAAATGATGCATTAATCTCCATCATTGGATTTTCTTCAAATGACTATGATTTAATGGTACTATAACTTTAATTTAAAAATATAATAATTAATAAATTTATGAAATTAAAAATAATTTTTGTGTCCTTCTCCCCCATTCCATCATCAACTCCCCAACTCACTGTCCAAACAACAGGCCTCCCTCAAACCACCGTAAGCCAAGCCTTCACCACGTCCAACTTATTTACAGGCCACGTTGTCTTTCTCGCTTGGCGACTTGGCACCAACAATATCTTTGTCACAAAAAATTCTAGAATCCGACATTCCGACAATGAGCCTTGACAGTGTGCAACTCCTCCTGCGGCACCGCTCAAAGCAAAAGAAGGAAAAGGCGAGGGTGAGTGGCACACGAACCAAACAACACAACTTTGTGATATAACAACTTTTCTCTCGCATCCACTTACAAGCCGTGCTCACAATGGATCTTCTACTTCAACCCATGGCGGTGTAATAATGATGATGGATCTGGAAATGTGGTTTGTTTATTGTCCCATAAGAGATCTTGAAAATGTTGAGGTGAAAGTGTTGCCAAGGATGAGAGGAAATTGCCCCCTGTGTGTGCCTCACATTTGCAGTCAATGATGAATGTTAACCTTTGTTTTGTAGAAAGACCTTTCCTTTAATCTTGTATTAAAAATAGAGACACAATTGCCTAGTGGTTGAGAAATATGGATGGAAGAGGAGAATGTGATGGTGTAGGCAATGGGCGCGCGACAGTGACATCAACTGTGGTGGTGATTGCTTAAGAGCAGGTGAGGGAAAAGTGGGGTTAATTTAATCATTTTGATAAGATTAAATGAGGACTATCAAATAATCCAAAACATCTGAAGGACCAAATTATCCTTCACCTATTTGATGATGTTGATAGTAGTTGGTTTCTCTTTTGTGTCTATTTTTTGTAATATGTACGTGTTGTGTGAAGTGAGACTCCTTTGCGATAAGAATATTGGCTAGGTCAAAGTTAGGGTTTGAAAGTTAGTTGTTAACTTAAATCACTAATTTCAAGTATGCAATTAGACCCTAAGCCTAATATTTGGCAATTGGCATAAGTATTTTGTAAGGAATATAATTTTGATGCATTAGTCATGTAAAACAATTTTATACTATTATTTAATTATATATTATCATATTAATAAATAAATATATAACGTAAAGTTATGTTGTTATTACCTTCCGTATAGATGGTTGACTTTATGGTGATCTTCTTTTCCTTGTGGTATGTTTGGAGTGCCAAGGACTCGACGCCCAATAGTGTATGTATGTAAAAGAGGAGACTAATCAAAATACATCACCTACCTTGGAGGCCTCTCCTATTTATACCCTTCGGATACGTCCAAAGGAGAGATCCTAGGTACAAGGTTACCGTCCTGGGTGGTGTCAGGGTTGCTAGCTCCTTTCACTTTTTGGTCCCTTTCTAGGTTTGTACAAGACCATGCGCTCGTGATGAAATCCTCCCGCCCTAGGATCGTGCTTCTTGGCCTTCTCCCGAGGTAGGATCCTAAATCCGAGGTAGGAGTATCCTTCTTCTTGGAATTCGGAGGTCTAGCTGGTCCTCTTAATTCGGCCAATCCTCGAACTATGATCAAGGGCAAGGTTAGGAGGCTTCATCCACTGTGCCCCTGGGTGGTCCTGTCATGATGCTTGGGTAGTCCTAGATGCCCTTCTCCTAATGCCCTGGGGGTCTTTCGATGTGGGGACCTTCTTCCCTGGGATCTCTATTGGGGTGCTATGATCTTACCTCTCCATGGCCCCTAGTTCTCTGACCTTGGGACGTAACAAAATATATTTGACTTTCATCTTCACTATTTAAATGATCATGCATTTGATTGAATGACAAACGACAATATATAAGTTTTTAATTATGAATGTATCAAAATTAAACTTTAAAGTCAATTTAGCAACTTGATAAGATCTTTAAATAAGAAAGTAAAAATTCTTTTAAATTAGGTTCGAAGGCTTCTAAACACTTGTTTGTTTTACATTTTGTTAAGGCTAAACTTACTTTTACTCACATGAAAATGAATTTTTCTTTCAGGAAAAGCATTTTCAATAGGCTAAAAAAATCTATTTCTAAATATACTAAAAAAATTAAATAGGTAAAAAAAATATTAAAATAAAACTATAATAACAATATAAGCATGTCAGAAATTCAAGCTCAACAGGCTTTTATTTTCAAAACCTATATAGATCGGCCTTTTTGCTTGGTTTTTCTAAGATACTTTGATCCAGTTTATTTACTAAACATATTAGACCAATATAAGCTTAATACAAGCCAAGTCGAAGACCGCCAATAGATATTTGTCTAACCTATTTCCATTCTTAAGTTCTTATATATGGTTTTGAAAGTTCTATTGAACCTATCACAAAAATAAGGTGGATCTACACGACAAGAGATTATTAGTGGCAAAACCATAAAAAAAATAGAAAATTATGAGTCATGACACCTTTTACTTATATTAATGGGTTTAATTTTTATGTACCAGGATTGTCATTTAATCATATATATATATATATATATATATATATTATCAGCATATGTAAGTGGTTGAATTTCACTCATACTACATGTAAATTGAATAATTTGATTAGATGATAATATAAAATATTATATCAAAATTAAACTCTGTATTAATTTATGTTTAAACAAATATATGTGTAAGTGTTCTAACCCAAAGAATGTACCATGGTGTGTAAATTATCTTTTCCGAGCCTAGACCATCGTCAATATGAATTTACATTTGACACTCATCAATTCAGAGAGAATTCTAAGAATTATTTAATTTGTTAAAAACTGTCCAGATACATATTTAGGTATGTAAGAGCCCTTCCCATGGCTTTTAAGAATATAGATGAGGTACTATCATGGATTTCCTTAGTTGTGAGAGTGATAAAGAGAGAAGAATCAAACGTCATAAATGGGAGGCTCCTTAATTGTTAGGGCTTATGCATAGTTCGCCATGCTGGTAGTAGTCAGGCTACTTTGAGGGCGGTCAGACCAAGTTATAAGCCCTATAGAATCCACTCCAATTAACCCAAGAAGGACTTATAGATGTCACAAGAAAAAGCAGCCATAGTTTGGACATATATCACGCGTCAATTGTATTTTTTTTTTTTACTTTAAAAACTATATTATTTGCACTGATGTTTGAATATACGATCTCATACTTTCTTTCCAAACCTCTCACCACTAGAACAATCCTAGCTACTGCATCAATTATAAATTTATTTGTGTGATTATCTTAACTTAAAGATTTAATGCTACCTTCGAGTAAAACTATGTTTTTACAAGTACACATTAACTCCTATTGTCAGGACTTGGTTTGATATTGTTCTAATTTTTCACAAGTCGTTGAGCTAGCTAAATGTTTTTAAAGCTGTGCTGCTCTTGAAAAACTAATGCAGTATTTTTTTGATAAAATAGTATAAAAATTGCTCTTGATAAAAAGAAGTAAAAAGAAATATAGTGCTTGTTAAATCCATCATAAAGTTACTCTTAAATTATAAAATTATTGCTTGGACATAAATATTAAAGATAATATTAGTTTTTAGAAATCAGAACCCTTGATTAGTAAGAGGTTACATTAGTTTTGTTAATTTTTAATAGCGTAAGCCAACTCTAAAATGGTATTTCATAAGAGCTTTCAAAAGCACCTCTAATTTTTAAATACCATGAACAATAGCATTTCAACTTTTTCACTTACAAAAAATAAAAAATAATTTATACTTTTTATAAGTAAGAGTTTCCTCAAAAATAAAAAAAAACCATCAAGCCAAACCTTAATATAGTTAAACCTATCTTAACAATATTATTTAAATATTTAACAGTGAGGTTATCTAATATTTATATTATCATCATTAAATAAGATGAATAGTGAAGATGAGTGAAGACTGCCGTCGGATCCAATTTTAAAAGAGTGAGTTTTCCTTAAATGTTAAGAAAACATTGTTGAAACTTATCCCCAGATAGTGATTTGCATGTCACATGTCAAACAGTTCGGTGTTCACGTTGCAGGTACGTTAAAGCCCAAAGTAGCAGTTGGGAACTCGATATCTCAGATTAAGCATCTCTTTCAAACATTAATTTGGTAGGACCAAAAAAAATAACCATGAATTTGGCGGGCCCCATTGTGAAGTTTCAAATCCAGTATATTTATCTATTCTATTTTATTTTCTTTCAATATTTATATATACATCTGCGTGTCATCCCTACCAAATCAAATCGACACCCAATCACCCATTCTTTTTGCCCCGCGAATATACCACGGTTTGGACACGGCTGTCCTACATATATATCGGTCTTATCACTCTATCCGTTTAAAGTTTAAAGTCAGTCTCTTTACACTAACACGGTGCAAGAGTACACGAAAATGGAGAGTGAATGAGTTGAAGTCAACCTCTTTTTTAGCAAGATCTAAGAAAAGACGCAAATAGAAATTGAGTAAGTTGAATAGGGGCATTCTACTATGCAGCGAGTCAAACGGGGCGTGACACACCTGTTTTTACCCATGTTCGGAAAATGTGGATAAACGCACTAGGATGTGGCTAAATGCATCGGCTTAGAACACTCCCCCTACACGTCGTGCCAGTACTCCTCGCCATGCCACATCTACCCACCATCTCCATCTCTGAAGCTCTGAAGCCCCTCCCTCTGTCCCCTCGTAGTGAGCAACGTAAGGTGGAGCGACGCGGGTCAGACGGCATAGTGGTTGCGGAGGAAGAACCGATGTTAAGAGAGAGATGGTGGAGCAAACACAAGCAGTCCATTGTAGACTCTCTGCTTTTCTTAATTGGTCCAGCATACATCATATTTGATCTAGTGCATTACAGAACTGACCAAGTTGAATATGGTTTTAGTTCTTATAATATAATAATATGTTGTTTTTGAGTAACTCATATTGAACTTTCATAAAATGTGGTAAAATTTATGTCAACTCTTCTTTATATATAAAATTTGTTAGGTGGGTGGTCTATGAAGTTATGAGATTATTACTCCTTCCTTCCCTAAATTTATGATATTATTGTATCGATCTCCTCTAAATTTGTGAAATCACTATATTGATCTCCCTTCTATTGCATATATATTAGAAGGTAGTTAACCTAAATTTTATCAAATTTTAGGGGAGGCCATAATTTGCTCAATGTTGTTGGTTTTTTATTTTATTAAGAATTAAATTTTGATATAATGACAATGTAAAAAGTTTTACACTATCATTCAATTCAACTCTCACATATTTTACTATTTAGAAGATCATGTAAATGGAAGAATTTAAGTAAATGATTTTACAAACAAAAATTATACTATTTGTGCATCAAACATGCCTTTTTTTGGTGTAAAACAAACATGCTTAATTTGTTCTTGATATAAAAGAAAAACGGAAAAAATCAATTATACCAGCCATACTTTAAAAATTAAATTCATTTATTTTTTAGAAAAATAAAGATACAATTTAACCTAAAAATATAATAAGCAACCAAAACCAGAACATAATATTCCTAAAAAAAATGAACATAATATATTTAAGAAAATATAAATTATCCTCTTAGAATAAGATAAAACTTTGAATTTAAAAAAAAAAGCGGAAAAAGATTTTTATAAAGGGGAAGACCAGGGTGTCTAGTATATTACGGTGGGCGAGTTTGGATTGTTTTAGACCTCACCCACTTATTTACTTATTTATGAGTTGGGGGTGAGTTAAATAAATTTTTCGTTTGATGGATTTAATTGTATGTGGCGGGTTTAGTTGAAGGCTTTTTTATCCATTTAAATTGAAAAAAAAAAGTATATACCATTTTGCCACTTTTGTAATTTTATGTACGTATCTATCTTTTTTTTTTATATATATTAGAGAAATCGGTTAACTGAAGGTGATTTTACAGAACCAAAATACAAAGAAATTGGTTAAGTCTTGATTTCATTTGTTTTCCAGTTGAGAAATAAACATCAACCTATTTCTCCAGGAAAATCACTCATTTGTCAACTGATTTCCATTATGTTTCCTCCCATTTCGGTTGTTTTTCCGTGTCTATATAAACGCAAGACTTCTCTTAAAATATTTCAATAGTTTATCTTTTTTTAATTTTATTTTTAAAACTAGAAAATTACATATTTATCTGTTGCCACTTCTTATCTATTTTTTTTTATCTATGACATTTTTAAATGCCTTTAGTTAAAAATGTATTTTATATTTATAGTATATATTACTATTATATATGGTGTTTGAAATTTATATTTAATGATTATATTAATTAATATTAAATCTAGAAATTAACTATAATTAAACTTGCAGGATAACACAAAATTTCAAACTTAAATATAATATTTAAGAGGCTTATTTCTTGTTAATTAGCACATAGCCTTATTAATTCCTTGTTAGGCCTTATTTCTATCCTTACATTGCGGATTAACAAGTAATCATTTTGGTTTTTGATGGCAATGTCGAATAGAACTAACTAGGCCTTGATGGGTGTTTCTTTCCAAATATTTATGATGATTTAAATGGTGGAAATTGTATGATGTTGTTTTACATTTTATTTTTTGATTTTTTCATAATTTTTAGGAGGTTTTATTGTTTGGCTCATGCTTTATAGCTTCTTTGTAGCTTTGTATTCTTAATGTTAATTATTTGTTACATAAGCCGAACGAATAAAACCTGCTTTATCCTCGTTTACATTAGGGTAAAACTTCATTTATAGAGTATCATAGAACTATGTACCCTTTGAAAGGTCAACTCTAAGCTAGAAAAAGGTAGGATATAGCCTAAGAGATGTTCAGAGACCATTCATATTGTTGTCAGGAGTAGGATAGCACATGTATACGGGTGCACTAAAGTGCTTGATCGCATGCTACACCATGGGATCCGAGAGGCACTACACCGTGCACACAAGAAAAGTTAAAATGGGGGAGTGCGCTACACGTGCTACTTAGTGCACATCGACGTTGTTCAGCGCCATAAACGTTCATTTTCAACCTGTTGGTATAAATATAACACATCATAACACCCCAAACATTCTCCCAAGAAACCCTGCTACCTATTCCCTCCGTTTCTTTCAAGAGGATACATACATTCTCATTAGTCTCACTGGTCCTTGATCTCTTCCTAATTTCAACTCTAGTATGGATTCCTTTCTCATTTTTAGTGTGTTATGCGGATAGTTGCTCATTAGGTTAACCAGGAAGGTTTCTTATTCTCGTTCCATTCCACATCATGTGTAGTATATTTTTCTTTATTCCATGTCAGTTGGGAGTTGTCGTTCCAGCCCGTAGGATTGTGTGACTAGTGACATCGCATCCTTAGCGAGATACGTGAGTCAATGAGTGGACAGTTGCTCATGACTATAATTTAGTCATTATTTTAAAAGTTATTATATTATGTATATAGGTGATTTTATGGATTCAAAACCTCAAAAATAGCTTACGTACACACAATTTATTTATGAATCATGAAAAAAATATTGTTCTTGAAATTCTCATTGGACCATTATTATTGTAATTGTCAATTTATGCTTGTTCACATGTTATGCCAATAAATTGGTGGAATATGTTTATCACATATATTATCAAGTTGACAAGCATAGTTTCATATAAATGCAACTTATTTGTAAATCATGTAAATTATATGTATGCTAGGAATTGCCTGAATATAGCTAAGTTAATGGCAAGATGATTATTAACCCTGATATACCAAGTTGCCCACTAAGTGGCTATCTCTAGTTATATGCCTGTTTTACTTTGGGCCTTTACCTACCATAGAATGTTTGTTCAAGGGACACAATCCATCCATCTGACCAATTATCATGTATCATGAATTATGTTAACTTTGTTTCTGACCAATTCCTCTTATGATTGTAGTTTTGGTTATTTTATTCAATTTTGTCATGATTTTTTTTTATTTATTGAAATCAAGGTATCCATCGCTGTAGTAATGACAAATCCCCTCGCCGTGGGAGGTTCCCAGAGGCAGCTGACCGGCCACCAAATGCGCTTTATCATTCCTATGAGTGAAGATCGAACCCCAAACCACATGATTAAAAGACAAGGTGAGCTGCCACTACGCTACACCTCGTGTTTATTTTATTCAATTTTGTCATGATTTAATACTATTGTCATTGACAGTAATGCATGTATGTATGTGTCTGTGTATATATATAGTTATTTTATTCATGCAATGCATGATGTGTGTCAAGTTAATTTTGTTTGTCCCATATGAGTTTTGGGTTATTATCCTTCATTGAGTTAGATCACTCACCCATTTTCTTCCTTTTTCAAATCATGCAGCTTGAGAACACCGCTCCTCATCCCAGGAAATTTCAAGTTATCCTTTCAGGAGTAAACTTCGCTTTGTAGTTAGGTCATTTTGTTGTCAATTTATTTTGTAGCGAATCGAGTGCTCCTATAGTGTATAGGCAAAATCTCAACCATGTTAGACGCACATAGATTAATTGTTATGTTACTTAGTTTTATTTTACATATTATGGATTATTTCATTTTAATTGCTTTCGGTTTTTGACAATTTGATTTATGGAGTTTATGAATCAACAATTTATTTTATTTATTAAGGCAATTATTATTTTCGTAGATTATTTATTTGCATGAAAATGATGATTTTGTATGTCGCACTAGCATGTTTCCTTCAGGAGATTCGCATGAGGGCAATGCTCTTTATATACTGGTCACGAATAAGTTGGGTTGTGACAATTTATGTCCCTAATGTTTTGTCATTGTTTCGTTCTAGTCCCAAAAATTTATTTTGTTCTATTTTACGTCCCTAATGTTTTAAAGTGTTTTATCAATTTTGTCTTTTTGGTAGATAATATCCAAATTATAAATGAAAAAAAGTGATGTAGAGGTCAAATTATAATATTAGGCAATCACAATGAAACATAAAATGTCAATTTTTTTTATATAATTTGAATGTCATTCATGTTTTAAAAACATTAGGAACGTAGATAGAATTAAAAAAAAAAACTTTGACATTAAATCAAATTCTTCCAAAACCTTAGGGATGTAAATAAACCCTTTTCATAATTTAATTTTGACTTCTAATATGTGATGTAAAATAGTTGTGTTTAACATATGTTGTTTAGAATTTAATTTAGATGCAAGATGCACTATTAATGTAAAAATTTTCACATGGACATTTAATTATATATTATTATACATCAACAAAAATAATTGGCTTACAATGTAACGTTTTTATTAACAATACATAAAAAATAAATGTTTTTATTGTGAGTAATTACTCACTATGATTTGACAATTTTTCAGTCTAATATTGACTAAAGTTGTTAAGTTGTTTTACACTTGGAACATATAAGTTAATCGCTTTAGATAAAACAATATGAAACATGTGTCCTTTCTTGTAATTGTATGTTTAAAACTGATTTTGATCAATATTAGTCAAACAACACTAATTTTATTAAAATCACTTTTCAAATCAAATTATCAAACCTAAATTACTTCACCTCGAAATCTATTCTAACAAAAATCAATTATATTAAAATTAATTTTATCTAAAATCAATACTACAAATACAAAATTAAATACCCTAAAAATTATAGTAAATTATAATTATTACAGTAAGCAATTACTTAGCATAATTACATGTTTTAAATTTTTTTATTAATTTTTATGGTGTACAAATTTTTATTTATTTATTAATTAATAAAATAAAATTATTATAAAATCAAACTCCCGTTAAAACCTAAGAATATCCAAAAGTAAATTCTTTCTTTATTACCAAAATCGACAACGTTGTCGACGTCGACGATCAAACTCACTTTGGTCCTTCGGATTGGAACGCAATTTCAGTTCAATCAACTCTGTGCCGACACGTATCATTGGCACACGGTGTCTGACACGTGGCAGATAACAAACAGTCAAATCTAGACAGGTTACAGGTAACAATGTCACGTTCGTTTCCTCAAATCCGCTGTTAACTTTGCAGCAAACCGTTCCCTCTTCCGTTTTCCATTTTTTTTTTAATTTTATTTATTTATTTATTTTTTCTGCAAAACTCTTGTATTGGCCATGTTGTTACTTCGCCATTACGGCACCGTTTCACTATTCCAATCGGCCTCAGTCCCTGGACCCTCTATTGGGACATTCATTCAAAAAGCTTAACCTCCACACTATTGCATGACATGATATCATAAACATTGTTATTATTATTTTATTACTTCCATGTTCCTTTCATTTGTTCAATCTCTTATCATCTTTGACCCCTATACATTTGCTCCATTTTTTCTCTTCCCTGTTGATGTCACAACAGTTTCAAAACCATTTCAATAATATTTGTATCTTTTTGGCAAGTCGGGGTGCAGGCCAAAGACTTGGTTTTTTATTGTCTAAGATTTGAGGGGTCCCCTTTTGGGCATGCATTTTTGAGGTTTGGATTAATGGGGTTTGTGTAAAGTTCGATACTTTGTTGCAAGGAGTGGTGGTTTTGGGAGATTTTCTTTTGAAGAGATGGATATAACGGAAATCTCAATCCTGCATCATGCTGGACTCATGCTTATGGGGATCTGGTTGCTTTCTGCATTGAACTGCTGCTACCCGATTACTTATTTTGTAGCTCTGATCTATCTTTACATGGTGAGTGAGGATCACGGCTTTCAATTTGCAACTTTTGGAGAATCTATAACTGCTTTACCTTTTGTATTGGCTGTTGGTTTTTGATTGGTTGGTCTGATGATGTGGGAAAGTAAAAAATGAGCATGTATTCTGAGTGTTTGGAATTGAATTTGTAGTATAGATTTTGCCTTTTTGACTTTGTTTGTGTAAAGGACAAAGAAAAGGATGGGGGATGTTATATTTGCTGACTTTGATATGTTCTTTGGCCTTTGCAAAGGTACATGAGCGTTATGTTACGAGGCTGCGGAAGAAGTTGCAGTATGAAGAGAGGAAACAAGCTAATCAAAGAAGGGTAATTCCGCTGGTTTTATTGTCATTTTGATTGTATGGATTCAGGAAGTTTCATGTGTATGAAAACAGGTGAAAGAAGAAAAACAAACTAGGTGAAATAGATTCTCTTTTATTAAGAGTTAAAAACCATTCTTTAGGTCTTAACTCTGGAAAAATAATCACATAATCTGACCATTTTTTGTGGGTTGCTTGATTTTATTTGTTCATGAGGTATGAGGGTAAAATAGTGTTAGTATGTTACAGGTATATATTGTACCCAAAAAAAAAAATTACGATTAAATGAATAAAGGGCAGTGAAGAAAAGGAAACTATGTAATGAATTCTCTAAAAGGTAAATCTCAAAATAGATTCTGGCACTGAGAGAAGAAATAAATTCAGATTCCACATCCAAGTTAACCCCCTTGCTGCATTTAAATGGATTATTAGTGAAAAAAAATACAACAACTAAACTTTGTATCACTAGATGAAGTTTGCTATGCCTATATGGATTAGACAACTCCATGGCGTCTAGTGAAAAAAAAATAACAACACTACAGGAAAACTAGGAGAAAAATTATAAGAACTAAAAAAACGATAGTCCTTAAAAGTAGGTTTTTTAGTAGTCAAATTTTTTAGCATCTGTGTTAAAATTGCAAGTATTAATATCATTTGAGATGTGGTATTCAAATTACAAAGGGATTATGGTGATTTACTGATTTAACTTGCAATAATGGCCTTCATGTACATCAGGTGCTTTCTGATTCTGAAACAGTCCGGTGGCTGAACCATGCTGTTGAAAACATATGGCCTATATGCATGGAACAGATTGCCTCTCAGAAGATTTTGCTCCCCATCATTCCATGGTTCTTAGAGAAGTACAAACCTTGGACTGCTGTATGGCTCGTCCTGTTCAGTTATTTATCTTTCATAGTGCTTGATCAAACAATTTGAATTTTGATCATTTGCTTGAAAAGTATGTTAAATGTTAATATATGAAATAAGTTTCATATTATCATTCAGACATTGACCTAGAAATATGTAATTTTTCACTTTTTGTCGCTTACTTTGGTTATTTTTTTGTTTGTGTTGAAGTATAAAATTGTTGCTTCCACTTTTGGTGTGATCAGATATTGATGACCATATATATTTGCAGAAAGAAGCTGTCGTTCAGCACCTGTACTTGGGAAGAATCCCCTCTGTTTACTGAAATGAGGGTACTTCGCCAGAATAATGATGACCATTTGGTATGTGAATATTTGAAATTAGAATGCAGCATTTCTATACAATGTCTTGTTCATCATTTGCAGCTGAAATTTTATCCTGTTGATTTAGATATTGCAGTGTGATCAATGCAGGTTCTTGAGTTGGGAATGAATTTTCTCACAGCTGATGATATGAGTGCCATACTTGCTGTGAAACTAAGAAAAAGATTGGGATTTGGAATGACGGCAAAGCTTCACATAACGGGAATGCATGTTGAAGGGAAGGTATGACTTTGGAATTTCAATTATACATTAACTCATTTGTTGAATATTTATATTCTTTTACCTTCTATCTACTCATTAAAGAAGGTTAATGGATTTAAGGTTGCTATATTCAGGGATGTGTGCATGTCCCTTAATTGCTTGAGAGAAACTTCAAATAATTCTTACTCGTAATTTGACTATTAAAAATTGTTGTTTTTATTGAAGAAAGACTTGATAGTTGTGTGTTGAAGAGGGATAATGGTGATGTGCAGTGTACAAGTTACATCAAATAATTTAGTATCTTAATTTGAGAGAAGATATAACTAGATAATGAGATGGTGGGAGAAAGTCAAGTTTTTCTTGCTTCAATACATATCCCACCATCCTCCTTTAAGCATTACTATGTAGGGTATATTTATGCCTTTAAGTTACTTTTCTCTCCTGTATTGTTCCAAATAACTTTCTCCTTTGTCATATTTTAGTTACCAATATTTGAAAACACTGGTGACTAGTTCATCATTAGATTTGCATAGTTCAATTCTAATTTGTTATGATCAATTGGAGATTTTGTATGGATCTTTTTAGGAAGTTAGGAGTGAAAAGGGAATAAAGTAAAATTTAGTTAGTTACTTTTTATCTTTGTGTCTTGTTTCTCTTATATAGGTCTTGATTGGGGTAAAATTTCTCCGCACATGGCCTTTTATTGGCCGCCTGCGCGTATGCTTTGTTGAACCTCCATACTTTCAGATGACTGTCAAACCTATATTTACTCATGGGCTTGATGTGACAGAGCTTCCAGGGATTGCTGGGTGGCTAGTATGTATTCGGTGCTTTTATACAGGATAATTGTTTTATTTTCATTTTCTTTGTTCCTTCCTCTCTGTCTGTCTCTCACACACACTTCTTTTTTACCTTGTCCATGCTGTTATTGATTTTTATTAACTTTATATTGTGTCAGGATAAGCTTCTGTCAATTGCTTTTGAACAGACTCTTGTTGAGGTGAAATTTCTTCACTTTGTGATGTTCTCATCTTGTCACCTTTTATGTATATTTTCAGAGTTTTGGCTTAATGAGATCAGATGTTAAAATGGTGTGATAAAAATTTGAATGTTTTAGAATTCTCTATTTCTTTTAGTATTTTTTGAATTTTGTAATTTTTCCTATATTTACGCGTTAAAAATTTGCAGCCTAATATGCTGGTTGTTGATGTTGAGAAATTCATCTCACCACAGCCAGGTAAATATAAGTCTCCTGCAGCTCATAGACTATTGTAATAACGTCTTTGCCCAGGAAGTCTAGGTGATTGTTCTTTTAAATAATAAATATTAGAATATTTGGTCAGGCTACAAGTTTTTGGCGACCAATGCATAGACAGCTCAAATGAAGTATAAATGTTAGTTTCTAGTCTGTGTTGCCAAACTTTAAACCGTACTACCTAATTGATTTCGTAAGAATTGATTTGTATGCTAAAAAAATAGTTTTTCTTTTTTGCATGGGGATGTCTCAGTTTCTCAAAGTAGGCACTGGTATTTAACTCTTTATATTAGATATTTGGGTTTTGGAGTCGGTCATGATTTCATTTAATAAAGGACGGAAGTTAATCGTTTCAGAGAAATTGTGTAATTGTCATCAAAGGCCTTGTTCTTATATCATTAGTCGTCACATATCTTTGGTGAATAAAGCACATCAAGACCATCTTCCGAATCCCTATAATGCAAATCTTTTAGTTGTGAACTCTACAATTCATGTATGATAGAATATGTTATGCCTTACTCAATTTGTTTTGCATTATCATATACTCATCTATCCATAAATCTTCATGCTGTAGAGCCTTGGTTCTCTGTGGATGAAAAGGAACCTGTTGCTTATGCCAAAGTAGAAGTTATTGAGGCATCCGACATGAAACCATCAGATCTAAATGGTAATATCTTTATCTATGATCATTTATTGTTAGCCTCATTTCTTTTATCTCTCGTGTATAACCAATTATACTGTGTTTCAGGACTAGCAGATCCTTATGTGAAAGGTCATTTAGGTTCATATAGATTCAGGACAAAGATACAAAGGAAAACACTTAGTCCAAAATGGCAAGAGGAATTTAAAATTCCCATTATTACATGGGAGTCTAACAATGTGCTGACTGTTGAAGTTCGTGACAAGGACCATTTCTATGACGACATCCTCGGGTTTGCTTTCTATATCCCTTTCAATCTCTTCTATGACTTTGCGCAGTCATTGGTTGTCTTGCTGTTAGGGCTATCCTTTATTCATTGTGCTTGTTTCCCATGATTTCCCGTCAACTGTTCTCTCTGGTGTGTTCTTTATCAGACTAACTGGATGTTGTACTGTTTTCAGGGACTGTTCTGTGAACATTGGTGATCTTAGGGATGGGCAAAAACATGATATGTGGCTACCACTTCTGAATGTAAAAATGGGGAGGTTGCATCTTGCAATAACTGTTCTTGAAGATAACGGAAAGGTTACTTCTCTATCATTTACATTGTTACGTAGCAATATTAAATGAATAGAAGCACTCTAATGAAAAGAAGCAGAATACAGATGGATATGAAATAGTGTTTCTAGTCTGCATGAAGGAAAATAAGTTGCTCCTATATTTTTTGGTCTATGGTTGGTGTGTGATTACAATTCGGAAATTTTATCTTTACAGGAGGTTGATATTACGTGTGACCAGGAATCAGTTGACATTGAAGAAAGACAAGATTCCTTTGCAAATGAGAGTGCTAATAAATATTCCTTCTCACCTGTTTCATCTGAAAAACCTCCAAAAGTAGAGGATAACTACGAGCCTATAGATATCAAAGGGCAAAAGGAAACAGGAATTTGGGTTCATCACCCTGGAAGTGAAGTTTCCCGCACTTGGGAGCCAAGAAAAGGGAGGAATCGACGCCTTGATACTGAAATTCAAGGGGCACATAATGGTTTATCTGGCAACTCTAAGTCAACGGTATCTGGACCCATGAACAATGACTCCAGCAGTACTGATGAAAATTCTGAGCACAAGCATCGAATAAGGAGGGGACTGCACAAGATTGGTTCAGTATTTCGCAGGAGTCAGAAAAAGGAGGATCGTTCGGGATCTTTCAAAGAGGAGGTTCTTCCATCTCCACATGATAACATTAGGTCAGTCGACGCGAAGGGTGTTGGTCTGAGGTTTGTCATGGAGGATAACATTTCCGGGTTTCCCACTGGCAAGGTTCAGGTAGAAAAGGTTCAGGTAGAAGGGGGATCAACTGAAGGGAGTGGTCCTGATAGCCCAAACAAGGGACATGTCAAGGGTATGGCAAAGAATATTTTCAAACATGCTGAGAAATCGGCTCGCAGCCTAAAGCATGCTCTTTCTTATAAATCAAGGAAAGATAAAGGTGAGTCACCGGCAGTTCCGGAAATGGTAGGTGAATCCAATTCTTCTGATGATGAGTCTCTCAGTTCAGTCATCCAGAGATGAAAGGATTCCAGTTGCTTCCCAGCCTATGGCCTCTTCTAGCAATGACTTCCCAAAACCCAAGGTAATTGTGGTTCAGCCAGTAGCATCTAACACCCCTGCGGACAATGAAGCCCCAATCAAGAAGGTCATTGTTGAAGAAGACCCTAAAAAGTGAGCAGCAGCCCTGATAGGCCTGATGAAGAACATGTGAAACACATTGAACCAAACCCTATTAAGAATGAAGTGGTGGCAGATAAAACAGATATCAGTTTGTCCAACTGAAGAATGTGCTCGCCATTGTATTTACTTTGCAGCATTCCATAGTTTTGTGTTCTCTTGCTTGTACAGCAACGTTCCTAGTTGTTTCTTTTAGTTGCTTTGGTGATCGTGGTAGGTCTTGTTACATAAACATTTTCATGTTTCGTGTACTTTTGAGTGTTTTGAACGGTGCAGAAATTTGTAAGCGTGTAAAGGACATCACATAAACACCCCAAAAGAAGAGATTTACAATTTGATATTGTCATCTTATAGCATTTTAGAGAACTGATCTTAACCGATTTTTTAATCGACAGCGGTAACCCAAAGTCTTGTGCACATTGATTATTTGCAATTTTGTAGGACACAACGAGATTCCAGATTTGGCCCTTTCACGTGCCTCAAATAATAATATAATACATTTCTCAACTACATGTTAGCTATGAGTTAAACCGTTTCTCACTGTTAAGAATCTCAGAGACTAAAGAAGAGATTGGACTAAATTTTGTGAAAAAGCCAACAGTCCTACTTGCTTCTGCATGCAATCATCAGTAGCACTAGGCACCCGAGTTTTCTCACTCCTGAAATGAGACAGCACGGAGCAAAATTATAGTATACTTACATGTGTGCTTCATGTAGAGTGGACATTCAATCACACGTCAAAATTCCATGTAACATTGTCAAGAATGTAAGCTTGGAAACGTCTCTTTGCTTAATAGGGTAATACTGCATTCATCTATCCCTCGAGACTCCTCGGATGGGAATCTCATGCAGTTGGCCATCCCTTTTTTTCTTTTTTTCCATTGTAAAAAATGTGAGATCTGATTGTTTCTCATCAATGGAGTGAGGAAAGATGTATTCCATCCTTCATAGGTTAGTTGGGAATGGCACAATCTCTTCCAAACACAGTGACTGGTCTGGTCTTTTCCGGACACCCAACAAGAGTAAGAACCCATATTTCCCATATCACAGATATCTCAGAGTGCTATAGAAGGACTGTATCTCATCAATCTCATCACATTAACCCTCCAAGACACCATCAAAAGAAGCACAAAAGGAACTTCCATCTTGGGAAACCAAACATCTCACAATCTGCCTCCACATCCCCATTTTAGGCACAAACCCCTGCCTCACCATCTGCCTCAAAGCCCAATCAACCTCCTTCACCATACCAATCTTACACATCCCCTTAACCAACTCCCTATAAGACACAAAGCTAGGCCTAAAACCCTCCAAAACCATCCTCTCCATTACCTCCTTAGCTTCCACAAACCTCCCAGCATCAATCAACCCATAAACCACTTCCTGATAAGACCCTCCATTGGGACAACACCCTTTCTCCTTCATCACCCTCTCCAACACCCTTTTCCCTTCATCCACCCTCCCTTTCTTCCTCAACCCACAAATCAACACATTGAACACCACAGCATCAGCACCAACCCCATTCCTCTCCATTCTCTCCAACAACCCAAAAGCACCATCCACATCACCTTTCTCACACAACCCATGCATCAAAGTAGCAAAAGTCCTCACATTCGGCTCACACCCTAATTTAGGAAATTCATCGAACACCTCGAGCGCAGCGTCCAATTTCCCACAACCACACAAGCCCTTAATCAAAATATTCAAACAACACGCATCAACCTCAACACCCAACCTCGGAGCAGAAACATAAACCTCGTGGGCAACCTCGTACAGCTTCGAATTGACCAAAACATTGAGTACGAAGTTGAATGTTTTTGTGCTGGGGAAGAGGTTGAATATTTTGGGCATTGCGAAGAGGGTTTCGACGGCCTTGTCGATGCGGTTGAAGGAGTGGGCGTAGGCTCTGATGAGGTGGAAGAAGAAGGTGTCGGAGAAGGATGAGAGGTTAAGGGTTTCGAGGAAGGTGGGAGCGCGTGGGGGAGGTTGGCGCGTGAGAGGGAGGCGAGGATGGAGATGGAGAAAGGCTCGTTGGGGTTGTAGTCGGGGCGGGAGGAGTAGAGGGAGAGGAGGGTGAGGGCGGAGGACGGGTTGGTTAGGGAGTTGGCGAGGGTGGCGGCTTCTTTTGGGGTCAGCCAGTCTTTGTGGCGGAGACGGGCGAGGATGGCGGCGTCTGGGTGCGGCGGAGGCGGCGGCGGCGGTAGTTGAAGGGATTTTACGTGGAATGGGGCGCGAGGGAGGGATCGTGAGATGATCTTTGACATCGGGGGTTGGTGCGAGGGAGAGTGTGTCAGAGAGAGGAGGGACAAGGGAGTGAAGCATACTCAGGTTTGCAGTTTTTAAATGTTTGGAAGTCTTGTAAGGAGGGAATGAGAATATTAAGGGTGGATATTGAACATCTAAAGCTATTGAATGTAATAAGTAAGAAATAAAATTGAAGAGATATTTTATAATATATATTTTTAAATAAATTATATGAATGTAAAATAATATTAGATTATTTATAATATATTAATTGAAGTATAAAATTTTATAATTTGTTATATAATTATAAAAAGCATGACTCTTAAAAATTTATTTTACTTCAGTTGAGTTAATTCAAAATATAATCCAAGTTTAACCTACAAAATTCATTGGGTTAAATTTCAGAATTTGAACCCGAACCAATAAGTTTTGAATCGGGTTAGATTGATGGATTTGATTCGAGCAATAAATATCTCTATTCCAAAGCATTAGGTGTATTATGTTTTAGAATGGCGGGTCTTATCATTCTATCATAAAGCACAATTTATTGAGTGTTAGTTAAGAATTTTTCATTAATTTAGGAGTCATTTTATCAAATCTTTTATTTACATTTATGTTCAAGTAAATATAAAAATCTTCTACCCAAACAAAAAAAAATTTCCACTGAAAAAAAAATTAAATATAGAAATTAATCATGTTTATTGATGTAACACTATATGAATGAATGATAAATATAAATCTCTTTATAAGTGTTAGTGCATTGAAATTATCCTTAATTTGGTCTATGAAGTAATTTCTATAAAAATCTCATTAAACAAATTATTATTTTAGGAATTAAAATTTCCAATATGGTAGAGAAGAATTTAATTTTGATACATTACTTTTATTGTGTTATCCAATCAGGTTATTTTATTTGCACAAGCTTTTAAATAGTATGCGAAGGAGCCATCTGAATTTGATGCATTATTTTATTTTATTTGCATCAGCTTTGTGTGTGGTAATTTTGGTGTTGATCGGTGGTCTTCACATGAAGCAAATATTGTATTAATCCCTTCGACTCATTTAACAGAATAATGAGAAAAAATGATTTCCTCCTTCTACATTTATGATTTTGTATACTCACATGAATATGCAGCTATACATACAGTAACTTTTTTATCTAGTTCCTAAAGTTATCCTGTAGAATCTTAAAGATATTATTACTTGACTGTACAAAAACAAGTACAAAGAATCATGATCAAGGCCTGTGCTTCTTCTTTTTCACTGCAAGAATTGGTTGAATTTGCAAGTGCCTTTTGAATGCCTCATTGAAAAGGATACGAGCATGGAAGGCTTTAATGATTGGTAGCCAAGCCAAGATAGCAATAGGTGCAAAAAGAACTATTCCCATTCCATAATCAAATTCTCTAGCAAGTGCACGGGTGAAGTGCCACAATCCAGTATGCTCTATCTTTGGCCTCACAGCTTGTGCAATCTGAACCAGCAAAAATATCACTTGGATTAGGTGCGTTTGTTTGGACTTTTAAAAAAAGTGATGATAAAACTTAAATTTTAAATATAATTGAAAATGGTCAAGTGATTAGTTTTTAGGATCTAATTCTTTAACTTAGACAAAAAGCTAAATATAGACTTTTTTTGGGTGAAAAAATAAAGTGATTTTTATCCCAAAAATGCCATCCAAATGCCCTCTAAAGTCTAGGGAAAATGTATTCAACAGAAGTGTTCACAATATTTGCTAAAGGTTATTACCATTATCAATCCCCATGCAGTTGGCATGAATGCCAGACAGCAAACAAAAAGGTCCATCAGTGATAGTTCACATATAACTGAAAGTGTCATGATGATGGATATAACAGCCACGAACAGGAATGCTTTGAAGAATCTGAATCCAAGCTGATAATTAGCGCTAAATAGTTGCCTTCCCATGTTGACAGCCTACATAGATGTTCAAATTATGGTATTAACACGCAGTGGTAACATAAGAGAAACATTATTTGGTTTATAAGCTTGAATTTTACGACAACTAAGTCCCGTTCCACTAGATGGAATTAATTAGTTCATGGACCTCACGAGTGACGACGCTATAATATCCTATTATAAATCATGTTTACAGTCAAACCATTGAAATGTGAATCTCTTTAATGGTTTATTCTCTTTACTTGAGCTTCTATAGAGCTTTTTTACATTTGACTAAACTAGAAGAATTCTATTATTTTTCTACAATAGGTGTTACACCAATTTTGCTGAATGAAATTTTTAAAAAGAATGAAAGAGAGGCCAAAGAGAGTTTACCTTTACCAAGAGGAAAACTGCAACAATAACAATCCAGGAAAGGACATAAACAAGAAAGTTTTTGCTGTGCTGAGAGATGTCCAGGTGATAGACCAGACCATACTGATAGATGAAGAAACGAAGGGAAAGCAATATTTCAGACAGCCTGGAAAAAAGACCCGACCGGCGAAGATGGGCTTGCTCATCATCCCACCAAGAATGCCAACTTTTATCCTGCTGAATTCCTATGCCACCCTGATGCCTGATCCATTTATTCCACTCTTTCCAGTCATCTACTGCTTTGGTCCAACTGAATCCAGCAGGGTTGAAAAGAAAAGGTGCGCACAACCAAGTTAATGACATGAACCAAATGGCGTAAGTTATCAACACATATGAGATGTTACTCTGATATGACCTCCTGAACATATTGTAAACAATCAACAGCAGCATCAGCTCAAATCCCTTCACAAAGTGGCTTCTTGAATATAATCTGTAATTTTCAGTGAAGCTGGCATGAAAGACGACAACTTTGCGCCCTGTTGGTCTGTACTTTGCACCGCCATGCAAAATTGTTCGTCCGTAGTAATGTGTTTTTGTTCCAAGGGAGAATGTGAAGAAAACAGCAGCCAGCTGCAGTTGCATAAGGACAAAATCTTTAAGGGCTGTGAGGAAACCTTTTTCAAGGCCTATTTCCATCATCATTGGCAAGCCAGTCAGAAGACCAAGCTGTATAAATGACTGTGAAGCAAGAGCCGTGTCCAAGGACTGTACATTCTTGATTCTAGCCCTAATAATAAGTTCTCTTTCCAAACCACTAAGCACCAGGTATAGCTGCCCGTAAAGAAATACATATATTCCTATCACTGAAATCTGTTGAGCAATCCAATAAGAATTTGAATCAGTCAATCACACAAAGAAAAAAAAAATTATTTTGTTCATATTTTTTGCATTGCATAAACTTTTGTGAACATTTTATGCTTTTAGAGAGTGACATTTTCTCCATTCCTTACTATCATACCTTCTGTCTTAATGTGTAAAGGGAAAAGGAAACAAGAATAGGATTGTTATTTTCTTGTTATGAAAACATGTCAATACATTATCCAAGCAACATGGTATTGCACATAAAAGAGAGAAAGGGAGAAAAATATGATGGTTCAGTAGAATTACCAAGCTGCTGAAGTAAAATCCAATGGTAGTGAAATAACAAGACAACATCCGGAAAAAATCGAATTGACGACCAAGGCGGAAAATGTCACGGCTTATAGTTTGCTCACTGTTTCCATTTGCTACCTTGGCCTCAAATTTTGAGATCTGGTTTAGACCTACATCACGACCTTTGCCAACTTGCAAGTATTCATGGTAGGAAATACATCCCCGTCTTAAAGTAGAATTGAATCCTGCATGATATCAAACATGAGTACTTTCCTCTAGCATCATAAAAGATATGTGGTCTCCATAATGTTTAAGTTATCAATTCCTACCTGCAAAAACATCCTCACTCAAGTTAATTGTTTTGGATGCCTTGCTTACTCCCCCTCTTGTGATATGAAAGACCCTGTCAAATACATCCGGATGGCCATAGTGGAACCGCACCCTGAATGTGAGAATACATTAGGAATGATAAGCATCTGTTGATGTTTAAAAACACATATGAAAAGAATAGGTGAAGATCATTTGCTTGCATGATAAATGTCTCTTGTTTATACATCTAGCAAAACTCAAGTATATAAAAAATATCAATTTAACACTACATTAGGTTTTCCAAATAACACTGGACAACTCAATGAACATTTGCTATCTCTTAACACAGGAAAAGGGAAAAAAGATTTGCATGTATGACCTGAGAGGATTAGCCAGAAGCCTTTGACCAATAGTGACAAAGCTGGTCTCTTGATATGACATGAACCATCCCAGAGAAGACACACTGCAGTGAAAAGAGAATGTAAGGCATCCTGTTAGCATATTGAACTTCATTCTAATGATATAGAAGACATTATACTTACGGAATGAAAATAATAAGTAGTGGGAAAAGGCAAATAGAAACTAAGGAATTTGCCAAATCGTGATGGATAGTTACATATCATAATTTGGCACATTCTTAGATTTATATTGGTTTGCAGTGTAAATTTATTTTTCGTTATCACCGTATAAAAATTATTCTGAAATAGAAAAAGGAATGATGGAAGAAAGAGAAGAGATAAAGGCAGGATTGTCATGTATTATCCTCGTACAGCACGTTTATCATCTAGGGACATTTGGCCATATGTAGTTTCCATATTTAGGGGCAGTTATAGTATGGCATACTATCTCATAAGCCTTGAACCACGTTCATGTATTCAAGGAAAGTGTGACCCAAGAGTCTTGCTTTCTTTTCCCAATTGTCATCACAAATTCAAAATTCTGTCATCTTAATTTATGGTAGGGCTAACCTTCCTGTGAAAATGTGTTCCCTTAAACCAAGTATTGTAGGAGAACGCTGTCCTTGGCGCCTAAGAAATTCTTGGAGAAGGTTTCTCATTTTTAGAGCTTCTTCCAAGTAATTATCCTGTAAAAGCAGATACTCATAAGAACAAAATAGAAATGATCAAGCTTTCTATATAATGATAGTAAGTGGTTAATTTATTAAGAAAAAAAAAAGTAACTAGAAAATAAGCATACTTGGTTCATGTCAATGGTTTGGAGGGCTTCACCACGAGTATATATTATTGCACTGTTTTGATTTTCAGGCTTCCCTTCCCCAAGTTCTGGAGGACCTGGAAGCTTTATTTGATATATTGTCTATAAAAGAAAAGCAAGAGTCTTATAAAGTCATCATTTGATGTATCTGGATGACTCTTTTCATGTTGCAAGAAAAATACCTGTTCAAAACCATTGACAACTTTAACAAGTTTAGATGAATACACTTTGTGAGGTCTACCCTGAACTATCTCTTCCTTTTCCTCAACATAAGCAACACGGAGAGATGGATACCTGTAGCCATTATATGCATGCAAAAGTTAGTGGCTACTTATTCCGTTTCAGGATGCAAGATATTTAATTTTTCTATTTCCTATTATAAACTTACCTTGTCATCAAGTCGATTATATCTTTATAATGGGGATCATTCATAGCCTTTTGTGATGCAAATGATTGACAGGAAATGACATAGGTGTACTTCATATCTGCTAGTGCTTCTAGATGAGCAAATAATGCACGGTTACTTCTTTCAGCAGTCTCATAACCCTCAAGAATATCTGCATTCACAGAATCAGCAACTTGATGAATTGGTTTTATTAAATTTATTTGCCATATTTTACTGCACCATAGACAAGTACTAGTAGCTATTTAATGCCACTTAGTTACATACCTTCATCTTCAGCCATGTCAAGAAATGCTTGTAATTTCAAGGCCTCTCTATAGTACATCATCCCTCTAACTGCGACAAACATGATTGAAATGATCACGGAATGCCTTAAACTTGGATTAACATTCAATTTTGAGAATAATAAACTGAACCTGTTCTGCTTAGCGTCTGGCCCCGGAATGAAGCCCACTGTCTAATATCTTCTGTCTTGTGTTCCTCTTCTAAACTCTTCCAGCTTTCACAACCCACACGTTCCAGAAAGTTTGTCCACTCATCTGTTGAAATTGGTGTGACAAGGTATGAAGATGAGTTCAAATAGAAAGTATGAGATACATAAACATATTCAACCTTTTATAGCTACCTGGAAATATCTTTTGCAAGTAAAAGATGATGGAATCCTCCTCCATATCTGAACCAAGCTCCTTCAGTGAAAAATTAATGTCCTCGACATAGTGTGGGGTTATAACACTACACCAACCGCGCTATATATCAGACAGAGTTTTGTGAAAGAACTATGAGGCTAATGTTCATTAAATGCTTATTTAGAAGTTAAGCATCATTTATCCCTGAAAGGTTTGCTTCTTAGTTTGATGTCTCTATCAATGCATAAGGAATTCTCATAAATGTATAGGAATAAATGAATATGAACAAGATAAGCAGCATGTGCAACATTATATGCTGTTAGAAAGGAAGCACTAAAAGTAAATCCTGTGTTAAGCGAACTGATAGACCTCTTTTGCTAAGTGGTTAATCCAACAAGGTTGGTTAGTTCAACTTGATTATGACTTATAGAGTAGTCGTATGGATACCACTTTGAAAACATAATGCATTCTAGAGTCATCTTTTCAAACCAAAGGAAATACTCATGGACATATAACTAACCTGAATGGCAGCATATTGCGCACTTTTGGAGCATCAGGCATATCCGTAAACAAAGAAGTAGCAAAGAATGATATGCGCCTACGAGCATCTAAGTTTGCAGGCATGTCCATTGCTGTATCTTTGACAGTAAGCAACAGATGAAAACGCTTGATCTGCCATGAATAGGCTGATTATTGCTTTTGTATGCGCCTACATTTATACATTTTCCTTGATGAAAAGAGAATGACAGTAACCATCATTGAGTTAATAAATATCACCTTCTCGATCAGAGGACCACTTTCTGGCAAGGGAAAATGGATAGAGTTCTCATTGGCAAATAATAGAGCTTCAACATCGCTATTCATTCCCTCACTGGCAAATACTTGTTCAATATCTCTGGTAAAATAAACAAATATGTTCTCGTTTTGCTGGGGACTGGGGGTTGGATCCAATATTCTGTGAAAGTTTAGTAAGTAAATTAAAAGATGAAGGATAGTAATGTGGTAAAGGACAACAAATTCTTAAGCACCAATACCTGGAATCAACCATCATATCATTTTTTACCAGTTCAAACATATCTTGCAAAGCTATCACAACTTTGTACCGATGTTCTTTGTCTCCCTCAATCTTATCATGTTTCACATAAAAGATACTGGAGTCAGTTAGTGGTCATACACATTTGTCAACATAAATATTGTAGCCAAGTTTAGGTCTAGGAAGCAATTACCAGAAGTTCAGCTAGCTCAGTGATCTTAGCTTGCAGAGCTGGGAGAACTTTCAACTTGAATTTCTTCAGAAAACATGATCCTTGAATGCTTTGCTCCATTTCACTTATTATATCACATATGATCCTAAAGATGCATAAATAACCACTGAATCAACACTGATGCAAAAATTTTGTAGGATTGAAACAGAGAAAAGCAAGTGACATCCACTAGGAGCTATGAAAGCTAAGATTCTACAGCATACAACATTGGTTGAAGTTGGGAGATTGTATCAGAAAAATATTCCATGTTTTACCTTTTTTCCAGGTTGCCCACAACAAGAATCTCGAGGACGTATTTCAGTGATTCGTAGCACTCTCTTACAGCATAAAACATGTACTTGTCTCTTGTAATTTTTCTGCCTAGAACCTCATCCTTTCCCTTAAAATCTTTAGCGATGGTCAAAGCTGTAGAAAACTAGAATATGTGGCAAGAAAATATTACTAATCCAATGATGTACAGGTAATAATTCATTAATTCTACTGCAGCAGTGTCATAATATTTAGGTTAAAAGTACATTACCTTATTTGCTAAGAGGAAAGCCATCGAACTTTGCCAGAAAACAATTCTGAAGACATAGGCATCATCATCAAATCCATCTCTCTGGAAAAAATTATTGTCAGGTGTTGAACAAAAAATATAGCCTTGTAGGAAAGTTACAGCATCAACCTCACCTGTTACTAATCAAGTCTTCAGATGAAGATGATTTATAATCTGATTCCATACCACAACAAATTTGGCTTTGGCATTTTTTTCATCCGGCATCTTCACACAGAATATTGTTGGTCAGGGCAACAGAACATATATATTAGAACAATATTGTCTCAACATTGCCATTTTAACACACCTTTTGAAATATATTGCTGAGGAGGCCTTTTCTTTTCTTTTTACCACGTTTGGAGGATGGCGGGATCAGACAGACATTAAATGCAGAAGGCAAGGAATCAAATCTGCTTCTCAGCATTCCTAGTGTCCTTATCTATTTTCAATAAGAGAGGTGACTTGATCATTTCGTTTTGGCTCAAAAAGAAGGAAAGAAGCAATGAGAAAACATAGCTTACCTCACCAAGGTGATGTAAAATTCCATAAAGTCCACCAAATATTGTACAGAAAACAGAATACCATATTTGTGTGTCCATAAAATATACCTGTAGTAAAAATAGAATATGGTTTTGTCAAAGAAAGAATCATTACATGAGGAACTTCATCTAATACATGAAGACTAGACAGACCACTTGTACAGATTCGTACTTCAATCAAGCATTTTTATTTTAGTTTTATAGAACTCAAATGTAGATATAATTACAATCACAAAACAAGAGAGGTATCTTCCAATTCTGACTCACAATTACTACAGGGGTCCATACAGCAACAATTGCACCAGCATTACTTTTAACTGCAGCACAAGCAAACCTTGTCAGCGACCTTAACTGATCCAATCTCTTAAGATGTGACAAAAAAATATATATATATAGAAATGCAGCATACCTTTTGGGAAAAGTTCATGCCACTCATACCAATTTACACCAATTCTCATAATTTGTCTGGTTGGTGCTATGAGTGGTTTTATCTGCACATATTGATGTTACAGTTGCAATTAAAAGTAAGTTTCTAAAACAAAACCCGATTATCGTAACCTTATAATTGATGTTCTCTTATTGTTTACCTCAAAACTGTAGCTGAACAGAAATTTACTAGATAGCACCAATATCCAAAACAATGTGTACCTACAAAGGAAGAAAATCAGCATGGTCATATAGATTGTAATGGAAGTGCTTAAATAATTAATTGAAAACAATATGAACAAGCTATCAAGGTAATAGGATTATACTTCAGAACTGAAACCTGGTCTTCTTGCATCCCCCGCCCAACGTAGATTCTAGGCTGTATGATAAATAAATGTGATGCTCAGGTTACAAAATTTAATACCTTGAATGAATGTTATAGTCAATTACATGCTGATATAAATCAATGGTAAAACATTTATACTTGTGAACTCTGATAATGACTTCCATGTGATGGAAAGTTGTAAACATCAAACGGATACGGTCCAACAGAAGGAACAGAAAGCATAGTTTTGACCAAATCTTCATTGTGGTGAAAGATAAAAATACTCACTATGACTGAAGCGATATCACTAAGATCATACTAAAAACTATCGCATTACCTAGTACACAGACTCCAAAGAAAAAAAATAAACAGACAAAAGTAGATACAATAGCCATGCTTATACCCAAATGCTTCTGCCTGCCCTAGAAATAGTAGAAGTTTTCCAAAGGTCCAAACTGCAGACTGGAAAACTTCACTGTGGTCTTACCCTTTCTATATACTTAGAAAGTGGATTACATTTTGATTATGCCTTGGCATCATCCGAAAAAGGGCAATGAACAATCATAAACTTATGTTTGATATGTTCAAGTAATAGATAATAAAGCAATAGTCTAATCTTGATCATTGACTTGATCACATTGAATGGCAACTAACAGTTTAGAAATGTCCTTGTTAAGACATTCTGTAACTGGAGCATTGTTATTAAGATCTAGTTTGCATCAAAAGTTTATTCAAGTAACAGATTGACCGAACAATGACTGCCAATCTAACAAAGTAGTAGGAAACATAGAAGTAAGATGAATTACCTGAGTCCACCAAGACAAAACTCTGCATATCTGGTAATTAGATACCTCCATGTACTTGGCAACAGCAGGGATAAAAAATAACACAACTTCAACTGCATTACTTGTCAAGTATATTGCAGCTGCAACCATATAGGAAGTAAAGCACCATTCCTCAACCAAGCTTGCATACTTTGTGGAATAACAAGTATATTTTCTTCTTGAATTAGCATAGCACACTGGAAGAACAATTGTCCATATAAGAGCAAAGGCCAGCTTCAACAGAAGTTTCACTTTCTGAGAATATTCCATTGTATATCTGGCTTTCCATGTAAAGGCGATGTCTAAAATTGCTGTGAAAAAAGACACAAATTTTCTTATCATGACTATATGAGAGAGGAAGGAGAAGGGGCATACTGTCTATAGATAATGTCTAGAATATTAATATAGAATTTGAAGAATAAAATAAAGAATCACAGATAAAAATGTTGCTAATTTTTCTTGAAAATTTGTCCATCATTGACAAAGTATTGAATACTGCACTGCTAAGTGTAACCTAACATCAAGAATAACTGTCATGTATATATGTCCACCCGAAATTCCACCCATGAGTAAAATTGACAAATTCTATCAGTTATAGAATTTTGTATGGTGTTAGTATTAATTCTATGTAGAGCTGTTGTCCAAACAAAATGGTTGACATTGAGGGAGTTTTGGATTTCCAAAGGGGTTTATCATGGAGTAATTTCTCTTCATTTGAAGAATGAATAAGAAAATGGAGAAGTTATTAATAGCAACGGGAATATACAACAGACCAATTAAAATTATAAGACAAATGAAGATAATCAAGAAAAATCCAAAGGGAATTTCATAAAGAAGCTTCTCACTCAATCAGACTTCTTAAGAATGAAAAATTCCAAGTAATTACGGAACCCTGAATATGTAGAAGCCTTATTTGGGCAATGACGGGGAAAGAACAGATACTAGAGGAAAAGAAAGGCCTCAAAATCCAAGGATAGGATCCTCCCACAATCTAATATGAGGACACTACCTTCTCTAAGAGAAATCAGCTTACTGTTAGGCCCAAATATAAATACTGATGCTAATATTACCCCTGCCCCTGTAATGTTATCCCAAGTGATATTGTTTTACCTTATGCTATGTTTTACACTAGAAAGAATAGGAAGAGTGAGAGTGACACGGGCAAGGCATGTGGCCAAGGTGGGATGGAAGGGACTTGTAACTAACTTTGCCTAGCTGGCAGGGTTAGTGGGAGGGGGAAGAGGTGGAAGAATATAAGGGTAGGGGGAGCTACCAAAGGGGGTATATGAGAATTGACATTGGGCTGAGAGAGTTTCAGAGTCTCTCTAATACTCTGAGTCATTTTACATTTTCTATTTGTTCATACTACATACATAATACACACTCATATTCTATAGTGAATTCTTATACCATTTTCTATCTTATCTATCTCCTATGGCTTGGTACCTATCCCTTACTAAAGAAAATATCCACAAAAGATAATGTTCAAGAACTTAAGTGAGTGGAAGCAGTCACTGGGGTATTCCATTCCTACTCATTATAGCGTGGTCCCATAAGGATCAAATGAAATGCCACAGCCACTAACAAACCAAAGCAACCATTTTGAACATCAAAACACCAATGCTCAAACTGCCCTCCTTGTTAATCAAGCAGCAAATGAAAAGCTTTCAAAATATTAGAAGTAGTTCACTGTAACATTGTACTGTATTGACCACCTAAATTAACTCCTTTCTGGTACGTCCAATTAAACTAACTTTAATACCAAGTAAGGGCATCAATGAGCAACATACCTTGAATAAGTTTAAGAAATGCAGAAGTAATGAAGATGCTGATTATGTCCTCAAAGACTGTGGCATCAAACAACTGAAGTGGAGATCCCAGGTCATGGCAAGCAATGATTATGATAGCCTGGCAACCAACACAACCAAATTTCTAGACTATCCATCGTAAGAGACGGAAATTTTTAAATCATCTGTACAAGATTGGAGCAAACCTGAAGGGATAGAATAAAAAAACTCCACATTCTATCAAAGCTTCTAAACATTTGCCAAAATGAACGAATTTCTACAAAATTTGTCTTTCCCAGCCATTGTGACTCATGGTCAGGGATATCCTCTACTGTCTCCTGTACAAGTAGAAACAAAACACGTAAGAGAGTGGTGGTCTCTTGCAGGTAGTAGAACTAGTCCAACATTTCTTACTGACAGCTGAAACACGTAATACAATCGAAGCGAAATAATAGACTTTCATTCAAGAATATGCCAAATGTTAGTGGACAGATTCAATCACTAGAAGTTGTGCTGAACTTTTTCTTTCAATCAGAGGTTATAAGGCTATAAATTTCAAAGAGAATGATCCATTCTGTCTTTTAGGTAACAAAACAATACAGAATGACTTCCTTCTAGCATATGGTTCCAAAGGAAATAAGAAAGAAGTAGTGCAGCATCTTTACTAATCAAGATAAATATTTTAAATTCTTGCTCCTAAATAGGAAAGGAGAATGGAACTACTCATGTGTGACAAGGTCAAGCTTGCAATTAGACTGGACAAGATAAACAGCAATCATTGAATTTCAACTCTTTGATTAGAGTATCAGATAATGACATGGACCTAATAGAAAATATGTCAAGCCAAACAAAAATAACCGCTGTACACAGCATGTTGGGGACACCGATCACTTTCATGAAAAAAGAAACTTATTTCCATCATAAAAGTTCAAGACATAGCAGCGTCATTGGAGTTAGCACAGTCCAAACTTAGCAGATACTTGCCGTCTAGATCCTGCCATTCAAAACAATTTCTGAAACAAATTTCACTTCATACAAATGCAGAAGGGCAACACTATCTTGAGATGTAAACTAATAAGCAGCCAGAGTTATTGAAATATATAAGGGCAGCACTATACGATGAAATAAAACAAGTTAAAATTTAATTTGAAATTTCACTTAGCTTTAGTAATTTGTTTTGACATCACTAATACAAAATCATAAATACAATGCTCATGAGAAACACAGAAGTACCTCTGGTTCTTCATCTTTCTTTTCTCTATTTTTCTTTTCTTTTGTCTTATCAGGTGTCACAACAGGAGCATTCTTCTCATTGGGTTCATTTTCAGATTGAACAAAGAAAAAATCATGGTCCAGACGCATAGGCCAACCAATTCTGAAACAATCAGGGGACCTGCAGATATAGAACAGCAATAAGAACTTGATAATATGGAAAAAAAGCCACATGAAAGCAATCGGAGCAAGTATATAACTTAAAGATAATACTGACCAAAAATACTCATTCAGATCATCATAGTTTCTCCATATAGCATGCTCTGCTGTACCACCTTTGCTTTTTTTTACTTCCTTTGGTTTTAAAATAAATTAGCTAAATTGGTGAAGAAAATCCAAAAAAAGAAAAATAAGATCAAACTAGATAGTACCTTGCTAATAACTGTGTATATGGGGGTGACAACATTGTTAAGGAAGGATTCAAGTTCTCCTCCATATGCAGGCATTACCTTTTCCCATGTTGTTAAGCTGATAGCACCACTTAAAATTCCATGCAATTCATATGCCATCTTCAAAGCACACAAAAAAGTGATGAAAAAAAAGTAGAGAAAATTAGAAGAATCATATTTGAAAATGTCGATCAATCATGAAAATAGAGGAGCTCATGGTTGGCTCCATCAAAGCAGTTACATAATTTTATCATGTATGTCTACCCAAATTTTTTGTATGTAGAAGAATATGTACAGGCTTAACCAAGATTCAATCTATCCAAAAACCTTCAAATGTTAATACATAGCATGGTTGGACTTGAAATGCTGAATATGCCATACTACACTCCTAATATTGCAGTAAAAGAAAAGGTTCCTTTTATAAATTAAATAGAGACACCTGTAGAATATAATATTTCTAATTTTATTTTAAAAAGGTATTTAATTATTTTCAACATACATGGTGAAAGATATAGCAGAGACATTCTGGCATGAACCGAAATTAGCTGCCTCCCCCATATGAGGAGGTAAAGCCCTATGTATAATATTTTATATTGTTGGGCTTCCTGTTTCACAAAAGGTAAGCTGCAACACAAGTAAAATAGAATGTTAGAAAACAGAAAGAATGTACTAGGCTCATCCTAGCTTAATGAAACAAACAAAGCAGTGCAAAAAAGCTTGAAGGGATGAAAAATATTCAACAAACTGATGAAAGTATATAAAACAATAATTATCCCAGGTACACACAAAAAGGAAGAAAGAAGTATACCACCCTGTCATTTCAATCAATTGAAGAAATAAAAAGTAATCTATTCAAAGTGACAAGAGAGTTAGATCAGTTAACATACCGGATATTGCTTTTTCTTCCCAAAAACTTGCACCAGCTTGTATAATTTTTGAAAAATTTTCTCATCAATTCATCCACACCTCCTTCTCCTAACTGGTATAACAAAAATGACATATCTTACATTGTCAAATATGATAAACCAAGGGCAAAAGATGCATACTTAACAACAAATGCACCTTCAAAATAGATGTCTGGTTGTGAGTTTGTCGAGTTTGCATGTTGGCTAGGAGTAGAATCAGATGCTCCCTTTGGTTGGCCACATTGGCTTCCTAGTGTAAGTTAAGACACATAATATAAAATAAGAATTCCTGAAAGCCTAGTTAGAGCAATTTTGACTTCATCATTTGCTTAAAACTAAACAATTGTATACAATGATCAGAATTGTACAGAAATGAAAGTTTGACTCCAATTCAGTGTTGAATAATTGACCTGGAATCCAAAACAATGCTGAAGAAAATCAAACAAATCCACAAAGCCTCCTTGTTTCTTGAATTCTTGGGCTGGGGGTAAACCTTTAACATTGCGGACAACGGCAATGGAAGCCTTAATCTGTATCAATGTATTAGTACACTCAGTCTCTCATATTGCAATTGATTCTTCTCTGACTCTAACATTGATACGATATCTACAAAAGAGGAAATCTGAAACATCTGAGCAGTACCAGACCTCAGGTTGCTGCATAATTGCATGCTGAATGCCTCCTTGCTCAAGGGGTAAGATGTTAAACTCAGATTTCTTGTGGATTGCATTTCCATCAATAAGTGCCTATTTTGAACAAAATGAGAAACTCTTTAAGGAAAAGAATATCCTAAATTGATATTTTCTTATGACTGATTAGCCTATTTTATGAGAAAATTATAGAAAACAGAAGTTGAAGATACATGAATAAAGGAAGAAATAAATGAGATCACCTGAGGACCAGCTGCATTTGTAACTGTTTTTAACACCTCAAACAGAACAGAAGCAATATTTCGTGCATTAATCAATTTCTCCCTGTGACTGTTTGATAGAACATCACAAGAGTTGGTTTAACAGGCCATAAAGGTTTCTTAAAATTTATGTCCAAAAGGAAAATGGTGAATAATGAGCCTAAGGATAGTCACCTTTGTTCTAGATCAAATGCTTTCTCATGTCTCATAAAATAGTCCCTGTATGCATGGTAAACACGCTTAAGCTCACGAATATCACTCTTTTCCTTCCTTTTTCTGATTGTAACTTGCTCATCCTGTATGCCACAATTCACAATAACAATGCAAATGATCAACATTCGGATTTGAAGCAAGCCAATGTATTAAGCATTAATCCCATTGCTGTTTCTGGTCATGTAAAAATTTAACAGACAAACCAGCAATGTCATTTCACATATTTTTCTGAGATATACTGATACACTACAACTGCAAACTTCGACTTAATCATGACTGAAAAACCTAGTGGCTTTTTATTTAAAAAAGAAATTAACTACAAATCTAATATTCATTATGTTACAGTTGCATCATGTTATGGAAGACAATGCTATCAAAAGGACCACTATTCTTGGCAGCATAAGCTTCAACATTCTTATTTACCTGTTCAAGTCGCTGAAGAAGTGAAGTTTTGAATTGTCTAACACCCCTTCCACTAGAATTTTTGTCCAAGTTGTGTGAAATTTCAAAGGCATGAAAACGGCCTGCATAGTGAAATCACTTGTACAATGTGAAATGCTTGTAATAATAATCAACAGAGAATCAAATTTTTGGGATAAGCGCAGGCCCAAGTATGGGATAATTAAGAAACAGGAAAATATCAAATTTGAGTGGGATACTTCATGGATTATAATTTGCCGTGATCAGTTGAGAAATCACTCAATTTTTCTATGTATCCATACACAAATGAAGTTTGTATTTCAACAAGTCAAAAGCGAACACCTAAAAGTAGCAATTAATATTGCACAAATTCGAGCACTACATAGTAACATCTTGAAATTGAAACCGACCAAACCTGTTTCCCTAGTGAGCGTAGGACTGCACTGATGCAATTCTCTTTGTCCCCTTTATTCTAAACATTTATTATGATAATTTTGTTCTTCATGAAATTCCTTGACTGATATTATATTAAGGAAATTGGAAAAATTGAGCCTCCATTTTTAACTTCACTTTTCTTTTGTTTATCAAAAAGCCCCCCAAAAAAACTCTTAGTAGCCAAGCAAGTAACAACCCACTACCTCCTAATTCTTCTTCAACCTACACACGACGTCCCAAAAAAGAAATAGAAAAAACCTCAAATACCTCCAACAAAGACAGGCAACTGAAGTTGTTGGGTCTTCCAAGACCCATTGAAAATTCTGAAGGGCTAAGAAAAGTGTTGTTATGTAATATTCAGTATTCATCATCTCATCTCTGTAAATCATTGTTGCCTTTAACTATACATTTAGTGCAATAATTTGTGTAATAAGCACTAAATGATAGATAAAAAACACTTTTTTCCTCTAGTTCCTTGAGCTCTTAGTTCTCTTTAAGATGTGTTTGATTAAGGGATAAAAATAGAGAGAAAAATTTTCATTGATAAGCTTTACATATAATTTTATACGCAAAAAATTTTCTTCCATCTCTACCCTCTAACCAAAAACAACCTGAACAAAAAAATAATGAGTCTTAACACTTGAAAACAAAACAACTTCAGTTGCACAGGGACCTCCAAAATACACAACTACATACACACCCATTTTCCCAGCAATCAATCAAGCAACACGTAAAAAACCAAAAAGAAGAAAAGGAGAGACCCAGGAAGCAAAGTAGACTCACAAAGATATGCAACGCGAGGCTCCTCCCTTCCAAGCAAGTTAGCGACACGAAGGAACCTTTGTATCTCCGAAGCAAAAACACTTGGCAACCTTTCACTGTCAAAGGGTCCTGGAACATCATTCTCGCCATTGCTGCTGCCGCTGCCACTTCCTCTTCCATCAGTAATGGCCCGCGGGAACTCAAACTGAGGTCTCGCCGTGGATGTCTCTCCTCGAAATGGACTACTACGTCATCAATGGGCTCAGCAGGGACAATCTCTGCCATTGCTGTGCGCTGTGTGCTCTCTCCTCAACAACCTTGGGAACCAGCAAGAGGGTGACACGTCTGCAGAGTATATATGAGGGATCTTCTCTTCCATGTTGTTGCGTTTGCTTAGTGAGGTAAGCTAGCTTTGTGTGTGCTTGCTTTGTGCACTGATTGGAAAGCTTAATGCGTTGCTTTCTTTTGCTTTTGCTTTTGGAGGCTGTGTTTTTTGTTTTAGCTTTTCTTTGCTTTGTGTGTGTGTGTGTGTGTTTGTGGAAAAAGAAAGAAGAGGGTGTCTATGACTATGAAAGTGCTAATGCATGGTGGTTTTGTTTTTGTTTTTTTTTTTAACAGTTGTTTAATGCTGTTATTGGTGAATGCTGTGTTTACGTGTGAGACTTTTGTATTTGAGGTATTATGCATGTGAGAGACAGAAAAGAGGGAAGGTTCATATCTTAACATTCTTTAATTAATCCCCACTCAATGCTTTTTTGGTCTTGCAATTATTGATACCTTTGTTTTGCAGGTCTCTGGATCTTCTTTATTTATTTATTTATAACTTTTTGTGCATTGCTTTGGTGGATTTTGATTCAGAGTTTTGCCAGTTGGACATGTAAGCTGAAGCAAAACTAGGCGAGGATTTTCATTATGCAGAATGTTGATAATTTGATGTGGCTTCAAGTTTAGAGTTGCTATTCATGCATATTGGATAGAAGAAAAAGAACATTGAAAGAAATTGCATCTTGTTGCAAGCATTTTATTTTCTCCATAGAAGGTGGTATAAGGAATGGCGTTTTTCTTTTGTACTACAAATTCAAAGGTTTGGTTCTTGGATAGTTAAAAATGGAGAGGAAATTAAAATCAGTAGTGCATTCATGGATTGCACCATGTCCAGAAATTAGAATGTCAAATTTCATTCCCCTCGTGCATTGCTTTGTCTTTTTTTCACTATGAAAACATGCGAATCGAATTCACGTTATAATCTTAAAGTAGGTACCTTTTGAACTTGTTTAAAGTATCCAATAATATCTAGTACTAAGAACTTTACCACGTTTAATATTATGTAGCATTATATTCATGAACTCAATTTATTTTGTGAAAAATGACATGTATGAACAGAAATGTTATTGCATAAAAGTTAGTAACACAACTTTATTGATTGATACTTTTTCTTTATTTGACTGATACAACCACGCAAGTTCATTTGACAAATTGCCATAACCAAAAACAAACATTACACGGCTTATTAAAAAACACAAAAGGCAAATGAGAAAGCAACGTTGATGCAGAAAGCTTCATACACTTGAAATGGAACGACTAAGGCAGAATTAATGGCCATTGCTCATATGCCTACATAGGTCAATGCCTATGGTGCCAAAATCTGTCTGTCCAATAGTAAAATGCCATTTGGTATATAGGTCCCACAAGACCATGTTAAAGCGTGAATGATTAGGGTTAAGCTTTCCAGTTAAGCCTTTAACACAATGAATTAGCATCTTCATTAGTTTTTCAGATTTGGCATGAAAAATTAGTTAATTGAAATATTATGTACTAACAGATTTTTTGGTGGAAAAAGAGAGAAAAGTCCAAAAATGAAAAAAGAAGTTCAAGAGGAACAGTGGAACCCTAGAGCGGTGAGGGCCTAGGCGGTCCGGAAATGGGAGGCAATCCATGATGGATGGGTTAGGGATGGATGCTTGGTGCAAGGTAATGAAAGCTAAGAGGAACAAACTATGGAGAAATTCCCCCAATTTCCATACTGTTGTGCATTTGCCTTTGTTCGAATGTCAGACTCAGGCTAAGGTACCCAAAAGCCTAAAAAACCCTAAAAAACAAAAAAAAAAATTTCAAAATCACAAATACTTTCCATCACCTCGAAACGGAAAATTGCATGGATAGGCTTCTTGTGTCGAAGGAAGATTTGAGGGAAATGGATTGGGGGTCGTGACAATGGAAGATCGTATCGACGTAGTCGCGAAGGCAATAGGTAGTGGATGCGCCGCTCTTTGTCGGTTTTTCCGGAGTCACCATTCGTCAATCCTATAGCAAGTGGAATAGATGCCTCAAATGCAATCTCTACCAGTATGTCATAGCTTATTTATTTTTATTAATGTTTGACGTAATACATGCCTTGTTTTGGTAGATTAGGATGTATTTGGAGTCATTGGTTAATACCACTTTGATTTTGATGCAAGATTTTGTGTTGCACCTCATGTTTTTGGGGTAATACCAATTTGATGTCCATGAATGCTTCATGTTGTCCAGGTCACGTTTTGGGGGTAATACAAATGTGATTTACATGAATGCTTCAATGTTCTTCACCTGACGTTTGGGGGTAATACCAATTTGATTTTCATGTATGTTTGACCTTATGTGACCTCATGTTTTTGGCGTAGTAGTTGGTTGGTTCATGTTCACAAACTTAGTTTTGAACTTTCATATATCATGTGACACAATTTGGGTATTGATGAAGGTTCTCTGTTTTATATTTAGTTTTTGTTTGATTTGCGATCTACCTAATGTTGTTAGAAATTATTGTTTTATAGTGATATGGCATATGGGAGGGTAATCATTGTATTGATGGTGAGGGTAACATAAGCAGTGTTTTTGAAAGCATATAGGAAACAACAATGTGATACATGAAAGTGTTGCATATTGTGCATTGTTGTAGTTTTCCCCTTTTATGAAGTTTAAAAGGGTATTTAATATTATAGACGCATTATTGTAGACGCATATTATACATAATGTAATATCTATTATATTATTTATTAAATAGAATAGAGTAAATGTATTCTCTTATTTTGAAGCACTAAGAATTTTGACAAAGATATTATACATATATCTTTACTCTGTACAAAATTTAAAGCTCAATGAACTCAGCCAAACTTTACATATTATTTTAGATGACTGAAATTTTGATAAATAATAAAAAGTCATAGCGGTCTTACGTATACCAAAGGATGAGGGGAAGTTGAGATTTAGCATATATAATTTCACAGCTGAACTAGATAGTTATTTAAAACACCGAAACAGCATAAACGGTAAAATAGTGGCTTCCTTATGAAAAAAGCCAATCTGAATCTTCTGCATCATATAACCAGAGGAGGGTTGAACCACATAATCCAGTAGGCCTTCAATTCATTCGATTCAAAATAACATTTAAAACGAAAAGAATTAAACTAACACAGCATCAATGGTTAAAAGAAAAATAAAATCATCGGTGACAAAAAGTAAGGTTAAAAGATGATACAAGTCCTAAATATATCATGTGAGCAAAGAGTAGCTTCCTTCATCTTCAGACTTTAATCACGAGAGATTTGACCCTTGTTAAGAAATCTAGGATCGAGCATTGAAAGGATAAGAGACTATAATGCAGAAAAGTTAGAATAAGAGTGGGTGATTATGAAAATCGGTTAATATATTATTTACCTTTTCAGAAAAAATACTTCGTATAGTGGCATTAAGTTCACCATCCCAGCGACCGACTGCTCCAGACCGTGGTGTGGTTACGACTGTGAGGCTTGGCGCGGTTAAGTTTCCATTACAGAAAGTCTCCATCCTGCCACATTCCGACACACGTACCTTTTTCAGTGACGGAAAGTTAAAGCTGTAATTTCCTCTGCAAAAGCTCTCAAGCCTATACAAGTATCCCAATCCCAGTTCCTCCAGTTTCATGAAAGTAATCTCACTCGGAGCATCACCAACATCATTCTCACTTGCAACAATTTCCTCTATACTTCCACATAAAAATACCTCCAAAACTCGTAGTTTTGATAAACTTGTTGCCGTTGTTGGGGACATTACATTGACTGGTCTACCACAATCGTACACATGTAACTCATTCAGATTCTGAAATACCACAGAGCGTGGGACTATGTTCTTCAATCTATCACAATAATGTAACGTCAATTTTTCAAGGGAAAAAAGCTTAACTTCGATACTGTCATTCTTCCCAAAGATGTTCTCTATCCCACAATCAAGCACTCGGAGTTGCTGAAGGTTCTCAACCACAGAGAATGGCAAGTCGTAATCTAGGCTTTCACAATAATAAACTCCCACCATGCAGAGGTTCTGAAACTTGAGTATCCCATGAGGATCTTTACTCCATATGTGTTTTAGCTTTGGTAGGATAGTTAAAGTCAGTGTTCTCAAGCGAGTTGCTAGCCCCTGCTGGTTGGTAGCGACAGTACTCTGCTCTTGTATTTCAAATATAACTCGTAATTCATCACACTCCCTAACATCTTGTGTCTCTAGGTTGAGTAGGTTGTTCAACACATAAGATGGAAATAATACATTCGACAGCTTGGGGCAACTTGAAACTTCCATTTTATTCAGTTTACAGTATGAATTCGGAGCCAAATGACTAGGCCATAGCAACTCCAACTCATCCAATTCGGAGATTAGCAGTGTCTCCAAGTTTGGAAGTATAGCCTGCAATAATAACATATTTATATATGCTTCAATTAAATACGCAAATATAAGATACTAAATAAGAACAAAAAGTCAAACTGTAATTATAGTTACAATGGTGTTCTGCAGTGCTCACCTCCTCTACAGAAATATCTTCCTGGACAAATATCGTCTTGAGTCTTTTGCAATCGTCAATTTCAAGATGTTTCAGTTCTGCTAGTGCTCTGGCCACCGAGGATGGTAATATACTTGTTAACCAACTACAGTCGATCTTCAAAGCCCTCAAGTTTCGAATGTAAGGGTATGCATCAAGATTATCTTCCCATATCTTACATGTCTCGATCCCAAACAAGTCCAAGGTTTAAAGGTTGGGCATATTTGAAACCTATTGGTATAAACAATCTAGTCAAAATGGTTATTTTACATATTAATTGGTTGGGAAAGATTATATATTTAAGCGAGAGTTATTGCCACTTTAGTCCTTAACATTTCATGCATGGGTCATTTTAATTCTCTTTTAAAATGAATCAATTTCCTTCACATTTACAAACATGAATCAATTTAGTTCCTCTGTTAACATCTAAATCACCATTAGTTAAGCAGAGCCCTGGAGAGAGAGCTTGTCCTAAGGAAGACAGAGCTCGACCGGCCTGTGTCAAGCTCGGGTGGAGAAAAAAAGGATATTGGTTAGAAGGAGGTGGAACTCTATTTTATTTGGCGATCTCTATTTCTTCTTGACGAACTCCATCCTCACCAGGGTTGCAATTGATTCACGGTTATAAATAAACCAAATTGATTCATTTTAAAGTGGGGATTAAAATGACTCATACATGAAATATAAAGGACTAAAGTGAGCATTAATTCGTTAACCAACTTGTCCTATCATAATTATCTAAATTACCAGCAAGTGTGCTACATGCTCGTATAAGAATGTGAAATTTAGTCAAAACACATTAAAATATATTTGACATAACTGTAACATGATTATAACAAAGCACACAATATTTTGTTAGATCCACTGGTTTTTTTTTTTTTGTAGGGGTGGGGTGAATTGGAATGAAATATTTTAGTGAACATAAAAGAATATTAATATTGTAGAAGTATTCATAAATCAGTTTTTACATTTTTTGTTAATAGTGTGAGAGGAGTGAGTCCCGTATCAACCCGCAAGAGCCTTCAGCAACGCAATTTGGGGAGCACAAGCCGTCTTAATTTCATAAAATCATTCTCAACAACACACTCCCAGTTCACTAACTCCAATCTCTCAACTCCTGTCAACAACACTTCAACCCCAACATTTGAAAAAAAGGTTATTGAAGAGCCACTGAGCTTAAGTACTCAAAAGTTACGGTTACATTTACTACTCCTCAACCTCAACGGACCTGACGGACCCGACGGATCGAACCAGCCAATAGATATGTTGTATCTTTCTAGATTTTCAAAGTTGTGTAGATCCCCTGGCAAAGTTGAACCATCTTCGATCTTCAAGTGCAAATTTGTCAGCTTATCCAAATTCCTTAGCTCACCTAAATTTGCATTGCTGTTGTTGCTTCCCTCAACCTTCCATTTGATAGGGCAATCCTCCATATAAGACTCTTCCAAGCATTCTAAGCTTGACAGAAGATTTTCAGGAATGAATGTTAGCTTTAAGCATTCATTAACATTGAGCACCCGCAGACGAGTAAGATCTTCTATTTTTATAGGGAGATTAACAAGTTTTATAGCTCTTTCTAGGATGAGAATTTTTAAACTTATGAGTTCTCCTATTATTGATATGTCTTCCAACTCACTGTTAGATAGATTTAATGATTGAAGGCCTGCCAAACAATGAAGAGATAGAGGTGGTGGGTTCGTAAGTTTCATTCCACTTAAATAAAGAACTTTTACTTCTCTCATTTTTGAGAAAAAATTATCTGGGTTTTCCAATTTCAAATGGTTTGCTCCAGTGAAATGAAGTAAAAATACTTCCAACTTTGGGCACTCCAACCTCTTAGGAAGCTCACTGATATAATAATCACGCAAGATAATGTGATGATAATTTTGAACTTGATTGTTCCTTGGCCATTCATTTATTTTAGTTAAGCTTTCCCTTGTATAGGTGCAATGAGTCTCAAATACAATTAATTTAGCCACATCACGAACAAGATCATGCATTCTAACCCATTCGGTTTCACCATCAAGCAACAATGAAGAGGCCCTAAGGTCTTTTATCAATTTATGTTGTTTATTTCTTGCCTGTGCCAATGTGCTCACATCTTTATACATGCCCAATCCCCAGCAGACTTGAAGTAGTTCTTCAGTGTGGATACCAATACCAACTTGTCCAAAAGAACCTATAAGCAAGAATAGTGACTTGAGCTCCTTACGTTTTAGATGTTCGTAACTCAACTTCAAAATGCCGTTGACGTCATCACCACCAATGTTTGATTGTAATCTTGATAAAGTATCTTTCCAGTCACGGACATCCAGCTCTTTTCTCAGATTCTTTGCAACAATATCTATCAAAAGGGGCAAACCAGCACAACATTTGACCACATGAACTGCAATAGATTTTATGCGTGGGAGTTTAACTACATCGCCTAATATCTTCTCAAGCAAATTCCAACTCTCTCCTTCAGAAAAAACTTGAAGAGAAAAATCTTTTTGGGTATTCATCTTTCTACTCAACACATAGAGATCTATAGATGTTAGGACTTAGGACCAACTTGCATCCTTTGTGGTCAGCACCGTAAGGAACCCCCAACTCTTCCAAAGTCAGCTCATCCCAAATGTCATCAAGAATAAGAAGAATACTCTTCTCACTGCTTATCCTTCCACGTAATTCTCCTGCTCTTCCTTTCTCTGTCTCTGTTTTTAATTTCAGACCTAACCCATCAGCAAGCTGGCCTTGGATTCTTCTCAAATCCGGATTACTGCTTATAGAAGTAACCATAACCACAACTTCAAATAACCTCTCTGTCTTTGCTTGGCAAGCTAACTATTTCATCAGTGTCGTCTTACCGACACCGCCCATCCCATACACCCCAATCATGTAGATGTTAGGATCCGTTAATGCCTGCTTAATCTCATTCAACGTTGACGTTCTAGACTCCAAGGCTTCATAACCTCTAGCAGACGAAGAGGTTGTCGTTTGAGGAGGGACAAGGAAAGAACTTCTCTTATATGGTTTTCCATCATCAATGATTTCAGAAATTTTTTGTGCCATCTCCTTAGCCTCCATGCTTAGCTTGAACCTTACGCACAGATTTGGAAATGGCCAATTCAAGCATCTAACTTCTCCATGGCCATCATTGTCTTCATTAATCAGTTTATTGGCGGATGAAGGTGGTGTGCACGGTGGGGCCGCGCAACGTGTTCGCGGAGCTGGAGGCCCTGGCGGTGGGAGAGATGAAGAACGTGGCACTGATGAACATGTGCCACGGTCTTGTTACTCTAAATTCCTATGATGCAATGGGCTGTAGTGAGGTGGTCTTCATTTTTAAGGCTATTGATGTCTCTTCCCATTGTAGGCTAATGGAACGTTGACTCCGTTGAAGGTAAGATTGGGAGAAAAAGGGGGGGGGGTCGAGTGTATAAGTGTAATTATAAAATAATTTAGGGGAAATTTCTTTAATTTATTCAAAAAAAATTATTATTAATTAATTATGATGATTAAAATTACAATATTATCTATATTATGCACCTGACACATATTAAAAGAACTAGATATCTTCATCTACACTATATATATATATATATATATATTCTACATTGCGAAATATAAAATTTAATCACTACTGAACTTCATAAAAAATTTTCATTTAAGAGATGTAATTAGCTAGTTAGAGCTAGAAGAACGGTGACATCACACAATATATGCAACTTTACTTTTTTAAGTGAACCGATTATTTTCAAGATTTGAATCTTTGATCTCTCAATTACAAGATAACAATCTTAATGTTGAGATTCAGCCATCAACTATTGTAATTCTAGATGAATATCAATTGAGTTAATATTCATTTTAATCCCAAACTTTACACTCACGAGTTATTTTAGTCCTTAACTTTTAAAATGAGTCAAATTAATCTCTAACATTGCAAAATATGAGTTATATTAGTTCATAAACTCATTTTAATTTAACATTCTATCAAACAATCGATTATATGTAACGTTAAGCGATACTTTCATATACTTTATATCATCTTAAGTAAAACTAAATTTAAAATAATTCATTTTAATATCTAAAATTACACAAAATAACTCATTTAAATCTATTTTTAAAATCAGAAAATGACCTATTTTATCCAATTTTAGATACAAAAATGCGTTATTTTAAATTTTATTATACTTTAGATAATGTATAGCATATCAAGATATCACTTAACATTACAAATCATCATTTAATTAAAAAAATATTAAATAAAAATGCAATGGAGGACTAACTTGACTCACATTTTATAATATTATGGATTGATTTGACTTATTTTAAAAGTTAATTGAAATGACTCACATGTATAAAGTTAGGATTAAAATGTGCATTAAGTCATATAAACTGATAGAGTAAATATACTTGAGTCAGTAAATATATTTCATGATCTCTTAAAATAAATCAAATAAGACATAAAAATATTGAATTTACGACAATCGATATTCGTTGCTTGAATGTTTTTAATGCTCCATTTATTGTTGGATGAAATGCAATATTGGAGTGAATGTTTATTTTAGTCATCAAAATCATAGGCATATATTATTTTAGTCATTAAAATTAAGGACTAATTTTAAATAAAATGTGAGTTAGATTAGTTCTTAAAGTATAAATGAATCAAATTAGTCTTTTAAATACACTCTATCAAATAAAATTAGTCCTTTAAACTTAAAACAATATTGTTATTTAACCAATGGGGTCGAGGTGAAATGGTAAATGCTCTATCATTCTTTAATCAAGTATCAATGCTCGATTCTTGTGAAAAAAGAAATATTGTTATTTTAATTTAATTAATTATTTTGACTCAATTTAAAATTAAGGGACTAAAATTTGATTTGGCTATAGTTCAGGACTAATTTTAGCCAAGAATACAAGTGACTGACGTTTTTAATTTTAGATATAAAAATCCACTTTTCTTCCTTATTGTTGAGTGGAGGATTCGATCTCCATTCCTGCTGTTCTTACTCCTCCAATCGGATTATAATATTGGTATCTGTCAGGCACATGATGCCCACTCAATCGATAATTTTGTTCCTCAGGAACTATTTGACATTGATGTTTCTTATAATCATATATCTTCGCATTTCTTTTCTAGCATTGTTGTCACAATGTGGTTTCCAAACATAGCCGACACTCTCACGAATTATTAATTATGGTTGCTTCTATCTTCAAATTCAGTTATTTTGATCACTTAATTATTGTCCTTCGGTGGGCATATTGTCTGGTCTGATGCCCCACCGATGCCACCATTAGTGGGTGAATTATTTTTCTAATACCATATTTTGCTCACCCACTCCCAGCTGATGCCATGGCACATTGCTTCAATATTTTCCAGATTGAATAGTCCATAAGTCTCCAAATAAGGGAATGCATGAAGGAGATGATGCCACTGCGAGCCTAGGTTAATTACGTGCATCAATCCAGTACTATTTTCGATATGCGAATGTCTTAATTTAGTAAAATCATCCCCATTCAAATCAGGAAGGATATTTCTAACACACTCCAGCTCACTTAAGTACAAGCTTTCAACTGTTGTCAACAGTGATTCAAATTGCGGTCCACAATGGCTGTTGCGGTCGCATATCGGTTGCAGCGTGTCCGCACCGCAATTGCCACGTGAATCAAAATCACAAAGAAAACCGCAACATAACGGTGTCGCGGCCACAACATAACGGCGTCGCGGCTGCAACGCAACACGTCTCACCTGAAAATCCCCTAAAGATCTAGTATCAGTCCCGCACTTGCATCTTCCTTCTTTCACAACTTCAACCATCATGTAGTAGTGGAGATTTGTGGGATACATGGGGTGGCCGCAGCTACTGTTCTCTGATAAGATGAATGTGAGGGTGTGGATGAAGGAAGTGTAGACATGGGGAAAGAATACAAAAAGATAGATGAAATAATGGTTGGTATTGTGTTGAGGATGGTATAAAAATTGAAGCTTTAGGCATGTTTTTTCTTAAAACAAGATGCAGATGAAGTTGGGGACTCACAACATGAAGGGAGGAAGAAGACGAGGAAGGATCGAGAAAGTGGGGGGTTTGGTGGGATTTTTTATGCTTTTAATTTTGGGATAAGAAGTGGGTATTTGTGATGGGAAGTTTGGGTTTGGACTGAAAGTGGGTTTAGGATGGGTTTCACGTTCTTTTTTTTTTTTTTTATGTTTATTCCATTTTGGTTTTGGGTGGGTTTGGGATGATGGGGTTTTTTCGTTTTAAAGAGGGTTATTATTTTAATTTGTAATTTTTTATTTGATATTTGTTGTTTTTTTTTTTGGAATGAAGGAAGGAATATTATATATATAGGTTGATTTTTTTTATGTTCAATGTATTATCGTTCTGAAAAATATGAAAAGTTTGTTTTTGAATTTATTTGACACACAAGTTTGTAACAAATATGTTGAAAACCTATTATTTTGGTGCTATAATTGTTATAATATTTTATTTTGCATTTTCTGCAAAAGAAAAAAATCATGCCACAACCGCAATCCGCATTTGGAGGAGGAATGCCTGACCAGTGACCGCAACTACAACCGTGACCGCAACCGCAATTTAAAACATTGGTTGTCAACAACAATTGAACCACGTCATTGAAACAAACGCTACTGTGTGAAGAAGCCCTGAGCTCAAGTCTTCTTGAAAGTTTCGGAGCACCAGCAAACCTCATACCAATAGATACATTGTATCTTTCTAGCTTTGGAAAGTTATGCAAGTTCTTTTGAAAAAGTAATCCATTTTCGGGCATTAATTTCGAAGTTGTCAGCTGATGCCAATTCCTTAGCTCACCTAGACTTGCGTTTGCATCATTGTTGTGGTTGTTGCTTCCCTCAACCTCCCACTCGATAGGGCAATTCTTCATATACAACTCTTCCAAGCACTTACGCTTGATAGAAGATTTTTGGGAATGAGTCTTCGGCTTGGGCAGTAGCTGACATTGAGCATCCACAGACAAATGAGATGAAGAATTTCTTTCAGGAGCTCTACAATATTCTCAATTCCTTTGAGGATGAGAATTTCTAACCTTGTGAGTTCTCCTACTATTGCTATGTCTTAAACATAACTAGACAGATTTAATGATCGAAGGTTTGCCAGGAGATGGAGAGATGGAGGAGGTGATTTAGTGAACATCATTCCATCGAAATGAAGAACCTTACTTTTCTCATCCCTAAGAAAAATTATCTGGAATAGTCAGATAGAACTTATGTTGAAGTACTAGTAGCTTCAAATTTGGGCAATCCACCTTCTCAGGAAGCCCAGTAGTATTAGGAGGCAAAATAATATAATGACAGTTTGGAAGTTGACCTATTTTTTGCCGATCTTTTATTTCAATGAACCTTTGCACTGCATTGGTTGGATTAGTCGTAGATGCAATTGACTTAGAGACTTCATGAACAAGATCATGCATTCTAACCCAATTGGAAAGCCATTCGATTTTATGCTCAAGCAATAATGAAGAGGCCCTAAGGTCATTTATTAATGTGTAATGTCTGTTTCTTGCTTCTGCCAATGTGCGAACACATTCATATAAACCCAACCCCTAACAGATGGGAAGCAAATCTTCAACGAGGACATGATTTAGTTCAAAACAACCAAAGAGCTGTTGGGTATTGGACTCCCTTCCTATGTGGAGAAAGCCCAAACTGAGCAAACTCATTTCATTTTCACTTAACTAAGTGAGAGGGTCAGCTATGGTGTATAGAGAGATATCATTTGTGAGAAAAATCAAACACATTGAGAGAAGGAAGAGAGAAACTCGGCCTCCCACTCCTTCATATTTCTAGAGTAACAATCACCGTAGATTGAAGTTTGCAGATTCGTCTACCGTTGGATTGAGCTGAAATTTTAACAACAGGTTCGTGATAGACGTCTCTTCATTCTGAACAGTTATCGCCGAAAGAGGTCTAGAGTGTGAGATATCGATCTCACAGTGGTTTTGTTCTTGTTTAGAGAATCATTTTTGTGATGCAACCAGCTCTAAATCGGCGTTTGTAAGTCGTTCACCATTGGATCGGGCTGAAACTTTGACTGGAGGTTTTGGGCATCTGTTGTTTCATTCTGAATGGTTACATCGTCAAGAGATATCTGGAGTGTCTAATATTGGTCTTAGACAGAAGCTCGTTTTTGGGGTAATTTTCACCTTCTTGGTTCTCAATTATAAGTATTAGTGCTTGATTGGTTTAACTTGTTGTTAGCATGATTTGTGCACTTATTTGAGACTCTCTTGTATCTATTTTGATCATAGTGGAGCTATTTTTTTGGTCTTGGACGACCTTATTTTTATCTCTCACATTGAGGAATTTTTCACGTTAAAAATCATGCTACATTGTTCCTATTGTTTTGGTTTATTGTGTGTTGATTACTGCCATTATTTTGTTGGTATAGTTATCTCTTTGTTCTTGCAAGTAGGGAATTGTGTGTTTATTTCCCAACATTTGGCATCAGAGCTCGTTCTTGGGCATTATTAATTGTAACTTGCTTGAATGATGGAGGCAAATACAACTAGAGTGATATGCATGAATGGTACTAATGATCATATATGGAAAGACAAGATGAAAGATTTGTTGTTTGTTAAAAATGTGCATATGTCTGTGTTTGCTACACAAAAACCAGAGTCAAAAAATGAAGAAGAATGAGAATTTGAGCATCAACAAGTTTGTGGTTTTATTCGACAATGGGTAGAAGATAATGTTGATAATCACATTGCTAATAAGACTTACGCTAGAACTATGTGGAAAAAGATTGAATCCTTGTATGCTTCCAAGTCTGGAACAACAAGTTGTACTTGTTGAATATGTTGATGAATCTAGATACAAGAAAAGGTCTTCTATATCTGATCACTTGAATAAATTTCAAGGAGTTTTAGATCAATTGTTAGGCATGGGAATCCAGTTTGAAGATGAGGTTCAAGGACTTTGGTTGCTAAATACTCTGCGGATTTTTGGGAGACATTTCGCATCTCTTACTAATTTTGCTTCCAATGGTGTAGTAACCATGCAACTTGTCAAAGGTGGTGTCTTGAATGAAGAAGTGAGAAGGAAGACTCAAGGTTCTTCATCTCACTCAGAGATATTGGTTAGAGAAAATAGGGGGAGGAGTCAGAACAAAGGCACAAAGGGTAGAGGTAAAAGTAGAAGCAAGTTCAGATTAAGGTACAAAAATATTGAATGTCATTATTGTCATAAAACGGGCACATCCAAAAGAAGTGCTTTCTTTGGAAAAAGGAAAACAAAGGTAAGCAAAAGAAGAAATAAAATAGTAATGATTGTGTGTCTACCGCTACATCAAATGATCTTCTCATTGTAGGGTATGAGAGTATGATTAATATAATATCTGATGAGTTGAACTGGGTAGTTGACAGTGGCACCTCAATAAATGTCACGCCAAGGAAGGAGTTCTTAACATCTTACACTTCAGGTGACCGTGGAGTGCTAAAGATGGGCAATGATGGCTTGACCAAGGTGATTGGTATAGGTGATGTTTGTTTAGAAACTAATGTTGGAATGAAGTTTTGTTGATGGATGTTAAACATGCTCCAGATTTCCACTTGAACTTGGTTTCCATTAGAAAGCTTGATAATGAAGATTATATTAGCACCTTTGGCAGTAGTCAATGGAAGTTTACTAAAGGCAACTTCGTAGTGGCTCGAGAAAGAAGACCTCAAGTTTGTATGTGATGAAATCCACAATTTCAAAAGGCATGTGAATGCAGTTGAAAGTAAAGAAGCTTCAAGTTATGACATAGAAGGCTTGGTCACATAAGTGAAAAAGGACTAAATTGTTTGGCTAAAAAGGATGTACTTTCTGGTTTGAAGAATGTAGAATTGGAGAAATATTCTCATTGCATGGCTTAAAAACAAAGAAAATTATCCTTCAAGAAGCATCCTCTTTCAAGGAAATCAGATTTCTTGGAGTTGGTGCACTCTAATGTTTGTGGTCAAGGAAAAGTCATTTGGTGGTGCTCTTTCCTTTGTCACATTTATTGATGACCACTCAAGGAAACTTTGGACTTATGCTTAGAAGACTAAAAACTAAGTTTTGAAGAAGTTTAAAGAATTCCAAGTTTTGGTTAACATGTAAGAAGCTTAAATGCATTCGTACCTGATAATGATGGTGAATATTGTAGACCATTTGATGAGTATTGTAAACAGCAAGACATTAGGCATGAAAAGACACCTCCTAAAACACCTCAGTTGAATGGTTTGGTGGAAAGGATGAATAGGATGTTAATTGAAAGAGTTAGGTGTATACTTACTAAAGCAAAGCTACCTAAGTGTTTTTGGGGAGAAGCATTGCTCACGATGCAGGTGATTAATCTGAGTCCTACAATTACTTTGGATAGTAATGTTCCAAATAATGTGTGGTTTGGCAAAAATAACTCTGATGATCACTTAAGAGTTTTTAGATGCAAAGTATTTGTTCATGTTCCAAAGGATAAGAGATCTAAGTTGGATGTGAAGACAAAGTGATGCATCTTTATTAGGTATGGTCAGGATGAGCTTGGTTAGAGGCTTTATGACCCAATTGCTAAAAAGCTTGTTAGAAGCCGTGATGTAGTGTTTGTAGAAGACCAAACCATTGAAGATATTGAGAAAGTGGAGAAGACTAAATCCCAGCATAGTAGTGATTTGATTGATGTAGATCCAGTTTAGCCATCACATGCACAAGAAATAGTAGAGAATCAAGCCTAGGATTATATGCAAGAAGATGGCCATAGGTTTCCTAATGACCAACAAATGGAAGATCATTTAGATGCTCTAATTGATGATGTTGTTGATGATCAACATGCAATACCTATAAATCCGCCTTTGCACTTAGGAGGTCTAATAGAAAGATACAACCTTCAACAAAGTATCCTTCTGAATGAGTATGTGACCTTGATTGATGGGGAAGAGCCTGAATGTTATGAAGAGGCTATGGATAGTGACCAGAAGCAAAATGGGTTGATGCTATGCAAGATGAATGCAGTCCTTATATGATAATCAAACATTTGAGTTTGTGAAATTGCCAAATGACAAGAGAGCTTTGCAAAACAAGTGGATATATAGGCTGAAACATGAAAGAAATTCTTCTTCCCTAAGGTATAAAGCTAGATTGGTGGTTAAAGGCTTTAGGCAGAAGGGGGATTAATTATGACAAGATTTTTTCTGTGAAGATGTCCTCTCAGGACCGTTTTGAGTTTGGCTATGGGTCTTGATTTAGAGATAGAGTAGATGGATGAAAAAACCTTTCCTCCATGGTAATCTTGAGGAGAAAATTTACATGGAGCAGCTTGAAAGTTTTAAGGCAAAATGAAAAGAAGATTATGTGTACAAACTCAAAAAGAGCTTATATGGCTAGAAGCAAGCTCTGAGGCAATGATATAAGAAGTTTGAGTTGTAATGAGAGAGCAAGGCTACAAGAAGACTATTTCAGATCATTGCATTTTTGTTAAAAGTTGCTAGTGATGATTTTATTATCCTTTTGTTATATGTTGATGACATGCTTATTATTGGTCAAAATGCTTCTAAAATTGATAGGTTGAAGAAGCAACTTGGGATGTCAATTGCAATGAAGGATCTAGACAAAGCGAATTCTTGGTATAGGAATCATCCAGGATAGAAAGAAGAAGAAACTTTGGTTGTCACAAGAGAAATACATCGAGGTTGTGCTGCAAAGGTTTCAAATGGAGAAAGCTAAGGTTGTTAGCACTCCTCTTGCTACACACTTCAAATTGAGTTGCAAGCAAAGTCCATCAAATGAAGAAAAGAAGAAAGAAATGGACAGAGTTTCATATGCTTCAGCCGTGGGTAGTTTGATGTATGCTATGGAATGCACTATACCAGACTTAGCTCATGTTGTTGGTAGTGTTAGCCGTTTTCTTTCAAACCTAAGAAGAGAGCATTGGAATGTAATGAATTTGATTATGAAATATCTCTGGTACTTCTAGCTTGAAGTTATGTTTTGGAAATGAGAAGCCTTTTCTAGTTGGTTACACTGACTAGACATGGCAGGAGATGTTGACTCTAGAAGGTCTACTTCAGGTTATTTGATTACATTTGGAGGTGGAGTTGTAGCTTGGCAATCTAAGTTATAAAAGTATGTTGCTTTATCCACTACAAAGGCTGAGTTCATTGCCATTACCGAAGCATGCAAGGAGATGCTTTGGATGAAGAAGTTCTTACAAGAACTTGGTTTTACTCAAGAGAGGTATGTGCTATTTTGTGATAGTCAAAGTGCTATACATCTTGGTAAAAACTCAACTTTTCATTCAAGATCCAAACATATTGATGTGAGATATCATTGGATACATGATGTTTTGAATGCTATGTTGTTGGAACTTGAAAAGGTTCACGCTGATAAGAATGCTTCAGACATGATGACAAAATCTTTGCTAAGATGGAAGTTTGAAGATTGTTGTTTGATCGCAGCTTGATTACCTCCACATAGTCATGAGGGGAGATTTGTTGGGTATTGAGCTCCTTTCCTATGTGGAGAAAGCCCAAAACTAAGCAAGCCCACTTCATTTTCACTTAACTAAGTGAAAGGGGTTAGCTAGGGTGTATAGAGAGAGATCATTTGTGAGAAAAATCAAACACATTGAGAGAGAAGGAAAAGAAACTCGGCCTCCCACTCTTTCATATTTCTATCGTGAACGTGTAGATTAGAATTTACAAAGTCGTCCACCGTTAGATTGGGCTGAAATTTTAACAAAAGGTTCCTTAAGGTGGTCTTCATTCTGAATGGTCAGATCATCAAGAAGAGGTTTGGAGTGTAAGATATCGATCTCGCACAATGGTTTTGTTCTTGTTTGGAGAATCATTTTGATGCAACTAGTCACTATAAATTGGCGTTTGTGAAGTTGTTCACCGTTGGATCGGGCTGAAACTTTGACAGTAAGTTTTGGACATCTGGTTCTTCTTCTGAACGGTTAGATCATTAAGATAAGGTCTGGGTGTTGATATATGTCACGGAAGAAACTCTATTTTTGGGTAATTTTTACCTTCTTGGTTCTCAATTATAAGCATTGGTGCTTGGTTGGTTTAACTTGTTATTAGCATGATTTGTACAGTTATTTGAGACTTTTTTGTATTTGATTTGATCATAGTAGAGCTATTTCTTTGGTTTGGATGACCCATAGTTTTTATTTTTCATATTGAGGGAATTTTTCCACGTTAAAAATCTTGGTGCATTATTCCTATTATTCTGTTTATTGTGTGTTGATTGCTGCCATTATTTTACTGTATAGTTGCTTCTCTTGTTCTTGCAAGTAGAGAATTGTGTGTTTATTTCCAAGAATAGTGACTTCAGCTCCTTACTTTCTAAATAATCATAACTAAGCTTCAAGCTGCGGTGGACTTTATCAGTAAGCGAATCTTCATGATCAAATCTCTGTAATCTTTTCAAGGCATCCTCCTAAGCCATGACATCCTCCTTTTCCTCATAGCCTTTGCCACAAGAACTATCGAATGGGGCAAACCAACACAACACTTGGCCACCTGAACTGCAATAGGTCTAATACTGTGGTCCTTAACAACATTTCCTGCTATCCTCCGAAACAGATTCCAACTTTCTTGTTCAAATAAAGTTTCAAGAGAGAAATTTTTTTGAGTATCCATTTTACTGCTCAGCACATTACTCTTTAGATGCCAGCACCAACTTGCATCCTTTGTGGTCATCAACATGAGGAACCCAACTCTGTCAAATCTAGCTCGCCCCAAATGTCATCAAGAATAAGAAGAATACTCTTCTCACTGCTTATCCTTCCACGTAATTCTCCTGCTCTTCCTTCTTCTGTCTCTGTTTCTAATTTTAGACCCAACCCATCAGCAAGTTGGCCTTGGATTCTTCTCACATTTGGAGTATTGGTTATAGTAGTCACAACTACTACACTAAATGAGCCCTCTTTCTTTACTTGCCAAGCTAACTCTTTCACCAGTGTTGTCTTACCAACACCACCCATGCCATACACCCCAATCATGTAGATGTTAGGATCCTTCAATGCCGGCTTAATCTCATTCAACGTTGATGTTCTAGACTTCAAGGCTTCATAACCTCTAGCAGATGAAGAGGTTGTCGTTTGGGGAGGGACAGGGAAGAACTCTCTTAAATGGTCTTCCATCATCAATGACTGTGCCATCTCTTTAGCTTGTTGGCTTCAGCAACAGTCTCTTCCACTCTATCCAACCAGTCCTGGACAGCAGCAGCAATATCTTCCCTCTTTTTTGAGCATCTTCAACAGTTCGTTGCACATCAATCCTGTCGGCCTTCAGCTTCCGAACTTGGGTTCTGAGTTTGTCAAGGTTGCCCTTGTACGAGGTAAAGTAGCCAAATTGTGGCCCAACAAGCGAAAATATGAACCCAGAATTTTTAGCAATGCAGTAACAATTTCCATCTCTTTTCTTCACAATTATATATAGGCTCAGGTCACTGTACATGAAAAATTATATTACATTAGAAGCGTTTCAAATTGGAAGTAATAGAATAGAAAAGGATTGGTTGTTTGGGGTGAATTGCATGGGCACTCAATTTGTCTGGTTGATATAGGTGTCAATAGCTACAAAAGCATCTAATGGCAGAAATATAATGAAAATAAAAGAGAAAAAAAAAAAACTGTGGTATGGCATTGTATTAACGGGAAAAAAAAATTGCTGGGAAAACGGAAAGAATATCGCCAAATTATACTGCCACAGCTTTGAAATTAATTTTGGTCTATTATCATAATAAAATAAGGAAGTGGCTATTGTCACTCTTATTTGTTTATTATCACTCCTCATTTATTGTCATTATATCTATATTTCCTAAAATGTCCTTTAGTTTTTTTATAGATGCAACTAGTGTCACTCCCATTTGTATTAATTGTTCTTTAATTTTATTAAATTACCCTTATTCTATTTTAACCAAAAGCATACATAATATAAGATAATTCATAATATTATAAAAAATTATTATTATAAATTTAATTAAAAATTAGTTTAACTACATAAAATATTTATTATTTATCTTATTTTTAATATTCACACAATTACTAGATATTATAAGTATTAATAATTTATTTATTATAATGATTTAATTCAAATATTAAATTGCTTTAAATTTTAAATACAAAAATATCTAAATAATATACTGTTGAATATTTTTAATAAAATAATAAATAAAAATGAGTAATAACAAAGAATTTAATAATAAATTATGGTATATAATTACTTACATATTTTGTAACATCTAGCATTTATATAAATAAAAAACTAGTAAATAAATAAAATGATACCATAATTTATTTCTATTGGATTGGCAATTAATTTTTATTATAGTTTTTATTTATTCATATTATTAAAAATTGAGGTAATTTTATAAGTTAAATTAATTACTTATTTGCACCAAAGAGAGTTTAAAAGGGTTAATTTTTTTGATACGTGAATAATATAAAGGCTATATTATTTTTTTTCTATTAGATAACATATATATTTATATATATATATATATATATATATATATATATATATATATAGTTTAATTTTAAAAATAAATTTCAAAACAAAAATTTAAAAAACTACAGAAGGACAAGTATATATGTGTCTTTAATAAGCAATTAAAAGTAAGTAAATGTAAAAAAAAAAATCTTAATATAATAAGTTTATTTAATACTTTTCAAATTATATAAACACTGGACATTAAAATTAAATAATAGCATATGCATTGTATAGTTTGATTCAATATTTATTTTTTTAATTACTGATTATTCATTATTTTTCCTTTTTCTAATATAAAATATTAATTATTACATCAAATACGTTAATGTAAAATATTTGTAATGAAACTAATGAAAATAATATTATATATTTTAATAATTAAATATAATTATTTTTAATTAAATTAACAATAATAAATTTTGATATCATTATAATGACTAATAAACAATAAATATCAATTATGTATTAGTTTTATTTGATTATTTTCTTTAGGTAATGTGAGGGGAAAAAACTAAATTAGTTAGAGGGCACACTTATATTTTATGGTGTAAATGTATTTGTTATGCTATAGTAATAACATTTAGAATTAGATATTATATTATAATTATTGCATATATTAGTTTTATTTGATTAAAATAAAAGAAGGTTAATTTAGTAAAAATAAATAACAATTAATACAAATAGGAGCGACAATAATCATTTAGAGTGACAATAACCACTCCCATCAAACTAAACAGCTCAAACCTGATCTCACTTGGGGGAGCTACATGAAGAGACCATAATACAACGTAGCTAGTCTTAGAGCATCAAAGACAACACTGGGCATTGTATAGTTTGGCAAACCACAATTAAACAGCAATAAAAACTGTTTTTACATTTTAACTAATTTTTATTTTCAAAACTAAAATTTTGTGTGGTAGAATTTTAATTTCCTATTACTATTCTTTATTTATTGTTTTCATTTGTGACATTTCTAAATAATTTTAATTAAAACTTTTTCTTTATATATTTAGAATGTATTGTTCCTCTAACATTTTAAATTTATATAGCTACATTAATTTATATTAAACATAAAAGCAAACTATAATTAAACTTCTAGCATAACATAAAAAAATCCTAATTTAAAAATAATGATTAATTTGACTGAAAAAAGTATAGTGAAATATAATAAAATTTAAATAACCTGTCAAATTTAAAGTATAGTGACACGCATATGTTTCATTTTTTTTTTTTTTGAGACTTCAGGAATCCTTTTAATTTTTTTTTATAATTGTGTTTTTTAATTATCTGGAACCGCGTGTTTATTTTTTATATATTTCATTTTTTGGGACTAATATCACACCATCCTTTTTTTTTTCTCGTGTGTTTTCCAATTAATTTAATCAAGCTTCTCACTATCTTTATTTTTCTACTTTTTTGGTGTTGCAATGACAAATGCTGTAGTTGCAGAGTTTCAATGAATTTTTTTTATGGAATTAAAATATTTGAAATTTTGGATGTAATATTTTTGTACAAGTATGATGTGGACAAAAACTGTTATATTTTTTATTTGATCAAATTTGATAAGTTACGTTGTTTAAAATTTTATATTGCTATCCTTTTTAATCCAAGTTAATCATTATATGTAAGTTAGGCTTTTTTTTTTGTCTTATGCTAGAAGTTTAGTTATAGTTAACTTTTATGTTTAATATTAATTAGTATAATTATTAGATATAAAAATAAGTTTTTAATTAAAAGTATTTATAAATATAATAAATAAAAACAATAAATAAAGAGTGATATTAGACAATTGAGAATTTAATTTACCACATAAAATATAACTTAATATTAAAAATTTAAAACTAGCTAAAAATAAAACAACTTTTTTATTAAGGATGTTTTAGGAATATTATAAATAAAAAGCTAAAATAAAAGTATCATTTAATCAATGCAATGCAACATTAAAAAGAGGGAAGTCATAAAAAAGAATGACACTAATTCTAGCAATTAAGATATTTTTCTTTCCTCTTCAAGCAGCACCCTCATATCCTAATGCCTCCCTTGCCCTCAACAAGACAATGTTACTCCCTCTCTCCCTCCAGAAATAACAGTAAAAAAGTCAATGTTTCTGTATACGCTAGATACATTGACGTGTTGACGACCATTATGAATTTTAAACCTTTGGAACATGTATACTAGTGTCCTTAACAACAATTTGACAAATATATTGACAACTATGGGTTCACCGTAAATTTTTGTTCAAAAGAAAAATAAAAAAGACAGACAAAACTAGCATGAAAGAACACAAGAGGGGCGCGCTTGCCTGTTTCCGTTTCAGCTGGTACATCAGTGACTGACAGATATACTCTTCTCTCTGATTGATTCCCTCTTGTTATATGCGCTACCATAGAAGCATGCATGAATTTTTGCTAAGATCCTTTCAAGGTACAGGTGGTAAGAGTAGGACATTGAGCAAATAAACCCATTCGGAGTAAGCCGATCAAGACACCTCACTGTCGTATCGTTGAAAATTAAAAGCGACATAGTATTTTAAATAATATTATGACAACAAGGTTAAACGTCTTTTTCCAGTGACAATTTCTTGGATGAAATATGCGATCAACAATTGTCTATTGCAATTTGCAAATCATGTGGGAGCCGGCCGGTCGTTGAAAGAAAAAAAGTAAAGATAGCAACAAGTGGTTGTTAAATTACTAAATTCAAAACTGCAAATATTACGTATTGATACTTTTTCTTTATTTGACCGATACAACCACGCAAGTTCATTTGACAAATTGGCATAAATCAAAACAGACATTACAGCTTATTAAAAATCACAATAGGCAAATCAGGAAGCAGTTGACGCCGAAAGCTTCATACACTTGAACTTATAAAATGGAACGACTGAGGCAGAATTAAGGTAAGGGTAGACACACGTTCTTGTCTCATTGGTTCTTTTCCCAAGTGCGTTTGGCGGAGCAATGTAACTTCTTTATTCCAAATGCAGAGTTGCAGCTACAGAGACAACAAAGTCACAAATTGTGTACATTATAAACAAGGTGTAATTTCTTGTTCCTTGAGATGAGAATATATGATAGTTTACAAAAAGAAAGAGTAATAATATGTGTACAACTTTCTTATAACAAAGATACAAAATAAAAAAGAAGGCGGGCTCAAAAAAAATAAAAAATTGAAATGGATCTACCATCTTTTTTTTTTTTTGCCTTTGTTGTAAAAGAGAAATACTTTAGATGCTCTCATAATAGAAAATATATTTACTTTATTCTACTTATTAAATAACACATTAACTTTGTAGATCATTCTTATCTCCTATTATTTTTTTTAAAATTTAATGTAACATCTAATGTATTATTTATTAAATAGAACATAGCAAATATATTCTCTTATTTTGAGTATTGAAGAAATTTCATGTAAAAAATATTGTACAAATATATTGTGCATATATCTTTACTCTTTATAAAATTTGATGCTCAATGAACTCAGCCAAACTTTACATACTATTTTAGTTGACTGAAATTTTGATAACTAACAGTCTTGCGTATACCAAAGAATGAGGGGAAGTTGAGATTTAGCATATATAATTTCACAGCTTGACTAGATAGTTATTTAAAATACTGAAATGGCATGAACGTTAAAATAGTGGCTTCCTTACGAAAAAAAGCTACTCTGAATCTTTTGCATCATATAACCAGAGGAAGGTTGAACCACATAATCCAGTGGGTCTTCAATTCATTCGATTGAAAATAACATTTAAAATGAAGAGAATTAAAAGTAACTAGCACAGCATCAATGGTCAAAGAAAAATAAAACCATATTGGTGACAAAAAAATATGGTTAAAAGATAATACCAGTCCTAAATATATCAGGCAAGCAAAGAGTAGCTTCCTTCATCTTCAGACTCTAATGACGAGAGACTTGACCCTTGTTTGGAAACCTGGGATCTGGATCTCTCAAGATCGACCATTGGAGCAGCTTCCTTTGTCTTCAGACTCTAATGACGAGAGACTTGACCCTTGTTTGGAAATCTGGGATCGAGCATTGAAAGGATAAGAGGGTGTTTGGTTTCCTCGTTTCCTATTTCCATTTTCATAAAAAATAGAAATGCTAATGAAAACACATTTGGTCTGTCATTTCCATTTCCAACTTTAGGAAATGAAGTCCGCATTTTCAAAATTTTGAAAACGCCAAAATGTCATTTTCAATATTTTCATCTTAGAACCGGTGGTATTTTTGTGATTTTGGGGACACTCTTTGTCAGTTGCCATGGGGAGAGCCTTCAAACTGAAGACAATCATCTGGCTCCAAAATGGAGCCCAACCCCTCGAATGCCCATCCACACCGCTTCAACCCCCATTGGTCCGCCATCAAGGCCGTCACCACGCTCTCCTCCGACGGCCGCCTCCACCTCCGCCACCTGAAGCTCTCCGTCACCTTGGCACCAGAACCTTGGTCGCGTCTCCTCCCCCTCTCCGACTATGACGGCTCCAGCTTCGCCCTCAAGGTCGTCGACAAGGACCTCTCGAGCGCAAGAAGCTCTCTCACGTGGAAACCAGGCTCAGATCCTCCATGCGCTCGACCACCCCTTCCTCCCCACGCTCTACGCGCGCATCCCTGAGCCGCGGCCATGGCTGAGATCCTCCTCATCGACTACCGCCCAGGCGGCGACCTCCACTCCCTCCTCAACAGCGCCGAGAATCGCGCTTCCTAGCCGCGGCCATGGCGCGCTTGAAGCAGATGCATTTGCTGCACGGGTTGCTGCAGATGTTTATGTCATGTGCTGATATGAATTCTGGGTTGAAGGTGTTTGATAATATTCCCAAGTGGAATGTGGGTGCTTGGACTTGTTTGATTGCTGGGTATGTAATAATCATGCCACATAAAGCTTTGAATTTGTTTAAGGACATGGATCATGGGTGTAGAGCCAAATGAAATCACATGGTGAATGCTTGAAATCCAAATCCCAAATATGTTTGCTTAACAAAAGTGAACATAACAAACCAAACATGTTTTCAAATTTCTAAAAACTGAGAATGAAAATCATTTTCAGAAAATGGAAATAGAAAATGAAAATAGGAAATATTTTCACAAACCAAACTAAAACTATAAAGCAGAAAAGTTAGAATAAGAATGGATGATTATGAAAATTGGTTGATATATTAGTTACCTTTCCGAAAAAAATACTTCGTATAGTGGCATTAAGGTCACCATCCCAGCGACCGACTTCTCCAGACCAATGTGTGGTTACGACTGTGAGGCTTGGTGTGGTTAGGTTTCCATTACAGAAAGTCTCCATCTTGTCACATCCCCACACACGCACGTTTTTCAATGACGGAAAGTTAAAGTTATAATTTCCTCTGCAAAAGCTCTCAAGCCTCGACAACTCTCCCAATTCCAGTTTCTCCAGTTTCATGAAAGTAATCTCACTCGAAGCATCACCAGCATCATCCTCACTTGTAACAATTTCCTCTATACTTCCACAAATTTGCACCTTCAAAACTCGTAGTTTTGATAAAATTGTTGCCGTTGTTGGGGAAATTACATTGACTGCTCCATCACAACCGAACACATGTAACTCATTGAGATTCTGAAATACCGCAGAGGGTGGGACTATGTTCTTCAATCTAGCACAATATCCTACCTTCAATATTTGAAGGGAAAAAAGCTTAACTTCATCACTGTCATTCTTCTCAAAGATGCTCTCTATCCCACAGACGAAAATATGAAGCACTAGGAGTTGCTGAAGGTTCTCAACCACAGAGAATGGAAAGTCGTAATCTAGGCTTTCACAACACTTAACTTCCACCATGCAGAGGTTCTGAAACTTGAGTATTCCATGAGGATCTTTGCTCCATATGTGTTTTAGCTTTGGTAGCGTAGTCAAAGTCAGTGTTCTCAAGCGAGTTGCTAGCCCCTGCTGGTTGGTAGCGACAGTACTCTGCTCTTGTATTTCAAATATAACTCGTAATTCATCACATCTCCTAACATCTAGTGTCTCCAGATTGAGTAGGTTGTTCAACACATAAGATGGAAATAATACATTCGACAACTTGGGGCAACTTAAAACTTCCATTTTATTCAGTTTACAGTATGAATTCGGAGCCAAATGACTGGGCCATAGCAACTCCAACTCATCCAGTTCAGAGATTACCAGTGTCTCCAAGTTTGGAAGTATAACCTGCAATCAGTAACATATTTATATATTCTTCAATTAAATACACAAGTATAAGATACTAAATAAGAAGAAAAAGTCAAACTGTAATTATAGTTACAATGGTGTTCTGCAGTGCTCACCTCCTCTATAGAAATATCTTCCTGGACAAATATTGTCTTGAGTCTTTTGCACTCGACAATTTCAAGATGTTTCAGTTCTGCTAGTGCTCTGGCCACTGAGGATGGGAATGAACTTGTTAACCCACAACATTTGATCTTCAAAGTCCTCAAGTTTCGAATGTAAGAATGTGCATGTCTTACATGAGAATGTGCATCAAGATTATCTTCCCATATCTTACATGTCTCGATTGAAGACAACTCCAAGGTTTCAAGGTTGGGCATATTTGAAACCTATTGGCATAAACAATCTAGTCAAAATGGTTATTTTACATATTAATTGATTGGGAAAGATTATATATTTAAGCAACTTGTCCTATCATAATTATCGAAATTACCAGCAAGTGTGCTACATGCTCGCATAAAAAATGGGAAATTCAGTCTAAACACATTAAAATATATGCGACATAACTGTAACATGATTACAACAATTACACGATATTTTGTTACATCTGCTTTTTTTTTTTTGTATTGTGGGGGTTGAATAGGAATGAAATATTTTAGTGAGCATGAGAAAATATTAATATTGTATAAGCATTCATAAATCAACTTTTACCTTTTTCACTAATAGTGTGAGAGGAGCAAGTCTCATATAAACTCTATTGAGCCTTAAGCAACGCAATTTAGGGAGTGCAAGACATCTTAATTTTATGAAATCATCCTCAACATCACACACCCAGTCCACTAACTCCAATCCCTCAACTCCAGTCAACAACACTTCAACCCCAACATTTGAAAAAAGGGTTAAAATTGAAGAGCCATGGAGCGTAAGTACTCTTGAAAAGTTAATAGTGCTCCTAAACCAACCAAAAGATATGTTGTATCTTTCTAGATTTTTAAAGTTGTGCAGGTGCCTTGGCAAAGTTGAATCATCTTCAATCATCAAGTGCAAGTCTGTCAGTTTATCCAAATTCCTTAGCTCACCTAGACTTGCAATATTGTTGTTGCTTCCCTCAACCTTCCATTGGATAGGGCAATTCCCCAGATACAACTCTTCCAAGCATTCTAAGCTTGATAGAAGATTTTCGGGAATGAATGTTAGGCATAGGCATCGATTAACATTGAGCACCCGCAGACGAGTAAGATCTCCTATTTTTTTGGGGAGCTTATTAAGTTCCTTAACTCTTTCTAGGATAAGAATTTCTAAACTTGTGAGTTCTCCTATTATTGATATGTCTTCCAATTCACTGTCAGACAAATTTAATGATCGAAGGCCTGCCAAACAACGAAGAGATAGAGGTGGTGGGCTGGTAAGCTTCATTCCACTTAAATAAAGAACCTTTACTTCTCTCATTTCTGAGAAAAAATTATCTGGGATTTCCAATTTCAAATAGTTTGCTCCAGTGACATAAAGTAAAAGTACTTCCAACTTTGGGCACTCCAACTTCTTAGGAAGCTTACTGACACGATAATCACGCAAGATGATGTGATGATAATTTTGAAGTTGATCGTTCCTTGGCCATTCATTTATTTTGGTTAATCTTTTCCTTGTATAGGTGCAACGAGTCTCAGATGCAATTAATTTAGCCACATCATGAACAAGATCATGCATTCTAGCCCATTCGGTTTCACCATCAAGCAACAATGAAGAGGCCCTAAGGTCTTTTATCAATGTATGTTGTCTATTTCTTGCCTGTGCCAACGTGCTCACATCTTTATACATGCCCAACCCCCAACAGACTTGAAATAGTTCTTCAGTGTGGATACCAATACCAACTTGTCCAAAAGAACCTATAAGCAAGAATAGTGACTTGAGCTCCTCACATTTTAGACGTTCGTAACTCAACTTCAAAATGCAGTTGACTTTATCTTTAACATCACCACTGTTTGATTGTAATCTTGTTAAAGTATCTTTCCAGACACAGACATCCAGCTCTGTTCTCATATCCTTTGCGACAATATCTATCAAAAGGGGCAAACCAGCACAACATTTGACCACGTCAACTGCAATAGAGTTTATACTTGGGTCTTTAACTACATCGCCCGCTATCTTCTCAAACAACTTCCAACTCTCTCCTTCAGAAAAAACTTCAAGAGAAAAATCTTTTTGGGTATTCATCTTTCTACTCAACACATAGAGATCTCTAGATGTTAGGACCAACTTGCATCCTTTGTGGTCAGCACCGTAAGGAACCCCCAACTCTTCCAAATTCAGCTCATCCCAAATATCATCAAGAATAATAAGAATACTCTTCTCACTGCTTATCCTTCTACGCAATTCTCCTGCTCTTACTTCCTCTGTCTCTGTTTTTAATTCCAGACCCAACCCACCAGCAAGTTGGCCTTGGATTCTTCTAAAATCCGGAGTATTGGTTATAGAAGTAACCGTAACCACTTCTTCAAATAACCTCTCCGTCTTTGCTTGGCAAGCTAACTCTTTCATCAGTGTCGTCTTACCGACACCGCCCATCCCATACACCCCAATCATGTAGATGTTAGGATCCGTTAATGCCTGCTTAATCTCATTCAACGTTGACGTTCTAGACTCCAAGGCTTCATAACCTCTAGCAGACGAAGAGGTTGTCGTTTGAGGAGGGACAAGGAAAGAACTTCTCTTATATGGTTTTCCATCATCAATGATTTCAGAAATTTTTTGTGCCATCTCCTTAGCCTCCATGCTTAGCTTGAACCTTACGCACAGATTTGGAAATGGCCAATTCAAGCATCTAACTTCTCCATGGCCATCATTGTCTTCATTAATCAGTTTATTGGCGTCAGCAATAGTGACCTCCACTCTATCCAACCAGCCCTGGACAGCAGCTGCAATATCTTCCCCTTGTTTTCGAGCATCTTCAACGGTTCGTTGCATATCAATCCTGTCGGCTGTCAGCTTCCGAACTTCGGTTCTGAGTTTGTCAAGGTTGCTCTTGTACGAGGTGAGGTAGCCAAATTGTGGGCCAACAAGTGAAAATATGAACCCAGAATTTCTAGCAATTGCAGTAACAATTTCCATCCCCTTCCTTTAAACAACTATAGGCTCAGGCAACTGTAAATGAAGTATTACATTACATTAAAAGCATTTCAAATTGGAAGTAATAGAATATAAAACGATTAGTTTTTTGGTGTGAATTGCGTGGGCACTCGATTTGTCTTGTTGATATACGCGTCAACAGCTACAAAAGCTTCTAAAGGCAGGAATATAATGAAAATAAAGCAGAAAAGGAAAGAAAAACAAACTATATATGGCCTAGTATTAACCGAAAAAAAATTGTTGGGAAAATGGAAAGAGTATCACCAAATTATACTGCCACAACTCTGAAATTAATTTTGGTCTATTATCATAACAAAAGTATAAAGTAATCAATGCAATGCAACACTTAAAAAAAAAAAGACATGAAAAATGACGCTAATTCTAGTAATTTACTTATTTTTCTTCTCCTCTTCTTCATGCAACACGCTTCGATCCTAATGCCGTCCCTTGCCCTCAATAAGACAATGCTACCATTGAAATGAGAAGTCATCAAACAAATCTTTCTGACCATTTTGAATTTAAACCTTTGAAACATCTATACAAGTGTCCTTAAAGAGAAAACAAATTGACAAATAAGAGTACGTTTGGATTAAATTGTTTTGGCACAAAATTACTTTTTTTATATCTCAAAAAATTACTTTTTATATATTTAGATAATTTTTTAAAAATAATCAGAATTTTTATTTTTTTTTAGTGAAAATATCACTTTTAATTGTTTTTAATTATATATAAAATTTAAGTTTCATAATAATTTTTTTTATCCTGATGATCAATTTTTTTAAAATACAAAACAAAGGCACCTTGACAACTATGGGTTAACTGGAAATTTTTGTCTCAAGGGAGGAAAAAAAAGGAGAAACTACTGTGAAAGAAAGAACACGCTTACCTGTTTCCGTTTCAGGTGGTGTATCAGTCACTGGTAGATATCTTCTTCTCTCTGATTAATTCCCTCTTGTTGTATGCGCTACCATAGAAGCAAGAATTGTTAAGATCCTTTCGAGGTATATGTAAGAGTAGGACATTAAGCAAATAAAACTATATTTAGAGTAAGCCGATCAAAACACTTCACTGTCGTAGCGTTGAAAATCAAAAGAGACAAAAGTATTGATACTTTTTAATTAATTTATAATTAAAAATTTACAACGCATTTCATCAATTAAAATTATTAATATTTTAAATATTTCTAACTAAATTAGAACTCTAACTCTTAAATTTAAGAGGGTACTGGTACTCTTGGACTACCTAAACAAATACCTAATAGTTAATATTATGACAATAAGGTTAAACGTCTTCTTCCAGTGACAATTTCTTGGATTAAATATGCAATCAACTTGTCTAATGCAACAAGTGGGTAACTTACTAATTCAAAAATGCAAATATTACAAGACTTTATGTCGGCAGAAATCAGCGCAATTATTGCTACATTTGGAGAAGTATTGTCTCCATACGCAACAAAATAATAACAGTATGTGGTGAATTAAAAATAGAGTGAATACTTGGCTCAACTGAACTCATTTTTTTTCAAGAAAAGTTTGGTGTTTAAGAAAAATAATGTAGAGAGCTTTACTTTTCACAAGAAGCTGACTTAAATGACGAGGCATGGTTTAATAGATTCTAAATACAAGTGATTAGGAAGGGGGGGTGGCGAAAGTGCGTGAAGCTTTAAAAACCATAGAATCAGAGTACTCATAAATTTTAGATATTATCTTCGGTATTATAATTACCACGATATAAGGCCATGGTATTTTTGGCACCAAATTTCGCTAAGTATCAGATTGTCGAATTAATATTTGATTTTGATAGCTTGAAGGTCAATTGAGGGTTTGGTATGATGGAAACTGAAGTAATGCGAACTTGACAAAGTCTTTGGTTTGTCAAAACCTAAGAAAGACTAGTTGACAAATTGACGTTGATAGTTCTTTGAGTAGATGTTTGACGAAACAATATCGACAGCCTTTTATTTGACTTTTGATTGAAATGAAAGTTTGTCATTTGGGACTTAAAAGATGTTGAGACCAGGAGAAGTTCAGTAACGAATGACGATTACTAATGGTGACAAATTTTTCGTAGTCGATATTTGATAAGTCGAAGTTGGAGTGTTGTCATTTGAAGACTTAGAAAAATTTTGAAGATTTGAGGAACTGTCATAGTGGCTCCAAGCAGGCATTCATCAATTGACGGTTCCTGGTTATTGAAGAAGCTTATAAGGACGTGACAAAGTGGTGAAATAGAGTGAATGACAAATCAAAAAACAAAGCCACGTGGACAACTAGACAACGAAGAGAAGTGTCAAAATCCTAGGAACTTAGATTATCTATAAATACTATATCTGTACAAATTGTAAAGAGTTAGAATTTTCACTCACAAACTCACTCTAAAATGTCTCCAATGACTAAACAAAGTTCAGAGTTAATTGAGTATTGTTCTCAACCTCTTTCTTGCTTTCCTAGAATTAGATTTTTTCAATTTTTGTCTTTAATTCCTTTACATTCTTTGTACTTTATCTTCAGTTTGTCAATCAATTTACATTCTGCAAGTTCTTCTTCTTCTTTAATTTGTCAAACATTTCATTTACACTGCCACAACACCAAATCACTTTGCATTTCATATCATTCCATCCTCATTACATTAAAAAAAAAAAAAAGATAGTTTGACACTGATTCTTTGGTGGTAAACTTAAGGGGTAGCTTTTACCCAAATTGAGATCTTGAAAAGTAAAGGTTGTCATCCAAACTCTAAGTTTGTCGATATACGTCTGGTTTAAAGGAATTTGATTCCAAGGAGAGTGTCAATTATTTATTGACAATATAAGTGTCAAAATTTGCTATAAACGGGTATATACACAATATATGTTATTGACATGAGTTGCTAACGCAGCTTTACGGCTCTGAGACATTTTCTTTATTTGAATGATACAACCACGCAAATTCATTTGACAAATTGGCATAAATCAAAACAGACACTACAGCTTATTAAAAATCCCAAAAGGCAAATCAGGAAGCAGTAGACGCAGAAAGCTTCATAGTATACACTTGAACTTACAGAATGGAACTACTGCGGCAGAATTAAGGTAGGGGTCGTCACACGTTCTTGTCCGATTGGTTTCTTTTCCCAAGTGCGTATGGCAGAGCACTTTAACTTCCTTATTCCAAATGCAGAGTTGCAGCTACAGAGACAACAAAGACACAAATTGTGTACATTATAAACAAGGTGTAATTTCTTATTGCTTGAGATGATAATACGATAGTTTACAAAAACAGGGTAATAATATGTGTACAATTTTCTTACAACAAAGGCACAAAATAAAGAAGGCAGTGGGCTTGAAAAAATAGAAAAATTGAAAAGGATCTACCACCTTTTTTTCTTTTTTTTTTTGTCTTTGCTGTAAGAGAGAAATACTTTAGATGCTCTCTGAACAAAAAATGCGTTTAGTTTGTTCTATTTATTAAATGACACATTAGTTTTATATAATTTTATCTCTCATTTTTCTACATATTTAATGCAATATAATATGTTATTTATTAAATAAAACAGAATAAATATATTCTCTTATTCTCATAATACCCAAGAATTTCTCATTGTAAGAAATGTTGTGTACATATATCTTTGCTCTTTACAAAATTTAAAGCTCAATAAACTCAGCCAAACTTTACAGACTATTTCAATTGGCTGAAATTTTGATAAATAATAAAAAGTCATAGCAGTCTTGCCTATACCAAAGGATGAGGGGAAGTTGAGATTTAACATATATAATTTCACTGCTTAACCAGATAGTTATTTAAAACACCGAAACGGCATGAACGGTAAAATAGTGGTTCCCTTACGAAAAAAGTCACTGAATTGTTTGCATCGTATAACCAGAGGAGGGTTGAACCACATAATCTAGTGGGTCTTCAATTCATTCGATTGAAAATAACATTTTAAAACGAAAAGAATTAAAAAGTAACTAACACAGAATCAATGCTTAAAAGAAAAATAAAACCATCGGTGACAGAAAATAAGGTTAAAACATAATACCAGTCCTAAATATACCAGGCGAGCGAAGAGTAGCTTCCTTCATCTTTGGACTCTAATGACGAGAGACTTGACCCTTGTTCGCAAACCTGGGATCTGGATCTCCTCAAAGACCGAACATTGGATCAGCTTCCTTCATCTTCAGGCTCTAATGACGAGAGACTTGACCCTTGTTTGGAAATCTGGGATTGAGCATTGAAAGGATAAGAGACTATAATGCAGAAAAGTTAGAAAAAGAATGGGTGATTATGAAAATTGGTTGGTATATTAGTGACCTTTTCCGAAAAAATACTTCGTATAGTGGCATTAAGGTCACCATCCCAGCGACCGACTTCTCCAGACCAATGTGTGGTTACGACTGTGAGGGTTGGTGTGGTTAGGTTTCCATTACAGAAAGTCTCCATCTTGTCACATTCCCACACACGTACCTTTTTCAGTGACGGAAAGTTAAAGCTGTAATTTCCTCTGCAAAAGCTCTCAAGCCTCGGAAAGTTTCCCAATGCCAGTTCCTCCAGTTTCATGAAAGTAATCTCACTCGGAGCATCACCAGCGTCATTCTCACTTGCAACAATTTCCTCGATCCTTTCACACCCACATACCGTCAAAACTCGTAGTTTTGATAAACTTGTTGCCGTTGCTGGGGACATTACATTGACTGCTCCATTACAATCCCGCACGTGTAACTCATTCAAATTCTGAAATACCACAGAGGGTGGGACTATGTTCTTCAATCTATGACAATGCAATACCGTCAATTTTTCAAGGGAAAAAAGCTTAACTTCATTACTGTCATTCTTCTCAAAGATGTTCTCTATCTCATCACAGAGGAAAATATAAAGCACTCGGAGTTGCTGAAGGTTCTCAACCACAGAGAATGGAAAGCCGTAATCCAGGCTTCCACAACCCTCAACTTGCACCATGCAGAGGTTCTGAAACCTGAGTATTCCTTGAGAACCTTTGCTCCATATGTGTTTTAGCATTGGTAGAGCAAACAAAGTCAGCGTTCTCAAACGAGTTGATAGCCCCTGCTTGTTGGTAGCGATTGCACTTGGCTCTGGTATTTCAAATATAACTTCTAGTTTACCACATATGCTAACATCTAGTGTTTCCAAATTATGTAGGCTGTTCAACACATGAGACGGAAATACATTCAACAACTTGGGGCAACGTGAAACTTCCATTTTATTCAGTTTACAGTATGAATTCGGAGCCAAATGACTGGGCCATAGCAACTCCAACTTATCCAATCCGGAGATTAGCAGTGTCTCCAAGTTTGGAAGTATAGCCTGCAATAATAACATATTTATATATGCTTCAATTAAATACGCAAGTATAAGATACTAAATAAGAAGAAAAAGTCAAACTGTAATTGTAGTTACAATGGCGTTCTGCAGTGCTCACCTCCTCTATAGAAATATCTTCCTGGACAAATATCGTCTTGAGTCTTTTGCAATAGCCAATTTCAAGATGTTTCAGTTCTGCTAGTGCTCTGGCCACTGAGGATGGGAATAAACTTGTTAACCCACCACAGTTGGTAATGTTCAAAGCCCTCAAGTTTCGAATGTAAGAATGTGCATCAAGATTATCTTCCCATATCTTACATGTCCCGATCCAAGACAACTCCAAGGTTTCAAGGTTGGGCATATCTGAAACCTATTGGCATAAACAATCTAGTCAAAATGGTTATTTTACATATTAATTGATTGGGAAAGATTATATATTTAAGCAACTTGTCCTATCAAAATTATGTAAATTACCAGCAAGTGTGCTACATGCTCGTATAAAAATGGGGTCTAAACACATTAAAATATGTGACATAACTGTAACATCATTATAACAAAGTACACAATATTTTGTCACATCCCCTGATTTTTTTTTTTTGTGGGGGAGGGGGTGAATAGGAATGAAATATTTTAGTGAGCATAAAAGAATATTAATATTGTAGAAGCATTCATAAATCAACTTTTACCTTTTCTACTAATAGTGTGAGAGGAGAGAGTTTCGTATAAATTCTTTTGAGCCTTAAATAACGCAATTGAAGGAGCTCAAGAGGTTTTAATTTCATGAAATCATCCTCAACAACACACTCTCCATCCGCTAACTCCAATCTCTCAACTTTAGTCAGCAACAATTCAACCCCAACATTTGAAAAAGGGTTAAAATTGAAGAGCCACAGAGCATAAGTACTCTTGAAAAGTTAGGGTCACGTCTACCGCTCCGCAACGAACCAATAGATATGTTGTATCTTTCTAGATTTTCAAAGTTGTGCAGGTCTCCTGGCAAAGTTGAACCATCTTTAATCTTCAAGTGCAAATCTGTCAGCTTATCCAAATTCCTTAGCTCACCTAAGCTTGCAATGTTTTTGTTGCTTCCCTCAACCTTCCATTTGATAGGGCAATCCACCATATACAACTCTTCCAAGCATTCTAAGCTTGATAGAAGATTTTCGGGAATGAATTTTAGGTCTAGGCATTCATTAACATTGAGCACCCGCAAACAAGTAAGATCTCCTATTTTTTTAGAGAGCATAACAAGTTTCTTAACTCTTTCTAGAATGAGAATTTCTAAACTCGTGAGTTCTCCTATTATTGATATGTCTTCCAACTCACTGTTAGACAGATTTAATGATCGAAGGCCTGCCAAACAACGAAGAGATAGAGGTGGTGGGTTGGTAAGCTTCATCCCACTTAAATAAAGGACCTTTACTTCTCTCATTTCCGAGAAAAAATTATCTGAGATTTCCAATTTCAAATAGAATTTTCCAGTGAAATGAAGTAAAAGTACTTCCAACTTTGGGCACTCCAACTTCTCAGGAAGCTCACGGATACGATAATCACGCAAGATAATGTGATGATAATTTTGAAGTTGATCATTCCTTGGCCATTCATTTATTTTGGTTAATTTTTCCCCTGTATAGGTGCAACGAGTCTCAGATGCAATTAATTTAGCCACATCATGAACAAGATCATGCATTCTAACCCATTCAGGTTTACCATCAAGCAACAATGAAGAGGCCCGAAGGTCTTTTATCAATTTTTGTTGTCTATCTCTTGCATGTGCCAACGTGCTCACATTTTCATAAATGTCCAATCCCCAGCAGACTTGAAGTAGTTCTTCAGTATGGATGCCAGTACCAACTTGTCCAAAAGAACCCATAAGCAAGAATAGTGACTTGAGCTCCTTACGTTTTAGACGTTCATAACTCCACTTCAAAATGCAGTTGACTTTATCTTTATCATCACCACTGTTTGATTGTAATCTTGTTAAAGTATCTTTCCAGACACGGACATCCGGCTCTTTTCTCAGATCCTTTGCGACAATATCTATCAAAAGGGGCAAACCGGCACAACATTTGACCACATCAACCGCAATAGAGTTTATACTTGGGTGTTTAACTACATCGCCTACTATCTTCTCGAACAACTTCTGACTGTCTCCTTCAGAAAAAACTTCAAGAGAAAAATCTTTTTGGGTATTCATCTTATTGCTCAACACATCACGATCTCTAGATGTCAAGACCATCTTGCATTCTTTGCGGTTAGCACAGTAAGTAACCCCCAACTCTCCCAACTTCAGCTCATCCCAAATGTCATCAAGAATAATAAGAATACTCTTCTCATTGCTTATCCTTCCACGTAATTCTCCTGCTCTTCCTTCCTCTGTCTCTGTTTTTAATTCCAGACCCAACCCATCAGCAAGTTGGCCTTGGATTCTTCTAAAATCCGGAGTATTGGTTATAGAAGTAACCATAACCACAACCTCAAATAACCTCTCTGTCTTTGCTTGGCTAGCTAACTCTTCCATCAGTGTCGTCTTACCAACACCGCCCATCCCATACACGCCAATCATGTTGATGTTGGGATCCTTCAATGCCTGCTTAATCCCGTTCAATGTTGACGTTCTAGACTCCAGGGCTTCATAACCTCTAGCAGATGAAGAATTTGTCATTTGAGGAGGGACAGGGAAAGAAAGTATTGGATGAGATGTCCCTTCATCAATGAGAGCAGAAACATTTTGAGCCATCTTTTCAGCATCCTTGCTAAGCCTGTGCCTTACACGAAGATTTGGAAATGGCCACTTCAAGAATGTAACTTCTCCATGGCCTTCATTGTCTTTATTAATCAGTCCATTCGCCTCAGCAATAGTAGCTTCCACTCTATTCAACCAGCCCTCGACAGCAGTTGCAATATCTCGATTGTTTCTTTTGGCCTCTGCAACAATGCGTTGCTTATCAGCCCAATCGTCTTTCAGCTTCTGAACCTCAGCTCTGAGTTTGTCTACGTTGCTCTTGTAGGAGAATGGGTAACCAATTTCTTGTCTAACAGGTTCAAATATGAGCCCCACAATATTTCCAACAGTTGTAGTGACAATATCCATCTCTTTCCGTCTCAGTTATCTTCTCCGGGCCATCGTACATGAAATATTACATTAAAAGCAATTCATAATTGAAATTGGAAGTGTGCACAAAAGATATGGATACTATATAGAGAGAAATAAGACTTTGATCAATAAATACTGTGTCTCTTTTCATATGTGGTAGGTTTAACTTTTGTGTATACATAATATTATTATTATTATGCTGAAAAATGAATTGTTGGTTGAAGTTAAGATATTAACGTTGATACAATATACAAAATATTGATTAAATCTTAATAAAATGTTAGTGTAAAATAATTATATGGACATTTAATAATCTATTCTATACAACTAAAATTGTTTGACTCAACTACTTATTATATTAAAAATCTTACTAATTGCAATATGTAATTGAATAATAATGTAAAAAAAATTTAAATTGTTAGTCCATAAAATTAATCTCCTTTTATGTTATCTTCCCTGTCAAAAAAGAAAAAAGCAATTATATCTTAATTTTATATGACTTTTAATAGTTACTGCAAAATAATTTTAAGAGAAAACTCTAAAAATCTCCTTCAATTTTACTCGATTTGTGATATAGTTATGTTACTTTGAAACTATGTAAATTGGTTCAGATACTTTTTGTTTTATTCAGATAGCTATACTTTGCTAACAACATGGCCAATTTGCACGTTTTAAATGTGGCTTCTTTTTCACAGTCTATTTTTTTTTCTTGTATTGCTCTTTTTTTTCATCAATGAAACTATTCGTTAATAAAGCAAAGCGATACCCGCAATTGAAGAAGTTGTATTGCTCTTTTGGGAAAGATTTATTTTCACAGTTTCATTTTGCCAATTTTTGCTATTTTTATTTCCTTCATCTTCACCCAAAAACGATCTTAACAACAACCCAATGCCACCATTGAAATGAGAACTTATCATATTTCCCCCTCCCAAAAAAAAAAAAAGAGAGAAGTTATTAAATTTTTCTGAGGAAATAGCTATTGCCACTTCTATATGGCTGGCTATTGCCACTTCCATATACATGATTTTTATTTGTTTTTCCCAAAATGCCCTCGTTCTTCAATTTCAATCAAGATGCAAACAAACATTAGTCCTCTATTATCACAGGGTTTTCTTATTACTAGAGTTTTCTTACTAGGCCAAAGGAGGAAGGATTACGAACTCTGTGATAAAAGACGTTTTAGTAAAACACTTGTAACGTACGATATACACACACTTATCTCAGCGTTTTATCATCTAATATTTACTTGTAATGACTTTGTTTCATTTTAATGTCCAATTATTAGTCTAATTAAAATTAATTTTATTTAAAATAATTATTTAGACCAACACTACATTTTATTCAATCTCCTTCCTGAAATGTGCATGAAAGATCCTTACATGTTCTAACTTGTATAATCCCTGGCCCCGATAATCTCAAAGCCAAGATTGATGTTTACCTCCAACCATTGATTGATGAGCTTAAAGAGTTGTGATATTTAGGTGTACAAACTTATGATATTTCCACGAAATAAAATTTCTTGCTGAGGACATCATTGATGTGGACTATTAATGATTTTCAGCCCTATGGAATGTTGTCAGGTTGGATGACGCAGGGAAAATTGTCATATCCAATTTGTATAGAGGATACAAAGACATTCACATTGAAACATAGTCGAAAAAACTCGTGGTTTGACTTCATCGAGGCTTTTGGACCTTGATCATGAATTTAAGGGTAAAAAGGACGCGTTTAAAAAGAAGACGGTTAAACGTGATGAGCCTCCTGTGAGACTAAGCGATAACCAAGTTTGGCACAAAATTAGAGACTTTCCAAAGATACTAACTGAGTAAATCCATACGATTTCCAGGATATGAGACAGATCATAATTGGACCAAACAAAGTATATTTTGAGAGCTGCCTTATTGGGGGGATAATCTAGTTAGTCATTGTATTGATGTAATGAATGTGGAAAAAAATATGTGATGACATCATAAACACTATGATGGACACCGATAAGACTAAGGACAATGTGAAAGCAAGGAAAGATTTGGCAGATTATTGTAAGAGACCTTAGTTGAGTTTACAGAAGTTACCAATAAGCCGTGTGTGCAAGCTAAAGGCGAGTTACACACTAACCTCTGTAGAACAATCTGTGTGTAGGTGGATGCAAAAGTTGAGGATGTCAGTTATGCCTCAAACTTGGGTAGATGTGCCAATATTGCACAAGGACAATTTTTGGACATGAAGAGTCATGATTATCATGTATTCATGGAGTGTTTATTTCCTATCGTATTTAAAGAATTACCTCTCTCTGTTTGAAAGCCATTGACTGAGTTGAGTCCATATTTTAGAGACCTATGCTTGTCCACTCAATCAACATTGACTGAGTTGTGTTAGAGGGATGAGGCAATGGGGAGGATGATTGGTATAGAGTAATTAAACAAATACAGGAGATTGAATATGTGGGTGATGGATCTAAAAAATTTGCAGGGTTGTTCAGTTGTGATTGGTACAACCCAAGACGTCCTGACAAAATCCGCATACACAACCAATATAAAATTACCAAGGTGAATCATACTAAGAGATATGATGCATATGATCCTTTTATTATTGCTCGGAATGCAATCCAGGTATTTTATGTATCTTACCCTGGTAAGTGCAGAAAGGATTGGAAGATGGTCATAAAAATTAAACCTAGGGGTCGAGTTGAGATCGAAGAACTTCCTGACAATGTTTTTCAAGTGAATGATCCAGTCCCTCTCAGGTAGTTGTTGATACAAGAACATTGCCAAGTTTACGTTTCGATTCGGGTGAGGTTGAGATAATTCACTCTTCCAGTGAAATTAATAAGTGAATATAACGAAAGCGATGGTAGTGATGAAGAGGATAAGGAAGATGAGTTTGAGGATGGTGTTGAGATTGAGAATGATGAAGATAGTCCTCAACCTTTCTGATTAAATGTTTTGTATCTACTAGTCTCATACTTATTACATCTTTTTATTTTAAATTATCATATTATTTGGTTTTTAATACATTGTTGTTTCTTTTTCAGATATGGAACCTAAAGGGAAAACAAGGGCAAGGGTAAGGGTTAGGGTGTCCCAAATAATCAGATAATCACCCCTCCCAGTCAGGCATCTATCACAGCCGCTCACACATCCACTTCTAGCCCTTCCATGCCACCACCCCGTGCCCATATGGAGTTTACCATGGTCCCTACTCCTAGGCATGTGATCGAAGTCGTGCCTTCACCTCCACCACCACCACCACCACCACCAGATCCTTCCCCACCCTCGCACACGAATCAGAATGGGGTGTTGAAAGGGCAGTTGGTGGCTTCGGGCAAGGCAATCAAGACATGGGTCCACAGGAAGCAACGGGTACCGCTTGTACGTCTCGGTAAGAACAGGTAAGTAATTTAATTGTTCAACTCATGAATCTTGTTGTAATAATTTGAACAATAATATATAATAACATTATTTTGTACTATTTACTATTCAGTTAACATCTAGCCACACGGGCCATGCACAAGGTGACACAAACCATCCAAAAGTTGTATGAACGCCGATTGAGTCATTTGGCAAGTTGTCAAAGAATGAAAAGTTGCGCTGGTTTATCGAGTGGAAGGTAAAATAAAATAATTATTACAAAAATGTGTGATTTACTTTATAAAATGCTTTCAATTACCTTTTTTTATTTCCATGTGTAGAGTCACTTTATCATCCATCCCAAAGATGAAGATTACATGTTTAAGCTCTTCAAATCCAGGGCAGCTCATAGGTTGCAAGACATGTACATTGACATTTGAGAATGGCGGACAGACCCAGGTGGATAAATCAAGCTAGCCTGGACTATTTGTGGCAATACCTGGAGAAGTGAGAAATTTAAAGAGAAGTCTTTGAAGGCTAAGGCGAGCGAACGTCGCAAAAGGGTGGATCTATTCATTGTGGTGGTTCAGCTACTATCGAGTCTACACATCGCCGAATGGTTAGGTCATTATTTTAAACATTTTTTATTCCTCTTGTTAAATTTATATTTTCAGTTACTAATGTTGTCAATGTTCACTCAAAATGCAGGTTAATGAGTTAAACAAGCCAACCACATAGAGTGAGTTGTTTAGAAAGACTTACACGCAAGATAGATAAGACATGGGTCGATACTAGCTAGAAAATGTTTGGATATATATGTTCTGAGCACTTATTGTTTGTATATATATTTAATTTATTACTTTATATATTTGATAAATGTTTAATTAATTTTATTTTCTTATAACATGCCTATGAACAGTGTTATCAGGAGGCTACGACCCAGCGGGAGCGAGATTGTAGCAGAGGAGTGCCCACGATTGATGAGGACCAACTATGGCAAGAGGTTGTCGCAGTCCTTACAAGAACCGCTTCTATGGTATGTGGTCATTTTATGCTAGTAGTTTGTCTGTTGCCTCTCACTAGGGGCATCTATAAGCATGGGTCCACCGTCGAAGATGGTGAGGTCCGCGAGCAAGTTCACCTAGTTAATGCGGAACTTCATCGTATGCAAGAAAAGGATGCAAAAGGCGGCACTAGTCAGGAGATGCAAAAGAAGATAGAGGACAAGGAAAAGGTCTTGGAGATAGAAATAAGAAAGCAGATGAAGGAGAAGGAGACAAGATTAAGAAAGCAAATGAAGGAGAAGGAGACGAGATTAAGAAAATAGATGAAGAAAGAGATGGTATCTTTGTGGAAGAAGATGCAGGCTGGCTCCTCTACATCGCTAAACATGATAATGATGATGATGGTGGTGATGGTGATGGTTATGGTGATGATGATGGTGACAGTGATGTTGACGATGATGATGATACTGCTAATTTCTCCCTATTTGAGTTATTGTTTTTTTTTATTATTTGTTATATGTTGAACTATTTATATTTTTATTTGTAGATTTTCTCAGTTTTATCTATTTTACATTTTAGACTTAAATTTATTGCATTTTCTATTTATTAAGTATTTTTTAATAATTTTTCATTATTAAATATATTTACATATTTATAATTAGTTTTAAATAAAATATAAGCTGATAAATATAGGGAGCATTCAAATTACAAGACAAAATAATTTTTAAAAAATAACTTATTGACGAAAAAATCCATCGATAAAATAAATACAAAAAAGAAAAATTAAAAATTAAATAGTTACTGCGAAAAAAAAACCGTTAGTAAAATTTAGAAAAATAAAAAAATTAAAATTATCAATGGCTTTTTCCATCGGTAACTAAAATAATTTCGTTGGTATGTGTTTCATCCTAACGAATTTGCTGGCGATTTTGTACACCCATTATCAACGGATTTTTTTTAAAAAAAAAATCGAAAAATCCATTGGTAACCATTTTCGCAGATTTTTTCTCCTAATAATACTTACCAACTACGTTTTCACCGGTTGACAAAATTCGTCGATAATTTCACTAATAACACAGAATTCCATCGATAATGTTGTAATATCCATCGGTAACAGTGTTATTTCTGGTAGTGTAAAGTCTTGGATTTTTTAAAATTTTGTTAGTACTATAATTGTTGAGAGAATATAGCATAATGGCTATTCTTTGAAAAATAGTAATAAGCAGCAATAAGGACGTACTGTGTAAGTAACAATATACAACATATATTAATTTCTTACAAAACTTAATTTTCATACACTAATATCTAATAAAACTTGAGAAAAATAACAAATTGTGATGAGTAACTACTCATCATGATTCATGATAACTACTAACTATTACTTATCATTTTTTTGGAATTCTATTTGATGGCATTTTAAAGTTATTTTACGATGGCATATATAGAAACTAATTTTGTTAAATATATAGTGTTAATACAACTAAAAATATTAAATAAACATGTGATGAAGGTTTATCAAACCAATTAAATTTTATTGTAGCTTTTTTCTTTAATTCTATTCATAAAAATTAAGGCCACTTGATATGTTAATTTAGATATACTTACCTACATTAAAAACAATTTAAAAATATTAAATTATTTCCTTTATCATGCTTTACATTAACACTAAAATATTATAAAGACTCAAATATTTATTTTCTTTTAAATAAATTATTCTTTATATACTTCTATATGACTAATTTAATGAATTAAATTATCTTAATATTCACTTTCAATTTGTTTATGTAACTATTATATTAAGAAAACTTTGAGTCGAATAATTTAACACATAAATTTAAATATTTATATTAAACTTGAATGACTATTATTTGTTATATTTATTGATTATATAAAAATTAGAAAATGGAATTAATAATAAAGATTTAAAAATAAAATAAATATTAATCAAATAATAAGAATAATAGTAATTTTAGAAACTATTCTAGAGAGTTTTTACCCATGTTATTACTTTCCAACTAAACAAATGCTTAATATTTGTTTTAAAAAAACGAAAGAAAAAAAAAACGAACTTCCATGAAAGAACATAAGAGGAGTGCGCGTACCTATTTGAGTTTCAGGCTGAGCTGATGTATCAGCGATTGATAGATATTCTTCTCTCCAATGCGCCACCAGAATCGTGAGTTTCCTAAGATCCTTGATAACTGACACAGGCAATAACTGAACTACGGAAGGAACTTGTAAATTGAAGGGAAGGCGCAGTAATGGATCTATATAGAGGCATATTATAAGGTGGATTATTATTAACCATTAGATTATTATTATTTTGATTAAATGATTTGATATGATGGTTAATAATAGAGAGTTTATAATGAACTCAAAGATAAGAAGTTCACAATAAAACCCACCTTACACTTAACAAATGAAAAAGAATGCAAAGACAAGATGAACCTTAATCATAAATCTCTTATCATTAACTATTGAATTATTACTATCTTATTATATAATTTAATCTAATAATTAATAATAAAGGATCTATAATAAATCTAAAAATAAGAGCACTACCCTAAAATCTACCTAAGAATAATGTTGCTAAGGTACGTTTACTCATTGTTACGTTTTCTTTATCAGACTGATGCGGCCACCTTAAATTCGTTATAATGCCAAAGAATAAAGTTGCTAAGGTACCTTTTCTCATTGTTACTTTTTCTTTATTAGACTCATACAGCACTTTAAGTGCATTCGACAAATTGGCATAATTCAAAGAGCAACTTATATTATTTATACCCATAATATATAGAACACCATATTAATTTATATCTTATTCATTATTTGATAGGATATGAACTTTACTTGAATGAAACCTACATTATATCAAATGATGAATGAAATGTGAATCAATGTGATGCTCTACTAATAACAATTTTCTCCAAAGAGGTGTGCCAGATATGTAGCTTGACAATTATTGAGAGTGTATTCAATTTAACATGGACGTGAGCCAACGAAATCAATTTTTATTGAATATATTATTTAACATTTTACGTGTAAATTAATCCATAATCTGAAAAGGTTTCCTGTGTACTCATCTTCAACTTCAAGAACCCAGCCCTTCTCCATTATCGCTGGGCTTGGTGCCGTTACGGCTGTGCCTTGTTGATTTTTTTTTAGAGATTTTCATAATAAAAATTTGGGTTTTGCAAACAAAAGGCACTCCATAAGGATATTTGAAAGAATAAATGTCAAAATTTTATGACAGATCTCGAGAACATAAAAACTCCATTTTTCAATATCAAAATTTTCCTTTTCATTTTCTTAATCTTTGTCCTAAGAGCACTGCTTAGATATATAAACCCTAAAACTTTACACATTAACTAAAGCTTATTTGTTTGTTTGGTTTGAGCTACCCATTAGATGGCTTGAGCTTATTTATTATCATAAAAAAATCAAAAACTTATATCCATCTTTTAAATTTAATATTATTTTAAGAGTGAAATAATTTTAGAAATGCGTGATTGAACACAGATGGCTAGTAATATTAAAAAAATTATTTAAATATATTTTTAATACCTACAGATATAGAATGTTTTTTATTTTAGTTTTTTTTTTTTAACTTTTGCATGCTCTATTTTTGATAATGTTTTTGGTCCCCATCTTAACAAAAACTAATAAGCGATGATATTTATAAAGATACAATTAATATTTTCAAATTATTTATAAGATTTAATTTTGATGTATATTGATAATACAAGAATTTTCCAATGTCATCTGACTATGTTTATTTGTACATTAGAAAATATAGTTGACTTTACACCATTCACTTAAAAGGTTATATGTAAACAGAATGATTTAATTAAATAACAATGTCAAGAATATTTATATTGTTAGGGCATAAAAATTGAACTCTTATTTTTAAGGATTAAAAATAAAATTTTCAATATTCATAAGGATTGTATATATATTCTCTAAATTGTTTATAGAGACTTAAATTCATATGACAAGGACCAAAAACAATAATATAAAAAAACAAAAGTGACCAAAAGGGGAAAATAGAGATATTAAAATCAAAATGTCTTATTTTTAATTTATACGGACTTGAAATATATTTAAGTATTTTTTTAATATTAGTAGTCAGCTATATTTTGTCATATTTCTAAATTTTTTTACTCTTAAAATAATATTAACTTCAAAATTAGTCATATATTTTTATTAATTAAGAGTGCAAAAAATATTTATTAAGAAAATCTATCAAAAACCAACCAGGGAAATTGGCATAATGGCACCAGTCCTAGCAACAATAGTTGATTTGGGTTCTGGAAGAGTGGAGCTGGAATACTTGAATATGAGTATACAAAGGATCTTTATTTTCATATTACAAATTAACTTATAACGTAAAATATAAATTAATATATTCAATGAAAATTGATCTGGTGTGCTCATCCCCATATTAAACCAAATATGCTCTCTATCTTTTTCTGCCACATATTCGAATGCATCTAATGTGGGTGAACTCGAGCTTATTGTAACATTACTCAAACCTAGGTGAGTTCTTAGATGGGATTTGTTGAGTTTATGACTATGTGGTCACTTAATCCTATTTATTAAAAATTAAATCCAATGGTTCAAATTAAATATAATTAAAATAATATTTATATTTTAACATTTATAAAAAAAATGTTTTTATAGATAATTTATCCATTTTACCTCTCTTTCTTTCTCTCATCTCACACCACCACCCTTCCCCTCGAGTCCACAACCATTCCATCACCCACCACCCATTTCTCTTTTTACAAGTAACCTCTATCACCACTAGCAATTGAAGAGCTATACTAGTATCAAACTCCCTATGATTCTGCCAATGAACAATAAAAATCATCAATAAATGAACTTTCATTAATTATATGTTCATGAAATTTCGATTCCCTTTAGATTTCCAAGTGTTCACAGGCCCCTGCCCTCATGGCCAGAAAGAACCATAGGGGCACCACCAGATTTTGATTTTTCCATGTAAACTTACTATCTTGTGAGATTTTGCATGCCACATGTCAACCCACCATCTCATTACTGTGACATCTTCAAGGGCTTTTGGGAAATAGATCAAATCAAAGAAGGAAGCAGAAAAGTATGGTTGAAATTCTGGGGAGGACAAAGGTGCTCATAGGAACACCGGTTCAAAAAGGAGTTTGATATGAAGGACTTGGGACCCGCAAACAAAATTTTACAGATGCAAATTCACCGAAACAAAAAGGAAGGGATATACTGGCTTTCCAGAAGAATTATTTGATGAAAATCTTGCGATGCTTCAACATGCGAGATTGTAAGCCAATTTCAACCCCACTTCCTGTAAATTATAAATTATCCTCAAGTATGTGTCCTAGCAATGAAGTGGAAAGGATGAAGATGTCTTGAGTACCGTATGCATCGCGGTGAGAAGCCTTATGTACGCCATGATTTGTACCAGGCCAGATATTGCTTAGTAGTTAGGATGGTTAGTTAGTTTATGGAGATCAGGTAACGAGCATTATTGGAGTGCTATGAAGAGGATCTTGAGATACATTAAAGGAACCTCAAGTGCTGCATTATGTTTTGGAGGATCAGAGTTCGTTGTCAGAGGATATGTTAATTCAGATTTTGTGGGTGATCTTGATAAAAGAAAATCTACTAAGGTTATGTGTTCATGCTTGCAGGGTAAAGCTGCTGGTTATCCAAGTTAAGACTATTGTAGCTCTGTCTCCTCCAGAAGGTGAATATATGGCAGCTACACAAGCTTGCAAAGAAGTTGTTTGGATTCAAAGGTTAATGGAGGAACTCGAGCACAAACGTCAAAGATTACATGTATTGTGAAGGTCAGAATGCCTTGCATATTGCAAGGAATCTAGCATTTCATTCCAGGACGAAGCACATAGGAGTCCAATATCACTTTGCTCGAGAAGTAATAGAAGAAGGTAATGTGGATATGTAGAAGATTCACACGAAAGACAACCTAGCAGATGTCATGACAAAGTCGATAACACTGACAAGTTTAAATAGTATAGATTTTCCAATGGCCTATCAGAAATGTAGACAACATGAAACTGGCAAGATGAGAAAAAGTCTTGAAAGATCACCAAAAGTGGCTTTAAGTGGGAGAATGTGAGTGGCGTAAAGCCACTTGTGGCTACCAACCAAAGAAAGAAAAAAGGAAGGAAGAATTCAAAGAAAGCTGCATGAATGCACAGTTATGGAGTTATTATGCATTGCATAGTAACTTCACATGAAAGCAGGAATTACAGGAATTCCTGTGCATTGCATAGTAATACACAGTAACTTCATATATGAGCACCGAAATCACTAATCATTGTACAATAACTTTCGAGCCTCTACAAAAGAAGAGCTTTGCATTCATTTTTTATGCAAAGTAAGCAACTGAGAGCATTTCAATAGAGAAAAAATATACATAGTGTCTTATGAGAGTTTCTTATATTTTTATAGACAGAGGTGTATTCTCCTAGTATAAGAGAGGATGTTATTGTACTCTCCTTATATTTAGAGAGAGATATAATTTTATCTTCCACATAGTGAAAATCTTTCTGCCTTGTCGTGATTTTTCCCTCATCATTAGAGGATTTTCCATGTAAATATTCTATGTTCAGTTCCAATTCTCAACTCTATTTTAGTTGCGTTGATTTATTTCCATAACTCTAGTATCCAACAATAAAAGTAGTGATAAAGGAGATGGTCCCGGTAAGAAATGAGCTAAGGGAGTGGCAATCATGGTTATTAGTTAATTTATAAATTATAGGTGACTAGAGACTAATATGTCTATATATTACAATTATGAGAGATCTCAAACCTAATTTATATTGTCAGAAATTAAATTGTTCATAAGCAATATTGTTAGAGATTAATTTGGAGTTTAATGAAAAAGTTTGTGCCTTTGGAATTCAGTGCAATCAATGCTCTATGAGCTGAAGTATGTGGAGAACAAAATAAAAAGTCAATAAAGAATAAAAAATACTAGAAATTCACGAGTTTATTAGGTTTTCTGTGATAATTATTTTTGGTAAAAATATTTTTTAAAAAAATTATGAAAATAATTAGAACTTAAATATAGTAAGAATTTATTGATATTTTTTTTATTATTTTTCAAAATGAATATGCTTGAATGTGTTGATTTTGAGAGAAAATATTTATTTTAATAATTAAGTGCGTTTAAATGTTATTTTACTTTTCTATTTGAACTTCTTAAAAAAAATTAAAATCACAAAATAAATATATTCCTGCTTTTCTGAGGAGTTCGTAGATAATTGCTTTTAACTTCAAACAAAAGCAATAGAAGAGAGACAAAATATAGAATAAAAAAATGGAATTTTCTAAAATGACAAAGGATATATTTGTCTCCCTTTTTGAAACCCTATCCATTTCAAAACATTAAAAAAAGAATAGAGCATTGAGACTTTTTGTAAATAAATATTAAAAAATATATAAATATAAGATAGTATGTATATAAATATATGTAAGTCAGTGTTCTCCTTTTTCTATGAATATATGATACAATTATTAAATTATTTTTATTATTATGTATTTAATTAATTTATTTTTAATTTAAAATAAAGAATATATATAATTATCAATTTTTTTAAAATATTTATCATGTAAAAAAACACCCTTTATCAAAAATATTTTTGAGAAGTGATTTTTTATGTCCTCAATTTTAGTTTTATGAAAAAAAGGGCTTTTACACATATTACACATGACTAAAGAACCTTTTATAATTATATTCAAATATTCTATTGTAAATCAAATACATGAAAAATATTATCTTAATGTGTCAAAACTAGTTAAGTTTGATACCTTTATAAAAAATAATATACGATTATATTACACCGAAACTCCTTAATCATAGTTGATGAAAATATTACTATATATATTGACTTCATAAACTTTAGACAAATTTCCTTTTATTTTCTCTTTAAAGAGCGCAAATATTCATCTCATATTGTCATTTTAAATTTCACATTCATCCTGCTACCAAAACTTAAAAATTTTAAAAATTTGGCGTATTTCTAAGTTCTCCATTGTTTTAGTTAATGGTTTTTTAAAAAGAAATTAGCATTATTGTAAGAAGTTGATTTTGTAATTTAGATGTTGCAAAGAATGATCATATAGTATCAACTCTACCTTCTTTATTTGTCTTTTCCAAATTTTAAGAAGGTTAGTTCTCAAAATTAAAAAAAAATTATCAATTATGAGCTATTATATTAATGTAATGATTTAGACTTTAACCTTAATATAAGATTGACCGATAAGATTAATATTGCTATATAGATTTAAACAAAGTTTTTTATTAATGTTTTTTAGATGTTGAGGTCATTTTTTCCTTTAAACTTGATTGTCAACTAATTCAAAAATAAAAATATTTTTTACTTAAAGAATAAATTAAGTTATTTTGTATAAAAAATTAAGTAAATTAGTTCTCAAAGTTAAATTATAAAAATTAAAAATATTACTATATTTCTAACTAATTGATTGTTGTATTCAATGGTTTTCAAAAGAAATTTGCATCACTATATGAAGTTGATTTGTACTTCACATTTTGTAAAAAAAAAATTCATAGTGCCAATGCTACCTTTATTTTGTTTTCTGTTCTGTTGAACTTACTACAACGATAATCTAAATACTATTAGTTCTAAAATAAAAAATTTAAAATTTTATACTTATTAAATATCAAATAAATTGCTTATTATCGCTTACAGCTACTTTAATATTACACACTATTCCTTCATAAAATGGGATTGCAATCTTGACTTATTAAATGTGGTTTAGCCCGTAAACTAATAGTTATGACTGTCTTTTACACCCTTTAATTGGGAAGTTCTGTGTTCAATCCCCACTTTTTATTTCTCCAACTCTTAAGAAGAATTCTTAGCTTTAATACTTTTATTAAAAAAAAGAATCTTCACTTATTAAATAATTCAAAAAATATTTTATTTGTGTCATATTTTAAAACAAAATTAGTTATATACATTTTGGAAAATTTAAAATGGTTACTTCTCACAATTAGAATTATAAAAGTTAAACTTTAATGACCCAGTGGCTATTGTCACATCGTTTTAGTAGCTTTTGATCTAATATTCCTAAAATGTCCTTGTTTAATAATTATTTTAATCTTTTATCTATTGCTACACCCATTCAATCTAATATTATATTCCTTATATTCTAAATTTTTTTCATAAAATTTATATTATACTATACATTTTTTTCAAAAAACAGATGTGGGTTTACTAAATTTGAAGATATCTATACTTTTATCAAATTTTTAATTAGGTCTATACAATTTAAAATTTTGCAATTGAATCTTTACATTATAAAACTTGTATAATTAAATCTCCAAGTAACTATTGTGATAGAAATTTCAAACTTTTAGGCCCCATTTGATACATAATATAAGATCTGATAATATTAGCTAATACTATAAATTCGATTTTTATCCTATGACTATAGGATTAAATTATCAGGTTACAAGATGCCTGAGAACACCTTATAGTATTATTTTTACTAGTCAATCCCAAATTAACATTGACTTCTCTTTTACATCAATGCCCCACCTTCACTGCCCCCACGCCTCGCTCGCCACCCTTTGGTCGCGCTTGCCACCCATTAGTCATTGCCCGCCCGCTCATCCACTCCCCATGTGGCGCACCAAACAATAAATAATGTAAAAATACATACAATGGATTTCTTATACGATATATATAATCTTATATTATCATATCTAATATTATCATGACTTATCTTATACGATACACCAAACAGGGCATCAATGCTTTTTTTGTCAACTATGTGACGGAACATTTATTTAAAACCAAATTAAAAATGATTTGAAAAATATGGGACTAATTGGTGAGAAAAATGAAATTTAAGAAATTAAATTGAAAAATCGAGTAAAGATAAGAAACAAAAAGATGATTGCATTATTACATCGGGTTTGTAGTTACATATAAGGAAATCAGAAAATATATAGGGGAAGGACAAGGGACAGCTACTAACTGAAGAAGAAGTTTAGGTGTATATGTGAGTGCGAATGGTCATGTTTTATATTATTGATGAGTGTGATGCTAACGTGCGAGACTTTAAAGTTAGTGATGAGAGACAGGAGAGTGAACAATTCTTAATATTAATTCTTCAATTAATCCCCAGTCCCCACTCAATGATTTTGGTCTTGCAATTCTTGATACCTTCAAGAGGTGAGTATTTAACCGAAGAGTAGCTACCCTTGTATAAGTTGGTGACGACATTTTTTCTATCATATTTTATGGTCATGCTCATGCATAATACAAAGCAGAGCAGTTGAAAAAAATTGCTTCTATATATGTGCTGACATTTTTTTAGGAGGAGGTTTCTTTTGTTCTATGTGATGTAATCAAAGGTTAAATAGAAACTGCATAAACTTTCATTCTTGTTTGTCAGTTTTTAAGCTTTGGCTAGAACATCTAAAAATGGAGACTGAAGAGGAAATTTAAATCAGTATATTATTATTCATCGATGAACCATGTCTAGAATGTGCAATTTCGTTCCACTCTTGTACAGCTTCTCTTTTCACAAATAAATCATGTGGACCATTATTCCCACATAATCATGCAGATACAATATCCGAGAATATTGTCACGACCTAATCTTAGGCCGTGACCGCGTACAGGCTAGATGAACTCACTTAGCCTAGCAAGCTTAAAAATATTATCCCACTAAATTAAATTGTAAACTTAAGAAATTTAACTACCGAAAATCTGACACCTCCCCTAAAAAATGAACAACTCATATATCAACTTTGACCTGTTACACATGTAGTATCATAATTTATATTCAAAATTAGGACATTCCAGTAATTTCAGTTATACAAAATAATCATACTTAAACTCTTACTCATACACATAATCAAAATACCTAACCTATGTCCTATAGCTGCAAAATATTGGAGTCAAAAACCAAAAAGCCTCAACTGACAACAAGGCCTACCAAAAAGAGTTTCCTGGGCAAACAACAATCCTAGGAATCTGCTCTCACTACCTGAAAATTTGGAGGAAAAGGGAGGGGTAAGTCAACAGACCCAAAGTGGACAAAAAGGAGAAACTGATCAACGTATGAGCATGTGATATAAAATGGGATAGGTTATAAATCATATACATTTCTAAAAGCCAATAATAAGAAAAAAATATATATAATAGGCCATACTTTTTAATATTTCTTCCGTAGTTTGAAAGTAAATACTCTTCCAAATTTTATTTCTAAACAAGAATCTCAAAAATAAATTACTAAACACACTTTCTCACTATTTTCCCTAATTCGTATTCTCACATAAACTCTACTTCATCATCAAATACTCAAATACTCACGAGGTTACATAAGAAGCATAAATCTTATTTGGGGAGTAATCTCAACCTGTCAATCACAAAGTTTATTATTTCTCAAATAAGGTTCTTTCAAACTTTATCTCCCTAAGAGAAACTATATGCATATAGGTCGTTACATCTCTTCGCTATGGCAAGCGGTAATGCCATTATATCTTTTCGTCCAGTTAGCGGTATTGTCATTACTTCTCTTCGCTATGGCAAGCGGTAATTCCATCTTAAAACTAATCATGATTTTCTTAAATTTTTATTAAGCACAATTTATAAATCTAAAATTCAATCTTCATATTAATCTAACACCAAGTGTCAAATATCATAACTTTTCCAACGCACATTGAAACAACATATAGCCAAATCATGGCATTATAAAATCAATAAATAGAACTAGTAATAATTTCAACCAAATCATCAAGTCATATTAATAACTATCATATTTGAGCAAATTAACTAATCGAACTAACCAATTAATCCAAGTAACTCAAAATAAAAATTTTATCAAATCTAATAAATTAATTTCTCCCATAAAAATAATTTAAAACACCACCACTATATAAATAGCCACTCACAGTGCGAAGGGATCAACTGGGCCTCTCCTTGACAACTTCGAAGGGAGTAGCAAGTTCTGCGTCAAGGAATCTAGCAAATATAAACATTTTGACAAGTTTAAATAATTTATTTCAAAATGATTTATCAATTAGAGAGCCTATTAAATAAAACCCCCAATTTATAGAACCTAGGGTTCCTAAGGATTAAAGAAAAATCAAGCCTTGATGCTACCCACTACAGCCTATTAATATTAAAGTTTCTAACTTACTAGATTTATACTAAAAATACCAAGCATATATTTATTCACCAGTTTTGAAAACTCACTAGTTTTAGGATATGCCATAGAGTAACCAAAAAAGTGAATGAGATTGAGATTGGAGACTTACCTTAAAATTTAGAAGCTAGTGGGTATCAAGTTTTGATGACAAAAATTAACAACTATGTGATTAAGTGGTTGAAAGTGGAGGAAGAAAATGAAAATGGAGAAGAAGAAGAAGAAGCAAAACGGAAGAGAGGAGAGAGACATTGAGAGTTTGAGCAAAGAAGGGGTTCTGGTTTCTCACCTCCCCTTTGTCTCTCTCTTTATTTTTGTTTTACTAGCCCAAAAAGACCAACTCCCATATTAAAGTTTTTATTCCCATTACGTTACAAATGTACGATACTTATACCAGGTACAAATACGGATATGGGGTATGAAAATCTTTTAAAAATTGGGCTACAGGTAAGAAATATGTATTACATAAAAATATAAAATTATAACCAATAAAATAATTATATCATAAAATAAGTTATTTTTTATGATACTCAAGCAAAAATATTTAAAGAAACACAAGATTTAAAAGGATAAAATAATACTTTAATTCATTTAATTGTAAAATTTAGTGTTTTATAAGGACCAATTTGTATTTAAGTAATATTTACTTCTTGTAATTGTTGATTAACAAGTATTCATAGTACCCAATAAGTATCGATACCAACAAGTATTGAGTACGGATATGACAGCTATTTGGAGTATCCATCCTTAGAGTCTAGCGCTAAGAACTTCATCAAGTTTAACACTAGATGCCAAGATATTCATGAGCTTTAGTGTTCTTGTAAAATGAAAACATATATGACAGATATGGTATTGCCATCATAAGCGTTTTACTGATGAATACTTCTTTCATTTGACCTTTACAGCCACTCAATCTGACTTGACGAGTTCATATCTTTATATAAACATTACAAATTTATACAGTCAATATTGAAAGAAATTGCATCTTTCGAGTATCACCCTTTTTTTTCCCTTGCAATTAAAGGGTAACCTGAACATCCAATTTGTCGACCCATAAAACAAAAGCAAAAATTTTGCTAGCATACTTTAGAGTGTTGCTCATTTATAGACTCATGTTGGTAATTTATTTTGATGAGTGAAATTGCAAACCGTTTCAAGTCTTGTCTATAGTTCTTTGTTGTGTGTAATTCGAATTCAGTTAGAATTTTTTATTTATTTCATTTTACCATGGTTTTACATTTCTTGTTCATGTGCATAAAAAAAAATGAATGAAAAAAATCCAATCCATTACTGTCCATTGCATTTTATTTTACAAATAACAATAAAAGATAAAATAAAAAAGGAGGCGGAGTCACGGACTCCTTTCTTTTTCCAAGTTCTATTCCCTGCCAAAATGAACTATGGACTCGTGCAGCCATGGAGATGGGAGAAAGGTCAGTAAGTAGTGGGCATCATCATTTTGGTTGCAAAGTGACAAATTCTCTTTCGGTGGATGAGCTGGATACATAGAAGAGAGGGGGAATCAGGAGGGGCTAAAGCTTTCAGGGGAGAGGCATAAAACCACCATCAACAAGGAACACAACCAACAACAACGATCCCCACTTTTCAAAAAGAACAAAAACCAAAATCACCAGCAAGAGGATTCAAACAGCAAGAAAATTTTCAAACAAAAATTTTACAATACACCAATCAGCCATCATTCAAAGGAAACCTGAAAAGAAACCAATCACAATTCCAGCAATATAATCCAGTAACAAAAAAAGAAAGAACCAGGTATCAAGAAGCGTGGTATTATCCTCATCATCTAAAAATTCAACAACAAAAAAAAGAAAAAGAAAAAAGAGTAAAAGGGGAGGAGGCCGCGGTCCCCCACCAGCGGCCTCACATCCATCATCCTCACATCTTCTTCCCTCCTTAGCCGCCATGTTCTGCCGCTTCCATCATCCTCGCCAAAAGCCCTACTCTTCCTCAACTTAGAACCACCTCAAAGCCTTCACCGGCCAAGATCCACCAACCATCGCGCCAGCCTCTCCTCCTCTTCCACCGTGACTCATCGCGCTCGTCATCAGCCACCATTGCCGCCATTTATGGCTGCATGTACCTCCACCAAAACCCGGCCCCCTCCACCAAACGCAAACCGCGAGCCACCACCTCTCCACCGCGCCTCACATCATCATCATCCGCACCCTCCACCGCCTCCGATCTCAACTCCACCGCGAGGAACTCTCCTCCGCCGTCCACATCATCGCGCCACCACCACACGCTGCACCTCTGCCCTCCCCTTCGCAACGCCAGCCCTCTCTCCTTACGGCCATGCATCTCCCCCTTTCTAAGCCACCCTCAACCTTGAACACATCCCAAACGTCTCCCCGCCCACCTACAAAACACCATGAACTATCGCGCAAACCCGGCCTCGCGCACATGATCCCATTCTTTCCCATCGTCGATCTGCCACTCTACTCGTAGCCCATAACCACTGCGAAGATCATCCCCTGCCTTGCAGCTCCCTTCTCCTCCTCCCTCCGTGGACCTCATCGCACCCCTTTGTCCTCCACGTGCACCGTCGTGCTCCTCCAGATGCTCGCGCGTCATAGCCGGATCGGCTCCATGGTTGTGCGGTGATTGTTCCATGGCCATTGTGATTTGGCCAGAGCTTGAACCCCCTCTCTCTCTCGTTCCCTCTTCCCACTGTGCCACCCCTTGCTCTTCTTTGTTTGAGTATTGTTCCCTTTTGTTCAAAGAAAAAAGAATGAATTTTGTTACGGTTAATGGGCTTTGGTTAAATTTTCTATTAAAAAAAAGGGTAGTTATTTCATTGTGTATTTTTTTGGGTTTCGCTTTTGGGTGTTAAGTTTGTTTTATATTAAGATTAGTATATAGTTGGGTCAATTTCCCTTTTCTTAGGTTTATGTCTTTTTTTTTAATTTTTATTTATTTATTTTTAGTTTGTGTTTAAAATGAGTTTATTGATATTTTGCTTTATTTAATCAATAGATTGTATTTTGAAAATAAGATTAACTAAGCCGTGACAGCTTATTAGTTATAAGTTTTTTTGAATATTTTAGCCAAGCTAGATATTCTAAAATTTCTTTGCAAAAATAAAATCAATCAACTCACATTTATTTTCAATAGAATTACGTGACTTTGAATTCCCCATTGCAGGATACGTAGAGAGGCGATTTGATCCTATCAAGTCAAAATTAAATTTTCATAATTTTTGTCTTATTTGTAAATTTTTTATGTTATTTAATTTAAATAATCATTTCTTTAGGAAATATTTTATTTCAAATAAAAAGTTAATTTAGCCTGGACGGCTTGTTAACTCAATGTTCTGGACATTGAGTTGTGGCTGATGTTCTAAATTTTCTTTAAAAGTATGTTCTCTTTTATATTTTATTTTAGTTTTCGTAAAAAAAAAATATCAAAATAATTTTTATCTTATTTGTAAATATTTATAATTCATAAGAGATTTTCATTTTCATATATTTAGTTTAAATTTGTTACTTATTTGTGAAATATTGTATTTTGAATAAAAATGTTAATTTAACCGTACGGTTTGTTAACACGGTATTTTGAACACCTGAGTTGTGACAGCTTGATGTTCCTCAATTTATTTATTTTTTTTAAATCTTGTTGTAAATAAAAATATAAAAATGAATATTTTGAAAGGTTATTAATAATTTGCACAAATCAATTAAGGTACCGTTCAAGGACGGGTGTACTGGTGCGTAGGATTAAATCCCTACCTTTCCTTATGCATAAACTCCGAATTCAAATCTGGTTTTAAAGACCACTTTTTTAATAAAGCGGGTTTTTCCATGTTTTTCCCAATTTAAATAAACTTGGTGGCGACTCCAATTTTAACAACTAATTTTTCACCGTCCGTCGCGACAGGAACGGATGGCCTTTTTCATTTGTTCTTACATATTCTAAGGTTTAACAGAAACTACAGACTTTCATTTTAAAGTGGAGAGAAAATTAAAATCAGGAGTGTAATATATCATGGTGGCACCATGACTAGAATGTTAGATTTCATTCCCCTCATGCACAACTTTCTCCTTTTCCCTATCAAAAATGCGAATCATTTATACTCCCATTATAATCTCAAAGTCGATAACTTTTGATCTTGTTTACAGATAACTGATTCTTATGTGGGGAAAGTTATGTTTGTGACCATGTGGCCACTTATAATATTTTAATAGAAAATAATAATGAATGGACATTTTTGCCCTAAGTTTTCTTTCCACCACCCCATTATGCCCTCCTCTAAACTTTGCTTCTCCTCCATCCTCTGCCCTCCCTCCTCTTTGAGTAAAGGAATGGCATTACTAATGTTAATTCCCGCAAATAACAGCTGGAGTGCACCTGGGCATCCTCTGCCCTCCTGGCAGGAAATTACTTTTTGAGTTTTGAGGGATGTTGCTCAAATGTCATTCCCAACTTTTGAGGTTGGTGTTGTGAATTATCCAAACAGAAATTTCATCAACAATAGAGTTTCTTCTTCTTCTTGGGATAGCAAGTTGCTCAGAGTCAAGCTAACCATAGCTGAGTCAAATAGATAGACAAAGAAACGGAAAAGTTTTGTGACAAGTTATTGAGTGTTACCGCAGTTACTCTCAGTTCCTTTGTCCATCAGTGCCAAGCGCAGAGCTCCTCCTTCCCCTTCTCTCTTTTGGGTGTGAAGTTTCTTTTTTGTTGGGCTTATATATTTTTTTACCCCTGTTGCTTATGGGAGTAGAGACGTAGGGGAGGGTTTTAAAGCGGTGGCCCCAACGTGCGCCGTTAAGGATAAAGGAAGAGACTAGCGGTTAGGGGCTAACGTAGGGAGGCAGTCGAGGAGGAAGAGGGTAATGGTTAGCGTAGTGTCGGAGTGTTATTGATTTCGTCATTAGCCGTTGATGAATAATGGTCATAGGACATGATCTTGTGGAAGCCGCTTTGACTTTGTGGCTTTTGGGGAAGGGCGGTGGCACAGTCACCGTCAACGACATCGCCCATGGTTTGCTACGCGGTGGACTCTAGAAGCTTCTTGCAAGAATGTTGGAAGTTCATGTGGTTGTCATTGTGCCAGTGTGCTCATCGTCATGATGCAGTGAAAGTCCCTCCGTGTTGCAACGGAGGCAACTGCTCGGAGGTGGTGGCACATCAATGGAGTCGAGGGAGAGAGAGGGAAAGGGTAGGGGCAAAATGGGAAATTAATTATAAAATTATTTTTATAAATATTAAAACGAAATATACATATATTAATTTCTATTGATTTTGGCCGTTAGATTCAACATTCAATGACTAAGATTCAGTGACCATGTGGTCACAAACTCACACACCCCCAACCAAGAACTTGCCTCCAAGAACTTTACCACATTTAACCTTAGTTAGCTAACATGAAATTCATGAACTCAATTGATTTTATTTGCTGTGTATAAATAGATAGGCTGAGTCTTAAATGGGGACAAGAAGTTTGTCACCACCATGGTGACTGATGGTAAAATGTCTCGTTTGTCCCTAATTTACTTTATGTTTTCTCTCCCCCACACTTTCACACAGCCCACTGCCACTGAGTCCCCAACTGCTGTGACCTCCTCTCCATGGAGCCTTCGTCCTGGCCACCTTCGCCACCGCCAGCAGCCTCCTCCTCCATTGCATAAAAAATCACCATAGAAAAGAAATGAAAAAACAAAACCCACCTCAGACAAAATATCAAACCAACATGCCCATAAACAATAGGAACAAACTTTTACTTGTACCCAATAAAAGGATTTCTGAAAGGGGTATTTTCTCACTCCACATAATTTTGATCTTTTGAAGTGCGTGATTAAATTTCAATCTTTTTAAAGTCCCTTCTCTAAATTTCTAATTCCTCAGTCCACTTATCATTGTGGTTATCTGCTAAGTTTTATTATTCAAGTTTTTGGATAAAGACAAACAACTATAGGAGCATCATTCACTGAAATCCAAAATCATGATGCGGGAGAGGCGTGTGTAGGTCTTGTAAGGGGAGAGTTTCAGTTCGGTGATGAGGTAGTCAATCTTGCTGAGGACGCAAGGGGAGAGGCGCTCAATCTAGCACTGGAGGAGGACAGCATGGGTCTGGATGAGGACGCCCTCAACAGCAGCGACAAGGACGAGTGCGCCGTCGCAGAGGCAGGCGACGTTGGAGACATTGCTGCATAAGTTCGAGAATCAAAGGATCAAGAGGATTTCACGGAGATGGTGTGGCACGGTTCTTCGACGAGGTAGTGAACGGCAAAGAGGTGGTGGGCGGTGGTGGAGTGAAAAGTGGTGAAGAAAGAAAGAGAAGGGTAAAAAAGTATATCAACTTTAAAATTGTTTTTAATAAACACTAACCTATATAAATAAATTTTAATGTTAATTGATTTTGACCATTAGATTTATTGTCTAACTAAGGTTTTATCACTATATGGTTTAACTAAGATTTGACCATTTGATTTTAATGTACATGCTTGTTCTTTATTTAACTGTAAACAAACATCACAGCTTATTAAAATTCACAAAAGGCAAATCAAGAACTAACGTTGATTCAGAAACCTTCATACACTTGAAATGGAACAACTAAGGCAGAATTAAGGTACGGGTAGAGAAATCCCACAGGTTCTTGTCTGATTGGTTTCTTTTCCCAAGTGCGCATGCATGGCGGAGCACTTTAACTTCTTTATTCAATATGCAGAGCTGCAACTACAAAGACAACAAAGTCACAAATTGTGAGCATAATAAACAAGGTCTAATTTCTTATTGCTTGAGAATATACGATAGTTTACATGATATGAAGCCCAGTGAACTCAGTCAAACATCACATACTATTTGGTTGACTGAAATTTTGATAAAATTGAGATTTGGGAACAAACTGTAGAGAACTAACTGAAAAGAACACTGGTGAAAGTAAAATAAAATCAAGGGTGAAAAGTCTAAATACAAAATAATACCAGACCTTAAATATACCAGGGATTGGGCAAAGAGCAGCTACCTTCGTATCCGTGATCCAGATCCCTTATTTCCGAACAAGATCAGTTGAGACGCTTTGTTCTGCATCATTGGAGGGATAAGAATGTAATGTAGAAAGTTAGAGTGAGAAAGTGAGATAATGAAAGTTGGTTGACATATTCATTACCTTTCAGCGAAAATATTTCTTATAGTGGTATTAAGGTCACCATCCCAACGATCCTTTACAGGTTTTTCGAATGGCTGTGATGTGGTTAAGAATCCGAGGCTTGGCGCGCTTAAGTTTCCAGTACAGAAAGTTAACATTTTGGGGCATTGGCTCACGCGTAATGTTTTCAAAGACGGAAACTTGAAGCTGTAATTCCCTCCGCAATAGCTTGTAAGCTCTGACAAGCGTTCCAATTCCAATTTCTCCAATGTCATGAAGGTAATGTCACTCAGAGCATCACCATCATTTGTTGGGTTGGGCTCCTTATGTGGAGAAGCCCAAACTAAGCTCACTCACTTATCTAATAAGAGGAGTTAGTTAGGGTAGAGTGTGGGTGATCATTTGTGAAAGAGAGCAGCCACAAAAGGAGAGAGAGAAGAGAAACCAACCAACCCCGTTTTCACATTCCCTATTTGTACAGCCACCGTAGATCGGCCTTTCCAAAGTCATTCACCGTTGGATCGGGCTGAAATTTAAAAGCAGATTCCTAACAGGTGCCTCTTCATTCTGAATGGTCGGATCGTTGAGAAGAGATCTGGAGTGTGAGATACTAAGTTTGCAAAGAGGTTCAATTTTTTGTTTGGAGAATCACTTCCTTAGTTCAAGCTGTCACCATAAATCGGTGTTTATGAAGCCATCCACCGTTGGATCGAGCTGAAACTTGGACAAAAAGTTCAAGATATATGGTTCTTCATTCTGAACGGTTTGATCGTTGAGAAGTGATCCGGAGAGTGAGGTATTGGTTTCGTACAGCTCCAATTTTGGGGTATTTCATAATTCCTTGGTCTCAAATTTTGAGTATTGGTATTTTGTTGGTTTGCTTATTGTTAGCATGATTTGTACACATATTTGAGACTTTCTTACACCTGTTTGATCATAGTGGAGCTATTTCTTTGGTCTGGACGACCCGTGATTTTTATCTCTCACATTGAGGGAATTTTTTCACGTTAAAAATCTTGGTGCATTGTCCTTATTGTTCTGGTTTATTATTGTGTTGATTGCTGTGATTATTTTGCTGGTATAGTTGCTCCTCTTGTTCTTGCAAGTAGGGAATTGTGTGTTTATTTTCCAACATTTGGCATCAGAGCTCATTCTTGGGCATTATTGATTGTAACTTGCTTGAATGATGGAGGCAAATACTAGTCGAATGGTGAGCTTGAATGGTACCAATTATCATATATGGAAAGGCAAGATGAAAGATTTATTATTTGTTAAAAATCTGCATATGCCTGTGTTTGCTACACAAAAACCAGACTCAAAAACTGAAGAAGAATGAGAATTTGAGCATCAACAAGTTTGTGATTTTATTCGGCAATGGATAGATGATAATGTTTATAATCACATTGCTAATGAGACTCATGCTAGAACTATGTGGGAAAAGATTGAATCCTTGTATGCTTCCAAGTCTGGGAACAACAAGTTGTAAATATGTTGATGAATTGAGATACAAGGAAAGGTCTTCTATATCTGATCACTTGAATGAGTTTCAAGGAGTTTTAGATCAATTGTCAGGCATGGGAATCAAGTTTGAAGATGAGGTTCAAGGACTTTGGTTGTTAAATACTCTACCGGATTCTTGGGAGACATTCGCATCTCTCTCTAATTCTGCTCCTAATGGTATGGTAACCATGCAACTTGTCAAAGGTGGTGTCTTGAATGAAGAAGTGAGAAGGAAGACTCAAGGTTCTTCATCTCACTCAGAGATGTTGGTGACAGAAAATAGGGGAGGAGTCAGAACAAAGGCACAAAGGGTAGAGGTAAAAGGGAAGCAAGTCCAGATCAAGGTACAAAAATGTTGAATGTCATTACTATCATAAAACAGGGCACATCCAAAAGTATTGCTTTCTTTGGAAAAAGGAGAACAAAGGTAAGCGAGAAGAAAGAAAATAATAATGATCGTGTGTCTACTGCTACATCAGATGATCTTCTCATTGTAGGGTATGAGAATATGATTAATATAGTATCTGATGAATCTGTTGGGTAATTGATAGTGGCGCCTCAATACATGTCACGCCAAGGAAGGAGTTCTTCACATCTTACACTTCAGGTAACTATAGAGTGCTAAAGATGGGCAATGATGGCTTGGCCAAGGTGATTGGTATAGGTGATGTTTGTTTAGAAACTAATGTTGGAATGAAGCTACTGCTAAAGGATGTTAAACATGCTCCAGATCTCCGCTTGAATTTGGTTTCCGTTAGAAAGCTTGATGATGAAGGTTATGTTAGTACCTTTGGCAATGGTCAATGGAAGCTTACTAAAGGCAACTTGGTAGTAGCTCGAGGAAAGAAGACTTCAAGTTTGTATGTGATGAAATCCAAAATTTCAAAAGGCAGTGTGAATGCAATTGAAAGCAAAGAAGCTTCAGACTTATGGCATAGAAGGCTTGGTCATATCAGTGAAAAGGGACTAAATTGTTTGGCTAAAAAGTATGTACTTTCTGGTTTGAAGAATGCAGAGTTGGAGAAATGTTCTCATTGCATGGCTAGAAAAGAGAGAAGATTATCTTTCAAGAAGCATCCTTCTTCAAGGAAATCAGATTTCTTGGAGTTGGTGCACTCTGATGTTTGTGGTCCATTGAAGGAAAAGTCACTTGGCAGTGCTCTTTACTTTGTGAAATTCATTGATGACCACTCAACGAAGCTTTGGGCTTTTGCTTTGAAGACTAAAAACCAAGTCTTGGAGAAGTTCAAAGAATTCCAAGTTTTGGTTGAGAGGCAACAGGTAAAAAGCTTAAATGCATTCGATCCTGATAATGGTGGTGAATATTGTGGACCATTTGATGAGTATTGTAAACTACAAGGCATTAGGCATGAAAAGACACCTCCTAAAACACCTAAGCTGAATGGTTTGGCGAGAGGATGAATAGGATATTAATTGAAAGAGTTAGGTGTATGCTTCCTGAAGCAAAGCTACCTAAGTGTTTTTGGGGAGAAGCATTGCTTCAGCGATGCATGTGATTAATCTGAGTCTTGCAATTACTTTGGATAGTAATGTTCCAGATAATGTGTGGTTTGGCAAGAATGTCTCTTATGATCACTTGAGAGTTTTTGGGTGCAAAGCATTTGTTCATGTTCCAAAGGATGAGAGATCTAAGTTGGATGTGAAGACAAAGTAATGTATCTTTGTTGGGTATGGTCAGGATGAGCTTGGCTAGGCTTTATGACCCAATTGCTAAGAAGCTTGTGAGAAGCCGTGATGTGGTGTTTGTAGAAGACCAAACCATTGAAGATATTGAGAAAGTGGAGAAGACTAAATCCAGCATAGTAGTGACTTGATCGATGTAGATCCAATTCAGCCACCACATGCACAAGAACTTGTAGAGAATCAAGCCCAAGATCATATGCAAGAAGATGACCATAGGGTTCCTGATGACCGCAGATGGGAGATCATTTAAATGCTCCAACTGATGATGTTATTGATAATCAACGTGCAATACCTACAAATCCACCTGTTGCATTGAGGAGGTCTACTAGAAAGGTACAACCTTTAACAAAGTATCCTTCTGATGAGTATGTGACCTTGACTGATAGGGAGAACCTGAATGTTATGAGGAGGCTATGGATAGTGAACAGAAGGAAAAATGAGTTGATGCTATGCAAGATGAAACGCAGTCCTTGTATGATAATCAGACATTTGAGCTTGTCAAATTGCCTAACGCAAGAGAGCTTTGCAAAACAGGTGGATATATAGACTGAAACATGAAGGAAATTCCTCTTCCCTAAGATATAAAGCTAGATTAGTGGTTAAAGGCTTTAGGAAAAGAGAGGGATTGATTACGATGAGATTTTTTGGTTGTGAAGATGTCCTCTATCAGGACCGTTTTAAGTTTGGCTGCAAGTCTTAATTTAGAGATAGAGTAGATGGATGTAAAACTGCTTTCCTCCATAGTGATCTTGAGGAGGAAATCTACATGGAGCAGCCTGAAGGTTTTAAGACAAAAGGGAAAGAAGATTATGTGTGCAAACTCAAGAAGAGCTTATATGGCTTAAAGCAAGCTCCGAGGCAATGGTATAAGAAGTTTGAGTTGTAATGGGAGAGCAAGGCTTCAAGAAGACTACTTCAGATCATTGTGTTTTTATTAAACAGTTTGCTAATGATGATTTTATTATTCTTTTGTTATATGTTGATGACATGCTTATTATTGGTCAAAATACTTCTAGAATTGATAGGTTGAAGAAGCAACTTGGGATGTCATTTGCAATGAAGGATCTCGAACCAAGCAAAGCGATTCTTGGTATAAGAATCATCTGAGATAGGAAGGAGAAGAAACTTTGGTTGTCACAAGAGAAATACATTGAAGCCGTGCTGCAAAGGTTTTAAATGGAGAAAGCTAAGGCTGTTAGCACTCCTCTTGATACACACTTCAAATTGAGTTGCAAGCAAAGTCCATCAAATGAAGAAGAGAAGAAAGACATGGAGAGAGTTCCATATGCTTCAGCTGGGTAGTTTGATGTATGCTATGGTATGTACTAGACCAGACTTAGCTCATCCTGTTGGTAGTGTTAGCCGTTTTCTTTCAAACCCAGGAAGAGAGCATTGGAATGCAGTGAAGTGGATTATGAGATATCTTCGTGGTACTTCTAGCTTGAAGTTATGTTTTGGAAATGAGAAGCCTTTTCTAGTTGGCTACACTGACTCAGATATGGCAGGTGATGTTGACTCCAAAGGTCTATTTGAGGTTATTTGATTACATTTGGAGGTGAAGCTGTAGCTTGGCAATCTAAGTTACAAAAGTGTGTTGATTTATCCACTCCAGAGGCTGAGTTCATTGCCATTACCGAAGCATGCAAGGAGATGCTTTGGATGAAGAAGCTCTTACAAGAACTTGGGTTTACTCAAGAGAGGTATGTGTTATTTTGTGATAGTCAAAGTGCTATACATCTTGGTAAAAACTCAACTTTTCATTCAAGATCCAAACATATTGATGTAAGGTATCATTGGATACATGATGTTTTGAATGCTAAGTTGTTGGAACTTGAAAAGGTTCACACTGATGAGAATGGTTCAGATATGATGACAAAATCTTTGCCAAGATGGAAGTTTGAAGATTGTTGTTTGATCGCGGTTTGGCGGTTACCTCCACATAGTCGTGAGGGAGATTTGTTGGGTTGGGCTCCTTCCTATGTGGAGAAAGCCCAAAACCAAGCTAGCCCACTTATCTAATGAGAGGAGTCAGTTAGGGTAGAGTGTGGGTGATCATTTGTGAGAGAGAGCAGCCACAAAAAGGAGAGAAGAAGAAACTAACCAACCCCGTTTCACATTCCCTGTCTCTACAGCCCGTAAATGGTATTCTGAAGTCATTCACCGTTGGATCGGGTTGAAATTTAAGCAGCAGATTCCTAATAGGTGGTTCTTCATTCTGAACGGTCGGATAGTTGAGAAGAGGTCTGGAGTGTGAGATATTAAGTTCGCAGAGGTTCAGTTTTTTGTTTGGAGAATCACTTCCTTAGTTCAAGCTCACGTAAATCGGTGTTTGTGAAGCCGTCAACTGTTGGATCGGGCTGAAATTGGACAGAAGGTTCAAGATATATGGTTCTTCATTCTGAATGGTTAGATAGTTGAGATGTGGTTAGGAGAGTGAGGCATTGGTTTCGGGAGGAGCTCCAATTTTGGGGTATTTCATAATTCCTTGGTCTCAAATTTTGAGTATTGGTGTTTTGTTGGTTTGCTTATTGTTAGCATGATTTGTACACATATTTGAGACTCTCTTGTACCTGTTTGATCATAGTGGAGCTATTTCTTTGGTCTGACGACGTGGTTTTATCTCTCACATTGAGGGAATTTTTCACGTTAAAAATCTTGGTGCATTGTCCCTATTGTTTTGGTTTATTATTGTGTTGATTGCGATTATTTCTGGTATAGTTGCTCCTCTTGTTCTTGCAAATAGGAAATTGTGTGTTTATTTCCCAACATCATTTTCACTTGCAACAATTTCCTCTATCCTTCCACACCCACGTACCGTCAAAACTCGTAGTTTTGAAAAACTTGTTGCCGTTGTTGGGGACATTACATTGACTGCTCCATAACAACCGAACACACGTAACTTACTCAGATTCTGAAATACCACAGAGGGTGGGACTATGTTCTTCAATCCATCACAAAGTTGTACCCTCAATTTTTCAAGGGAAAAAAGCTCAACTTCATTGCTGTCATTCTTCTCAAAGATGTTCTCTATCCCACAAACGTGAATACCAAGCACTTGAAGTTGCTGAAGGTTCTCAACCGCAGAGAATGGAAAGACGTAATCTAGGCTTCGACAATGATGAACATCCACCATGCAGAGGTTCTGAAACCTGAGTATTCCATGAGGATCTTTACTCCATATGTGTTTTAGCTTTGGTAGCTCATTCAAAGTCAGTGTTCTCAAACGAGTTGGTAGCCCCTGATTGTTGGTAGCGATTGTACTTGGCTCTGGTGTTTCAAATATAACTCGTAATTCATCACACAAGCTAACATCTAGTGATTCCAAACTATGTAGGCTGTTCAACACATAGGATGGAAATAATACATTCAACAACTTGGGGCAACTTGAAACTTCCATTTTATTCAGTTTACAGTATGAATTTGGAGCAAAATGACTGGGCCATAGTAACTCCAACTCATCCAAACTGGAGATTAGCAGTGTCCAAGTTTGGAAGCATAACCTGCGGCTGCGATCATTACCATATTTATATATGTTCCAATTAAATACGCACAAGTACAAGATAATAAAATGAATTGTCAATGGTGTTCAACAGTGCTCACCTCTTCCCTAGAAATATCTTCCGGGAGAAATATCTTCTTGAGTCTTTCGCATCTGTTAAATGTAAGATGTTTCAGTTTTACCAGTGCCCTGGCCACTGAGGATGGAATAAACTTGTTAACCTTCTACAGCTGGAAATGTTCAAAGTCCTCAAGTTTTGAATGCAAGAATGTGCGGCAAGATTATCATCCCATATCTTACATGTGTCGATCGCAAATAACTCCATGGTTTCAAGATTGGGCATTGCAACCTATTGCATAAACAATCTTGTCAATATGGTTATTCTACATATCAATTGATTGGGAAATATTAAATATTTAAGCACTTGTCCAATCATAATTATCTAAATTACCAATAAGTGTGTTTGGTGCGCATCTTAAAATGGGAAGTTCAGTCTAAACACATCAAAATATATGCATCATAACACGATATTTTTGTTACATCCATGGTTTTTAAGGGAAAAAAATAGGAATGATATATTTTAGTGAGCATAAAAGAAAATTAATATTGCAAAAGCACTTAAATACGCTTTTTACCTTTTCATCAAATAGTGCTAGAGGAGCGAGTTCCGTATCAACTGTCAAGGGCATTGAAACGAAACTAGGTAAGCCATACAGAAAGAAAGAACGCAAGTCGGGGAGCACAATATGCCTTAATTTCATGAAACCATCCCCATTAACACACTCCAATTCCGTTAAGCACAAAACCTCAACTCTAGTCAATAACACTTCAGCCCCAACATTTGAAAAAATTGTTACACTTGCAGAGCCCCTGAGCATAAGTGCTCTTGAAAGGTTAGAGCCATGCCGTTTCCATTCCTGCATACCAACAGATATGTTGTATCTTTCTAGATTTGCAAAGTTGTGCAAGTCCCTTGGAAAAATTGAACCATCTTTGATCGTCAAGTCCAGAGCAGTCAGCTTATGCAAATTCCTTAGCTCACCTAAACTTGCAATGTTGTTGTCGTTATTGCTTCCTTCAACCTGCCATTCGATAGGGCAATTCTTCATGTACAACTCTTCCAAGCACTCTAAGCTTGATAGAAGATTTTTGGGAATGAGTCTTAGCTTTTGGCATCCGTTAACATTGAGGACCCGCAGACAAGTAAGATCTCCTATTTTTTTAGGGAGCTTAACAAGTTTCTCAGCTCTTTCTAGGATAAGAATTTCTAAACTCGTGAGTTCTCCTATTATTGCTATGTCTTCCAACACACTTCCTGTCAAATTTAATGATCGAAGGCCTACCAAATAACGAAGAGATGGAGGTAGTGGGTTAGTAAGCTTCATTCCACTTAAATAAAGAACCTTTACTTTTTCTCCCATATCTGAGAAAAAATTCTCTGGGATTTTTAATTTCAAATACTTTGCTCCAATGACATGAAGTAAAAGTACTTCCAACTTTGGGCACTCCAACTTCTCAGGAAGCTCCCTGATACGATAATCACGCAAGATAATGTGATGATAATTTTGAAGTTGATCGTTCCTTGGCCATTCATTTATTTTGGTTAATCTTTCCCCTGTATAGGTGCAACGAGTAGTCTCATCAGATGCAATTGATTTAGCCACATCATGAACAAGATCATGCATTCTAACCCATTCGTTTTCACCATCAAGCAACAATGAAGAGGCCCTCAGGTCTTTTATCAATGTATGTTGCCTATTTCTTGCCTGTGCCAACGTGCGCACATCTTTATATATGTCCAATCCCCAGCAGACTTGAAGTAGTTCTTCAGTGCAGATACCAATACCAACTTGTCCAAAAGAACCAACAAGCAAGAATAGTGACTTGAGCTCCTCACGTTTTAGGCGATCATAACTCAGTTTCAATATGTTGTTGACTTTATCATCACCACCTTTTGATTTTAATCTTGTTAATGTATCATTCCAGACTCTGTCATCCTGCTCTTTTCTCATAGATTTTCCCACAATATCTATCAAAAGGGGCAAACCGGCACAACATTTGACCACATCAACTGCAATAGATTTTATATTTTGGATTTTAACTACATCGCCAACGATCTTCTCAAACAAATTCCAACTCTCTCCTTCAGAAAAAACTTGAAGAGAAAAATCTTTTTGGGTATTCATCTTTCTACTCAACACATAGAAATCTCTAGATGTTAGGACCAACTTGCATCCTTTGTGGTCAGCACCGTAAGGAACCCCCAACTCTTCCAAATTCAGCTCATCCCAAATGTCATCAAGAATAATAAGAATACTCTTCTTGCTGCTTATCCTTCCACGTAATTCTCCTGCTCTTCCTTCCTGTGTCTCTTTTTCTAATTTCGGACCTAACTCATCAGCAAGCTCGCCTTGGATTCTCCTCAAATCCGGATTACTGGTTATAGAAGTAACCATATTCAAATAACCTCTCTGTCTTTGCTTGGCAAGCTAACTCTTTCATCAGTGTCGTCTTACCGACACCGCCCATCCCATACACCCCAATCCTGTTGATGCGGGGATCCTTCAATGCCTGCTTAATCTCGTTCAATGTTGACGTTCTTGACTCCAGGGTTTCATAACCTCTAGCATCTGAAGAGGTTGTCGTTTGAGGAGGGACGGGGAAATAAAGTACTTGATGTGATCTTCCTTCATCAATGAGAGTAGAAATGTCTTTAGCCATCTTTTCAGCACCCTTGCTCAGCCTGCGCCTAACACACAGATTTGGAAATGGCCGCTTCAAGCATCTAGCTTCTCCATGGCCTTCATTGTCTTTGTTAACCAGTTCATTGGCCTCAAAAATAGTAACTTCCACTCTATTCAACCAGCCCTCGACAGCAGTTGCAATATCTCGATTGTTTCTTTTGGCCTCTGCAACAATGCGTTGCTTATCAGTCCAATCGTCTTTCAGCTTCTGAACCTCAGCTCTGAGTTTGTCTACGTTGCTCTTGTAGGAGAATGGGTAACCAATCTCTTGTCTAACGGATGCAAATATGAGCCCCACAATATTTTCAACAATTGTAGTGACAATTTCCATCTCTTTCCTTCTCAGTTATCTTCTCCGGGCCATCGTACATGAAATATTACATTAAAAGCAATTCACAATTGAACTTGGAAGTGTGTGTGTGTATATATATATATAAAAGAATAATTTTATTTTCATATCTACCATGCACAAAAGAAATGGATACTATATAGAGAGAAATAAGACTTTGATCAGATCCATAGTCAATAAATACTCTGTCTCTCTCTTCATAATGTGGTAGGTGTAACTTTTGTGTATAAATAATATTATTATTATGCTGAAAAATGAATAGTTGGTTGAAGTTAAGATATTAATGTTGATTTATTTTAATAAAATGTTAGTGTAAAATAATTATATAGACATTTAATAATATATTCTATGCAATTAAATTTTTTTGACTCAACTACTTATCTATAATATTAATATTTCAGATTCCTATAAGAGAAAGTTTTTCAAGTGTTGAAATGAGAATAATTTAGGGTTTATGCTGGAATCTATATGGCGAAAAAATGTTATACAATATTTTAATAGCCTTATATATATAGTTATATCTATAATCTATATCTATAATACCAATATTTCAGACTCCTATGAGGAAAAGTTTTCTAAGTGTCACAACAAGAACGATTTATGGTCTACAGTTTTAAGAAGTTAATCATTAATTATTTTTAAAAAAATAAAACTGTAATTATTACACTACGAAAAAAATGGTGAATTACGACAGTTTTTAGGGACTTATGGCGGTTTTAACCACCGCTTTTGTCAAGAAGGGCGGTTCAAGGAACCGCTGAATTTCCAATGTCATTTGGTGATTTATGATGGTTCAAAAAAGCCCACAATTGAACGTTAAGAATTGTTTTTTTTCAATGGGAATTACGCGGTTAGAACCTCCATTTTTCCTTAACAAAAATGCCCATTATACTTAGTAAATTGTGGCCGCTACTTTTTTCCATGTGAATTACGTGGGTTAGAACCATCATTTTATTCTTAACAATATGGCCCATTGTTCTTAGTAAATTGCAGTGGTTTTCAACCGCCACTTTTTTCAATGTGAATTTTGGTAGGTTGGAACCGCCATGTTTCTCTTAACAACGATTTTAGTAATTGTGGCGGTTATCAACTGTTATTCTTTTCAAAACATCGCAGTTTCAGTTTAAAGATTAGAATCGCCTCCAAGTGAAAATTTTTGTCAAATTTATATCAAATTTTCAATCCAATATGAAACATGTTAGCTATTATTTTTGTAGTTGTAAATTTCACATAAAAACAAAAATACATATGATGTAAACATAATAATATGATATCCAATAGAAAGATACATTACTTGAGTATATAATGAGTATTACACTTTAATAGTAGGATTGCACTATAAAAATTAAATATCTTTAAAACTTATTAGCATTTAATTAAATTTATGATACTAATATTTAACACTCCTTTGGAAAAAAAATTTTAGATGTCGCTTCTAGAATAATTTTGGGCCCACAATTTTCATAACTTTAATAATTAATATTTTTTCAAAAGAAATCATAACCGTAATTATTATATATCATTAGTCTAGTATTGCTAATTTATATCTATAGTATTAATATTAATATTAATAATATTAATATTAATTAATTAGTTTATTATATTTAATTTATATAATTTCAATATTCATAACATATAATTATTTTTAATATCTAGGTAATTTATGCTGAAATATACATGGCAAAAATTATTGTACATTATTTTGATAACATTATATATATCTATATCTATAATCTATCTATAATAATAATAATATTCCAGACCTATGAGGCAAACTTTTCTAAGTGTCGCAATGTGAATGATTTTAGGCTTAGTTTTTTAAAAGTTAATCAATAATTATTTTTTAAAAAATAAATAGCAATTATTACATATTATTATAATATCATTGACAATCATCAATATTTAATAGTAGGATTGCACTACAAAAATTAAATATCTTTAAAGCATATCAACATTTAATTAAATTTATAATATTAATATTCAACATTCATTTAGAGGAAAGTTTTTTAGGTGTTGCTTCCAAAATAATCTAAAACTCACAATTTTCATAACTTTAATAATTTAGATTTTTTTAAGAATATAACCATAATTATTATATATCAATAGTTTAATATCATTAATTTATTAGTTTACTATTATTAATTTATATAATTTCAATATTCATAATAATAATTTTTTAATATATGGGCAATTTATTCTAAAATCTACATGGTAAAAAATGTTATATATTATTTTGATAACCTTATATATAGGAGTTATTTAAAATAATTAATGATAAATAAAATAAATGAATAATCAAAAGTAATTTTAAATTATATAGTTTATGTTTTAACATAAAAGTGTTTGAAAAAAACTTAAATCAGATAAATTATGCTACTTTACTTATATACTCCTAATTATTAATTGATTAATTAATATACAATATTTATTAATTACTATATATTGTTCGTATCTATTTATAAAATGATAATATATATAAATATATACGGTAATGATATCTTATCAATAATATTGATTTATTCTTGATTTACTAAAATAAATAAATAAATCAATGCCATGTCTTTTTTATATAATATTGATTGATATCAGATGTAATAATTTTATACACTATTTTTCATTTTATATGCTATTTCAAGATTCAGTATATATAATAAATATGATCCATTATATTTAAATTTATATATATATATATATATATATATATATAATTTATAATATTTGTTATCAACTAGAAATTCAGTCTTAATTTACTAAAATAAGGTAAATGACTCATTATATAATAATAATATTCACTATGACTATTTATCAGTTTTATGTTATAACTTTTTTTATCATTTTTATTAGTTATTTTATTTTTAATTTTTTTTAATTTAGTATTTTTTTTATTATGGTTTCACAGTTAGTTACCACTTTTACATAACGACATTTATAAAAAATAAAATAAAATATTAAAAATATATATTAACTAAAAAATAAATTTTTAATATTCATTAAAGTCAAATATATATTTTAATATAGTTATATAGGGCTTAAATTCAAGATGACAGAGACCAAGTAGTTTATGAAATTATAATTTCCTTATTTAATATAAAATTCAGCCTTAAGTATCAAACTAAAGTGATTTTAAATTTCTTCAAATTATCCTTAAAGAATGATAAATTCATGTGTAAAGGTTATTAAAAACTATTTTTTTTTCAATTTGAAAAATAAATATATGAATAGAATTCATCAAAATTTTCTCATACATTTCTTCAAAAATGAATTTATTGAAGATATAAAGGAAATTATTGAGTTAATGTCTGGAAATCAGTTAAGAAAACATTTTGTTACATTATTAGTGACAAACACAATGAGTATGATACAATTTGTATGGAGCATGTTTGGAAACTTTTGTAAGATAAAATCTTATATGATCAAAGAAGAGTATTAAGAAATTAATATATGTTTTAAATTGTAATTTAAATTTTTTATCAGTGATTTTAATATTATATTTTTAAATTTTATAGAAAAATATTGTATTTTTTAAATAAGTTGAAAGTTTCATATTATCATTAAAAAAATTATTTTTTGTATATATATCTTTCTCATAGCTAAAGAATTTATTTTTAATTGAAATTATAAAGTTGAAAGTTACTTAATCCGTATACATGGGGAGATATCTATACTCTTATCCCCAACGATGTGGGATTAGTTCCACCCTTCGTGGCAGCCACTACGATCATCATCTATCGTGTGAGTGTAACACCCGCATGCGGATATTGTCCACTTTGGGGTCTAACTAGGCGCCTCTCATGGAGTTTTTTTCTCATCTCAAGGGGAAATGCATCTACATGTGGGAGGTATCCACACCCTTATAAGGCATACTTCGTTCCCTCCCTAACTGATATGGGACTAGTTCCATCCCTCCTAATGGGGGCCTAGTATCCTCACTGGCTAGCACACTGATCCCGAACAAGCTCTGATACCATCTGTAACATCTATCACATCTATCATCCATATGTGACAGATGTTACAATCTCTTAGTTGAAGAGTTAGAATATGACAAAGAGCAATTATCAGATGATCTTAAAGGGTACTTATCTTCAATGAATGAAGTTCAGAGCATAATTTATGATAATACAATTGACTCAATAACCACTAGAAAATGAGGTTTTTATTTTGTATCCAGTTATGGAGGAATAAAAATATTCATTTGGAGAATATTTGCTAAATTGATGTAGAAGGGAATGAGATTTAACAAAAATTATGTAAATTAAATTTATATTATTTTTTATTAATTAGAATGTATATTTTTATGTTTTTATAAACTAAATATTTTAATTCATTAAAAATATATAAATGGCTATGGATGATAAAAAAATCAACAAAGAGGTACTTGCAAGGATTACCTGAAAAAAAGGACGAGAATAGGACACATTTAGTCTTCAAGGGAATAGGGGAGAAGTCACCATTTGTTAAATAAGGTAGGGACAAGGAATGAGGTCTCTGCTAAAACCCCAATTTTCCATTTATATAAATTATATATATATAAGAAAATCGTAGCACATATTCATTTTTTAACTATCTATATTGAATTTGCATTATGTATGTATTTTCATTTTTTAATTTGAACTATGTTACATTAGTAGTATTCGTTACTCATTCTCTTTCAAATTATCAGTCAATTTTGGATAAACACAAATATTAAGAAAGATAATAAATCACATTGATAATTGAGTAAAATATATTGAATGGACTTATAAATCCCTATATATTAATTAATATAGTACACTAATATTAAATGGAATGACTTGAAAATGTAAAACTAATTGGGGGTGGTATTGATAGAAAAAATTAATGTTTTATTGAAATACGAAATTGACAGCTATTTTAAAATATGAAATTGTTTGAAAGTAGACAGATATTTTAAAAAGAAACAAGTATTATGCATATTCATATTTCGAATATCAAAATATTTTTTAAATTTTTCTCTTTTTTGGAATTATTTTAATAAACCTATAAATACATTGTATGGATTGAAATTCCCTTGAGAAATAAGGAATGAGACCTTATTGGATGAGAATGAAGATATTGGGTAAAATTCTAAATGGGGATAGGGTGAGGAGGTATATCCCCTCATGGTTACCCATTGTTGTCCATATTAATGGTATATAATATTGTAAATATATCTACTTATTCTATTTAATTGTTCATCAATTTCAACTATGAAAACATACAAAATTTTCATAAAATATGCTATTTATTGTTAATTAAAGGTCATTTATCATGATTTTCTCAGCCTTGCAAATATGATATTTAAATTAAGATATAAAATAGAATGACACATTTCAAATCTATATTCATTTATTTAATTATTTAACTATTGACTTAATTTCAAAATAAGTTTATATACTCAATTTTCTATAAGATTTATTTAAATAAATTATTATTTATTTTTTATAATGACCAATAAATTATTTTTTGTTATTATCTTGTAAATCACACAGTCAAACAACTAGTTATATTAAAAATCTTACTAATTACAATATGTAATCAAATAATAATGTAAAACTTTTTTAAATTTTTAGTGCATAAAAATTAATATCCTTTTATGTTATCTTCCTGTTCAAAAAGAAAAAATCAGTTATATCTTAATTTTATATGACTTTTAATAGCTACTGTGAAATGATTTTAAGAGAAAACTCCAAAAAAACTCCCTTTAATTTTACCCAATTTGCTTTAGTCATGTTACTTTAAAAATATTTAAATTGGTTCGGATACTTTTTGTTTTATTCAGATAACTATATTTTGCTAACAACATGGCCAATTTGCACGTCTTAAATTTGGTTTCTTTTCCACACTCTTTTTTTTTTTCTTGTATTGCTCTTTCTTTTATCAATGAAACTATTCATTAATAAAGCAGACTGACACCCCTAGTTGAAGAAGTTGTATTGCTCTTTTGGGAAAGATTTATTTTCACAGTTTCATTTTGCGAATTTTTGCTATTTTTATTTCCTTTATCTTCACCCAAAAACCATCTTAACACCAACCGCTGCCCGCACCAACAACCCAATGCCACCATTGAAATGAGAAGTTATCATATTTTCCAAAAATATAAATAAAAAGAGAAGTTATCAAATCTTTCTGAGGGAGTGGCAATTACCATTTCCATATTAATAATTTCTATTTGCTTTTTCCAAAATGCCCTTATTCTTCAATTTCAATCAAAATGCTAATAAACATTAGTCATATATTATCACAGGGTTTTCTTATTACTAGTGTTTTCCTACTTGGCCAAAGGAGGAAGGATTACGAACGCTTTCTGATAAAAGACGTTTTAGTAAAACGCTCGTAACGATATACACACACTTATCACAAAGCGCTTTATCATCTAATATTTACTTGTAATGACTTTTGTTTCATTTTAATTTACAATTATTATTCTAATTAAAATTAATTTTATTATTTAAAAATATAACATTTATGCTAATTTTCAAATTTTATAATAGGTCAATTTGTATTACAAATATTGAACATTAATTTTATTTAAAATAATTATTTAGACCAAAGTCTTGGATTTTTTTTTAAATTTTATTAGTACTATAATTGTTGAGAGAATATAGCATAATGGCTGTTCTTTGAAAAATAGTAATAAGCAGCGACAAAGACGTACTATGTAACAGTATACAACATATATTTATTTTTTACAAAATTTAATTTTCATACACTAACATCTAATAAAAGCTGAGAAAAATAACAAATGGTGATCAGTAACTACTCATCATGATTCATGATAACTACTAACTATAATTTATCGTTTTTTTGGAATTCTATTTGATGGCATTTTAAAGTTATTTTATGATGTCAATATATAGAAACTAATTTTGTTAAATATATACTGTTAATGCAATTAAAAATATTAAATAAACATGTGATAAAGATTTATCAAACCAATTAAATTTTATTGTAGCTTTTCTCTTTAATTCTATTCATAAAAATTAAGGCCAATTGATATGTTAATTTAGATATACTTACCTACATTAACAACAATTTAAAAAGATTAAATTATTTCCTTTATCATGCATTACATTAACACTAAACAATTATAAAGACTAAAATATTTATTTTCTTGTAAATAAATTATTCTTTCTATACTTCTATATGACTAATTTAATGAATTAAATTATCTTAATATTCACTTTCAATTTGTTTATGTAACTATTATACAAGAAAACTTTGAACAGAATAATTTAACACGTAAATTTAAATATTTATATTAAACTTTAATTACAAGTACTTGTTCTATTTATTAATTATATAGAAATTAGAAAACGGAATTAATAATAAATATTTAAAAATAAAATAAATATTAATTAAATATTAATCAAATAATAACAATAATAATAATTTTAGATAAAATATAACTAGTGATAATAAACAATTTTAAATTATTATTTTAATTAACAGAGAGAAGTCAGATGGCATTTTAGAGACAAATAAATAAAGGACATTAAAATGAGGATGGCAAAAGACATTTTGCCACTCCCTCTTTCTGATCATTGTGAGTTCAAATTTTTGGAACATTTACAATAATAAGAAGTAAATTGACAACTCACACTTGAGTTTATTCTGAGTGTATATTTGGTTGGAAAATACAAAAATGGAATTACTATATGAGTTTTATGTATAAAATTATATATGAAACTAGTCTAGAGAGTTTTTACACGTGTTATTATTTTGCAACTAAATACAAGCTTAATATTTGTTTTAAAAAAAGAAAAAAGAAAAAAACAAACTTCCATGAAAGAACATAAGAGGAGTGTGCGTACCTAGTTGAGTTTCAGCTTGAGCTGATGTATCAGTGGCTGATAGATATTCTTCTCCCTAATGCGCCACCAGAAACAAGAATCTGCGAAGATCCTTGATAACTAACAGAGGTAATAATTGAACTACTGAAGGAACTTGTAAATTGAAGTGAAGGCACAACAGTGGATCTACGGATATATCTGTATAAACTATCAAGTAAATAAACTATTTGGAGGAAACCAATTAAAGCACTTTCAAGACTTAAAGCTCGCTAAGATAAAAATAAAGTTTCTCGTTTTTGTGGGTGTGACATGACGAATTGACAATAAAGTTAATGCCAAGCGGGTCCGGTCATTGATTGAATTGGTAAATTTACATGTTGTCTAGCTGTTAAACACCCAACAAATGAAAACGAATGCAAAAGAATAAATTTGCTAACGTACCTTTACTCAGTGTTAACTTTTTCTTTATTAAACTGAAACGGCCACTTTAAGTTCATTTGGCAAATTGGCATAACCCAAAGAGTAATGCTGCAACGGACTCGGTTCATGGATATTCGGTGTGCCCGGATATGTAGCTTAACAATTATTGAGAGTGCATTCAATTTAACATGGACGTGACGTGAGCCAACCAAATCAATCCATAATCTGAAAAGGTTTCCTATCTACTCATCTTCAACTTCAAGGAACCAGCCCTTCTCCATTATCGCTGGGATTGGGGCCGTTACGGCTGTGCCTTGCTGATATTTTCAGAGATTTTCATAATAAAACTTTGGGTTTTGCTAACTAAAGGCAATGGATTGGATAAGGATATTTACTCTAAATATCAAAACTCTATGGTGGGTCTCTTGTTTTGGATAATATAAAAACTCCACTTTTCCTTATCAAAATTTTCCTTTTTATTTTCTTAACTCTTATCTTAAGAACATTGGTTAGATATATAAACCCTAAAATTTTACGCTCCAAATTAACTAAAACTTATTTGTTTGTTTGGTTTGGACTTATTGTAATATCTTTTTGCTATCCATTGGATGCTTGAGCTTATTTATTATCATAAAAAATTATCAAAAACTTATATCCATCTCTTAAATTTAATATTATTTTTAGAGTGAAATAATTTTAGAAATGCGTGATTGGACACAGATGGCTAGTAATATTAAAGAATGATTTAAATATATTTTTAATCCCTATAAATATATAGGATTTTTTTTTTAACTTTTGCTTGCTCTATTTTTTATATTATGTTTTTGGTTTTCATCTTAACAAAAACTAATAAGTGATGATATTTATAACGATGCAAATAATATTTTCAAATTATTTATAAGATTTGATTTTGATATATTGATAATACAAGAACTTTACATCCGACTATGTTTATTTGTATATTAGAAAATATAATTGACTTTACTCCCATTGTTTAAAAAGTTATGTAAATAGAATGATTTAAATAACAATGTCAAAAATATTTATATTGTTAGTGTATAAAAATTAAATTCTTATTTTTAAAAATTAAAAATAAATTTTAAATATTCATGAGGATTATATATATATATTCTCTAAAATGTTTATAGAGACTTAAATTCATATGGCAATATCTACCAAAAAAATTCATATGACAAGGACGAAAAACAATAATATAAAAAAAAGTGACCAGAAGGAGAAAATTGAGAGATTAAAATCAAAACGTCTTATTTTTAATTTATATAGACTAGAAACATATTTAAGTATTTTTTTTAATATTAGTAGTCATCTATATTTTGTCATATTTCTAAATTTTTTACTCTTAAAATAATATTAACTTCAAAATTAGTCATATATTTTAATTAATTAAGAGTGCAAAAAATATTTATTAAGAAAATCTATCAAAAACCAACCAGGGAAATTGGCATAATGGCACCAGTCCTAGCAACAATAGTTGATTTGGGTTCTGGAAGAGTTGAGGTTGAATACTTGAATATGAGTATGCAAAGGATCTTTTCATCTTGGCTTAGAAATTAACTTATAACGTAAAATATAAATTAATATATTCAATGAAAATTGATTTGGTGTGCTCATCCCCATATTAAACCAAATACGCTCTCTATCATTTTTCTGCCACATGTTCGGGTGCACCTATTGTAGATGAACTCGAGCTCGTTGTAACATTACTCTAACCGAAGACAAACATTGCAGCTAATTAAAAAACACAAAAGGGGAATCAGGAAGTAAACTTTGATGCAGAAAGGTTCATACACTCTGCGAAGTGGAGCAACAAAGGCAGACTTAAGGAAGGGATAGACACATGTTCTCGTCTCATTGGCTCCTTTTCCCAGACGCGTATGGCAGAGCACTTCAACGACCTTTCCATATGCCAGGGTTGCAGCTGCAAAGACAACAAAGTCTAATTACTTATTGCATGAGAATATACAATTGTTCACAAAATATATATAGAGCCCAATAAATGAACTCGGCCAAACTTCACATGCAATTTGGTTGACTGCAATGTTGAATTAAAAAGTCAGGTGAAGTTGAGATTTAAGAGGTATAAATATAATCATTTCACAGGTAAACCTAGTAATTAATTAAAACACCAAACACGTGGTTAAACAGTGATTTTGCTAAGAAAAATACCACTTTGAACGTTTTGCATGGTATAACCATAGCCACATAATCCATGTGAACATGTAATTCATTAAATTGAAAATAACATTTAAAACGAAAAGAAATAAGTAACTAACACAGAATCACAGGTGAAAAAAAATAATAAAATCAAGGCTGAAAAAAGAATTAGAGTAAAAAAATAATATCACACTTGATTTTTGGATGAACCAAAGGTATCCACCGTTAGAAGTAATGAGTAATCCTTAATAACACACTGTTAATATGTGGCTTTGAATTTTAAGTAAAAAATTGAGAAATCAAATTTGATGGCTTTGAATAAAGAAAGCAAGTTGGATAAAATATTCAAGCATTCAACTACATAAGTTGGAGGATTCAAATTTGTTCAACAATCTAAGATTTGGTTGGAAATAATGATACAAAGTAACAAGTTGGTGGTTGCAACCTAAATGGTAGAAATTAAGCACTTAATTCATTGACAATCTTGGCACCAAGAACTCTATAAATAGAGCTTAATTAGTTCATCATGCTCTATACACCAATAACAATCTATTCCTCTCCTCATCCTTTCTAAGCATTTAGAGAGTCATTTGTTTACTTTGTTTTCTCTCTATATTGTGAGTTAAAAGTATACACCAATGAGATAAATACCTGTGTATTTGAGTGTATTTGAGATTTGGGTATTGAGTAGAGTGTGTCCACCTTTTGTATCTCTATCACATTTTCATAGTAAGATATTTACTTGTCACTTTTGCCGTTGATGTAGGTTATTTGCTTAACCACGTTAAATTCCTTATGTCATTTATTTTACGCTTCCACATATCTATTTAATTTTGCGTACTCTGTCTTTTGGGCCCCATGTCACTACAACACCTAAATATATCAGGTGGACAAGGAGCAACTTCCTTTATCTTTAGACTTTGATGACAGGAGGCTCATCCAAGATTCATAAAGCACGAACCTAGGAGTCTCAATAAACACCGAGCATTGGAGAGATAAGAATGTAATGCCAAAAAAGTCGGAATAAGAATGGGAGAAGAGTTAGACGTTTTGTTGACATATTCATTACCCTTGTTGGTATAAATATTTAGTAGTGTCAAAATGGCCCATGGCCCTAGGGCTAGCCCCAGCCCCTCTTTATTTAGCCCCATCAGCAATAGCCCACAATACTTAGTGGACTTTTTAAGCCCTAACCCACATAACCCACCCAAATGTGGGTTGCAACAGATGACCCATGGGCTAGCCCCATTAACTTTATTTATCACATAAGTGATTAAATTATTTTATGTATTCTAAATTAAATTAAGTGTACAATATATATTATATCTCCTATAGGTGGGCCAATTTATCTGCAGCCCATGTAACTCATTTTAAGCATTGATAAATTTTAAAATTTTTATGAGTGGACCTGATGGGCTAAACCTAGGCCTATAAGGCCCATATGGGCTTTGCCCTATGGGCTTTTTATATTTGTGGCCTTTGGCCCACATAGGCCAGGGCCAACTAAGTGGGCTAGCCCATTTGATAGCTCTGTAAATATTAGCTATAGTAGTATTAAGGTCACCATCCCAACGTTTGTCTTTATTTATAAGCAGTGGCCATTGTATTGTTACTCCCGCGAGGCTTGGCGCGGTTAGGTTTCCATTACAGAAAGTTTCCATCATGGGACGACTAAACACATGTACTATTTTCAGCCACGGAAATTTGAAGCTGTAGTTTCTTCCTCTGCAAACTATGGATGCAATTACAAAACGATGTTGGATGGAGGGGTTTCTACTTGAAAACTCATGAGTATTATTTTCTGTCATCTGTTAGTTTTTGTTAAGGATTCCATGATGTAAGTCAACAATGTTCAAGTGCATCCATTGTAAAAATACTGTTATACGAAAGATCAATTTGTCCATTTTTTAAAATTTGAGCAAAGGACTTTTAAAATCTAAGAAACTTATTTATCTCTCAATACACTTTTGCGGGACCATTTTGGGTATTTAGTAAAAAAAAATGTTGACAAAATACTCAACTTGATCGGTAATAAATGTATTGTGGATAAATTAATTCTTCAGATTTTAAAAATACCAATTTGGTCGCTCATATTTTAAAGAAAGGGACAAATTAGTCCCTATACAATTTCATACAGTGTGTTTTTAATTGGATGGACCTATATGGAGAGATCAAATTATTTTCTTCTTAAAATGTGAGTGATCATTTTAGAACTTTCAAAATCTAAGAGTCTAACGGACCAATTTGGGAATTTATTAAAAAAAAATGCAAGATAATTAAGTTACTTGATGTACCTCTGATAATTATTATTTATTGACCGATACAAGCATACAACCACTTTAGGCTCATTTGGCATATTCGCATAACCAAAACAAACATTACAGCTTATTAAAATCACAAAAGGCAAATCAGGAAGTAACTTTGATGCAGAAAGCTTCATACACTCTTAGAAATGGAACGACTAAGGTAGAATTAAGGCAGCGATAGATAGACACATGTTCAAGTCTCATTGGTTCCTTTTCCTAAACGCGTATGGCAGAGAACTTGAATTTCCTCATTCCACATGCAGAGTTTCAACTACAGAGACAACAAAGTCACAAATTGTGAACAAAATAAACAAGATCTAATTTCTTATTGCGTGAGAATATACTATAGTTTACAAAATATATATAAAGGCTAATAAATGAACTCGGCCAAACTGCACATGCTATTTGGTTGACTGCAATGTTGAATAAAAAAGATCAGGTGAAGTTGAGATTTAATAGGTATAATCATTTCACAGCCAAACCTAGCTAGTAATTAATTAAAACACCAAACATGTGGTTAAACAGTGATTTTGCTAAGAAAAAGACCACTTTGAACCTTTGGTATAGTATAATCATAACCGCATAATCCATAATTCATTAAATTAAAAATAACATTTAAAACGACAAAAAATAAGTAACTAACACAGAATCACAGGTGAAAGAACAATAAAATCAAGGGTGAAAAAAGAATTAAAGTTACAAAAAATACCAGACCTAAATACATCAGTCGAGCAGAGAGCAACTTCCTTCAGCTTCAGGCTCTGATGACGGCAGGCTCATCTCAATAAACACTGAGCGTTGGAGAGGTAAGAATGTAATGCAAAAAAGTAAGAATAAGAATGGGAGAGTAAGAAGTAAATTTGTTGATATATTCATTACCTTTGTTAGTAAAAATATTTGTTATAGTAGTATTAAGGTCACCATCCCAACGTTCTTCGTCTATGAGCGTTGGCCCTCGTATGGTTACTCCTGTGAGACTTGGCGCGGTTAAGTTTCCATTACAGAAAGCTTCCATCATGGGACAAGCATACACAAATACCGTTTTCAGTGATGGAAACTTGAAGCTGTAGTTTCTTCCTCTGCAAAAGCTTGTGAGCCTCAACAAGTTTGTCAATTTCAATTCCTCCAATTTCATGAAAGCAATCTCACTCGTAGCATCACCATCATCATGATCACTTGCAACGATTTCCTCTATATTGAGACAAGTAGCTATCTGCAAAACTCGTAATTTTGATAAATTTGTTGCCGCTGATGAGGCCATAATATTGGCTGCTTCATGACAATAGGACACATATAACTCATGCAGATTTTGAAACACCACGGAGGATGGAACTATATTCTTCAATCTATGACATCCACTTAACATCAACTTTTCAAGGTAGACATGCTTGATTTCATCACGTTCACTCTTCTCAACAATGTTCTCCATCCCAGAGTCCCGAATGTCAAGCTCATGGAGTTGCTGAAGCCCCTCAGCCAGAGAGATTGGAAAAACATGATTTAGGCTTCCGGAATAATGAACTTGCACTCTGCAGAGGCTCTGAAACCTAAGGATTCCATGGGGATCTTTGCTCCATATGTATTTTAGCTTTGGTAGGTCACGCATAGTTAGTATTCTCAAACGAGTTGCTAGCCCCTGCTGGTTGGTAGCAACTGTACTATGCTCCTGTATTTCAAATATAACTTCTAACTCATCACACTCCCTAACATTTAGTGTCTCCAGATTCTGTAGGTTGTTCAACACATGAGACGGAAATACATTCAACAACTTGGGGCAGTTTGAAATTTCCATTTCATTCATCTCACAATATGAATTTGGAGCCAGTTGACTAGGCCATAGCGACTCCAAGTTATCCAAATTGAAGAGACGCAGTGTCTCCAAGTTTGGGAGTATAACCTATTATCAATAACATTTATACATGTTTCAATTAAATGCACAAGTATAAGATAACTAGTCCAATAGTTTGCCAAATAAAAAGTAAAAGTCAAATAACTATAGTTACAATAGTATTCGGTAGTGCTCACCTCTTCACTAGAAATATCTTCGGGGACAAATAATTTCTTAAGATTTTTGCATAAGGCAATATCAAGATATTTCAGTTTTGCTAGTGCTCTAGACACTGAGGATGGGAATAAACATGTTAAGCGATCACACCGGCAAACCTCCAAACTCGTCAAGTTTTGAATGCAAGAATAGGCTGGAAGATTATCGTCCCATATCTTACATGTGTTGATCCCAAACAAGTTCATGGTTTCAAGGCTGGGCATTGAAACCTATTGGCATAAACAATTTTGTCAAAAATGATATTATACATATTATTTAATTGGGAAAGAATCGTAATTAACTAAACTTCTATCAAGTGTGTTAGGTGCTCATATTAAAATTGGAAACTCAATCTGCAACACATTAGAACATGTGCAACGTACGTGACTGTATCATGATTATAACAATGTACACAACATTTTGTTACATCCACTGTTTTTGAGAAAAAAAATAGGAATTGAATATTTTGGTAAGCATAAAAGAATATTAATATTGAAGAAGCGTTCATAAATCGACTTTTTACCTTTTCATCAAAAAGTGCCAGAGGAACGAGTCGTGTATTATCTGTCGAGGGCATCAAACAGAAACTAAGAAGCTTAGGTAAGTATTTCAGCGAGAGAGAACGCAATTTAGGGAGCACAACAACTTCTGTCTCATGTATTTCCTCAGCTATGATCTCCGTCATCGATTGACAATCAAAAATTTCTATCTCATGAAGTTGAGAAAGGTGTCTTATGTGGGAAAACAGCACTAAATGCTTCAACTTTTTGCAGCTGTCAACTTCAATTACTTTCAACATGTCAAAAGATTGTGCAGGAAGTGGACCATGGCATATTTCTTCCATATTTTCCAAGTTGGACAGAACCAAAGTCTCTAAATCAGGGAATGCATGATTGAGATCATGCCGCTCTGAGCTTGAGTTAATAATGTGCAGCAATTCGATACTATCTTCAATATGCAGGTATCTTAATTTCATTAAACCATCCCCATTCAATTCAGGAAAGATATTTCTAACACACTTTAGCTCGCCTAAGTACAGGCTTTCAACTGTTGTCAACAACAACATAACCCAATCATTGAAAATAAAGTTTGTATGGGAAGAATCCCTGAGCTTAAGTGTTCTTGAAAGTTTAGGACCACCACTGCCAAACCCCGTACCGACAAATATCTTGTATCTTTCTAGCTTTTCAAAGTTGTGCAGGTCACTTGGAAAAATTGAACCATCTTCGATCTCCAAGTCCAAAGCTGTCAGCTCATGCAAATTCCTCAGCTCACCTAAACTTGCAATGTTGTTTTGGTTATTGCTTCCCTCAACTTCCCATTCGATAGGGCAAAGCTCCATATACAACTCTTCCAAGCACTTTAAGCTTGATAGGAGATTTTTGGGAATGAGTCTTAGCTTTAGGCATCTGTTAACATTGAGGACCCGCAGACAAGTAAGATCTCCTATTTCCTTAGGGAGCTCTTCAATGTTCATAGCTCCTTCAAGGATGAGAATTTCCAAACTCATGAGTTCTCCTATTATTGCTATGTCTTCCAACACACTTCCTGTCAAATTTAATGATCGAAGGCCTACCAAACAACGAAGAGATGGAGGTGGTGGGTTGGTAAGCTTCATTCCACTTAAATAAAGAACCTTTAATTTTTCTCCCATCTCTGAGAAAAAATTATTTGGGATTTCCAAATAGTTCATTCCAGTGAAACGAAGTAGTTCCAAGTTTGGGCACTCCAACTTCTCCGGAAGTTCACTGATACGATAATCACGCAAGATAATGTAATGATAATTTTGAAGTTGATCGTTCCTTGGCCATTCATTTATTTGGTTAATCTTTCCCCTATATGGGTGCAATGAGTCTCAGATGCAATTGATTTAGCCACATCATGAACAAGATCATGCATTCTAACCCATTCGTTTTCACCATCAAGCAACAATGAAGAGGCCCTAAGGTCTTTTATCAATGTATGTTGTCTATTTCTTGCCTGTGCCAACGTGCTCACATCTTTATATATGCCTAATCCCCAGCAGACTTGAAGTAGTTCTTCAGTGCAGATACCAATACCAACTTGCCCAAAAGAACCAACAAGCAAGAATAGTGACTTGAGCTCCTCACGTTTTAGACGATCATAACTCAATTTCAAAATGTTGTTGACTTTCTCTTTATCATCACCTCTTTTTGATTTTAATCTTGTTAATGTATCATTCCAGACGCTGTCATCCTGCTCTTTTCTCAGAGACTTTCCCACAATATCTATCAAAAGGGGCAAACCAGCACAACATTTGACCACATGAACTGCAATAGATTTTATATTTTGGAGTTCAACTACATCGCCTACGATCTTCTCAAACAAATTCCAACTCTCTCCTTCAGAAAAAACTTCAAGAGAAAAATCTTTTTGGGTATTCATCTTTCTACTCAACACATAGAGATCTCTAGATGTTAGGACCAACTTGCATCCTTTGTGGTCAGCACCGTAAGGAACCCCCAACTCTTCCAAATTCAGCTCATCCCGAATGTCATCAAGAATAATAAGAATACTCTTCTCACTGCTTATCCTTCTACGTAATTCTCTTGCTCTTCCTTCGTCTGTTTCTGGTTTCAATTCCAGACCCAACCCATCAGCAAGTTGGCCTTGGATTCTTCTAAAATCCGGAGTATTGGTTATAGAAGTAACCATAACCACAGCTTCGAATAACCTCTCTGTCTTTGCTTGGCAAGCTAACTCTTTCATCAGTGTTGTCTTACCGACACCGCCCATCCCATACACCCCAATCCTGTTGATGTTGGGATCCTTCAATGCCTGCTTAATTTCGTTCAATGTTGACATTCTAGACTCCAGGGCATCTGATGAGGTTGTCGTTTGAGGAGGGACGAGGAAAGAAGGTAATTGATGAGATCTTCCTTCAAGAATGAGAGCAGAAATGTTTTTAGCCATCACTTCAGCACCCTTGCTCAGCCTGCGCCTTACACAGAGATTTGGAAATGGCCGCTTCAAGCATCTAGCCTCTCCACGGCCTTCATTGTCTTTGTTAACCAGTTCATTGGCCTCAAAAATAGTGACTTCCACTCTATTCAACCAGCTCTCGACAGCATCTGCAATATCTCGATTGTTTCTTTTGGCATCTTCAACAATGCGTTGCATATCATTCTTGTCTTCTATCAGCTTCTTAACCTCGGCTTTGAGTTTGTCTACGTTGCTCTTGTAGGAGAATGGGTAACCAATTTCTTGTCTGACAGGTGCAAATATGAGCCCCACAATATTGCCAGCAATTGTAGTGACAATTTCCATCTCTTTCCTTTTCAATTATCTTCTCTGGGCCATTGTACATGAAATATAAGATAAAAAGCATTTCAGATTAGAACTTGGAAGAGTAATAGTCGGGAGCAGCTATTGTCACTTCCGTTTGTCTAATGCCACTCCCATTTATATTTATTTTTATTGAGTTTTATCAAAATATTCTTATGCTATTTTATCTTAAAGAATAATAAATATAAATGAATTAAATTATTTACTAGGTATTATAAGGTTATCAAAAGATATTATTATTAATTAATTTAAAATTAATTTAGCTACTTAAAATATTTAATATTTATCTCATGTTTAATCTTCGTATAGCAATTAGATATTCTAAATATTAAAAATTATCCATTGGATATTAACTTTTATTGTAGTTTTCTCTTTATTCATGTTATTAAAAAAAATCCATTATCTTTTAATCATGGATTATCAAAATTTTCAAAGTGCCGACTTAATTTTATGATAGTTGCCTCAAAACTTTTAGAATTGTGATTAACAAAGATACAATTCACAGAATATATTCGACATTTAATTTTAACACTTATTTATGTGCTTTTCGAGTTTAAGTCTTAATAAATAAATAAATAATACTGGGGTTTTATCCTTTTTTATTTTTTGGTATACAAACAGCGCTAAAGCCTAGTATATCACTGATCCGTTATTATATCTGATTCTACTTGAATATAATTGTTAGGGTCTAATAAATTTTGTATATTTTTTATAAAAGTCAAAAAATTTTTGTGAAGAATTACTTTTAATTCAAATTTTTTATGTCAAGAATAATTTGTGTAGTTTACTTTTATTTTGTACCATATTCACAAAATAGTAAAATAAAAAGTATACTATATTCGTCAAAGAAAACTTTGTATAACAAAATAGTTTAATTCAATTTATAAACTATTTTTAAGATTACGATAATCAAAAAACAATTTTTTTTTCTTGTTTTATATGAAAATTTGAATTTTATATGTCTTACTAGAAAGGTTGTTAAAATTAACATTTTTCATAAATAAAATGTCAAAGAAGCACAATCAATAAACATTAAAAGAATATTTTTTTTATGTGGAAAAATAATAAAAATAATTTTAAATATTAATAATAATGATTTTAAATAATTTTAAACCAACAACATATTATTAATTATTTAATTATAAAAGAGAAAGAAGGACATTATAGGATAATCAAACAAAAGGGTAACTAAATAGGAGTGGTATCAGACAAAAAGGAGAGAGTAATGGTATTTTTATGTCTTCGATGCACATAAGAAATGAATACTATATAGAGAGAAATAAAACTTTGAGCACATCCACCGTCAGTAAATACTTTGTGTCTCTCTTCATAATGTAGTAGGTTTGCTTTTGAAATATAAATGACATTATTATGCCGAAAAATGAATAGTTGTTTGAAGTCGAGACATAATTTTGGTACATTATATAAAATAATGATTTAATTTTGTTACAATATTAGTGTTAAAAAAATTATCCAGACATTTAATTATATCTATTGTCAGATAACTAAATATTTTTTACTCAACTACCTATTATATTTATCAAAAGTCTTACTAATAGCAATATATGTGATTGCATAACAATATAAAACTTTTTAAAACTAGTAATGCATAAAAATTAATCTCATTTTATATTATCTTCCTCATTAAAAAAATACAATTATATCGTAATTTTATATGACTTTTAATGTTGCAGTTACAGTGAAATAATTTTAAAGGAAAGCTTTGAATTCTTCCTTCAATTTTACTCGATTTTCACTTTGGCTATTTTACTTTTAAAATATGCAAATTGTGTCAAATACTTTTCCATATGTGCTCGCCACTACATTTTGCTCACAACATACCAATTTGTGTTATGAAATATTAATTTGTGATGTCCATATGTTTAGCTAATTCAGTTAAGATTTGATTAGATTAGATAGAATTCTTATAATTTGATGTGATATTATATCTCTTTCTTTGACTATAAATAGACATTTTAATGCTCCATGTATAGTACCTTTGACATTATCAATAACACCATTCTTTCTTTTTATCCATTATTCCCTCTATTCTTATTTCTTTTACAACACGTTATCACCATTGGCCTTATCTCTAAGAGAAGAAAACTTAGGTATGTCAAATCATTCAAACCTCAAATTTTTTGCCCTTAATATTTCGGGCAAAAATTACTTATCTTGGATTCTAGACGCTGAAATTCACATTGATTCAATGGGTCTTGGAGACACCATCAAACAAGGAGATGACGGGAGAAGATGGACGCCAAAATGGAGGAAGAACGATGGAAATCGCGAAGCAGATCTTCAAAAACAGAGGAAGATGAACGACGAAGAACCACGCCAGAGAAACACGAACGAAGGTGCCGGTGGTTGAAGCCAGAATCGACGAATGAAACTTAACGCCTCAATTTTTACTGTAATTTTTACTGTCATTAAGAATTACCGAATTACCGTAGGTAAATATTATATAAAATTTGAGACCAAACAATCTTTAATAAAGGAATATAACGTTAGAAGAGAAGTTAGGAGCAATTCGTGCAAGTATTGCAAACCCCAATTTTCTACGTGTAAAATGACCAAAATGCCCTGAGGTTATTTTACTCAGAAAATGAGGATCGTGGGCCCCACCCGTCCTCAAGGGGATGTTTTGATGTTAATAAGGGATTGTTTGGGTTATGTGTGTTAATAGAGAGAAGAATCCTAATTTTGAGCTCAACACGCGAAATGACCAAAACGCCCGCGCGTTTTAACTCGATTTGCGTGCCGACTAGCCGAACCTCACTAAAATGTGTTAAAAGGTGTTTTTAAGTCATGATTAACCATTGGTTAAGCTCGGGTGGTCTCGGGCAATTTTTAAGTAAAATGACCGTTTTGCCCCTCTTTGTCCAGTTTTACAAATTTTGAGATTTTTGATTGTCTAACGAAACCTAAGCAATATTAGGCTCAAATTAAAGCTTATTAAATTCTAATTATTAATCTAGAGTCAAAATTATTTATTTAAATTGATTAGAACCTAAAATTGCTTTAAAACACTCAAATTGCTTACTAATTCACCTAAGCCCTTAACCGTAAATTCTCTAAATTGCATGAATACCTTGCCTACACCTAAATAATACATGGAACACACAAAACCCTCTTCCATGAGGCTGTAATGCACGAAATAATGCAGCCATAATACACCAAAAAATTGCATTAAAACATAATGCCAAAAATCACCATAAAACAAGGAACTTTGAAACATGATTCCATGTTTTAAGCCACCAAACAAGATGATTTTTCCTTCCTTGTCTCCTCCTCAAATTGAATCAGATTTTCCTTCTCCTCTTGTCCATTTATGAGCTTGAATTCTTCTATAAATAGGCATGCTTAGAAGTCATTAGAGACTTGCTCAAAATTTCACAACTTCAAGTTTTTCCTAAGCTCAAAAACTTTCTTTCTTTCTTCCCCCTTGGCTGAAATTCTTTCTTCAACCTTTCAAGAATATTTTCTTTCATTTCACTCCAAGAAACCAAGTTCTCTTCCTTTCCTTCAAATCAGATTAGGTAGGGAGTTGTTTTTAAGTTTATTTCTATGTTTTGCTAAGTGTTGTTCTTGGTTCAAAATGATGATTTCATGGATTTTCTCTAGTTTTTCCATTTGGTTTTCTTCTTCCTTTTCTTTAACCAATTCGGCCATATGGCCTAGGTGGGACTAAGATGATGGCTTGATGATGAGGACCTTGAAGGTGGGTTGTGAATCCATCACAAGTTAGGCCTCTAAAGCTTGAAAGTTCCACTTGATGCAAAACTTTAAAGAATGATGTTTTTATGATGATTTTATGATCTTGAGTTTAGAATTTGAAAGATGTATTTCTCACTTTGTCTTGTTAAGATATATATATTGAATTTTTATTTCTATAAAGTCTTGAAGGAGCTCTAGTAAAGAAATCAAATGAACTTGCATCCATGTTTAAGTTTATGCCTTGCATAATCATGTTTACTTTCTATGTCATCACTAAAATTTCAAGAATGAATAAATGGACTTGCATACTCATGTTTAAATTTCCAAGTTTGCATTTCATGTTTATATTTCATGTTGTCACTTAATCTCTAAAGATAATAAAGAAGTTGCATCTCATATTTATTTTATGTTCTCACTTTATTTTATAATGGCTAAAAGAATCAACGCATGACATGTTTATTTTTATGTCATCACCTAAAGATCCTAGAGCTCAAAGACTTACCCAAGTATCACAAGCAAAGAAATAAGATTATTGGAGTTAAAGAATTGATTCTTTAAGAAGTCTTGAGATTGGAGCTTAAAAAGATGTAATAATAATTCTTCTTCACTTTCCAGTGCGGATTACCGCTCCCTTTTAAGATTCTTCTCCCTCCACTTGTCCCTGCGGACTACGCCTTCAGTTTCTTGCATCATGTTTATATTTCAAGCTCTTGCATCATGTTTAATTTTCAAGTCATCACCTTAAATCTTAAAGATAAAGAAATGGATTTGCATATCATGTTTATAATTCCAAGTTATCACCTTATAATGACAAGATTAAAATGAGGTTGCATAGCATGTTTATGATTCTAAGATATCACATAAATCTCTTAAGCTCAAGACTTGCTCCTTTTATCTTAAGTGAAAATTTTAATTATGAAGATTCTTTCAAAAAGAATTAGTTTCTAAAAGAGTTTTAAAGCTTTGCAAGGATTCTACGGGAAACTAATACTTTATGTTCACTTAAAATGTGATTTTATACAATTATATGAGGTTCATGATTCGGCTTCTGATATGAGATTAGTACCAATAAATGATGATGATTTAATATGTTTGAAGTTGTGATAATTATGGTTTATTCTATGCATGTTAGAGATAAAACTAGCTTCCTAGAAAACCGTAAAAGCAAGATTTCTAGAACTTTAGAGAATGAAATTTATGCATTCTGTCCAGAGCCTTTAGTGACCTTAAGAAAGATATTATTATGTTTAGATAAGGGACAATGATTTATAATTGGTTTAATAATTAATTTTAGCATCATAGGGAAAGGGTAACGAAAAGGGTTAAAAATGTAACTTCTACACACTAAAACCTTAAGAACAACTTACTGTCTATGCTACCCCATATAGTCTAATAATGTTCTTAAGGCTTATAATTGATGGTAATAAATCCCTTAGATGCATAAGTAATTAGTTTGATAATTAAGGTTACCCAATTTTAGAGTTCGGTTATTTAAGGGAGCTTCCTGTGAAAATTTTAGATGACATCTTTTGATGCTTTGGAATGTCAGTTATATGATGATGTAATGCCTACTGAGAATTTGATATTATTGAATGATTTCATGGCTTGCATGTTATAATTGCTATTGCAAACAATGAGAATGTTCATGCATCTTGATGATTATGATATAACATGCTAAGACTTAATGGTGACTTAAACTCATGAGGAAATGATCCTTTGGACCCATCAAACTATAGGTGGTGAAAAGGTGATCTTGAGAAAATGATCCTTTAAGACTCATCAGACTAGAGGTGGTGAAAAGGTGATTCTTGCCCCTAACCCGTTCTCTCAAAAGGGTAGAGTCGGATTTTAACTTATCAAAAGGGATAAGTATATGCTAGTGACGACTAGTAAGGTATGAGCTCATAACCTAGATTACTCCCAAAAGGGTGGAGTATAGGGTGGCCCCAAGGAAAATAATGATGATGATGACAAGATTTTAAGTCACCTAGGACACTAAAGGAATGAAATATGTGCACCATGTCTTGTGCATAGCTATTATGGTATGATGTTCTTCTGTGCATAGCATTTTATAAGATGATGATAGGAAATATGATGTTCTTCTATGCATAGTATTTATGATATGACGATGAGAAATATGATGTTATTCTATGCATAGTATTTATGATTTGATGATGAGAAATATGATGTTCTTCTATGCATAGTATTTATGATTTGATAATGAGAAATATGATATTCTTTTATGCATAGTATTTATGATATGATGATGAAGAATACAATGTGTTGATAAAAGGAAAAGTTCATTATAAACATGACATGCTAAGTTTATGATGCATTATAAGACGCATGATTAAAACCGACGAACCTCGGTAAAGTATATTTTGAACTTAATAAATCAATCTTAGCATGCTCACTATTTCATAATAACCCCGAGGTTCCTGGGGACGATGATGATGACACAATGCATCATGAGGTGAGTACCCTACTGAGATTCTTTTTATAAGTTTCTCACTCCCTCTATTTTTCTTTCCATCTCGTCTTCAGAAGAAGGAAGCGTTCGTGAATCACATTGAGGCTCACGGTAGCTGAACTTGATCCTCTAGTTTCACTCGTATATTTCAGATATCTATCCCTATCCCTGGAGTGTTATTACTAGGTGCCATTAATGGATGTCCTTCCATCCATATATTATTTATGTTTTGTTAGATTGCCTACACTTAGTCTTATTCTGTTGGTAGGCAAAATATCTATATGATATGTAATTATGGATGCTGTATGATGGAGCCAATATATTATGATGTGATGTTTGTAAATTCCTATGTGTCTTTTAAATTTTGCTAAATCATTCACGTTAAGCGCGGCTCACGTTTTCAATTATGTTTAAAAAAAAATGGCTCGTAATTTCACTAAGTATTTTCAAAGCATGATTAAGGAACTGAAGCAAAGAGTAAAGTCTAGTAATTAATCAGACCCTCCTAGGTGTATTGAATTAATTATTAGGGTGTTACAGAAACCACACGAAGGAAGAAATGAAGATCGGTGACGAAGCAATGTTGAATAACTAGAAGAAGAAAAAAATGAAAAGATTATCTGAAGAACAATGTGTTGAAGAAAGGAAAGTGTTTCAGAAGAAAAAGAAAAGAAATAAAATGTGAGAAAATGATTTTCTAAGGTGTTTGGCAAGAAGGAAAATGTGAGAAAACAAAAGAAAGAAACTGAGTTCATGAACCCAGGGTAATGGCAGTGGAAAGATTGCTCATGGTGGATGGAATGGCTTTGATACCATGTTGAGTTTCATGATAATCAGAGAAAGAGAGAAATAATTGATGGAAATTGAAATGAAAAGTTTTACTAATGATAGGAATGGTAAGTAATACAATAAAATAAGACCTTATATAGGCAATAAATAAAACAAACTAGTAACTAATCTAACTAACATAGCAATATTCCTAATATAGTGATTCATATTAGGATTTGTATTAGACTAGGATCATGTTGATTTATTTTTTGTTCTCTGTATTTATTATTCTAGGCCTACGACTAGGCACCTCATGTTTGTATCGAAATACACACTAGTATATTCAGTCTCATTTTCTCAGAGTGTTTAGTTTCTAAACAACTTCGTTGTTTGGTACCTGCCATAGTTCGTTTGCCTTCTCCCTCGATTCCCATTATTCACAAAATTCATGATCTTCTTATTATTTTGTTGTTAGTCTTGACTGTTGAGTCTAATTTGATTTTTTGTTGTATATTTTTTATGTTGACTCTGAAATTGAATGGAAATATTGTTGAGTCTAATTTGTGTTTGTTCGTGAGCAACAGAGTGAGCTTGGGATGGAGGAGAGTATGTTCTCCTTTGCTAGGACTTGATATGAGATCAAATAAGGAAGAGAGCCAGAGAGAGGTGTGTTAGGTTAGATAAGTGAGAGATAATTTTTCTTTTCAAATTGTCAGATTCATTTCCTTCCCATGGAAATTCAACATTCCCATGCTGGAGGATGAGAATAAAAATGACATTATTTTCATTCCTAGAATCCTGGGAATAACTTTTCTGTCTACGAACTAAATATGAGAGAACCTTACGTTCCTCAACCCTCAAACTCACGGAATGTTAAAACATTCTGCAAAGCACACACCACCTCTAAGATGTTCCTCAATGTTTAATTTATGAGTTCTCAAAAATGGTAGAGGGGTAAATAATATTTGGGGTTTTGAGTAAGAGTCTAGTGAGTTAAAATCGAGCTTGAGCATCAATATTGTCGGTGAATATTTACATTGTGACAATGTTTTAAAATGTATTTTTATTTGATAAGCTAATTATTAAAACCAATAATTTTATTTTATTTATTTAATTAGTTAAGGATATTCAAATTATGGCTTTGGGAATTGGTTTAAGAATTTTTATTAGCTCGTGATTCTATAAATGGCCTCATGATGTTATTGTGTTGTATTTCGTTCCGTACATGTCAAGATGATATTTATGAATGTTTCTTTAAGGGTATGTTTGGTTGATAGTAAAAGTGAGGGTAAATTTTTTATGGATAAATTTCATATACAATTTTACATGTAGAGCTCATTCATAAAAATTTACCCTCTATTTTTATTGATGCTTATTATTTATTGAATTTGGATTATATGTGTTTGCTCAGTTGTGATGAGGAAACCATGTTGGGTTCAAGATTATAATTTTGTTCACCATAGTGAAGTCACGTAACAACATCACTTGCCCTGGCAAAGAAATATAATGACCTATGTGCACATAGCATGTATTAAGTTGAGACAAAGGGTGAGAGGACCCTAACTATATATTGGACAAGACAGGACTATCGACTTGAGAAAAGATAATGGCTATGATTAGATAGGTTGAGATTATACGAGTTAGTTCTTCTTAAGCAACCCACATGGAGTATTTAGTTTGTTAACAGTAAAAAGGATTTGGTTTTATCTTGAACAGTACTATTTGTGGAAAATTATTGAGAAACAATAGAATTGATGACTTGTTACTTTGTTTATTCTAAAATCTCGTGCGTTTATTGATTTTTCTTTTAAGTTATGTTATTTGTGTTTATTATTCATAAGACATAGTGTCAACTTATACCATATACATCATTAGATGATGTAGACCTATTAGGATCCACATCTCATCCAATGATAAATGAAATGTGAGTTGAACAAATACATACACAATTAGTACAAATAACATTTTTCTTTCCTTTCCTATTCACTTTGTTTATATGCCCCCACTAAGTCTTTGTGACTCACCACTTCATTATATTATCCTACTTGTAGGTTCTTAAATGAGTTTGGTTATGACTTATTCAACTTGACTGATATTATTGGTATGCTTCCAAACTGTTGTAGGTGATCTTCCAAAATGTTTATATATATATATATATATATATATATATATATATGCTCATCTAAGATTTAGTGTAATTACATTTAGTATCTTTTATTTTACAAAACTTTCATTAACCTCCCATTCATATACTAGTTCATTAATTTAAGTGACAAAAAAAAATAACATGATATATATGTATGTGTGTGTGTAATTAATCAAAAAATATAATATTTTGACAATATTTGGCATACACATGAACAAAAATACCTCTTTTTATCATCAGTTATAATTATAAATTTCATTTATCATATAATAAAAAATTATTTAATTCAATTAATGTTTTAAATATTACTAAAATATTATAATTTCATCAGTAATAGTTATATGTACATCTTATATTATCATTTTTTATCACTTAAATTAACAAAAACTAATATTTATGGGGGAGGTCAATGTAATTTTAGTAAACCTTGAGAGAGGTGGTAATTGCTTTGCAAAATAGAAGGACACTGAGTGAAATTACACTAAACTTCAAGAAAAGTTAGTGCAATTTTCACACATACACAAACAAATATATATATATATATATATATATATATATATATATATATATATATATATATATATATATATATATATATATAATACAAAAGTTCATCCACTATCATTATCATTTGGTTTTTTCTTGATTTTGAATTTTAAAATTATTTTAAATTATATTATTTTAAAACTTTAATTTAAAGTTTCATTTACATTCATTTATTAGAATCATTATGCTGTATTTTTCTTTAGTTGATTTTAATTACTACTTATTATATTTTGTTCTTCTATATTCTTCATTATTTACACCTTTCTTAATTTTTCATGATCATGGGATTTTTAAATTTTTCACTTTTCAAAAATAATAATCAATGTGAATAGTTTTTAATGTTACAATATGATATATAAAATATATAATATAATAAACATATATAAGATAACGTATTAATATGAAATTTTACATTAAATGAATTTAAGGAAAATTTCGAAATATGATTAACATTGTGTTAAATGCTATTTTGTCAAAATAAAAGTGATAATTATAAATGTTTTATATATCTAAAAAATTATTGATCAACAAATATTAGAACAAAAATGATAATTTTTTCGTTTAAATTACTTATATAAAACTAAAAAGAATTTAAATAAATAGTTTTAATTTTTCATATAATTAAAATACTATAATTATATTTATATCAATTTATTTTTTATACAAAAATTAAATAAATTTTTTATTAAATTAAGTAAATATAATATTTTCAAAGTAAATAAATTAAGTATTTATATATTAAAAGATATTTTTAACAATATTTAATCTATATCAGCAGTGCAATGCACGAGATAAATAAGTAGTTATTTAAGAAAAGCTAGAACTATATAAACACTATCAAATATAAATGTGAACTAATTGACTTTCTTATAATAAGCAATAAACTAACCTAGTGTACTCAATAAATCCAAATTCAATTAGATTAGTTTGACTCGAATTAGGTCATTAGGGTTAATTGTTTAGATCCAATTAAAACCAATCACATATTGGTTCGGTCATTATTGGATTTCCATCCCCAACCCGAGACTCAATGGACCAAACCAATCACATCATGTTCTTATTGCATATCAAGGTAACATTTTTCTTTTTATTTTAAGTTGTTGCTTAAAATTGTGAATTGGATTTAGAGATGATAAGTTTATTTTTTGTCACTTTTTAATGTCTTCAATTTATAATTTGTGTTTGAGGCTTTATGGACATCTATTATAAATTGTGTGGTTTTATGTTTTGAATTTGGAATTATTGTGATATTAGAATTGTTTTGTTTGGATACTATGTTGTGATAATGTGATATCAAAAAATTTCAAGTTTGAATGTCGTGATTATATTAGAATTGTGTTATTTGGGTACTAGGTTCTTGGTTTCCACCCTCTAGATATTAGAATAACATATTAGCATTATATGAAAATTTACTTGTATAAAATTTTGATGTTTTATAGTTTACAATATCTTTATTGATTTTTTTGGCCAATGAAATTGAAAAAAATAATAGATAAATCCAATGACCTGATCCAAATAAACCTATATTTGATTGGGTTAGTTTTAGATTTTTGCAACAAAACAAATACTGATCCAAACCAATTAAAAAGTGATTGGATTGGGTTTGTTTTCTCCCAAATTCAATTTGAACTAATTTGGTTACACCCTTAATAAAAAAATAAATAAATGTTACTCCCTCTGTCTCACTTCATCTGTTAATTTTTTTAGATTTTTTATTTTAAAATATCTATCAATTTGTCATATCAAGAAAATATTAATTTTTTTTACCAAGACTACCTTAATGTAGTTAATTGTATTTACTTACTTTAATTTTTTTTATAGGAAAATCTTGTCCACTTATACAACTTTATGCTATTAACAAAATTTATTTATTATTTTCTTAATAAATTTTTTTTTTTTGTGTTTTTTGACTAATAAAGTGAAACAGAGAGAGTAACAATCATGTTATATTACTAACAAATTTAATATAAAACTTGGAGACGACAAAAGATAATTACTTTTTTTGAAAAAATTATTTGTTTTATATGTATTTTTTAATATTCAATTATTATTAATTTTTAAAATAATCAAAATGAGATGGCACATTAAAATGAGCTAGCTTGACTCTAGATCATTCAGAGTGGATAAGAAATTCTCTTAGTATAGGTTTGGCATGTCGAATTGAGCATGACATTGGAGTTTGAAATTAAAATTAGAAAGTCAAATTTCAATTTTCTTGTTTGGAGCAACATATTAATATAAATTAAAACTTCATAATCCAGTTTTATAGAATTCAAAAGCAACTAAAATATATTGGACTATTTTTAATTTCTAACCAATATCTTATGAATTATCAATTTCAAAACATACTAAATATCTATCTCCTCATTTAAATCTATATAATTTTTTTCGCTTTCTTGTTTGTTAACATTTCTTTCCCTCTTCAATTCAATTAAGGAAGAGTTTGTTTCATATTTAAAAAAAAAATCATTATGGAACTTAAATTTTGGATGTGTTTGTTTTAGATTTTTTTTAAAAATAATTATAAAACTTAAATTTTGGGTGAATTTTTTGAGCTTTTTTAAACTCAAAATCACTTTTTTCACTAAAAAAATATTTTTCATATAGTTAAATAAATTTTTTAAAATAATAAGAATAAAAAAAATCAGTTTTTAGTATTTTCATAGAAGCTAAAAAAAGTAACTTATGAAAAAAAAACAGCTTTTAGCTTTTTTAATAAAATATAAAATTTAAATTTCATAATTATTTTTTCAAAATATAAAATAAATGCACTCTTTATATATAACTGAAAAAATTGAAAACTGATTTTTTTTAAAGTACTTTTTAGCTTCTACCCAAAAAGCTCAAAACTAATTTTTTAAAAATTCTAATAAATTTTAAAAACTATCCAAATGTATGAAAAGTTTTTTTTTGTTAATAAAGTGCTTTGGGATTCCAGAGTTTCATCTAATATAATTGTAAAGGCTAAAAACTATTTTTTTTCCATAATCTACTTTATTTAGCTTCTAAAAAACTGAACACTAATTTTTTAAGATTTTAATTAATTTTTAAAAATTATTTATATATATGGAAAATATTTTAAAAAAAAGATTTTGAGGGCAAAAAAGCTCATTGAAATCCACTCTAAATCTTTCTGACCATTGTGAACTTAAACCTTTGGAACATCTACGCAAGTTTCCCAAAAGAGACAAGCAATATAGGCAAATAAATTGGCAACTATGATTTCACCGTCAAATTTTGTTCAAGAGAAGAGAGACAAACTTGCCATGAAAGAAGTCGAACATAAGAGGGGCGCGCGTACCTCTCCTTTTCCCGTTTCAGTGACTGGTAGGTATTTTCTTCTCTCTAAGCATGAATTTGTTAAAATCCTCCGTGAGAGAGGTAGCTGAATCACTGAAAGAAAGTTGAAAATTGAAGTGAAAGCATAACAAAGAATCGATAGATATATTAAATAAATAAAAGGGTAGGTGGGACAATGATGCCACAACAAGCAAACAAAACTAACACAGTAAAGCTTGAAAAGGAGAAAAAGTATTTTAATATGACCATCTCTATAAGGTCATATTTTTCTTTAAAGTGACTATCTGTATAAGCTTAAATGTCTACCAATGCCAATTTTTTTAATTAATCTTTTTTGACGTGAATTTTTTTTATTAATTAAATAAAGAACGACATGTTCATGGCCATTTAATTTGCCCATAATCCAAAGCTATACAAAAATTTGCAAATAATGAGGCGTTCGGCGCTGTTGAATGAATAGATTTAACAAACCACAAGAAGGTCAATGAAAGACCATGTTAGAGGAGTCCTGCTCATTTAATGCTATATTATGCGAAGTATTGTCTTCATTCGGAAAGTAGAAGCACACCGAAAGTGACCGAACAAAAAGTAACTGTATGTAGCGAATATAAAATGAAAAATAATATTTGGTATGAAATCCATTCGGACAACCGTGGCACAGAGCATGTCGATGTTTTTTATTTCAACAGGTTAAACGGTAAAAGTCAACAAATTGATTTAACCTTCCTTACCATGTTTATTCGTGCAATTCATTTGGAGCTGTACAGTAAAATCCGTAAAAAATGGTATGTAAATCTCAAAAATTGCATATCAGAGAAAAATGCAATTAAAAATTTGGATGTTACCATTAATATATTTTTATATTATAACAACAAAAATATTATTTAAATAAACAATGTCTTCATTTCGAGTCTTACATATATATAAAAGAAAACATAATAGTGGAGGAGTTTTATTTCTATAGTAAATTAACCCAATTTAAATCAGATTAATTCTGTGGAATTCAAATATTACAAAGAATAGTATAAAAGCAATATTGCAATTATTTCAAATATAATTAAATATATTTGGAGTTCTGTTATACTCTTTTTGAGATTTGAAACACTAGAATTAAAATTTAAGATTTTATATATATTTTTAGCTTGCATGTATTCAGTTTCGGTGCTTTATACATGAATAAATCGATTTCATTATAGTACATAGTATATTTATTTTAGTAATTACTTTCATATTATAATATTATACTTTGAATCGGTATTTGAACCCAACATATAAAATTATAATATTAATTTTGATACTGTCTTTATACGTAAAATATTTTATATTATTAATCAATTGGATACATATATTACGGATGTGACTTTTGAGTTTTGACGATACTGAAACGAAAGTAAATCCTAAACTATTGCGAATTCCTGACTTGAAAAGGAAAACAACAATATTTATTATTTTTTGATCTGATGAAAACAATTATATTTAGTTGACAATAAGGTCAATATAAATGCTCCGTCAATTTATATTCAATGAACATTAAACAATCAACTTGTCCATTGTCCGTGGTCCATTACTTTGCCCATGGTTCAATAAGATATAGTGATTGCTTGTTTCATTCACCGCCAGACCAATGAATTCAATTGCATTTTCGATCTTGGCAACTTTGAGCGCATTGTTAATCAGCATAATTCTTAAGAAATAAAGAAATCGTTGTACCAAACCTTGACAGATTCATCGATTAGGAAGGATATATGTTAGATAACATTTGAGAGAACCATGGACACATGCGTAGTAGATAGATATCAAGTATAATATAACTTGTTATTTGCATATATAGATTCTAAATACCTCTTTAGATATTAACAAGGGTAATATCTTTAGCAAAGGATTCGTTTGGTTAAATTTATGAAAGAAGTACTTTTTAAGAAACAAAAGAAGAATCAAAAGTAGAAATAAAAAAGCCTAAGACTCTAAGGGCTAGCCGGGCCTAAAGGAGCTTATCAAATACATTTGGATATACTTTTAGAATTACATCTTATCACAAATAAAAGTTGTTAAATTATTTGGATATAAAATAGATATAGAAGGATTTTTTTATTAGAAATATTTAGTGTATTATATTTCTTTACAATAACTTTACAACTTTTGTATATAGAGGTACATGAAGATAAAATAAATGCAGTCTATATTTCTCTATATACTAGAGGTATAAAGTTATTGTAAAAAATTGTTACACAAGTATTTCTTTTTTTTTTTTTGGTAAAACTACAATTAAGAATATGATTTGTAATTTAAATATTACAAGGCATGAGAGTGATTTAGTGGAAGGTTATTTTTTGTCTTTTCATAAAATTTATGAGAATAAATTTGTAATTCAAATAATTTCAACAAATAACCAATAACATTCTCTATCTTCTATTGCTTTTGCTTCTGGTCTTCTACAAAATGCAAAAAAAAAAAAAATGATTTTCTGTTTATGCTTTTTTGAGAAGCACAAAAAAAAATGCAATTAAATTTTAGAAGTATATGTTTTGAGAAATTTTGAAAAAAAAAATCTTTTTCCCTCCCAACACTTTATCCAAATGAGCCCAAAATCATTTTTCTATTTGCAATGAAGTCTTAAGATTCTTTTGGCAATTAATAATAATAAAAAGAAAAATATTATGTGTCCTCATTTGATATGACACTTCAAACTGTTTCTCATTTATCATTGAATAGGATGTGACCTTATTTAAATGAAGTTTACACTCCATTCAACAGTGGATGAAAATGAGTGCATGGATTCATGTCAAATGAGTACAAATACCATAACTCATAAAAAAAAATACAAATTTTACTTCTTTAAAGTGATAGATTTGTGAAGTAAAAAAGTGAGAGATCCTTTAAATTATTTAGTGAGATTAACGCTACAAAGGCACCTCCCTATGTAGAAGCCATGCATGTTTGGGGAAGGTGCAGAGAAGAATGACAGTAGAGGCAGAGAGGGCTTTAAATCAAAAAAATCCCAAAATCTAATCACTATCTATTTTAGGAGAAATTAGCCTCAAGCCACTCAAAAGAGTCATTGAATTAACATTCCAACAATTCTGGAAATCTTTTCTACTCATTAGCATGGGCCCAAGTTTGCAGTGCACCAGGTAAAACATGGTACTCACACTAGCTACTCAACTACATTTGTTGAATGTTGCTAAATGCGTACAAAAACTGTGGTTAAAAACCAATATCTGGAGCGTGGTTAGGTATTTGAGGCGTTGAAATAACATTTTTTATTTGGGGTGTGCTACCCCCGTAAATTACCTGTTGCATCACAGATAGAGCCTATAGCCAAGTCCCATCATGAACAAGTGAATTGCCCCAACCACTAACTGAACAAAGCAACCATGGTGGAACATCAAAATTTACCCTTTCTAATATGTGGCAAATGAAAAGCTTTCAAAATATTAGAATTAGTTCACTGTTACTTTGGTGCAATATTTACCAGTTAAATTAATTAAGTTCTTTTTGGTACTTCCAATTAATGCCATGCAATGACAAAAATGAGCAGCATACCTTGAGTAAGTTTAAGAATTGAAGAGGTATGGAAGATTCTGATTATAATCCTCCAATACTGTGGAATCAAACAACTGAAGTGGAGATCCCAATTCATGGCAAGCAATGATCGTGATGGCCCAGCAACCAACACATAGCCAAATTTCTAGATTATCCATCTCACAAGAAACAGAAATATGTAAATCATTTGCACTAGAATGGGGCAAAAAAGAAGGGATAGAATAGATAAACTCCACATTCTATCATTGGTTCTAAAAGTTTGCCAAAGTGAACGAATTTCTACAATAAAAAATATATATATATACAGAATGACTTCCCTCTAGCATATGGATCCTAAGGAAATAAGAAAGAATAGTGCAGGATCTTTATCAATCAACATAAATGTTCTAAATTCATGCTTCTAAATAAGAAAGAAGCATGGAACCACTCATGGCTGACAAGGTCGAATTTGCAATTAGATTGGAGAAGATAAACAGCCGTCTTTCAATTTCAGGTCTCAGATTAGAGTTTGGACAATGACATAGACCTAATAGAGTCCATGTCAATGCCAGAGAAAATAACCACATGCACATGAAAAATTTCAAGAAAAAGCTATTGCTATGTACTATTCAGTGGAAGTATTCAAGATCTTAATTTAGTAAGTCATTCTTGTCTTTTTTCTTCTTATGTTTAATACAATATTTGGTTTACTAAGCACTAAATGATTGAGAACAACACTTTATATGTTTTTTGTTTTAGCTTTCTTTGCCTTTATGTGTGTGTGTGTGTGGAAAGAAAGAAGAGGGTGTCTCTGACTCTGAAAGATATAGTAAGTGACTGTCTTTTCATAGTGCTAATGCATGGCTTTTTTTTTTAAACATTTTTCAATATTGTTATTGGTGAATGTTGTGTTTAGGTGTGAGACTTCTGAGTTTGATGTATGCATGTGAGAGACAGAAAAGAGGGAGTTCCATTCATAACTTCCTTTAATTAATCCCCACTCAATGCTTTTTGGGTCTTATATTGATAGCCTTTGTTTTGCTGGTTTCTGTATCTTTTTTTATTTTTTTCATAAAACTTTCTATGCATTGCTTTGATGGATTTTGGTTCGGAGTTCTCTCTCGGACATGAAAACTGAAAGCTGATTTGATGAGGATTTTCGTTGTGCGGATAGTTAATTAGATGTGGGTTGAATTTTAGAGCTGTTGTCCGTGTAAAGTTTGGGGATAACATTTTTGCCACCTTGTTTTATGGTCATGCAACATTGAAAGAAATTGCATCTCTCTGCCATCATGGTTTTTATCCAATGAAATGGTAACGGATGATCTTTTTCATTTATTTTACTGCATATTCCAAGGTTTAATAGATTTTGCATATACTTTCGTTTTAAAATGGAGAGTAAATTAAAATAAGAGGGAATTCATGGATGCACCATGCCTAGATTGTCACATTTCATTACCCTCATGCACACTTTCATTATTTTTTTCCCTTTCAGAACATGCGGATCATAGTCCCATTGTAATAATAAAATAGGTACCTTTTGATGTTGTAATATGTAGCACTAAAAACTTTTCTCACATTTACCATTAGTTGGAATGATATTCATAAGCTCAATTTATTTATTTTTCATAAAATGGTATTGCATATAGACATGGTATTGTACACAAGTTGCTAAGGCACCTTTACTGACTTATACTTTTTCTTTATTTGACTGATACAACTTTGCATTTCATTTGATAAATTCACATAAACAAAACAAACACTATGTTTTTTTGTTTTGTTTTTTTAAACAAAACAAACACTATAGCTTATTAAAAAGTTACAGAAGGCAAATCAGGAAGCGAGGTTGATGCAAAAAGCATAATACACTTGAACACTTAAAAGTGGAACAACCAAGGCAGAATTAAGGTAGGTATAGACACGTATTCATGTTTCATTGGTTTCTTTTCCCTGGTGCGTATGGCAGATCACTTTAAACCTCCTCTCCATATGCAAAGCTGCAACTACAGAGACAATAAAGTCACAAATTGTGAATATGTTAGGCAAGGTCTAATTTCTTATTGCTTAGGAATATACGATATAGTTTACATAATATAAAGCCCAATGAATAACAAAGCAAAACTTCATGTACGACATACGGGTTGACTGAAATTTTGATAAATAATAAAAAGTCACTGTAGAATTGTGTATTATAGCAACGGAAGAGGTGAAGTTGAGATTTAGGAACTAGGAAGTATAATTTCACAACTTATCCAAGTAATTAATTGAAACACAAAAATTGCATGAACGGTAAAATAGTTATTCATTAAGAAAAAGCCACTCTGAACCTTTTGCACAGTATAATCATATCAACATAACCCATGTGGATCTGCAATTCATTAAATTGAAAATAGCATTTAAAACGAATAGAAATAAGTAACTAACATAGAATTACTGGTGAAAGAAAAATAAAATCAAGGGTGTAAAATTCAAAGTACAAAAATAATATCAATCCTAAATTTATCAGGTGAGCAAAGAATAGCTTCCTTTATCCTCAGACTTTGACGACGATGGAAGTCTCCGATCTGGATCTTCACAATCAAAGACTTAGCATCGGAGGAGTAAGAACGAAATGCCCAAAAGTTAGAATAAGAATGGGAGACGTCACGCCTTAAACTTAAGTCGTGACCTCACATCACATAGAGAGCCTAAACCCAAACTCATTTAACTTGGCAAGTTTAATAATAGAAGTATGCAAATAATCTAATAGCAGGGCTATCAAAATATCCAGTAGAGTTTCTCCTAAATAATTTATTCAATATCAAGTATCATTACCCAGAATCAAAAGATAGAATATTTCAAAAGGATAGAATATTTTTAAAGTATTGGGGATAAATTTCAAAAGCATCAGCTACACAAAAAGAGCATATTAAATTCTGTGGTTATATACATAGTCTAGAGAAGTAAAACCATGCTTTGTAGTTGCAAAACATGATTCTCTATTATTAATGGAGACCTATCAACAGATAATTCCTAGGAAGAACAGCGAATCCTCAGAACCCATTACTTTAACAACCTGCAAAAATATGAGGGAAATGAATGAGGTGAGTCACACTGACTTGGTGATGCCATCAGAAACAAAATAGACAAGAAAGAGAAACAAGTAAGCAACACGAGTTTTAAAAATAACAGGAAATAACTTAGATATCATACAATAACAAATGATGCATTGTAGAAACAATGGTTCACTATTCATACATTCTCAATATTTTTCACAAAAATAAACTCATTCAAATCAAATCTTCAGTCAAATACTAAAATAATCCATGAGGATTACATAAGAGATTAACTATTGCAAGAGATATCTCAACACATCTAGTCATAAATCTCTTCTTATCTCAAGTAGGGGGCCTCGCGACACTTGATATTGTCTCATAATATGATCCTCTCACTTTATATCTCAATTGAATATATTTTGTACATATAGGTCATTATATCCCTTCACTAATAGCGAACGGTACCGTCATATATCTTCATTAATGGTGAATGTCATTTAAACTTAGAATTTATCATGTTTTTCCCATCAAAACATAAAGCTCATTCCAGGAATCAACATCAATAAAATTCTGCCCTTAAAGATAAAAACTAGTATAAATCATCTCAGTACAAGTTGAAAAAATAGGTGTTCAATCTCCAGAAAACTAGTGCTGGCGTATTGACATAAAGTTAGTTTTGACATAAAGTTAGCTAGATGGCTATTTTTCGGATCATACCTTTGCTTGAAGAAGCACAGCGTCGATTTTGCTGTGATTCTTCCTTTTGTCTTCATAGGTGCTAAGCTCCTGAAGGGACTAGACCATTTCTTTATTTACATACGATGGTATTTAAAGCCCTGGTGGCATCTACCGGACCAACTTAGTCCTTGGTGGCAATACTGAAGGGGATTGAATTTGACCTTGTTTATGCTGATTTTAATTGATAGAACTATTAGGTGGCTTTGGTGTTTTTCTCAACTTCTAGTCTTTATTTTCGTATTTTTCTTTTGATTTCTGTTTGCAGTCTTCATGCTTCTCTTGCGAGTGTCGAGCTTTATCAACAAATTATCAAAAAAATAGTACAAATTGAAATAAGATAGAATAACATCATGAGGTTTGAAAAATAACAATGAAGGCTAATTTCAAAATTTAATTATCATCATAGAACGAAAATGTAATTAATAAAACTAACTTAACCAGATAAATCAAATAATAAGATAAAAGTATTAGCTTAATTAATAAATTAGTTTCTCTCTTGAAAATAAATTTGAAAACATTACCACCATATAAGATATTCACTCACAACTTTGAAGAATCAACACAATTGCTCTCCAGCGGCTCCTGGAGAAGTAAATGGCTCAATATGCATAGATTCTGACCAGCACAAAAAATTTTGACCAATTTAGATAATTTATTTGAACACAAATTGATAATTGGCAAGCCTATAAGCAAACCCCCCTTCCAAATTTTGAGAGTTCCTATAGTTTAGAATAAAATTCACAGTTTGACTTACCCATCACAACCTATTAATATTCAAACTCCAAGTCATCCGATTTCTATTTAAAACCCCAAACAATTACTCATCCACTGTTTCTTGTAACTCACAAACCTTGAGAGAAGTCTTAGAAGAAAAATATCCGTAGTACAATAAAATTTCACAACAAGTTTACACCACTATTTATTTTTCTTTCCCATTTCAATATATTAATATTGTGGGGTTCACATTTTTTATTTTGTCGTATTTGCCATTTACTTAGATCTAAATTTATTGTCCTAATGCTTGTAAAGTATCATTACTCTCTAGAATTTACATATAATTATTAGAATAAGGTTTAGGATTAGATACTCAGTTCAACCTTAAAAACTACTAGTAAGCACCAAAATTCGGTGACACAGAATGGAAGAAAAATGACTTATCACGATTAAGTGAATAAGAACAACAAAAGAAAGAGAGGAGAATGAGGAATAGAGAGGAGGGGACATAATATGAATGTGCCTTTGTCTCTGGAGGGAGGCAGATATACCTACCCTGTTTTTCTTAATCTTTCTATATTACTTAGCAAAATTTAGAAAAATGCAACTGTTCTTTTCCCTTCCCTTTTATTTCGTCCAGCTACGTTACAGTAGATTACAAAATTTGGTTGACTTGTATATTCATTACCTTTTCAGCGAATATATTTCCAATAGTGGTATTAAGGTCACCATCCCAACGGTGTTCCTCTTCAGAACTTGGCACCCGAAATGTGGTTACCATTGTAAGGCTTGGTGCGGTTAAGTTTCCATTACAGAAAGTCTCCATCATGAGAGACATTCCAATATGCGTACTGTCAGCAATGATGGAAACATGAACCTGTAATTTCCTCCGCAAAAGCTTTTGAGCCTGCATGAGCATTCCAATTCCAATAACTCCAATTTCATGAAAGCAATCTCACTCGGAGCATCACCATCATTCTCACTTGCAACAATTTCGTCTATATTGTCACAGAAAGATATCTTCAAAACTCGCAGTTCTGATAAACTTGTTGCCATTGATAAGGTCATGATATTGACTACTTCATTACACTTATGCACATGTAAATCATTCAGATTCTGAAACACCACGGAGTATGGGACTGTATTCTTCAATCTATGACATCGACTTAACCACAAGTTTTCAAGATAAACCCACTTTAATTCCTTCACTGTCACCTTTCTCAACAATGTTCTCTGTCCCACAGTTGTACATGCGAAGGTTTTGGAGTTGCTGAAGGTCCTCAGCCACAGAGATTGGAAAGACAGGATCAAGGCTTCTGCATTCATGAACTTGAACTGTGCAGAGTTTCTGAAACCTAAGGATTCCATGAGATCTTTACTCCATATGTATTTTAGCTTTGGTAGGAGATCCAAAGTTTGATAGCCCCTGCTTGTTGGTAGCGATTGTACTTGGCTCTGTTATTTCAAATATAACTCGTAATTCATCACACTCGCTAACATCTAGTGCTTCCAAATTGTGTAGGTTGTTCAACACATAAGATGGAAATACATTCAACAACTTGGGGCACTTTGAAATTTCTATTTATTAAGCTTGGAGAAGGAATCCGGGGCCAGTTGAACGTGACATAGCGACTTCAAGTTTCCAAATTGGAGATTAGCAATGTATTCAGGTTTGGGAGTGTAATATAAAAAATACTATTTTATATATTTTAATATTTTATATTTTTAATCATAATTTCTTAAATTTAAGTTATTGATCCTTACTTTTATATATTACATACTATTTATTATTTATTTATATATTTTATTAGTTAATAATTTATAGTTTTATATAATATATTATCTATTTAAAATATTTATTTATTATTTTATTTTATTTATTGTTTATCAATTATATTTATTTTTATTTTTATTATATATAACTAAACTGATATTATATATTATTTGTATTTATTTTTTTGTAAAATAATTTTATTAAAATAATTTCTATTTTTATAATTTTATTTTATTATTATTTATTTAAGAATTATTTTATTTAATAAAATATTTAAAGAATGATATTATAAGTTAGAAGCTTATTTCAGAATTAATTAAACTTTAAGTGTTATATTGACCTATATAGCATTTTGATGAATAAGGAGTTATAACATATAAGGTAAAATTGGTTATTTGCAAATAACAAATAAGGCGTAATAATATATTTCACTTATCCTAATATCTAATATATCTTCCAAACACCCCTTTCCTGTTTCGTTTCAGCTGGTATGTCAGTGACTGATAGATATACTCTTCTCTCTGATTCCCTCTTGTTATATGCGCTACCATAGAAGCATACATGAATTATTGCTAAGATCCTTCCAAGGTACAGGTGGTAAGAGTAGGACATTAAGCAAATAAAACTATTTGGAGTAAGCCGATCAAGACACTTCACTGTCGTAGCGTTGAAAATTAAAAGCCACAAAGTATTTAAATAATATTATGACAATAAGGTTAAACGTCTTCTTCAATTGACAATTTCTTGGATTAAATATGCAATCAACAGTTGTCTATTGCAATTTGCAAATCATGTGGGAGCCGGCCGGTCATTGAAAGAATGAAAGTAAAAATAGCAACAAGTGGTTGTTAAATTACTAAATTCAAACTGCAAATATTACAAGACGTTTATGGGGCAGAAATCTGCGCAATTAATGCTACATTTGCTGTAGTCTCCATACACAACAAGCTGACTTAAATGACAAGAAAGGGTTTAATAGATTATAAATACAAGTGATTAGGGAGAAAAAAAAGTGTGTGACTTAAAAAAAAATATAGAATCAGAGTACGGATAAAATTTTAGATATTATCTCTAGTATTATAATTACCAGCATATAAGGACATGGTATATAATCAGAAATGTTGTTGACGGAAGATTCTCATGCAGATAAAAGAGTTCTATATAACATGAAGATATGAGGTGGAGCAATTGGTGAAGTACGTGTGTAAGTGGTGGTCGATAGAAAGTTGTAAGGTTATGCGTAAATGTTAAAGGTACGTGGATAATAAAACTTTTAAGGAAGATAAATAGAAAAATATAAACTTTATCTGAAAAGTTGTAAACGATGAATAAAATGTTGTAAACGTATGCTTAGAAGTTATAAACCATTCTGAAAAGGAAGGTGAAAAAAAAGTTGTAAATGAAAAGTTGTAGACTATTGAATAAAATATTGTAAATCTATGCTTAGAAGTTGTAAACCTATGGATAATAGAAACATTCCTAACCTCTTAATCAAAATGATTACATAAAAAAAATGATAAACCTTGTATGAAAAATTATAAATTATTAAGTAAAATATTATAAATATGTATCTAAAAATTATAAATCATATCTCTTTATTTTACAGATAATTCACCCATATATAGTGCACATGAGCCAGCACCGTTGTTGACATACATGAGTTGGTAACGCAACTTTACGTATTGATACCTTTTTTTGTTTGACTGATACAACCACGCAAGTTCATTTGACAAATTGGCATAAAACTTATGAATAGCTTATTAAAAATCACAATAGGCAAATCAGGAAGCAGTTGACGCAGAAAGCTTAATACACTTGAACTTATAAAATAGAACGACTGAGGCAGAACCAAGGTAAGGGTAGACACACGTTCTCGTCTCATTGGTTTCTTTTCCCAAGTGCGTATGGCAGAGCACTTTGACTTCCTTAATCCAAATGCGGAGTTGCAGCTACAGAGACAGCAAAGTCACAAATTGTGTACATTATAAACAATGTGTAATTTCTTATTGCTTGAGATGAGAATATACGATAGCTTACAAAAACAAACAGTAATAATGTGTACAATTTTCTTACAACAAAGGTACAAAATAAAGAAGGTAGTGGGCTTATAAAAAAAATTGAAATGGAACTATCATTTGTTTTTTTTTTACCTTTGCTGTAAGAGAGAAATACTTTAGATGCTCTTAATTAGAACATAAAATATATTTACTTTATTTTATTTATTGAATGATAAATTAGTTTTATAGATGATTCTTATCTTTTATTTTTTCTGCATATTTAATATAATATCTAATATATTATTTATTAAATAGGATAGAGTAAATATATTCTCTTATTCTCATATCACTCAAGAATTTCTATAAAGATATTTTGCATATATCTTTACTCTTTACAAAATTTAAAACTTAATGAGCTCAGCCAAATTTTACGTACTATTTTAGTTGACTGAAATTTTGATAAATAATAAAAGGTCATAGCGGTCTTACGTATACCAAAGAATGAGGGGAAGTTGAGATTTAGCATATATAATTTCGCAGCTTAACTAGATAGTTATTTAAAACACCGAAACAGCATAAACGGTAAAATAGTGGCTTCCTTACGAAATAAGCCAATCTGAATCTTTTGCATCATATAACCAGAGGAGGGTTGAACCACATAATCCAGTAGGCCTTCAATTCATTCGATTGAAAATAACATTTAAAACGAAAAGAATTAAAACTAACACAGCATCAATGGTTAAAAGAAAAATAAAATCATCGGTGACAAAAAGTAAGGTTAAAAGATAATACCAGTCCTAAATATATCATGTGAGCAAAGAATAGCTTCCTTCATCTTCAGACTTTAATCACGAGAGATTTGACCCTTGTTCAGAAATCTGGGATCGAGGATTGAAAGGATAAGATACTATAATGCAGAAAAGTTAGAATAAGAGTGGGTGATTATGAAAATCGGTTAATATATTAGTTACCTTTTCAGAAAAAATAGTTCGTATAGTGGCATTAAGTTCACCATCCCAGCGACCGACTTCTCCAGACTCTGATGTGGATATGACTGTGAGGCTTGGCGCGGTTAAGTTTCCATTACAGAAAGTCTCCATCCTGCCACATCCCAACACACGTACCTTTTTCAGTGACGGAAAGTTAAAGCTGTAATTTCCTCTGCAAAAGCTCTCAAGCCTATACAAGGATCCCAATCCCAGTTCCTCCAGTTTCATGAAAGTAATCTCACTCGGAGCATCACCAACATCACTCTCACTTGCAACAATTTCCTCTATACTTATACATGCAAATACCGTCAAAACTCGTAGTTTTGATAAACTTGTTGCCGTTGTTGGGGACATTACACTGATTGCTCCACCACAATCGTACACATGTAACTCATTCAGATTCTGAAATACCACAGAGGGTGGGACTATGTTCTTCAATCTATCACACCAAGATACCGTCAATTTTTCAAGGGAAAAAAGCTTAACTTCGTTACTGTCATTCTTCCCAAAGATGTTCTCTATCTCACACTCAAGCACTCGGAGTTGCTGAAGGTTCTCAACCACAGAGAATGGCAGGCCGTAATCTAGGCTTTCACAATAATAAACTCCCACCATGTAGAGTTTCTGAAACCTGAGTATTCCTTGAGGATCTTTACTCCATATGTGTTTTAGCTTTGGTAGGATAATTAAAGTCAGTGTTCTCAAGCGAGTTGCTAGCCCCTGCTGGTTGGTAGCGACAGTACTCTGCTCTTGTATTTCAAATATAACTCGTAATTCATTACACTTCCTAACATCTAGTGTCTCTAGATTGAGTAGGTTGTTCAACACATAAGATGGAAATAATACATTCGACAGCTTGGGGCAACGTGAAACTTCCATTTTATTCAGTTTACAGTATGAATTCGGAGCCAAATGACTGGGCCATAGCAACTCCAGCTCATCCAATCCGGAGATTAGCAGTGTCTCCAAGTTTGGAAGTATAGCCTGCAATAATAACATATTTATATATGCTTCAATTAAATACGCAAATATAAGATACTAAATAAGAAGAAAAAGTCAAACTGTAATTATAGTTACAATGGTGTTCTGCAGTGCTCACCTCCTCTGTAGAAATATCTTCCTGGACAAATATCGTCTTGAGTCTTTCGAAATCGTCAATTTCAAGATGTTTCAGTCCTGCTAGTGCTCTGGCCACTGAGGATGGGAATATACTTGTTAACCAACTATAGTCGATCTTCAAAGCCCTCAAGTTTCGAATGTAAGGATATGCATCAAGATTATCTTCCCATATCTTACATGTCTCGATCCCAAACACGTCCAAGGTTTCAAGGTTGGGCATATTTGAAACCTATTGGCATAAACAATCTAGTCAAAATGGTTATTTTACATATTAATTGATTGGGAAAGATTATATATTTAAGCAAGAGTTATTACTCACTTTAGTCCTTAACATTTCATGTATGGGTCATTTTAATTCCTCATTTTTAAAATGAATCAATTTGGTCCCTCACATTTAAACATGAATCAATTTAGTCTCTCTGTTAACATCTATTAAATCATCATTAGTTAAACGAAGTGCATGGGGATGAGATTCTAAGAGAAAACTTAACCAGCCTGTGTAAAGACTCGGATGGGGCAGAGGAGAAAAAGGATATGGTTAAAGAAGGTGAGCTCTATTTCCTCTTAGGCGCTCTATCCTCCCAGGCACTCCGCTCAATTGATTTACGGTTATAAATGTGAGAGTAAATTGATTCATTTTAAAAGTGACAATTAAAATGACTCATGTATGCAATGTAAGAGACTAAAGTGAGCATTAACTCATTTAATCAACTTGTCCTATCATAATTATCTAAATTACCAGCAAGTGTGCTACGTGCTCGTATAAAAATGTGAAATTTAGTCTAAACACATTAAAATATATGTGACATAACTGTAACATGATTATAACAAAGCACACAATATTTTGTTACATCCACTGTTTTTTTTGTGGGGGGTGGGGGTGAATTGGAATGAAATATTTTAGTGAGCATAAAAGAATATTAATATTGTAGAAGCATTCATAAATCAGCTTTTACCTTTTTTGCTAATAGGGTAGAGGAGTGAGTTCCGTATCAACTCTCAAGAGCCTTAAGCAACGCAATTTGGGGAGCACAAGACATCTTAATTTTATGAAATTGTCCTCAACAACACACTCCCAGTCCACTAACTCCAACCTCTCAACTCCAGTCAACAACACTTCAACCCCAACATCTGAAAAAAAGGTTAAAATTGAAGAGCCACTAAGCTTAAGTACTCTTGAAAAGTTAGGGTCACATTTACTGCTCCTCAACCTCAACGGAGTCGACGGACCCAACGGATCGAACCAACCAATAGATATGTTGTATCTTTCTAGATTTTCAAAGTTGTGCAGGTCCCCTGGCAAAGTTGAACCATCTTCGATTTTCAAGTGCAAATTTGTCAGCTTATCCAAATTCCTTAGCTCACCTAAACTTGCATTGCTGTTGTTGCTTCCCTCAACCTTCCATTTGATAGGGCAATCCTCCATATACAACTCTTCCAAGGATTCAAAGCATGATAGAAGATTTTCAGGAATGAATTTTAGCTTTAAGCATTCATTAACATTGAGCACCCGCAGATGAGTATGATCTCCTATTTTTTTAGGGAGATTAACAAGTTTCATAGCTCTTTCTAGGATGAGAATTTCTAAACTCGTGAGTTCTCCTATTATTGATATGTCTTCCAACTCACTATCAGACAGATTTAATGATCGAAGGCCTGCCAAACAACGAAGAGATAGAGGTGGTGGGTTGGTAAGCTTCATTCCACTAAAATAAAGAACCTTTACTTCTCTCATTTCTGAGAAAAAATTATCTGAGATTTCCAATTTCAAATAGTTTGCTCCAATGATATAAAGTAGAAATACTTCCAACTTTGGGCACTCCAACT